>JBBGZY010000088.1:1842500-2442500 GCA_037952925.1 Lithobates clamitans
CTAAATGTCCCAGTAGTCCCACTCATAGCATACACCAGTGCAGGACTCCTTTTCCTTCTACAGAGACACGGCAGTCCTGAGTTTCTCTGTGCCTATCACTAGAGCAAACGCTGAACACTTTGACCCCTATCTTTGAGCACAGGTCTGCTATATTTTACCTTGAGATCAGCAGCGACCCAAATTGCGGATGCTGAGGTGTCTGGCTATCCTGTTTGGGCACAGGAACTCACTAATCAATTATGCAGATCAGCTAACTTATTTATACACTGCTTATTATTTGGTTTTCATGTAACAAATATTTTTTGGAGTTTTTTTTTCCCTTTCTCTATTTCTCAAAGATCTAATATTTCTGAACAACATTACACCCTATTAAACCATTTCTCAAGAATAAACGTCTCTTTCCCTCTTATTGTGGAAATCAGAGTATCAAGTTCATGGGTTCTAAGAGATCTTCATGCTCACAAATCTGTATGAGATATTTGTAAAAGTGAAAGGGGGTATTCGTAATAAGGAGATAGAGCCCTTGTTTACATTTTCTGTGGGAACAAATAGTAGTTTAGCTACATCCTTCTGAATGTGCTATTGTATGGGAAATCATTCCCATGCACACTTTGTTTACAGATACCATTTCCTATAGCTGATATTAGATACCTGTGCAAGAATGTAGGACAATCTGCATCTTTGTACTTAAAGGGGTTGTAAAGGTAAAAAATTTTTCACCTTAATGCATTCTATGCATTAAGGTGAAAAAACTTTTGACAGTACCGCCGCCCCCAGCCCCCCCGTTTTACTTACCTGACCCCTCGAATCTTCGCTCCTCGTCCTCGTCAGCTTCATTGCAGCTCAGCCTGGTCGCTGATTGGCTGCAGTGGATGGATTGAAAGCAGCGCAGCCATTGGCTCGCGCTGCTGTCAATCACATCCGATGACGCGGCGCGCCGGGGGGCGGGGCCGAGTGATACAGCGAGCGGCTATAGCCACCGGCTGTATCACGGGAGCGCGCCCGCAAGCACTCACCACCGTGCGAGGGAGCTCGCATGAAGGTGGTAAATGCTTGCGGGGAGGAGCTGAAACAGCCGCCGAGGGACCCCAGAAGACCAGGTTCGGGGCCACTCTGTGCAGAACGAGCTGCACAGTGAAGGTAAGTATTAACATGTTTGTTATTTAAAAAAAAAAAAAAAAACAACTTTACAACCCCTTTAAGTGCAAATGTAGTTCTTGCATTCCACCTGTAATATCATCTGTAAAAAGACTTGTATGGAAATGTCAGAATATTTTGAGGATAATGAGATTTAAAGTGAGTCTATTGCCCACAGGGCATATGATCTGTCTATGTGTGTGATAGAGTGCGATGCAGCCAACAGAGAATGAAAAGAACAAGAAGGGGAAGGCAGCACACCCATCCAGAATTCCCTGTAAACTGTAATGCAACAAGGTAAAAAATAATGTAAACAAGTTTTTACATATTTTTTTATTATGATCAATAAAAAATATTATGTGGTTGGCTATTTTAGTTTTTATCTTTGCTGAAAGATGCCCCTTATTTATATGATTCAATGAGTCATCAGAGCTTTTAGTCACCCCTTGTATGAAGGCTTTTAATTAGACAATAGGAACCACAAAGTAATATTTAGCAAATCCATAGTTCTATAAGTTCTATAGGAAACCTTTGACATGTACTACATATTTATTTGTAAACCATAGATTGCACACATAAAAAGAGATATCAAATAGCATTTTAAAAAGTGTATACACTTAAAAAAAAACAACAGTTATGGTTGTATTGACCCCAAACTACTATAGTTTATCCTTAAATACCGTATTTATCGGCGTATAACACGCACTTTTTTCCCCTGAAAATCAGGGAAAAATCGCAGGTGCGTGTTATACGCCGATCCCCTGCGATCCCGAGCTGTCAATTCTTCAAAATCACCGACCGCGATTTGAAAATGGCACCGCCGGCGCCAAAATACACAGAGCCGGTCCTCGGCTCTTCTCGGCGGCTCTCGTTCACTTTCGGCTCCACTCGTAATCCCGAGCGGAGCTATCCGAACCTACTCGGCTAGGTTCGGATAGCTCCACTCGGGACTACGAGTTGAGCCGAAAGTGAACGAGAGCCGCCGGGAAGAGCCGAGGACCGGCTCTGTGTATTTCGGCGCCGGCGGCGCCATTTTCAAATCGCGGTCGCTGATTTTGAAGCCCAGGTTAGCTGGGATAGAGGTTTGAAGGCTGCACTGGGGCAAGGCTGCACTGGGGAAGGCTGCACTGGGGAAGGCTTCACTGACAAGGCTGCACTGGGGAAGGCTGCACTGACAAGGCTGCACTGGGGAAGGCTGCACTGACAAGGCTGCACTGGGGAAGGCTGCACTGGGGAAGGCTGCACTGACAAGGCTGCACTGACAAGGCTGCACTCGGAAAGGTTGCACTGGGGACGGCTGCACTGACAAGGCTGCACTGGGGAAGGCTGCACTGACATGGCTGCACTGATATGGCTGCACTGGGGCAAGGCTGCACTGAGAAGGCTGCAATGATGGGCATTTAAATGTAAGTTTTTTTCCCTTCAACTTCCCTCCTAAAAGTTTTTTTCCCTTAAAATTCCCTCCTAAATTGGGGTGCGTGTTATACGCCGGTGCGTGTTATACGCCGATAAATACGGTACATCCAGACATATTCAGTAAGGTGAAAATGTGTAACGTGTAATGTGGGAAATGTGTAAAGTGCTGTCATAGCAACCAATCATTATTCAGCAACGATTAGAACAATCTCAGTGATAGCTTTGGATTTCTGTACTCTGTGCATTAATGCAGCTTATTTCTGTGCAATGAAGTCAGTTGTTTCAATTGCCTAGCTTGTAGACTATCTCAATTAGCTCAATGCAATATTAAAAAATTACACAATTTATATAAAAAATAAAATAATAAAATAAAACAATAATAAGTGTCCTCTTTAAATGCTATCGGGAAGGATCTTTTCTTGAGGGCGCCAGTTTTGGGGAAACACGTCGGGTGGAGCTGCTCTGTGATGTAATCAAGCATGCCAGTCGGTCTTGTGGCGGCACTGTGTATACTCTTTACTTTTTGTTTGTTCCTATTGATCATTAGAGATGGACCGAATACCACCCGGTTTGGTTCGCTCCAGAACTCTCAAACATCGCAAAAGTTTAGACCCGAACCATGTACCCTATTAAATTCTATGGGACCCAAGTTAGAGAAATCAAATGTTCCCATTTTGAAGGCTTATATGCAAGTTATTGGCCAAAAAAAGGGTATGGGGGCTCCGGAACTGCCCTGGTGGACATGTACCAATGCAAAAAAAAAAAACATTTAAAAGATCATTTTTGAAGAAGTATTGATTTTAATGATGCTTAAAGTGAAACAATAAAAATGAAAAATGTCTTTAAATACAGTGCCTGGGCAGGAGTAGTTGTGGACAAGGAGGCAGAATATGCTGCTCTGGCAGCTACTGTGGACTTTGCACTAGTGTCAGCTTGGGTCATAGAGGATGAGAAGGATGAGGATGATTTAGTAAGCCAGTCCACCACCTCCTCTGCATGCTGGGGCTGGATAGCATGGGTAACATCACTAAACAGAGACAAATGTGCCCTGCCTGAGGACGGACCACGTCCACCTTTGCTTGTGTTAATAGAGGAAAGGAAAATGGACTTTAATAGCCCAACACTATTCGAATAATAATTAACATGTAAATATTTTATTGAGTATACAAAAATTAAAAATTATACATTAATACCAGAGGTGAATGTGGGGGCACACCTGCAGATGACAGCGAGGGTTGGTGTCAGATATTGCTCCAAAAGATTTAACTAGTGCCCTAGTACTACTTTCTACTTATACTTTTACTACTACTGAAATTTAGAATGAGGCACAGTGTATGAGGTTATGTCCACAGTACCACTCTGTGTTGACATATAACAGGGATATGCAATTAGCGGACCTCCAGCTGTTGCAAAACTACAAGTCCCATCATGCCTCTGCCTCTGGGTGTCATGCTTGTGGCTGTCAGAGTCTTGCTATGCCTCATGGGACTTGTAGTTCTGCAACAGCTGGAGGTCTGCTAATTGCATATCCCTGACATATAACATTGTATACAGCACTAAATGTTATGTAAGGCTGTGTTAAACACTGCACTACACTAACACACTACACTCACACACTACACTATACTCACACACTATACTGACACTATACTCACACACTACACTATACTCAGACACTATACTCATACTATGCTGACACACTATACTCACACGATACTAATGCCGCATACACACGATCGGACATTCTGACAACAAAATCCATGGATTTTTTCCGACGGATGTTGGCTCAAACTTGTCTTGCATACACACAGTCACACAAATCTTGTTGGAAATTCCGACCGTTAAGAACGCGGTCACGTACAACATGTACGACGAGCCGAGAAAATGAAGTTCAATAGCCAGTGTGGCTCTTCCGCTTGATTCTGGGCATGTGTGGAACTTTGTGCATCGGAATTGTGTACACACGATCGGAATTTACGACAATAGATTTTGTTGTCGGAAAATTTGAGAACCAGATCTCAAATTTTGTGTGACAGAAATTCCGATGGAAAATGTCCGATGGAGCCTACACACAGTCGGAATTTCCGACAACAAGCTCCCATCGAACATTTTCCATTGGAAAATCCAACCACGTGTACGGGGCATAACACTACACTAACATTCTACACTCAGAGTCACAATAAGTGAACATACTAACTCGCTAGTAGAAAACTGAGCCCTGCTCTATCCACTCCAAAAACACACTGCAAAAGCTTCCTGAGGGAAGGAACCTTTTATATTGTGGGGTAGGACCATGATCATCACTTTGACTCTGACAGTGCTCAGGTGCAAGTCTTTATCCAGTTAGGACCCTAGAATGCACTGTGCAGTATGCAGTGCATTGTGGGGTGCTCGGCGGGTGAACATCCCACCGAGCGCCCCGCAAACAGGCAACGTTTGTGCCAAACTTTTGCTCAGCCCTAACCGTTTGTCCAACTCTACTTAACATGTGAGGTTAATTCTTCGAAATAAATTCATGTTTACTTTGTGATTGAATTTAAAGGGCACACATGCAATATTTTTTTTTATTTCATTTTTTATGTCCTGTATACAGATATTTGTGTGCTGCAATTTCATACACTAACTGTGAGTTTTAATCTTTTCATTTTCTACACAATTTATAAACAATTGGTTTATGCTTACCTGGATCCATTGCTTTTTATATTTTTGTAAATTGTTTTTTTTTTTTTGGTCAAGATCAGCTCACTGTTTGTATTTTTTATGAAGGATTGTATTTGATGGTCAGTGTAATTTGTTGTTTGATAGTACTTACCATGGAATTGTTATTTGCATTGTTTGTAAATTGTTTTGTTTTCCATTAGTGCTGCTTAATGTACAGTATATGTAAACTTGTCTTACTTGCTCCCTTTTGGTCTGTTATAAGCCATTAAAGTGTTTTGTTATACCTGTTAGGTAACTGCACAAATGGCTGTTGATCCTGCCATAAATTAAATTTTATTCCGGGTCCTGTGCACTTTGCGATAGTGTCTCAAGCAGTCTTATCTTCCTGCCCAGGTTACCTCTGTGAACTAGTGAATGCCATCCTTACTATGTTATAGAGATGAGGAGAGGGGTTGGGGTTCTGTAGTCCTAACAAAGTATCCTATAGTGACAATGCTGCTCCTCAAAAGATACAGTACAGTGAGAAAGTGCTGCTCCTCTACAAATGTTCCTTAATGGTTGGCCCACCTATTTTTCAAATAGTCTGGATTACTTCTGTAGTCATAGCTAGGATTGTCCAGGCACAAAATCAAAATACTAGAAAATCATAGGCGCTCAATTTCATGTGAAATGGGACATTATTTGTACTTGCATGTAGGTCCTAATGGCACAGCGATTGCTTCTCAGCACAAACCAGTTAATTTATGGATGTCAACTACTATAGACTAAAGTGCAAATATCAATTTATGCTTTTTCCCACCTCTCAGATTTAAAGGTTTTCTGCTGGGATATGTCACATATACCATTCCATGAAATTCCCAATGGTATTAATACACTAATAAGTTATTAATACATTATTTTTAATGTTTTATACAGTATAATGAATTTTATATTAATCAATATTAATGCTTTAAATTTGGATGTGCCTAATAAAGCTTTAAGTGCCTATTCACTCACAGATAAAAGGAAATCTGATGTTATATGTGTCAAATATAATAGCAATGTTTATTTTCTCATGAATAAGTAATCCTTCCTAAAATATTTAGCAGTTGTAAGTCTGTGCTTTGCTCATGCTTCATTGCATTATTATACCAATGTACAATAATGAATAACATGCAATAAAAAAATGAGCAAATCCTCTACCCATATGAACTGCAAAGCTACATAATACTGGAAGCTCTTTGTCAAGACACCTAATTGTGGAGTCAAGGGTGAAGATAAAGGTGTGCTTTGTGAGACACTTACAGGCACCAAAAAGGTACCTACACATTAAGCATTTTGTTACCTTAGACACATTTTAGCCAGCTCAGGATTACTTTAGACTGTTTATTTTGGATTGTTTAATTAAAGCTTACACTTGGGGTGAGTGGCTGGATGAAGATGTGAGTGGTTGCATCCACAGCAGCTCTCTGATCCCATTCTAATTTCCATCATCCTACAAAGGGCACATTTAATCTGAACCCAGCCACACAGCAAGCCTTCGATCACCTACACACCCTGTAGCAACCCTGTCGCTAAAAAGATGACAAAGAATTAGGAAGTGGTAGACCGATCTAGCCAGGATGGTGCCAGGGCGCTTCCACAGTGGGGGATGAGGAACAAGCTAAGAGACACTGCCACCCAGATTGAGAGATTCATCTGAACCTCACTTGGGACCCAGCGACAGGACAAGCTTCACCCTGCACTTTCTGCTTCACACCATATGCCTGCAGCAGGGGACTCTCTTTCTGTGGTTAAAGATACAGACACATGGGTAAATTCTGCAGAAAACATTCAGTAATACCAGCAGCCATGACACTGACACTGCACATGCTACACATGCCACCAGTGATAACAAGCCTCCTCTGTCTGATATCCTCATAGTGGTTTCACCTGCAATACATCGCTAGCTACTCTAACACAGGGCCTGAACAGCATTAGGGAAGATGTGTTACTCATTAGACAAGACATGAGGAATTTCAGAGAAAGGGTCACAGCAGAGCAGGGTCAGCTTGCTTGAGGACAGTGTTAACCTCTGTTAACAGTCCTCCAAACCCACAGCTCAGAAACTCTCCTCTCATTATCAAAGATTAGAAGATATGGAGAAAAGTCTTTGCAGGAATAATGTCCACATTGTGGGGCTACTGGAACATTCTGAGGGAAGGTCCCATGTGAAGTTTATTGAAGGATGGTTAAAGGACACTTTACTCCTCTCCTTTCTGTGTGGCACACAGGGTCCCCTCTAGACAAACACCTGCTGGTGCCCCCCCTAGACCCTTTCTTCTTAAATTTCTCAATTATAAAGATCAGGACATTATACTTCAGAAGGCTAGGCAATGTGCGGACCTGAAGGTGGTGGGATCAAAGCTATAGTTCTTTCCACACTTTTCTGCCAAGGTCCAGTGCCAGCCTGCAAAATACTCTAATTTGAGAAAACACCTCAGTAATTGGACATATCCTACTCTACAATGTACCGTGCAAAGTTGCACATAGTGGCACAATGCAATACTCAGTTCTTTGGCACACTGCAGTGGCCTCTAAATGGCTGGATCCCTGTGAGCAGCACTTTGTTTATGATATCTGCTCAAGAAGTGCCTCACCCACCATGTTGTCATCCAGTTACAGTAGGAGATTTTCAGTGTATGGAGTCAGCTTCACCATTTGCTGCAAATGTCATAACCCATGACACCCTACACAAATTTCAATCATGCTGGCCTACAGCATGGCCCCCCTCTGGTAGCTCCCATGAGCAGCTTGTTTGTTTGAGAATAACAAATACTATCAAGATTAAAAAAAATTTACTTTCATGGTACGGTATGAACTTACAATACTCGGATATATTATAAAAGTACAAATGTACAAGGGAGGAAGCATCTCACCAGGCTATAAATCATACAAAACAAAATAATGGCAGTATATATCTTATTTATCTGTGTATAACACACACTTTTTTCCCCTTAAAATCAGGGAGAAATCAGTTATACACCGATCCCTGCTGTCTCTGAGGTAAGAGGAGCGAGCGCCGCTGAATTACATAGAGCCTGTGTAACCAGTGCTCTGTCACTCACAGCCACGCCTCCTGGCCCTGTATTGGGTCACTGTTCTGTCTATCATATGAGCAGGGCCAGGAGGCATGGCTGTGAATGACGGGTACACAGGAGATCCCAACTCTGTGTAATTAAGCAGCACTCGCTCCTCCTCTTTCCTCGGAAACAGCAGTATTGAGCCAACACTGGGGAGGCTGCAATGATGGGAAAGGTGAGGCTGCAGATAGGTACTGAACAGGCTGCATTGTTGGTCAATTTATAGGCTGCAGATGGGCACCGAACAGGCTGCATTGTTGGTCAATTTAAAGGCTGCAGATGGGCATTGAGCAGGGTGCATTGATGGGCAATTTGGAGGCTGCAGATGGGCACTGAGCAGGGTGCATTGATGAGCTGTGACGCTAATTTTGCTTTAAAGTTCTTTGTTGAAAATGTACGGTTTTTCCTTAAACTTCCCTCCTAAAACTGGGGTGCGTGTTATACGCCTGTGCACATTATACACAGATAAATAGGGTAATTAACATTTTGGGAGAAGTTTATAAGCGGATGAACAAACACCCCCCTCCCCCACACACAACTCCAAGCCATGTATATACATACATATCAAATTGTAAAAGGGTACACACCTAAAGCTGTCTTGATAATATTAAACAAGAGCATTGTGGCAGATGGAAAGAGCAGGGACAGAAAACTCGAGGAGAGGGAGCTGGAACCCCAAATAGACAGCTATTGTACGTTTTTCAAACAGATACAGTATATCACAGTTTGCCCTTTATGGACCATATATACAAACAAAGGCTATCTATCAATAAATTTACTAACCTGACATTGGTTATGATCTTATAAAGAGTAATGCCATGTACACATGACCAGTTTACCTGTCGGAATATACTCTCAAGGTTTTTCCGACGGAGTTCCGACGGAATTCCGCTGAAACTGTCTTGCGTACACACGATCGCGATCAGTCTGACCGTCAAGAATGCGGTGATGTACAACACGTACGACGGGACTAGAAAAAGGAAGTTCAAAACCCAGTAGCCAATAGTTTCCATCTCGTACTTGCTTCAGAGCATGCGTCATTTTTGGTACATCGGAACAGCATACAGACAAGTGGTTTTTCCGATAGGAATTGGTTCCGTCGGAAATATTTAGAACATGTTCTATTTCTAGGTCCGTCAGAATTTTCGACGTAAAAAGTCAGATGGGGTATACACACGATCGAATATACGATGAAAAGTTCCCATCTGACTTTTTCTGTCGGACATTTCTCTCGTGTGTACACGGCATTAGGCGACTTGAACCAATAAGAACTTATGATATATGAATAATTATATACTGCCATCATTTTGTTTGATAGCATTGTATTCTGCTTATGTTCACCTGGTTCCCGCACTCGCCCGGGAGGCTGCCATTGCGGCCTTGAAGCACCTAGGGTGGCTGTGATGTTTTCATGGGTAAGTATGGTTGCTTCTTTCTTTCCTTGGTCACTCAGCGGATAGTGAGAAAAGGTTTTGATTAATTTTGGATCCCCCCTGTATGAGGTGCCCTACTGTATGGTTTCTAGCCTGTTAAGATGCTTCCTGCCTTGTAGATATATATATATTGCGTGTTGATATATGAATATTTTTTCATGTTGTATATATTTTCTTCATACAAACAATTTTACTCTGAATTATACTCCTGAAGAAGCAGTTTCCCGCGAAACATGTAGAGTTCATGACTGAAAGAATTCAATGGAAGTTTCCCCATCTCTGTGTTGATATATCAACTTTGTTTCAGTCTATAAGAGAGGAATGTATATTTTAACTATTTTCTTTTTGTCCCTCATGGGACCTTTGCGGTATTGTGTGTTATGTATATATTTGCCCCTTTGGGTAATTTTTAATGAAACTATGTAATACATTTGTACTTTTCTAATATATCTGAGTATTGTAAGTTCATACCATACCATGATAGTCAATTTTTTTGCCTCTTATTAGTTTTTGTTAGTCTTGATTTGATAGAACATGGGTTTTTTTATATATAGTAGCACACCTCTTCAGCTTGTTTGTTTGGTTTCAACCTAGACATCGTATACTGTTTTTGCATGTTTTTTGCTGTTTATTGTTAGTCTTCTACAGAACTTGTTCCAGCTGCATCAGACTCTGTGATATCCTCCTTGTCACCTCACTCTGAACTTTAGGATTGGATAATTATGCTTCAGACTACATTTCACATGACTCCTCTTGGCATTATAGTGTCCTACAGAACTCCCTCACCAAAGCTCCTCTTCTGAATTTCAAATCTTTATTTAATGACTAAGGGCAGTGTTGTAATTTCTTGAAAACAATTCTCTCCCTCTCTGGTCTGCCTAAAGGAGACACATCTCCACCCCAAAACACTTGAAGCAAATCTTTGGGTATGGCCTTGAGATCGTTTTCGCATGTACTTGTAAAGGTAGGTAAAAAGGAGCGCCCGATATTCAATCGTTTTATTGAAAGTAGCGACATATGATCAAGCCAATGCCTTTCCGGGGAACAGTGACCCCCCTCTTCCTCAGGGTTGTCAGAGAAAAATAAGAATGTACAGAAACAAATATATAGAAGAATTTAAATACAGTATGTAGAAATGGCGGTTAAAAGGTAAAAATAATACATAATTGTATATCAAAACATCTTATAAAAAGGTGAAGCATATGGAAACTGTATTTAAAAGACATACAGTACATGTATTCTAGAGTAGTGTCATTACTCATTGCTAAAGGTGTGGAATTCACCTGCAGACAGGCCAAGGTGGACAAGTTGGGTCAGTATATCTTTTTGTTGTGTGTACTACGCAGTAAGGCATGCTGACCAATGTTTACATTACTCTTCATACTCATCTTGGGTACTCTGGGATCTACTGCATTTCATAGCTGATAAACCAGACCTTACTGTTTTTAGGGGAATTTCAACAATTATTTTAATACGGCAATGGATAAATATAATGCTACTAACCATCCAAATCCTAACACCCCTACTCCCTTAGCTCTATATAATAAGCAAAATAGACCTTACTGATATTTGGAGGTTGAAACAGCAGAAGGAAAATATTTTTCATGCTTTTCTCGTACCCACCTGGTCTTATCAAGAATTGATTTAGCACTTGGAAGTCCCTCTTTACCTTCTTTTGTTAGAAAAAGCTGAATATTCTGCTTGAGGGCTCTAAGAACACTTCCTTTTGATTCTTACTATGACTCTGCCAACTCCACACTACTGAAAGGTTAATCCATACTGGTTGAACCTTCTCCGTTCTCCCCAAAGTATAGTGCTTGCCCTTCAAGAGTTCCTGCTAATCAATAAACAAGCCACACACATATTCATAGTCTGGGATTCTTCAAAGGCCTTTTTATGGGGTACCTTCATTGCTCAAATTTCTAAGATTAAGAAGAAATCTAGGGAATGGGAAACCCGGATAACTGAGGCAGTCCCTCTAGATACATTACGAATCCCTCTCAAGAGCATCAAGCTGTCTGGTTGGAACAAAAACAATTCTATGCTTCCTTATCATTTGAGGATGCTTCCTTACAACAAATTCTGAGCTCCATAATGTTACCAG
Organism: Lithobates clamitans; assembly: GCA_037952925.1. NCBI lineage: Eukaryota > Metazoa > Chordata > Amphibia > Anura > Ranidae > Lithobates > Lithobates clamitans. The sequence goes on from JBBGZY010000088.1 coordinate 1,854,353, forward strand.
ACTTTTCAGAGGAAGATCAAAATCTTCTAGATTCTCCCATTACTTTAAAGGAGCTTCAGACTGCTGTTTCCAGACCACCTTTCTGATGCATTGGTCGCTGTATCCAGTCAAATAAAAAGTTATTTCTTCCTGATGACAGATTATCTCCTTCACATAGAATTTTAATGACCCGTTTGTTATTTTTATCCTCCAAATTAATAACACAACACTAGCTTTCACCTACCCCCCCCCCCCCTCCCCCAATACCTTTACACAGTGGTGTAATGCAGTAAATGCTATACTGGAAAGAAAAAAAATGAATCTACTAACATAGGGGCCGTCCAAAAAAAAAAAAATTAAAACATTTAGTCCCCCTAGCTATCCTCTCCAGGATTGGACTCCTCCACTCTTGCTTTCTTCAATTAATCTACAGCAGTGGGCAAAATTTTTGAGAATGACACAAATATTAATTTTCACAAAGTCTGCTGCTTCAGTGTTTTTAGATTTTTTTGTCAGATGTTACTATGGTATACTGAAGTATAATTACAAGCATTTCATAAGTGTCAAAGGCTTTAATTGACCCTTCTTTTTCAAGACCTTTGCAATTCCCTCTGGCATACTGTCAATCAATGTCTGGGCCACATTTTGAATGATGGCAGCCCATTCTTGCATAATCAATGCTTGGAGTTTGTCAGAATTTGTGGGGTTATTTTTGTTCAACTGCCTCTTGAGGATTGCCCACAAGTTGTTTTGTTCCCCAAGCCACTTAGTTATCACTTTTTCCTTATGACTATGTGCTCCACCATGCTGGAAAAGGCATTGTTCATCACCAAACTGTTCTTAAATGGTTGGTAGAAATTGATCTTGGATTATGTTTTTGTACCATTCTTTATTCATGGCTGTGTTCTTAGGCAAAATTGTGAGAGAGCCCACTCCCTTGGCTGAGAAGCAACCCCACACATGAATGGTCTCAGGATGCTTTACTGGTGACATGACACAGGACGGATGGTAGCGGTCACCTTTTCTTCTCTGGGCAAGTTTTTTTCTGGATGCCCCAAACAATCTGAAAGGGGATTCATCAGAGAAAGGGACTTTACCCCAGTCCTCAGCAGTCCAATCCCTGTATCTTTTGCAGATTATAAGTCTGTCCCTGATGTTTTTCCTGGAGTGAAAGGGCCTCTTTGCTGCCCTTCTTGACACCAGGCCATCCTCCAAAAATCTACTCCCCACTGTGCGTGCAGATGCACTCACACCTGCCTGCTACCATTCCTGAGCAAGCTCTGCACTGGTGCCTAGATCCTGCAGCTGGGTCAACTTTAGGAGACAGTCCTGGCGCTTGCTGGACTTTCTTGGGTGCCCTGAAGCCTTCTTCTCAACAATTGAATCTCTCTCTTTGAAGTTCTTGATGATCCGATAAATGGTTGATTTAGGTGCAATCTTCGTAGCAGCATTATCCTTGCCTATGAATCCCTTTTGTGCAAAGCAATGATGACTGCATGTGTTTCCTTTCAAGTAACCATTGTCAACAGAGGAAGAACAATGATTTCAAGCGCCACCCTGCTTTTAAAGCTTCCAGTCTGTTATTCTAACTCAATCAGTTGTGATTTCCAGCCTTGTCCTAGTCAAGACTGACACCTGTGTTAACGAGAGAATCACTGACATTATGTCAGCAGGGCTGAAATGCAGTGGAAATGTTTTTTTTATGGGATTAAGTTCATTTTCATGACAAAGAGGGACTTTGTAATTAATTTCAATTTATCTGATCACTCTTCATAACATTCTGGAGTATATGCAAATTGCCATCATCAAAACTGAGGCAGCAGACTTTGCTCTACAGTGATCAACATGGTCCCATACTTTGTAAGATTGAAGTTTTGCATGCAATCAGATTACCCAGCTCAACTTCCTGGGCAATTATTAAGGAGGCATTATTTAATTGTATATATTGAATAAAAAGCAGTCTCTGAAATTTATAACCATATGTACTTTATCTAAATATACACACGGGAACTTACTGTATTCTGTGAATGGGATTTCTTTTTTGTGTGTACATGTATCTTATATTGTACAAAATGTTAATAAAAAACGGCTTGATTAAAAAAAAGAATGCTTACACTTATTTTATATGATTAATAGTGAGGCAAAAACTATTGATCCCAGAAAAATTATTAATTCAGGATTACTAAACTAACATAAAACTTCCATTATATAAAATTATAATTATTATAAATGAAAATGTTAATGTCCTATATTTCTGTTATGCCTTGTACACACAGTTGGATTTTCAGATGGAAAATGTGTGATAGGACCTTGTTGTCAGAAATTCCGACCATGTGTGGGCTCCATCACACATTTTCCCATCGGAATTTTCAACACACAAAGTTTGAGAGCTTGCTATAAAATTTTCCGACAACAAAATCCGTTGTCGGAAATTCCGATCGTGTGTACACAAATCAGACGCACAAAGTGCCACGCATGCTCAGAATAAATTTTAGAGACGAAAGCTATTAGCTACTGCCCCCGTTTACAGTCCCGACGTACGTGTTTTACGTCACCACGTTTAGAACGATCGGATTTTCTGACAACTTTGTGTGACCGTGTGTATGCAAGACAAGTTTGAGCCAACATCCATCTGAAGAAATCCATGGATTTTGTTGTCGGAATGTCCGATCAATGTCCGATCGTGTGTACAGGGCATTAGAGTGAAGTTTATCATGCATTGATGAGAAATGTGAAGCATGGGTGTTTTTTTTTTTTTTTTCATGAATTAATTTTAAATACCCCAGACCTTAAAAAAAAGAAGGTTGGGGTCCTGCTTACTCACCCTTCTCAGCAGCAGGAAGAAGGTTTAAGCCACATTAGTCATGCTGTGTTATGTATATCAGCTTAAATACAAGTGAACTTCACACAAACAGATATATACTTTTAATACTTATGTAAAACTGGGATAAGTGCAAAAAGATTTAAAATTCTGAACAGCCAAGTCATGTCAGTGACTTTACTTTCCCTTATTATAATTAAGCAATACAATTTAGTCACCAATCTGCCCACAGCCTAAATATTAAACAATAAAGGAACATCACCATATTGATGAGCGACTGATGACTGCTAGTAAGTTCCTGATGTTAAGCCAGCCATAGACTTTTTGAATCTCGACTGGTTCAGCAGGGACAGGCCAAGATTGGAGCCATGTATGGGCAGGCTGATTGTACCCAAGTCGATTCATCGATCGACTTGGATACAACCAGCATGTTGGATTTTTTTAATGCAATGATTGCCAGCAGCTCTAGCCACTAGCAATAATCATTGCAGAGATGGCTCCAACCCATGGTTGCACGAAGAAGAAATGTATCATCTATGGGCAGCTTTAGATTGAGAGCACTGTTCCCCTTCCCGACCCCACATTTGCTGTGTGGGGGATTGCAGTAAAAACCTATAAAAATGCTGGTACTTATGCAGTATTTTTTACCTGAATTAAACTTTGTCTGACTTCAAATTAAACTACATCTTGTGTATGAAGTCCTTTATGTTTGACAGCACTTTCATGAATTGTACAACATACTCTGTAAAGCACAGCATAATATGTTGGAGCAAAATACAATCTGGAAACAGGACACCCTGAGAGAATGCATATCTAACAAATGATAAAATAACTGGATACAGTGTGGGATGCTATTTCTTTATAAATGTATTTAGTTTTGCAGCTTAGTCTGTTTGTCATACTATGCCATGAAACAGCTGTTGATGTGTGCAGTGCTCAGACTGAACTTTCTAATCAGGTATAATTTCATGTGACTTATGTTTAAACCGCACTTACCACCAACAAAGATGTAGGTAAAATGAATCTGGATTATTTTTTTCCCCACACTATGTTGAATTTTTTTCATTTTAACTTTTTCAAGGCAAAGTTCAAAATCCTATGGAATAAAATGTCACAGTTTAGATTTATGCATGCTAAAGTTTTAATGATCTCACTGCATTTCCTGTGTTCCTGTGAATAATTCCTGAACATTTTCTGCTCCATGTATGAATTTATAGGCAAACATCTGTCAATGTCAAAGAATCTAAACCATCAGAAATATTTGAACTGGTATTTCACAGGAGCTTAGTACATAAGTTTCCTGCAGTTGGACACTATCAATCAACTACAAAATATCAAACTCCCATGTCAGAGATATCATTTGCAGCTTGTTTATTATTACTGAAAATTATGTGTGGTATATATGCAGTGAAAGCTATGAGGTCAATATTTCAATTCCTGTTTTTGAATAGTAAGACAAAAAAAATATAAAAAAGCTATTGATTATACATAGCACTCACACCAGAGAACCTTTAAAAACAGAAAGATGTCTGCAGCTCTAAGATCTTGTTGTTGGATTGAAGAAATTGATTCTGGACAGCGGCACTCCGATAAAAGCCTTTATTTGTAATGAATAGTCAGTTGTCATGTGAGAGCAGAAGCAGGACAAACGGCTGACGCGTTTCACAACATCATTGTTGTTTAGTCATAGATTACCCTTTTGTGATCTTGCTGTTGGAGTCTTAACCTCTTCAGGTCTGTCCTATAGCACTTTTACTGCTACAGGGCAGCACCTGTGCACCAGATGATGTATATATATGTGATCCGACTCTTCTGGGTAGGGGGCGTGCATGCATGTCACCGGTGGCTCGCTTCTGCTGTGATCACATACAGTGGGTACCATGGACTCGATGTCCGCCGACACCCACTGATGATTGAGCAAAGAGGCAGAATGGTGGTCTGTCTATGTAAACAAGGCAGGTCGCCATTCTGACAGGAGGGAAGGTATGGAACCTATGTCACCGCAAAGCAGGGACATGGATCCATGTCTTCCCCTAGTAAAGGCACCACCACAGCTTAGAAAAATAAAGGCTAGGCACACAGTTAACACTTTAGTGGCCCCTGATGTTAAACCCTTCCCGCCCAGTGTAACTAGTACAGTAACAGTGCATATTTTTAGCACTGATCACTATATTAGTGTCACCACTGATCCCCAAAAAGTGTTAAAAGTTTCACTTAGTGTCTGATAGTCCACCCCAATATCGCAGTCTAACTATAAGTCACTGATCGCCACCATTACTAGTAAAATAAATACATAAATACATAAAAATAATTAAACACATCCCATAGTTTGTAGACACTATAACTTTTGCGTAAATCAATCAATATACACTTATTGAAAAAAATGGCCTGGTCATGAAGGGGGTAAATCTTCTGGAGGTCAAGTAGTTAAAAGAAAGATATAGGAACCCATAGGCTATTCAGGCAATCAACAAAGGGTCTTTTTAAAAAAAAATCTTTATTTATTTATATATATATATATATATATATATATATATATATATATATATATATATATATATATATATATATATATATATATATATATATATTACAGACAGACAGACAGACAGACAGACAGACAGACAGACAGACAGACAGACAGACAGACAGACAGACAGATAGATAGATAGATAGATAGATAGATAGATAGATAGATAGATAGATAGATAGATAGATAGATAGATAGATAGATAGATAGATAAATGTATAATATATAGCTATATATATATATCTATCTATATATATATATATATATATATAGATATATATCTATATATATATATTGCATGTATGTAACAATCAGCACCACCCCTAATTCTAACTAAAGTGCTAAGTGCCAAATTATAAATACCAAATACTGTGCATAAAATATATCAAAAATGTTGCAGCTGCTGTACACTCTCAGTGGATTCACTTCACTTTACAAAAAATTGATATATATGTGTATATTGATATTGATATTTGATATTGAGAGTTTTCACGTCAGTAGCGCTGCACTATATATATATATTTATATGTATATATATATATATATATATATATTGAGCAAAATTAATGCAACACTTCTGTGTTTGCCCCTATTTATCATGAGCTCAAAGATCTATGACTTTTCACACTCTAAAATGTGCAGTTTTATCACACAGCACAATGCCACAGATGTTGCAAGTTCTGAGGGAGCATGCAATTGGCATGCTGACTGCAGGAATGTCCACCAGAGCTGTTGCCCTTGAATTGAATGTCCTAATCTCTATAATAAGCCATCTCCAAAAGCGTTTTAGAGAATTTGGCAGTACATCCAACCGGCCTCACAACCGCAGACCACGTGTAACCACATCAGCCCAGGACCTCCACATCCAGCATCTTCGCCTCCAAGATCGTCTGAGACCAGCTGCCCGGACAGCTGCTGCAACAATCGGTTTGCATAACCAAATAATTTCTGCACAAACTTTCAGAAACCATCTCAGGGAAGCTCACCTGCATGCTCGTTGTCCTCATCCGGGTCTCGACCAGACTGCAGTTCGTCATCGTAACCGACTTAAGTGGGCAAATGCTCACATTCAATGGCATCTGGCACTTTGGAGAATGAATCCCAGTTTTCACTGTACAGGGCAGATGGCAGACAGTGTGTATGGCGTCGTGTGGGTGAGCGGTTTGCGGATGTCAATGTTGTGGATCGAGTGGCCCATGGTGGCGATGGGGTTATGGTATGGGCAGGCGTATACTATGGACAACGAACACAGGTGCATTTTATTGATGGCATTTTGAATGCACACAGATACCATTACGAGATCCTGAGGCCCATTGTTTTGCCATTCATCCACGACCATTACCTCATGTTGCAGTAGGTTAATGCACGGCCCCATGTTGCAAGGATCTGTACACAATTCCTGGAAGCTGAAAACATCCCATTTCTTACATGGCCAGCATACTCACCAGACATGTCACCCATTGAACATGTTTGGGATGCTCTGGATCGGCGTATATAACAGTGTGTTCCAGTTCCTGCCAATAACCAGCAACTTCGCACAGCCATTATAGAGAAGTGGACCAACATTCCACAGGCCACAATCAACAACCTAATCAACTCTATGCGAAAGAGATGTGCTGCACTGCGTGAGGCAAATGGTGGTCACACCAGATGCTGACTGGTTTTTGGACCCTCCCAATACAGTAAAACTGCACATTTTAGAGTGGTCTTTTATTGTGGCCAACCTAAGGCACACCTGTGCAATAATCATACTGTCTAATCAGCATCTTGATATGCCACACCTGTGAGGTGGATGGATTATCTCGGCAAAGGAGGAGAAGTGCTCACTAACACAGATTTAGACAGATTTGTGAACAATATTTGAGAGAAATAGGCCTTTTGTGTACATATAAAAATGTGTAGATTTTTGCGTTCAGCTCATGATAAATAGGGGCAAACACAAAAGTGTTGCATTTATAATTTTGCTCAGTATACTGTATATACATATACAGTGGGGAAAATAATGATTTGATCCCCTGCAGATTTTGTGAGTTTGCTCACTTACAAAGAAATGAGGGGTCTATAATTTTTATCATAGGTGTATTTTAAATGATAGGCCAGGTTTGCACACACCTCAGGAGGGATTTTGGTTCACTCTTTTTTACAGATCTTCTCTAAATCCTTAAGGTTTCATGGCTGTCGCTTAGCAACTTGAAGTTTTAGCTCTCTCCATAAATTTTCAATAGGATTAAGGTCTGGAGAGTGGCTAGGCCACACCATGACCTTAACCACTTCAGCCCTGGAAGATTTGGCTGCTCAATGACCAGGCCATTTTTTGTGATAAGGCACTGCGTCGCTTTAACTGACAATTGCGCGGTCCTGCAACACTCTAACCAAACAAAATTGAAGTACTTTTTTCCCCACAAACAGATCATCTCTATGGTTTTTATTGTTTGCGCTATAAACAAAAAAAAGAGACAATTTTGAAAAAAAACAATCATTTGTATTTTTTGCTATAATAAATATCCCCAATATTTTTTTTTTTTTTAACAAAAAGCTATTTTTTTCCTCAGTTTAGGCTGATATTTATTCTTTTACATATTTCTGTTAATAAAAATTGCAATATGCGTATATTGATTGGTTTGTGCAAAAGTTATAGCGTCTACAAAATAGGGGAAAGATTTAAGAACTCACAATCTGTCTCTCCTCTCCTCACAGAAGAGGGATTTGTGTGTGTTTATACACACACGTCCCTGTTCTGGCTCTCGTGCCCGCGATCGCGCATGGCCAGTGATCATCACGGCCACTGGCCACGTGCATCAGCACCCTCGCTGTGCAGGCACTGTATCCCGCTTAAAGGGACTGACGTAGAGCTATACCGGTTCACAGGATCGCGCCGACCTGCCGCAGTATAATGACCGTGGTTGGTCGTCAAGCGGTTAATGTGCTTCTTCTTGAGCCACTCCTTTGTTGTCTTGGCGGTATTTTTTGGGGTCAGTGTCATGCTGAGAGGGGGACTCGTGTTTGGAGGAAGAAAAATACTGACTATGGCCCTAAGAACACCATCCCTACAGTCAAGCATGGAGGTGGAAACATTATGCTTTGGGGCTGTTTCTCTGCTACAGCTACAAACCAACTTTGCCACATTGAGGGGCCAATGCATACATGTATAGTAAAATCTTGGATGAGAACCTTCTTCCCTCAGCCAGAACACTGAAGATGGGTAGTGGATGGGTCTTCCAGCATGACAATGACCCAAAACATACCACCAAGGCAACAAAGAAGTGGCTCAAGAAGAAGCACATTAAGGTCATGGAGAGGCCTAGTCAGTCTCCAGACCTTAATCCTATAGAAAATGTATGGAGGGAGCTGAAACTTTGAGTTGCCAAGAGACAGCCAATAAACCTTAAGGATTTAGAGAACATCTGTAAAGAAGAGTGGACCAAAATCCCTCCTGAGAGGGAAACGTCTTACCACTGTGCTTGCTAACAAGGGTTTCTCCCCCTAGTACTAAGTCATGTTTTGCTTGGGGATGAAATAATTATTTTACTCACTGAACTGCAAATTAATTTATAGCATTTGATTTATGTGTTTTTTTTTCCAGGATTTTTGGTTGATATTCTGTCTCTATCATTTAAAAATACACATAATAAAAAATCTATAGACCCTTAATTTCTTTGTAAGTGGGCAAACTTACAAAATCTACAGGGGATCAAATAATTATCTTCCCCACTATATATATATATATATATATATATATATATATATATATATATATACAGTATATATCTATATATATATCTATAGATAGATATAGATATACTCATCAGCCACTTTATTAGGTACACCTTGCTGGTATCGGGTTAGACCCCTTTTGCCTACAGAACTGCCTTAATTCTTCATGGTATAGGTTCAACAAGGTGTTGGAAACATTCCTCAGAGATTTTGGTCCAAATTGACATGATAGCATCATGCAGTTGTTGCAGATTTGTTGGCTGCACATCCATGATGCAAATCTCCAGTTCCACCGCATCCAAATGGTGCTCTGTTGGATTGACATCTGGTGGCTGTGGAGGCCATTGGAATACAGTGAACTAATTTTCATGTTCAAGAAACCAGTTTGAGATGATTTGAGCTTTGTGACATGGTGCATTATCCTGCTGAAAGTAGCCATACTAAGATGGGTACACTGTAGTCATATAGGGATAGACATGGTCAGCAACAATACTCAGGTAGGCCGTGGCATTTAAACGATTCTCAGTTGGTACTAAGGGGCCCAAAGTATGCCATGAAAATATCCCCCACACCATTACACCACCACCACCAGCCTGAACCGTTGATACAAGGTAGGATGGATCCATGCTTTCATGTTGTTTATGCCAAATTATGACCCTACCATCTGACTGTCGCAGCTGAAATTGAGACTCATCAGATCAGGCAACTTTTTTCCATTCTTCTATTGTCCAATTTTGGTGAGCCTGTGCAAATTGTAGCCTCAGTTTCCTGTTCTTAGCTGACAGGACTGGCACCCAGTGTGGTCTTCTTCTGATGTAGCCCATCTGCTTCAAGGTTCGATGTGTTGTGCTTTCAGAGATGGTATTCTGCATACCTTGGGTGTAACGAGTGGTTATTTGAGTTAGTGTTGCCTTTCTATTATCTCAAACATATTCTGCTCATTCTTCTCAGACCTCAGACATCAACAAGGCATTTTCATTCACACAACTTCCACTCACTGGATATTTTCTCTTTTTTTCTCTGTACCTAATAAAGTGGCCAGTGAGTGTAAATAGTGTTTAGGAATTGATAGAAATCTCCCCACTAGGGGCACAGACAGAGATTGAAATCATTCCTCTGATATTCATACAAGAATAGTAAGGGATAAAGTGTACATTTACCTTAGTTGTATAAAACATAGAAGCATAGGAGCATTTCTTGCACTAATACATTTCATTTACTATATCCTTTTCCATCTGTAAATAATGTGCAATAATGTGCTTATAATGTGCTTATAATTTTCTATGGGTTACCACAGACCTAAAATAATTATATATACACAGTGTATATATATTATATACTATGTATATTTATATTCTTCTTGCACATGATTAGGTATTGTTTAAAAAGTAAATTTTCACTACATGTACTAAGTCACTGGAAAATTCTATAGCAAAGTGAAAATTCTTTGTCAAAGTGAAAGGCCTAATTGCCTTTAGCAAATCAGCCCCACTGAGATCCTGGCACAGGAAATGAGTAGAAGCCCTTGAGCTTTCATTTTGTACTTACAGTTTAATTCTTAGCATTCACATTTCTTATGGATCACCCTGTAGTGAAAGTTACCACTAAGTTACCTCCAGTACCAAAAACCTCCAAAGCTCCTACCCGACCCCCATAACCACTTCTGCATTTCTTCTAGATAAAGGAGATATCAATGGTGCATGGATGTGTCTAAGTAGGACCTATAGTATTACAGGAGCAGAGACTCGGTTACAGGTACAATATTGCTACCTATCTGCTATGCCACTGGCTGACAGTTTAGTATCTGTCTATTAAAGGACTCCTGTCCTCTCTCGGCTAATTACTTATGACAAACAACACATTTGAAAAAAGGGCAGAAGAACAGCAAATATTCAAAGTTATGAAAAAGGAGAAGATACACAATTAAGTATAGCTGGGAAAATGGATAACACAAAAAAAAACTGAAAATATGTGATAGGTAGAAAATATTATAAAAGTGTACAAGTGCTAAAACAGATTCTTTGGTTTGTAACAAAGTCATAACAAATTGACAGATAAGTATATGTTAAACTCTAACAAAAACCCTGAATTTTGGCATTACAATTCAAATTCCCTTCTGTAATAAGTTGAACATCTTGAATTCTTTAGAATCTTAAATTACATTACAAGGAGGACTGTGAGAAAACACGCAGCTGTGTTTGTTCTTTTATGTTGTGACTCTAGAGGGAAAAATGTAGAAAAAACTCTAGTACATGGCAATAGTTTTGTCATCTTTTTAATCAATCTATATACATTTTCATTTAATAAAAGAACATCATTAAGAACACTGTGTGAAACCTCAGGCAATAGTACAGAATGAAGCATATCCTTTTTGTTTCCTATGCAGTGAAAATCTGAAACTTAATTTGCCTAATACAAACATATTTAATAAAGAAGCACAATTTGCAAAGATGATGTGCAATAATCCATAATGGCCACTTATATTTAATTGTACTGTATACTCAGTAAAGGGTTAAACACGCTTTCCACAATCAATAATGAAGATAATGTACATAAAGAATTCACTAATCACAGTTTATAGGTAATATTACAGTGTGTGATAACTTTCTACTGTGACCTGTAATTATTTTTTAAATAAAGCTTTAAAACAAATCTGGATTTTTAAAAGAACAAAACACCCATTTAATATTAGACATTTCCCTATAATTACTTTTCACTGAAATGCATAAATGTTTTCATTAATTTCATGTGAGCTTCTTGGCTTAATAAATTCCCTTGTGCGTGCAAAAAAATAAAATTGCAGTTATTAGTCAGGGAGACTTTAAAAATGAAAGGATATTAATAACATACTTTGAATGTATTCCTAACATACTGCATGAGTTAGATATTCTTATAAAAACTTCCAAAGAGTAAACATTTCCTATTTAAATTTCATACTGATTTCATACTGGAGAATATCTATTGATAATAAAAAAAAAAAAGTCCTTGTGGATGTGAGAACTAACTATAGTTCATTTCAACTTTAGGAAGCAAGCTTTACAAAACTAGCCAAGCCTTTCTGTCCATTAATTTCACCATTTGTTTGTTGTAATGTTTCTAACTGTAAATGCATGTTATATTGCACCAATAATTAAAGCTTTGCTCTTTATACTTCAATAAGTATTGAAGGAAAATGACTAAAGCCCCAAATGCAGGTACATTTTGGGATAATCCATTGGGCCCCATTCAGCTATCCATTTTGTAAACACATTACAGCTAAACTCCAGCTATCATTACAAATACACCTTGCAGTAGGGTGGCCTGGAGGAGAGTAAAAAATGTAGTATTTTCACCATAGTGATTAACCCCTAGACAAAACATGGGAGGGGGATCCCACCATGCAAAGTGAATTTTTTATTTCAAATAGTTTTTATTAAGTTTAAACATATAAATATAGCATGGTGAGTATGTGTTATCACACTTATGCCCCGTACACACGGTCAGACTTTGTTCGGACATTCCGACAACAAAATCCTAGAATTTTTTCCGACGGATGTTGGCTCAAACTTGTCTTGCATACACACGGTCACACAAAGTTGTCAGAAAATCCGACCGTTCTGAACGCCGTGAAGTAAAACCCGTACGTCGGGACTATAAACGGGGCAGTGGCCAATAGCTTTCATCGCTTTATTTATTCTGAGCATGCGTGGCACTTTGTCCGTCGGATTTGTGTACACACGATCGGAATTTCTGACAATGGATTTTGTTGTCGGAAAATTTTATATCCTGCTGTCAAACTTTGTGTGTCGGAAAATCCGATGGAAAATGTGTGATGGAGCCTACACACGGTCGGAATTTCCGACAACAAGGTCCTATCACACATTTTCCGTCGGAAAATCCGACCGTGTGTACGGGGCATTAGAGATGATACAGTTGTTTCTATATAGGTCAGTTCTTAGACAAATAAGTTTGGTACAATCCAATAGGGTAAATTATTGTGTATTCAAGTAACGATGAAATTGTGAACTCACGGGCGGAAGTCAGTTGAAGATAAGAAACAGGGTATGGGAAGAGCAGGTCGCGATAGTCAGGTAGATAGAGTACCAGTCACGTATAATATAGATGTGGACAAGTTACACTCAAGTTTAGCGTATACATCAATATAACACTGTGCAATTAGGATTGTTTAGCCCCAGTGACCATGTTTGGGCAAATTTAGAGTATGAAAGATTCCATATGGCAAATCTGCATTCCATATTGCATTGATGATTGATTGTTGTGACTGTTTCAGATAAAGTCTGTATTTTGGGTGTTTTCCACAGTCTAGTAATCATCAACTTTGCTGCTTGGAGTATCTGGATAGTATATGTTCTGGATTTGAAGGGAAGTTCCTCTGTGCCTAGGTGGAGTAAGGCCATTTTGGGGTCTGTGCTAATTACTTTATGCGTCACTTCTGCTATTAGTTTGAATATCTTATTCCAATGTGATATGAGGGATTTGCAGGACCACATAATATGTGTCAGGGAACCTTGGTCTCCGCATTGGCGCCAGCAAAGGGGAGAGGTATTGGGGTAAATTTTAGAGAGTTTCAAGGGTGTAAAGTACCAGACAGAATTTTTAGATAAGACTCCCAGTGGTTCATACATTTTTCACGATGCGTTGGTGGTGTGTGAGAATATTTTTTGCCAAGAGAGGTCAGGTATATTACTGCCAAGGGTACTTTCCCATTTGTTTAGTGAAGGTGTCCTAATGGGGAATTTTACATTATTCAGATACGAATAGAAAAGGGATAGTCCATGTCCTAGGTATTTTGAGTTTTCAAAGAACTGCAAAATAGGGGTTGGAAGGATGATGTTAGGAGAGATTGTGGAGGTGCTCAGTGATAAATTCTTATATATGTGTAGAATTCAGAGGGGGTAAGGCAAAGGTGTTCTGCAAGGCATGGAAGGAGGTTGTATATCCTTCTGCTTGTCCAGGGCATTACATTTAGGTTAGGTATTATGGCTTTAAGGATATCTGTAGATAGAGGTATAGATCTAAGTACTGTAAATTTGAAAGATAATAATGAGTTCCAAGCCTCAACGGATGCTTTAATGCACAGGTGGTTCATGGTGTGGTGTTTAAAGTAGGTAGAGCTTAGGAGGAGAAAGTTACGTGGATTGAGTGGGTGAAGTATTGGTGGTTACATCTGTGACCAAGTTTTTTCTTTAGTTGGGTGCCACCAGAAGTACATCTGGTCGAGTAGGGTGGAGATGTAATATAGGTGTATATGAGGGAGAGTGGCTCCACCTTTTTTTAGTGGTCTATGTAGGAGGTTGGGCAGAACATCTGGAGCATTTAGATTTCCAAATATATTGGTTTATTTGTTTTTGTACAGCTTAAAAGAATTTGGAGGGAAGTGGGATGGGGAGGGTTCTGAATAAATATAATAGTTTAGGGAGTATAAACATTTTGACTACTGCAATTTGCCCCAATTTGGATGTGCCAAAGGACCTTGGCTGATGGGGAAGAGTAAAGTGACATTATAGCCCTTTGTAGCCAGCCTGTAATACCAAATTTCTCCAATACTGTCTGCAAGAATACCCAATATACCTAATCAAACACCTTCTCTGCATCTAAAGATAGAAGCAGAGAAGGCGTTTTCTTGTTTTCTAGATCATAAATTAGGGAGATCAGTCTTTTTGTGGCGTCTGGGGCTTGTCGGCCTGGGACAAATCCCACTTGGTTGGTGTGTATCAGTAAGGGAATGAAGGTGAGAAGTCTTCTTGCTATCACTTTGGCATACAGTTTTACGTCTGTATTTATAAGCGGTATGGGTCTATAATTTTGTACCTCTCTGGGATCCTTGCCAGGTTTGGGAATTGTTGTTATGACAGAGTGTAACATATCTTTAGGAAGAAAGCCAGAGGATGCAGCATGGTTGAAAAGGTTGGATAGATGTGGAAAGACTATGGATGCAAATTGTTTGTAGTACTCATTAGTGTACCCATCAGCTCCAGGGGATTTCTTACATGAAAGGGTTTTGATAGCTAGTTTGATTTCTGCTGTGGAAAAGGGCTTAGATAAGGATTGAATTTGAAATGTTGAGAGAGTAGGAAGATTTACTGATTCTAAGGTCTGTATGATTGGTGGGTTTGGTTGAGGAGTAGAATGGTCATCTTTAAGATTGTATAGAGATTGATAGAAGTTGCTAAATGTATCAGCAATATCTGAGGGAGTAATTATGGGTTTTCTGGATCTGGGATGGTAGACTGATTTCATTTTAGTTCTCAATCGTTGTTGTTTAACCGATTTTGCTAAAAGAGAACCAGCTTTGTTCCCTAGTAAGTAGTAGTTCGCTTTTGTATGCTTCAGATTTTGATGAAATTGGTGCATGAGAAGGGAACAAAGTTTGTCTCTATCAGCTAATAACGATGAAGATAAGGTGGGGGAGGAGTTTTGTTTGTTTTACTCTTCTTTGGTTTTAATTGAGGCTAGGATCTCTTCAATTAGCTTTCTCCTCTGGCTCTTAACATATGCTTGTAATTGTATAAGGATACCTCTCATAAAGGCCTTGTATGTGGCCCATAGTGTGGGAATAAAAATGTCTGTGGATGTGTTTGTCTCAAAGAAGAGGGCATGAGCTTTTGAAATCGATTGGCAGTGGTCCAGGACTGCTAAGAGGGAAGCATCCAGTCTCCAAAGGTGGGTAAGGTTGGGTCTTTTAGGGTCACCAAAAAGTGTGAAAGGTGGGGAGGTGAAGAGAAATCTTTTTCTGCTCCATGATGACACCTCCAGATTTTATATAGGTCATGAGTGTGAAGAAGATGTTTGATGGTTTGATGATCAGCCCTTTTGCCTGATGAAGAGTCTAAAGCAGCATTCCCAATTGTATTAAAGTCTCCTCCAATTATGAGCCTGCTGCTTTGACAGATAGAATTTTTGCGAAGAGGTGCTTGCAGAACTTTATTTGTTTGGAGTTAGGAGCATAGAGATTAACAACTGTATAAGAAATTTGATTGATGTCACATATTAGGATGTGGTAGCGACCCAGAGGGTCTGCGATTTCAGAGTGAAGTTGGAATTGAGTTGAATCTCAGATGGCCTTGAGAACCCCATTTTTCTTATGAGTGTTAGAAGCCATGAATAAATGAGGGGAGTGCTTCAAAGTAAATGTAGGCATTTTAGATATGGCGAAGTGTGTTTTTTGTTTCAGATGTATATCTGCTTTTAGAGAGCGAGCTGCTGTTGCAGGGATGATCATTTGAAGAGTGAGTTGAGGCCTCGCACATTTAGAGAGGTGATTTTAGTCGCCACGATGTTGCAAGAGTTTAGAGGATCATACAATCCGCCCATTACGTTAACGGTTTGGTAAACATCGCCAGTTTGTAGAAAAAGGTTGCGACGAACATAGCGTTCCTCGACACTTTTTAGAGCACCATAATCAATCCACTTCTGGTCTACAGGTGTGGGTTATAGAATCGATACCTCACCACTTATCTGAAGCTGAACGTTTCTCCAAGCTATGTGAATGCGAAAGGTTTTGGATATACACCTTAGACACTCTTGCGCCCAATGGGTTGAATGAAGAAATAGAAGTCATCACCATCATGTAGCATCTCACGATATATATATATCTTTTCCCCTCCCCCCTCCCTTTACGCTCCTCCTGTGTGTTTTTTCTCCCCCCCTTTTTTGTTCCTATTTCTCCCTTACAGAAACCCGCTCCCCCTTCCTCCCCCCTCCCCCTTTCCCCCTGTCCCCCTCCCCTCCCCTTCTTTTCTCTTCCCAAATAATAATTTTTTTCACATGCATCCACACACATTTTTTGGCATATACCTCTACAGGTATGTATTTATCTTGCATGCACATGTACATGGGTTCACATGTATATGTGCAGACACTTCCATCTATTGCCACCAGCAGTTTTATTACTAGATATATAAATCCCCCCCTTGGCGTAATGCCCCTTTATTTATACATTTTAAATAACAATTCTTTATTTATATTATTCAATTAATCTACCAACATCCATCTTCTAGGCAGATGTCGTTTTTACATGATATATTATTTAGTTAATATGATTGTGCCTCATGCAGTAAGATACAATAATCTAGTTTTTCAGGCACTGTTATTATTTACTTGTGTCCTTTATCCATAGCCATTATCATTATCCTTGGCTCTTTTTAAAAAATATATATATATATATTTTTTATTACCGGTATTTATTATTATTTTTCTTTTTTAACAATTTTTCCCTTTTTTATATATTTATTTGGGAATTCTTTTATATCCTTATAACCGGCCATGCCTCTCATGCCTTTTTATCTTTATTTTTGCTAATTATTCATTTCCTTCTGTCAGCTGCAGTGTGTTTTTTTGTCCCAAATTGCAGAGCTATTTAAGTCTCCGTCCTTCCCCGTCCACCCTACACTTGATAAAGGAGCGCGCATGCCCAGTGTGAGCTTCCCTCATGCTCTGAAACGCGTTGTGGTCTCTTTTACTCTGGTGACGTCACACGCCCACAAGTGCCCTGTTGGAATACAGAATGTCCATCTAGCCCAGCTGCTTGTTCTCTCCTTGCGGTGGACCGCGGCCATCCCTTCGGAGTAACTCTGCTGCTTATCTTCGTCATGGACATTGGAACTGATCCATGAGTTGTTCCCCCTTTGGAGCTGTTCTTTCCTTACTTCCTTGTAAGTGTGGATTACTTATCTATTGTTACTAATAAATACCTGCACTCAGAGGTGCTTTCCTTTGTTTTTTTTCTCCTATCAGCATACATAAGCTTCTCTTTGGTGTGGTAAATGAATGCATGCTAGAACGTCTCTAGGGACTGATGCTGGTAGGAAGTCTGGTTTGGGAATTCTGTGGGCCCTATCTATGGCCATTTCAAGATCCATAAGTGATGCAATAAGTTGTTTCATGAGTTGTTGGATATAGGGAACCAGCATATCCGGTGTGACCAATTCTGGAATACTGCAAAATTTGATGTTATTTTGTCTTGAGTGATCCTCAAGGCCTGCGATTTTTAGTCTTATTTCATGTAGTTTAGTGTCATGTTCAGTATGAGCATCCACTAAATCATTGTGGACTGTGCACATCTAAGCCATTTTAGTTTCCACATGTGAGATTCCCTGCTCATGTTCCTGCACTGTATTAGATAGTGGGGCTAGGACTGCAGAGAGATCAGTGTGCAGTGTCTGTCTCAGTGATAATAACATGTTATTCATAGCCAGCACTGACACTGGCTGATCAGTTGCTGGGAATGAGTCAATGGCTGACTGCATCTGCAGAGCAGGCATAGGGGAGAGGGGAGGAGAGTGTGCTTGTGTGTGCCGATCAGGGCAATCCATCCGGGGTCTGGATTTCAATGGGCTATGGGATGTAGGAGACAGAGGAGGAGAGGACTCACCAGGATCGCCTTCATAGAGAGAAAAAGCCAGCCTTTGCTCCCGTATTTGTTCTCCTTGCAGCTCTGATAGAGGAGGTGAGCTGCATGCCATGCCAGCGACATCTTGGATGGGACCAGGGCCACGGGCTGGGAAGAAGTCTGTCAGCATTTGTGGCCATCCTGGGTTCTTTCGTCGGTGGGACATGGTTGCTGGGGGTATCATAGATTGAGCCACAGCCACAGCGTCGGCGGTATAAGTCACAGTGATTGCAGTTGCGTAGCTGCGTATGTAGCTGGGGGATTCTCGGAGCCTCACAGGAGAGCAGCCATCTGCAGCGTTGGCCAGCCAAAGTGAATTTTTAAGAATATCTGAGTTCAGCTTTAAACCAGTGTTTTACTAAGGCAAGGAAATGTTAATTCATGCAGTGTTAGGACCACCAATTATTTTAACGGACTGGCAGTGGACCTTAAGACACATAGAAATAGATATGTAAATTTTTTTTTAATGCAGCACACCACAACGCACTATTTGTTCCATATAGGGCCCTCTGATCCCTCCTGTATTGATTTGTATTGTAAGTGTAATGTCTGCCCTCATGTTGTAAAGCGCTGCGCAAACTGTTGGTGCTTTATAAATCCTGTATAATAATAATAATATATGTGCATTAGAGTAAAATGCAACTGTGCTATGTTGCTTTGCATTTGGGTGCAATTCAAAATATTTAGCACCACAATTGTATACTGTGTGTAACATTTTTCAATTTTCCAATATTTCTTTATTAGGAATTTACCATGAAAATGGAAACATAAAATAAAAAAGGAAGGTACACCATACATAAGTGTCAATGTTCAGCAATTCAAACATAAATTAGTAACAAGGAAGCAACAGAAAAAACTGTAGTTAAGGGAGGTGCAATAAAGTTGTTACCAAATAGTTGCATCCAAAAACATTCTACTGTTACAGAAAAATAGAGGGAAAAACACTAGAAGAGTACAATTCCCAGTGGTTGGTGTAGCTGGAGGTTTTGGAAGTGATGAGAGCAGCTTTATGCCAAGAATTTTCAGGCAACCTACAGGAGAGCTTTGATTGCTCATTTAAGCATGGTATTAGATTACCATTAAGTAGGGTGAAAAACAAGGTTATACCCTTAAGGTGGTGTGATGTGACAGAAAAGTAGGTATAGCCATTAGTAGGAATTTCAATGTGTAAAGGTAGTGAATGTTTATAGAGGAATTGACGTATACCGAGGTATGGTATGTGAAATAATCAGAAAATGTTAACCAAAATTTTTCTCTCAGGGATTCAAATGAGCAGATAGTACACCCAGCATACAGGTGGGAGAGGTAAGTCAAACCCTTATAAGGAAATAGGAAGATTCAGGATAAATTTCTAATGGGTCTTGATGGGCACAGGAATAAAACTAGTGTTAGAGGGGAAAAGGTGATGTAGAGAAGTTTCAGACCAAACCTTAAGCGTAGCAGCAACAGATGGAGAGTTCACATCTGTACTTTGCAGTCCCAGTCTAATTGCAAGTAAAGTTGGAGGTTGACCTTTGGGAGTAAATTGGATTCCATTTAAAATCTCAATTTGTACAGTGAAGGATTCCACCAATGTTGTATTTGTTCCAAAATACAGGATTTATAGTAAAGAAGAATACTAGGCACCCCCATGTCTTCATTAGGGCGATGCCTGGACATTATGTTAAGAGAGCATCTAGAAGGCTTATTGGCCCAAACATAATGATTCAATATATGTTGCACTGATGAGAGCTATGTCTTAGAGACTGGGATTATAATGATTCTAAATATATACAATAATTTAGGTCGTTTAATCATTTTTAAGGCTGCAATTCTCCCTGCCGTAGAGAGATCAGAAGAAGGGAGACATTGTAACAATTGGGGAAAGGAGGCTCGGAAAGGCTTATAGTTCAGGACAAATAGTTGTGTAGTGGAGGCTGCCAATTGTATGCCAAGGAAAGGGAGGGCCAATGATGGCCACTGAAAAGGAAATTGTTTAAGCAAGTGAGTCTTGAGGGTAGGGGGTATATGGATACCAAGGATCTGGGATTTGCTATCATTCAATTTATAATAGAAGGTTTTGTGAGCATTAAAATGATAATGCCCACAAAAAGACTTACTTTATGGACTAAGTCATGGAATTGAATACTTTACTACGGGGATTAGATCTTATCTTAGCAGCCAAAGGTACCATGGTTAATGAGAAAATAATTGGTGAAAGTAGACATCCTTGTCTTGTACCATTGGATTTAGACACAACTGTAAACATTCATACTAGAGGTGAATACTCTCAAAGTTGAGGAAGATTAGGGATAAGATGTCAGATTGTAACCAACCAGTTATTATGAATTTATATAAGACTGCCCTTAGGTACCCCCAGTTGACTCTATCAAAGGCCTTCTCTGCGTCTAGTGAAAAAAGCAGAGAAGGAACCTTTGCAGTCTCCACCTACTGGATATGATTGATAAGGCACGCAGTCGCATCAGGGGCTTGTCTGCCAATGATCTGGGTGGATCAGAGTAGGTAAAACATTCACCAATATTTGGTGTGATTGTAGCCGTATTAGTGCCGTATTGTGACAGAGAAAATTGAGTACTGTCCATGATACTTTTTTTATTTGCACTAACATACATAAAGATAAAAGTTGTTGGATCTCTTCCAGACACAGATAGATGTCTCCAATCCCTAAATGGTGAATAAAAATATAAAATTAGGAGGAAGACAATGCTTCCCCTAAAGAGAAATGGGATTTTAATGGGGACAATAATATCTGTTACCAAGGTAAACACACAGTCAATGAAATTGTTTAAGAATTACATTTATTATCACAATTTTTAAGATAAAAAATCACATAGTCAATATAATGCATAATTCATGAGTGATACTTGGATATAGAATATGACGAGATGCTTTGGTATGCAATGCAGAGGGCCGACATGTTTTGCAGTTTCCTGTTGCTTCAAAGGCACCGCATGCATCTACAAATTCATGATTCATCATATATTCATCATTCATAAATTACATGAACCATTATTAGAAACTTCAATTTAAAAAATCATTCATTCATCATTCATAAATTACATGAACCATTATTAGAAACTTCAATTTAAAAATTTTTTTAAATGCATAAATTATGACCATTAATTAGAATTGTGAATGCTTACCCAATCAAAGACTGCAAATGCTCACAAAAGACAGCTATGGTGCATGATCATGATCAGGACCCAGCTAGTGAGACCAATTACCCAGTGGAAGCCAGATCCATCAGGGTTGGACAGTGGGGTATCGGAACGCGCAGTTACCAGGATAGCTAGATATTGTTGTTAGTGCCAATAATCTGAGAATTTAAATTCAAGAAAAGCTCATTTTAATTAGGGGCAATTTGCATACATTCATTAATCATCAACAGAAATGAAACAACATATGATGATACATGTGTTCCCTGCCGAGATACTAATACGTTTAAATATTTGCGTCAATATTTTGGTAACCACAAACACAGCCCAATAAGTAGGTGAAATAAGTGTAGCCCAAACTGAGCCACAAGTGAAACACCAACAATGTGGGGCGAGTGATACAATATATATATGTGGAAATTGGCCCAACAATCGTAAAAAAATGAAACATAAAAATATAAAGATTAATAAAGCACAGACACTGAAAATATGACAAAAGCACCTGGTAAGCATAAGGATATAATGTCAGATTAAAAGTCATGAGTGGGAGCCAAAATTTCTTATTGAAGGGAATCACACATAGCTGTGCACATATATAATGCACTACAACCATGGTTAAAGGCAAAACGAGATCACTATGAGAGAGTGTGTCATCTTGCCGGTCTGAAAAATCAGGCAGCAAGTAACACTCTCTCTCATGCCAAATAGGGCAGGCAGATAGAGACACCAAACCGTTTGCTTGCTCTGATAATTCCTGTAGCTATTTGTAAAAGCATGAATAGGAACAAGTATAGTGCGATTACCTGTAGGGCAACCAGCGCTCCATGGATCCCAGCGGATGTACTTCCGTCCGCTGTGCGGTATGTTCATTGAATGTCTCGAGCATATGACGGTGAGAACAATCTCACCGTCTTCTTAAGAATGCGCAATCCCACCGGAAGTGAAAGGTCAGTGACTTCACTTCCGGTGCGCACCTTCTATAAGGGTTGCCAGTCTAGCACTCACTAGGACCTGAAAAACTATATTTTTGTAAGTTGGAGGAACTTTCTCTATTCCTGTTGATAGTATAGCAAGTTCTGGAGTTTTAGGGACAGAGGTGTTAGTGATTTTTCTAATTAGATCAAAGACATTAGACCAAAAGGTTTTTAGTAGTGGGCACGCCCATAGTATATGTATGAGTGAGCCCCTAATCCCGCACTGTCTCCAACAGAGTGGAGATGTTTGAGGATGAAATGCGGCTATTCTTGTGGGTGTTAGATACCACCTCATAAGGATTTTGCTTGAGAGTTCCCATAGGTTGACACTTTTGGTGGTTGCAAAGGTGATCTTAATTGAGTCGCGCCATTGTTCTATGGAGTATGAGGACATTAATGCTATTTCCCAGATTTTCATAGATGGGGATTTGGAAAGTTCAGATGTTTGGTTTAGTAAATTGTACAAGAGGGAAATACCTTTAATAGAGGTGATTGGGTTCGTGAAGTATATGAACGTCCTAATTGGTATGGAAACGGCAGTTGCAAGAATGATGGATAATAGATATGCTATTTGGTTATAGGTATACATGTCTTTTGATTCTAGGCCATATTCCAATTGGATAGTTCTAAATGTTTTAATTGATGGGCCAATTGTGATATCTTTTGTAGTAGTAATAACTTTTAGTGACCAATTTTGTATGTTTAAATCAGGGATTAGTAATCGTAGACTAGAGATAGTTAGTGGTATTGATTTGGTGATTTGATTGGACATTTCAGGAGTATGGCCCATGCTTTAAGCGTGATTTTCATAGTAGGGGGCATGATATTTGTTTTAATAGGGTAAGGCATCCAATGTTAGGAGTAGAGAAGGCCTTTCCTTCACCTCCGCTAGGTGTATGATATTAATTAGTCTTCAGGTAGCATCGTATGTCTGTCTATTTTTGGTAAAACTCGTTTGATCGGGATGAATCAATGTGGGTAAAATATCTACCAATTGGGCTGCTAATAGTTTTGAGTATATCTTTAGGTCAGTATTCAAAAGTGATATCGGCCTGAAGTTTGGAGGAGAGTTTGGCTCCTTCCCTGGCTTAGGTAAAGTTATAATAAGTGCTTCTAACATTTCCGGAGGGAAAGAGGCAGAGGCAGCGGTGGCACTAAAAATTCTTTCTAAATGCGGAGATAGAGTGGATTTGAATTCCTTATAGTATTCCCCACTAAATCCATCAGGGCCCAGTGATTTATTTAAAGGTAAGGAATCAATTATTCTATGGATCTCAATTTCAGTAATTGGGGTATTCAGGGTTTCCTGTTGGATGTCAGTCAGTTTTGGGATTGGTAATTGGGAAAGAAAATTGTTAATTACTTCTGGGGTTGGTTGTGGAGTCATGCGGTAATTTTTCAAGTTGTATAGGGAACTACAATAAAAACTAAAAGCATCCACTATTTTTTGGGGATGAATTTCTTTCTCTTTAGTGTCGGGATGTATAAGATAAGGAATTTTAGCATAATATGACATTTTAAGTCTCTTACTAGTTTTTTCAAAATTTTCAAGAAGTAATAGTCTAAGATCATATCTCAGTTGAATTATTTTTTGGGAGATAGAATGTGATGGGTTGATTTTGTTTTGGTTGTCTAATGTATTAATTTTGGTTGTTAGATCATGTAACCTCTTTTGCCTCCTCCTCTTATCCCTCGCCCCGCTTGTATGCATATCCCTCTCATAAATGCCTTATGCGCATTCCATAACATAAATGGGTCTTTAACAGAACCCACATTGTTTGAGAAAAACTCGGATAGTTGTGCTTGAAAAAGTTTTATATTCCTTTTGTTGTAAAAGAAATGTATTTATTCTCTATATCAGCCTCGCGTCAATTGATGTCGAGTCCGACATGGAGAAAACCATTGAAGCATGGTCCGACCACGTTATTGGATTGATTAATACTGATGATGTTCGTAATAGAGTCTGTTGGTCAATTAAAAATAAATGAATTCTATTGTAGATATGATGTGGTGATGAAAGAAAAGTAAAATCTCTTTCAGTGGCGTGTAAGCATCGCCATGCGTCGTGAAGATCATGTTGTATTATAGAGGGGAGAAGAGCTGGACATGTCCTTTTAGACTGAGAGGTGGAGTCCAAAGAAGGGTCAGGAGTAAGTTTAAAATCTCCGCAAATCACTAGAAGCCCTTCTTGGAGGCGTTTCACTTTTATTGATAGTCTGTTAAAAAATTGGATTTGGTGGTTATTGGGTGAATAAACATTGACTATTGTGTACATGGTGGAGTTTAGATCACAGATTAGAATCAAAAATCTTCCTAGAGGATCACTCACAGCTTTGTGGATCTTGAATGCCACTGTATCCCTTATGGCTATTAGAACTCCCTTAGTTTTGGAATGCGCGTTCGCTGTAAAGATGTGTGGATAATTCCTGTGAGAGCATTTAGGGGGATTGGAGGCTAAGAAGTGTGTCTCCTGTGCGCACACAATGTCACAATGATGTGTAACAGCTTCCTTCCATAAGGAATTGCATTTTGCGGGGTGGTTAAGCCCTTTGTCATAATTGAGGTTGGTGATATTTACTACTAGTAGTCATGTGCGCCGTCAATAAATTTGTTTTGTTTCATTCTGTTTCGTATTGGAATTAGTTCGTATTTTATACTGCGTGTCCGATATTGAATAACAATTACGAATATTCGTTATGATGAATTTATCATTATGAGGGGCTCCCACCATCCCTGTGCTGTGCTGACTTCCTGGGGTTTTTAACTTTTAGGTTTGTTAACTTTTCGTAACAATTACAAATGTTCGTTATGATGAATTTATCATTATGAGGGGCTCCCACCATCCCTGTGCTGTGCTGACTTCCTGGGGTTTTTAACTTTTAGGTTCATTACCTTTTCATACCAATTACGAATGTTTGTTAGCAATTTGGATCCGAAATTCGTAAACAAAATTTCGTATTTCGTTCAGAATTCGGAAGCATAGCAATTCTTATTTTGGATCCTCCCGAATGTACGAATTTACGGAAATTAGTACGAACTTTCGATTCGTACGAAACTAATCGCACATGTCTAACTGCTAGCGCATCGCAGGGTTCTAATAACAAAGAGGACCCGTCCCTCTGCCGACCGCAGTTGATACCACAGGCAACAGATGGAGTTGTTGTTGATGGGTGCAGCTGAATACTCACTGTTGGAGATACTGTAGACATGGTTGAAATACTTATTTTTCCTAGGTTGGTTAAGTCCACATATGAAGGTATTCTGTTCTTCTTTGAGCAAGTGTCTCAATTCTGGTTATTCGGCTCTGTAGGCAACTGAGAAACTTGGCAGTAAAAAGAAAAGAAAGACAAAAACAAAACAACAGAGTAACTGGTGAAACATTAGTACGCTCTGAAAAGAGTGAAATGAGCATATTAGGTGAGAGTGGGCAGCATAAGCTGCTAGATTCAATTGGGGGAAAAGTTCGGCCTTTAGATCCCTGGGCTCAGAAAACACTGGGACCCCAAAGTGTAAAGGTAACATCCGAGCGTTATTGCGCATGTGATTTGGCATTTTTTGCCGTTACTGTTTTCCATTCATGATCAACTTGCCGTGGAGTGCTTGCGGCATGTGCTCCTTCCTCTTGTTTAGGAATAATGTCCCATTCTTTCAAGAGGGCAATCCCTTTCTCCAGGGAAGTGATTATGTGGGTACGGTTATCTCTGGTGACAGTGAGTTTCATAGGATAACTCCATCTGTATATTATTTTATGATTACAGAGAGCTTTGGTCACCGTATTCAGGCTTTTTCTTTTCTGGAGTGTATATTGTGACGAATTGGAGAATTTGACACTGCGGGGGTATTTGCTCCCTTTTCCTCATTGCAATCATGAGGTTCTCCTTAACCACTTAAGGACCGCCTCACGCCGATGTACGTCGGCAAGGCGGCACGGGCAGGCAAAATCACGTACATGTCCCGTTTTGTCCCCCCGGCGATCGGAGGTGAGGGGGAGGCCATCCGTTCGTGGCCCCCCCTCGCGATCGCCGCCGGCCATTTAGATCACTTCCTTTGCTGCTGTATGCTAAACAGCAGCAAAGGAAATGATGTCATCTCTCCTCGGCTCCGTATTCCGTTGCAGCGCCGAGGAGAGAAGACTTCACTGTGAGTGCACCAACACTACACAATACAGTAGAACATGCCAGGCACACAAAACACCCCGATCCCCCCCCCCCGATCCCCCCCCAATCACCCCACCCCCTCCCTGTCACAAACTGACACCAGCAGTTTTTTTTTTTTTTTTTTTCTGATTACTGCATTGTGTCAGTTTGTGACAGTTACAGTGTTGGGACAGTGAGTATTACCCCCCTTTAGGTCTAGGATACCCCCCTAACCCCCCCTAATAAAGTTTTAACCCCTTGATCACCCCCTGTCGCCAGTGTCACTAAGCGATCATTTTTCTGATCGATGTATTAGTGTCGCTGGTGACGCTAGTTAGTGAGGTAAATATTTAGGTTCGCCGTCAGCGTTTTATAGCGACAGAGACCCCCATATGCTACCTAATAAATGTTTTAACCCCTTGATTGCCCCCTAGTTTACCCTTTCACCACTGATCACCGTATAACCGTTACAGGTGACGCTGGTTAGTTCGTTTATTTCTTATAGTGTCAGGGAACCCGCCGTTTATTACCGAATAAAGTTTTAGCCCCCCGATCGCCCGGCGGTGATATGCGTCGCCCCAGGCAGCGTCAGATTAGCGCCATACCGCTAACACCCACGCACGCAGCATGCGCCTCCCTTAGTGGTATAGTATCTGAACGGATCAATATTTGATCCGATCAGATCTATACTAGCGTCCCCAACAGTTTAGGGTTCCCAAAAACGCAGTGTTAGCGGGATCAGCCCAGATACCTGCTAGCACCTGCGTTTTGTCCCTCCGCCCGGCCCAGCCCAAGTGCAGTATCGATCGATCACTGTCACTTACAAGGCACTAAACGCATAACTGCAGCGTTCACAGAGTCAGGCCTGATCCCTGCGATCGCTAACAGTTTTTTTGGTAGCATTTTGGTGAACTGGCAAGCACCAGCCCAAGGCAGCGTCAGGTTAGCGCCAGTAGCGCTAACACCCACGCACGCACCGTACACCTCCCTTAGTGGTATAGTATCTGATCGGATCAATATCTGGTCCGATCAGATCTATACTAGCGTCCCCAGCAGTTTAGGGTTCCCAAAAACGCAGTGTTAGCGGGATCAGCCCAGATACCTGCTAGCACCTGCGTTTTGCCCCTCCGCCCGGCCCAGCCCAGCCCACCCAAGTGCAGTATTGAACGATCACTGTCACTTACAAAACACTAAACGCATAACTGCAGCGTTCGCAGAGTCAGGCCTGATCCCTGCGATCGCTAACAGTTTTTTTGGTAGCGTTTTGGTGAACTGGCAAGCACCAGCGGCCTAGTACACCCCGGTCGTAGTCAAACCAGCACTGCAGTAACACTTGGTGACGTGGCGAGTCCCATAAGTGCAGTTCAAGCTGGTGAGGTGGCAAGCACAAGTAGTGTCCCGCTGCCACCAAGAAGAAGACAAACACAGGCCCGTCATGCCCATAATGCCCTTCCTGCTGCATTCGCCAATCCTAATTGGGAACCCACCGCTTCTGCAGCGCCCATACTTCCCCCATTCACATCCCCAACCAAATGCAGTCGGCTGCATGAGAGGCATTTTCTTTATGTCCTCCCGAGTACCCCTACCCAACGAACCCCCCAAAAAAGATGTTGTGTCTGCAGCAAGCGCGGATATAGGCGTGACACCCGCTATTATTGTCCCTCCTGTCCTGACAATCCTGGTCTTTGCATTGGTGAATGTTTTGAACGCTACCATGCACTAGTTGAGTATTAGCGTAGGGTACAGCATTCCACAGACTAGGCACACATTCACAGGGTCTCCCAAGATGCCATCGCATTTTGAGAGACCCGAACCTGGTACCGGTTACCATTATAAAAGTTAGTTACAAAAAAAGTGTAAAAAAAAAAAAATATATAAAATAAAAAAAAATTGTTGTCGTTTTATTGTTCTCTCTCTCTCTCTCTCTATTCTCTCTCTCTATTGTTCTGCTCTTTTTTACTGTATTCTATTCTGCAATGTTTTATTGTTATTATTTTTTATCATGTTTGTTTTTCAAGTATGTAATTATTTATACTTTACCGTTTACTGTGCTTTATTGTTAACCATTTTTTTGTCTTCAGGTACGCCATTCACGACTTTGAGTGGTTATACCAGAATGATGCCTGCAGGTTTAGGTATCATCTTGGTATCATTCTTTTCAGCCAGCAGTCGGCTTTCATGTAAAAGCAATCCTAGCGGCTAATTAGCCTCTAGACTGCCTTTACAAGCCGTGGGAGGGAATGCCCCCCCACCGTCTTCCGTGTTTTTCTCTGGCTCTCCTGTCTCAACAGGGAACCTGAGAATGCAGCCGGTGATTCAGCCAGCTGACCATAGAGCTGATCAGAGACCAGAGTGGCTCCAAACATCTCTATGGCCTAAGAAACCGGAAGCTACGAGCATTTTATGACTTAGATTTCGCCGGATGTAAATAGCGCCATTGGGAAATTGGGGAAGCATTTTATCACACCGATCTTGGTGTGGTCAGATGCTTTGAGGGCAGAGGAGAAATCTAGGGTCTAATAGACCCCATTTTTTTCAAAAAAGAGTACCTGTTACTACCTATTGCTATCATAGGGGATATTTACATTCCCTGAGATAACAATAAAAATGATTAAAAAAAAAAAAAAAATGAAAGGAACAGTTTAAAAATAAGATAAAAAAGCAATAAAAAAAAAAAAAAAAAAAAAAAAAAGCACCCCTGTCCCCCCTGCTCTCGCGCTAAGGCGAACACAAGCGTCGCTCTGGCGTCAAATGTAAACAGCAATTGTTCGGTCAGATCGAGGGCAGTAATTTTAGCAGTAGACCTCCTCTGTAAATCTAAAGTGGTAACCTGTAAAGGCTTTTAAAGGCTTTTAAAAATGTATTTATTTTGTTGCCACTGCACGTTTGTGCGCAATTTTAAAGCATGTCATGTTTGGTATCCATGTACTCGGCCTAAGATCATCTTTTTTATTTCATCAAACATTTGGGCACTATAGTGTGTTTTAGTGCATTAAAATTTAAAAAAGTGTGTTTTTTCCCCAAAAAATGCGTTTGAAAAATCGCTGCGCAAATACTGTGTGAAAAAAAAAAAATGAAACACCCACCATTTTAATCTGTAGGGCATTTGCTTTAAAAAAATATATAATGTTTGGGGGTTCAAAGTAATTTTCTTGCAAAAAAAAAAAACTTTTTCATGTAAACAATAAGTGTCAGAAAGGGCTTTGTCTTCAGGTGGTTAGAAGAGTGGGTGATGTGTGACATAAGCTTCTAAATGTTGTGCATAAAATGCCAGGACAGTTCAAAACCCCCCCAAATGACCCCATTTTGGAAATTAGACACCCCAAGCTATTTGCTGAGAGGCATGTCGAGTCCATGGAATGTTTTATATTGCGACACAAGTTGCGGAAAAGAGACAAATTTTTTTTTTTTTTTGCACAAAGTTGTCACTAAATGATATATTGCTCAAACATGCCATGGGAATATGTGAAATTACACCCCAAAATACATTCTGCTGCTTCTCCTGATTACGGGGATACCACATTGTGAGACTTTTTGGGAGCCTAACCGCGTACGGGACCCCGAAAACCAAGCACCGCCTTCAGGCTTTCTAAGGGCGTGAATTTTTGATTTCACTCTTCACTGCCTATCACAGTTTCGGAGGCCATGGAATGCCCAGGTGGCACAAAACCCCCCCAAATGACCCCATTTTGGAAAGTAGACACCCCAAGCTATTTGCTGAGAGGTATAGTGAGTATTTTGCAGACCTCACTTTTTGTCACAAAGTTTTGAAATTTGAAAAAAGAAAAAAAAAATGTTTTTTTTTGTCTTTCTTCATTTTCAAAAACAAATGAGAGCTGCAAAATACTCACCATGCCTCTCAGCAAATAGCTTAGGGTGTCTATTTTCCAAAATGGGGTCATTTGGGGGGGTTTTGTGCCACCTGGGCATTCCATGGCCTCCGAAACGGTGATAGGCAGTGAAGAGTAAAATCAAAAATTCACGCCCTTAAAAACGCTGAAGGCGGTGATTGGTTTTCGGGGCCCCGTACGCGGCTAGGCTCCCAAAAAGTCCCACACATGTGGTATCCCCATACTCAGGAGAAGCAGCTAAATGTATTTTGGGGTGCAATTCCACATATGCCCATGGCCTGTGTGAGCAATATATCATTTAGTGACAACTTTGTGCAAAAAAAAAAAAAAGTGTCACATTCCCGCAACTTGTGTCAAAATATAAAATATTCCATTGACTCAATATGCCTCTCAGCAAATAGCTTGGGGTGTCTACTTTCCAAAATGGGGTCATTTGGGGGGGGTTTGTGCCACCTGGGCATTTTATGGCCTCCGAAACTGTGATAGGCAGTGAAGAGTGAAATCAAAAATTTACACCCTTAGAAATCCTGAAGGCGGTGATTGGTTTCCGGGGTCCCGTACGCGGCTAGGCTCCCAAAAAGTCCCACACATGTGGTATCCCTGTACTCAGGAGAAGCAGCTGAATGTATTTTGGGGTGCAATTCCACATAGGCCCATGGCCTGTGTGAGCAATATATCATTTAGTGACAACTTTTTGTAAATATTTTTTTTTTTTTGTCATTATTCAATCACTTGGGACAAAAAAAATAAATATTCAATGGGTTCAACATGCCTATAAGCAATTTCCTTGGGGTGTCTACTTTCCAAAATGGGGTCATTTGTGGGGGTTTTGTACTGCCCTGCCATTTTAGCACCTCAAGAAATGACATAGGCAGTCATAAACTAAAAGCTGTGTAAATTCCAGAAAATGTACCCTAGTTTGTAGACGCTAAAACTTTTGCGCAAACCAATAAATATACGCTTATTGACATTTTTTTTACCAAAGACATGTGGCCGAATACATTTTGGCCTAAATGTATGACTAAAATTGAGTTTATTGGATTTTTTTTATAACAAAAAGTAGAAAATATCATTTTTTTTCAAAATTTTCGGTCTTTTTCCGTTTATAGCGCAAAAAATAAAAACTGCAGAGGTGATCAAATACCATTAACAGAAAGCTCTATTTGTGGGAAGAAAAGGACGCAAATTTCGTTTGGGTACAGCATTGCATGACCGCGCAATTAAAAGTTAAAGCGACGCAGTGCCAAATTGGAAAAAGACCTCTGGTCCTTAGGCAGCATAATGGTCCGGGGCTCAAGTGGTTAACATGGAAGAAGTGCAGACGTAATAGAACATCTCTAGGTATGTGTTCAGACAGGTGTGATGGCTTGGATAGAAGGTGGATCCTGTCTATGGTGACTTCTTAATCCGTCAAACTGGGCAGGATTTGTTTGAACATAGTTGCATCATATGAATTCAGATCATTTTGGTTGACAGATTCTGGGATCCCTCTTATTTTTAAATTATTTCTTCTCGATCTTTCTTCCATGTCAGCAAGCTTTGCTTTGATCCACTCTGTGTCCCCTTCCCTCTCATCATTAGCATCAACTAGATTGTTAATGGTCTCTGCATATTCCTACATTTTAGACTCAATGTGGTCTATTCTGTTTCCCACTGACTGTATTTCCTTGTTAAACCTGTGTATATAGGATGCCAGATCTGATTGTATTGTGCTGAGCAGTGATAATAGCATATCCTTTGGCACTGTATCTAGTACAGCTTGATTCTGAGTTGGAAATGTTTCAATAGACTCAGGCATTTCCCTGGTGTCTTCCCCTGAATCGGAGGCCGCGCTCCCCGCCAGGCTTATTCCGTTACTATCCATCCTAGGTTTGGATTTGGCAGGACTGTTGGTGAAGGGAGAGGGAGGGTAGGAGTGCTGGCTATTTTGTGAGGTGTTTTTGGCTTGTTTGTTACCTTTTTGTAAGGCCCTCATGTGCAATGATGCAGCTGGAGGAGAATAGGCCACGGTGCCATCTTGTCTGTCTCCGCTGGAGACTAGGGAGTAAAAGTCTGTGAGCCGCTGGGGCTTCCTATCTTAACGTCTTTTGTTGGGAATGGTTCCGGTACTTTCCCGAGCTTAATCGCCGTGGTTCTGATTCGGGAGGTGTCTCGGATGAAGTTGCTTATCGTCGCTATGCGACCATCTGGAAGTTGCGTCAGGCCACGCCCCCTGGAATTGGGCAAACTTTTAATGATAAATTCCACTTCCTGGGGAATAAAGGGTTGGGAAATGATAAGAAATTGATCATGAGACCAACAGGGTAGGTTACATGACTGCAAAAAGGATGTTATGACAGAGTCTGATGGTTGTATTGTATTAGCATCATTTTGAAGGTCACATAAGGACTGGTAGTAATCGCTAAAAGCGTTGACTATCCCCTGTGGTTTGGAGAGTTTATGCTTAGTGGTGGGATGGATAATTTCTAGGATTCTTTGGTGTAAGTGTTGTGCTTGCATTTTTTTGCTAGCCATTGTGTGTAACATTTTGCTAATTTTACATACATGTAATATTGTGAAGAGGCCTTAAACATAAATATTTTATTTTTTGTAGTCATACAATTAATAGGATTTTATTGGTTATAAATCAAACACCTGCTGATAACTCTAGAAAATGTTTTATTTTTCGTGTAAGTGTTTTTTTTTCACTAGATGGTGGTGATGTCCTAAGAGTATTTAAACCTGATGTCCTGAGTATTTAAACCCACATTGGAAGGCCAGCCACCACAATTGGTGATTATGTGGCATCACAAAATTGTATGTGTGTTAATTTATTTTACGATTTCATTATTCATTGGCTTACATACAGCAGCAACAGCAACCCAATATGGTTGACTTCCAAAAGAAAAAGGCTTTATTAGGTAGTTTTTAGCTGGAAGTAGCAGGGAAATATGTTGCAAAGTATACACTTTGAAAAAAAATAAAGCTTAGTCATAGAAATTGCCAATCAGTATTAAGAAACAAGTTGCATGGCTTAACTTATTGGTGGGGAAAAGTGTGCAAAGTACCTTGTCCCCATGTTGATGAGGAGAAGGGTCACTTTCCCACAACCTGGCTGGTGGTTGTGAGGGTTTGCTAGTGGGGGCTTTTCAGAATCTGGATGCTCCCTTTAAAAATAGGAAGGTCCCCAGATACCAACCACCCCCGTGTGAAAGAGTAAAGGGGTACATAGTAAAAAAAAATATAACCCTGAAATAAAAACACCAAAATGTTTGACGAGTCCTTTATTACAAAAATAACAAAAATGAAAAGTCCCTTGTAAATACACCATCTGTCATAATACCTGCCACCTGCTGACTTGTCAAAATTGAAAGCCTGACAAAAACCCATCACATTTGACTCATCCTGGTGGTACTGCTTGATGAATGAAAGCTTTCTGGTAGTGCAGAGTAGTGATAGGGCAGGGGTAGCGAATGGGGCCCTGACACTTTAGTGTCTCCATCCAAGGCTGGATATGTGTGGTAGGGGTGCAAATGGGGCCCTGACACTTTAGTGTCTCCATCCAAGGCTGGATATGTATGTATGTATTTTAATTGAAGAAATTAAGGAGGGAGGGGGGTCTCCAATAAAGAAGTGACTGTTCTGGGCTTTAACAAAATGGCAGCCTCCAGAAAGAAGAAACAGGAACAATGCTGGAGACAATTTACAGCAAACACTAATTTGGGAAGCATAATTATAATTGTGGAATGTATGTTCTTTTGTTAAAGAACATTAATTGCTATCAATCTTTTATGGGTAAAGTTCTGCTTTAGGGATGTGATGTTTTTTTTTTTTGGCAGGCAATTTGAGAGAGAGTAGACATTTAACAGGAAGAAAAAATAAATGAAAATGTAGTTCCTCCAATATTATATAAAAATGTTATGCACAAAATAACTTATTTTTAATGCATAGAAATTTCACAAGTGGAGAGAAGTCATAGTTTAGCCAGAAATAATACAACATATGTCAGGAACAAGACTGTTATTTTTCTCAGACAATATACAGTGGGGACGGAAAGTATTCAGACCCCCTTAAATTTTTCACTCTTTGTTATATTGCAGCCATTTGCTAAAATCATTTAAGTTCATTTTTTTTCCTCATTAATGTACACACAGCACCCCATATTGACATAAAAACACAGAATTGTTGACATTTTTGCAGATTTATTAAAAAAGAAAAACTGAAATATCACATGGTCCTAAGTATTCAGACCCTTTGCTCAGTATTTAGTAAAAGCACCCTTTTGATCTAATACAGACATGAGTCTTTTTGGGAAAGATACAAGTTTTTCACACCTGGATTTGGGGATCCTCTGCCATTCCTCCTTGCAGATCCTCTCCAGTTCTGTCAGGTTGGAAGGTAAACGTTGGTGGACAGCCATTTTTAGGTCTCTCCAGAAATGCTCAATTGGGTTTAAGTCAGGGCTCTGGCTGGGCCTTTTTTTAAGAACAGTCACGGAGTTGTGAAGCCACTCCTTTGTCATTTTACCTGTGTGCTTAGGGTCATTGTCTTGTTGGAAGGTAAACCTTCGGCCCAGTCTGAGGTCCTGAGCACTCTGGAGAAGGTTTTCGTCCAGGATATCCCTGTACTTGGCCGCATTCATCTTTCCCTTGATTGCAACCAGTCGTCCTGTCCCTGCAGCTGAAAAATGCTGCCACCACCTTGCTTCACTGTTGGGACTGTATTGGACAGGTAATGAGCAGTGCCTGGTTTTCTCCACACATACCACTTAAAATTAAGTCCAAAACGTTCTATCTTGGTCTCATTAGACCAGAAAATCTTATTTCTCACTATCTTGGAATCTTTCAGGTGTTTTTTTAGCAAACTCCATGCGGGCTTTCATGTGTCTTGCACTGAGGAGAGGCTTCTGTCGGGCAACTCTGCCATAAAGCCCCGACTGGTGGAGGGCTGCAGTGATGGTTGACTTTCTACAACTTTCTCCAATCTCCCAACTGCATCACTGGAGCTCAGCCACAGTGATCTTTGGGTTCTTCTTTACCTCTCTCACGAAGGCTCTTCTCCCCTGATAGCTCAGTTTGGCCGGACGGCCAGCTCTAGGAAGGGTTCTGGTCGTCCCAAACATCTTCCATTTAAGGATTATGGAGGCCACTGTGCTCTTAGGAACCTTAAGTGCAGCAGAGATTTTTTTGTAACCTTGGCCAAATCTGTGCCTTTACAAAGAGACAAACAGTCAGCGCAAAAACCCTCAGATGAAACGAAGCTGCTGAACACTAAAGGCAAATATATAAATCCTTTCACATGATATAATACAAAAGAAAGTGCAGCGCTGAATTATAAATCAGTATAAAATGTCCGTGAATGAACCATAAGTATCAACGGTGGTGCAGGGTGCTTCATGCAGATCCAAAGTGCTTTTAAATCAGTGCTCCCCCTCCTTTCAGTCAAACCGCTCACCTTGTAAAAGGGACCCCTGAACTAACAGGAAGGTCTGATAGGCGTTCACCACTCGATTGGTGGTCAGAGTAATATCTTGGCTGGAAGGCAGGGACCTCTTCTTTAATAGGGATCACCACTTAATTGTTCGGTTTACATGGAATGAACAAAAAAATGCATAGTGCTCTCTGTATACTATTAAAAAACAATACCTTTATTAAAAAACGGTACTCACAAAATTAGCACTATGACCAGTGCTAGGCTTAAAAACGTATGACAATATTACAGATGACAGTCTAAGATGGCTGCAGGGGCGTCTAAACCAGGATGTAACCAATCCGCACGCGTATCGTCCGGAGGACTTCCTCAGCGGTTTATGGATCCTTAGGTGTAGTCAGTATTGAGTATACAGACCCCTATTTATATCATCTGTTAATTGGTTACTCCTGAGTAGCGCTCATCCAATAGAAACGCTCGACTCAGGAGTAGGATGCATTGTTAGTAATGGTTGCCATAGCGATCGGCGTCGTGATGTCACGACGTCAGGCCGCAAGGCTAACTCTGTGTATTCACTTCCCCTTCCTGGGTAAACAGGAAGGGGATCCACCAACTATGATTGGCTGTTGCTAATAGCGGGGGTGTGTTGGAATGACCTATGACGCGAACGCGCCATCCGTGTGTCCCGCCTATCGAACACGTGGTTCACTAAGTCTAGTGGAAACCACTCCCTTCCGCGTCAGGGACGTTCCATACTGTAAAATCACAGCGCGGTCAGGACATCACCCTGCCGCGATCGCGTCATCATAATGACGCGGTTTCCGGTCACATGATCGCCTGCGTCAATAGGCACTGCCTTCATAGTTAAAGACAAGGGCTGCGTGAGCTGTAATAGGATGAAATATGTCACATGGTACCAATCCCTCTGCAGCTGAGAAGAAGTGTAAGCAGAGAAGGGATAGTAATACCAGGTGGCGTCTTCTAAAAGGCACAAGCAATACCCGAAATAGCTAATGCAATCAGCACCATTGCGTTGGGCAATTCTAGTTCAACAAACATAATCCCTTAATATCATTGTTAAAAAAGATTAATTTAAAAAACAAGGTATATTAGTAAAAATAAAATAAATATAAAAAATGAATGTAGATGGAAAAAATAGTAATACCCACCAAATGAAACTAAATGTAAATAAGACACATCTCTGCAGCCACCTTTTACAACACGGTCATCATATACAAAAACGAATCAGTAAGTACCAGATATTCAAATATATATAAAATGTACAAACATAAAGGCCTCCCTGTTAAAATGAACTATCTGTCAGAGATGAAACAGTTCAAATCGAACTCAACATTGAGCCCCTTTGGTACTCCCACACGGGTCTCGTACACCCAGAAAGACTCCCGACGGCTCAATTGTCTAATAAAGTTACCTCCTCGCCAGTGGGGTGTAACCTTTTCGACTCCCCAAAATTTCAATTTAGCGGGACTGCGCTTATGACATAATTTAAAATGCTTGGAGACATTATGTGAGTCTAGTCCTTTTTTAATGTTAGTAATGTGTTCACCAATGCGGACGTGCAAGGGGCGAGACGTTCTACCGACATATTGGAAGCCGCATTCACATTCCATCATATAAACCACCCCTATGGTGGAGCATGTGATAAAATCTTTAATCAAATATGTCTTCTTTGTTGCTGTAGCTGTAAATTCTTTACGTTTTTTGATATTTCCCCTGACTTGTTTACAGGCTGGGCAACGTCCACATGCATAAAAACCTGACGCGATCGCGGCAGGGTGATGTCCTGACCGCGCTGTGATTTTACAGTATGGAACGTCCCTGACGCGGAAGGGAGTGGTTTCCACTAGACTTAGTGAACCACGTGTTCGATAGGCGGGACACACGGATGGCGCGTTCGCGTCATAGGTCATTCCAACACACCCCCGCTATTAGCAACAGCCAATCATAGTTGGTGGATCCCCTTCCTGTTTACCCAGGAAGGGGAAGTGAATACACAGAGTTAGCCTTGCGGCCTGACGTCGTGACATCACGACGCCGATCGCTATGGCAACCATTACTAACAATGCATCCTACTCCTGAGTCGAGCGTTTCTATTGGATGAGCGCTACTCAGGAGTAACCAATTAACAGATGATATAAATAGGGGTCTGTATACTCAATACTGACTACACCTAAGGATCCATAAACCGCTGAGGAAGTCCTCCGGACGATACGCGTGCGGATTGGTTACATCCTGGTTTAGACGCCCCTGCAGCCATCTTAGACTGTCATCTGTAATATTGTCATACGTTTTTAAGCCTAGCACTGGTCATAGTGCTAATTTTGTGAGTACCGTTTTTTAATAAAGGTATTGTTTTTTAATAGTATACAGAGAGCACTATGCATTTTTTTGTTCATTCCATGTAAACCGAACAATTAAGTGGTGATCCCTATTAAAGAAGAGGTCCCTGCCTTCCAGCCAAGATATTACTCTGACCACCAATCGAGTGGTGAACGCCTATCAGACCTTCCTGTTAGTTCAGGGGTCCCTTTTACAAGGTGAGCGGTTTGACTGAAAGGAGGGGGAGCACTGATTTAAAAGCACTTTGGATCTGCATGAAGCACCCTGCACCACCGTTGATACTTATGGTTCATTCACGGACATTTTATACTGATTTATAATTCAGCGCTGCACTTTCTTTTGTATTATATCATGTGAAAGGATTTATATATTTGCCTTTAGTGTTCAGCAGCTTCGTTTCATCTGAGGGTTTTTGCGCTGACTGTTTGTCTCTTTGTAAATTCACTGTTTGGTTAATATATTTTCGGTCCAGCAGCATTAACTATGGATATCTTTCAATATATTGAAAAAAGAGAAATTAAATTAGGAGAGATCTTTACCATTAATCATAACTCTGAGGAATCTAATGCCCTTTCTACTGGTTTTCGAAAACTCGGTTATTTATTTGAGAAAAAAATCAAAACCTGGTGGGACATTGTCTCATTTGAACAATACCTCACAGCCAAGTTAATCCCGAGGAGACTTAGATGGGAAGTACCGCCCAACGATGGCCTCATGGATGAGCATTCGATGAAAGAATGGGAAATGTTTTTTACTGGTAAGGGTCTTGAGTTGATTGAGTTTCTTTTAGCACGTAAACGACGTAAGATGACTCTACTGGAAACTCAGATCACTGAACTCAAAAGCTCCATAGAGTCCCATAAGGAATCCGATGAGTTTATTAGACTTGCAGCTGAGTTAAAAAATAAACTAGTCAAATGGGATTATGAGACCCAAAATAAAAAGAAAAAGAAATATCTAAGAGATTTTGAGGATTTTGGCAAAGGGAATATCTATAAATGGCAAACCAAACCAGGTGACTCATCAATAGTTCCCTCACAAACAGTACCGACTAATGGAGAGCCCCTCCATACTCCTTCTCTTATTCAAGAGAATGATGATGGTAATTGTGAGCAGTTTCAATACATCAATCATGCCACCCCAGCTAATTCCAATCATTTTAGACCTGTACACAACAAAAGAGGTAAGAATAAGAAAGGGAGGGGGCGAGGGAGGGATGTTTATGAATCTCCCTATAGGCAGTATCCCTGGAACCCTCCACATACAAATGACATTCATCATCAAGAAACTTCTTATCCTGAGAATGGGCAGAATTGGAGTCATAATGGCAACCAATATTCTGATTACTCTCGGAATTTTCCCTCTAACAGAGGAAGAGGTTTTCAGCAAGTCAGAAATCCCGTCCCTACCCATAATAGATTTACCCCCTTACAGAATGTTGGACCTAGGAGGGGAGGGGATTTTTACAGGTCGCCTCATGGAAGGGGGACGGTGACCCCGTTTGTCCCACCCAATCCGGGAGGGAGGGTGAATATGGGCCCATCCCTGGGATACCCAGACAGCGGAGTAAGGAAAAGAAAAAACAGAGAGGAAGGAGAGGAGGAAGGCGAACTCAAAAGAAACAGACCCCGGTAGGAGCTGGTATTTATAACCTCAGTGGCTCTCCCTTGACTGAGGATGAGATTAAAGTCTTAGATAAGGGTCTTAAATACGCCCCTACCCGTAACTTAAACAAATTCCAAACTTACATCAGTTTGCAAAAATTTATGAGAACTCTCAATATCAAGAAATATCATCTTTCGAATGCTATAGTGCGTAATTCTACTAATATTCAGAAATCTTCAATTACGCACTCCTCTCTCCGCAATAAATCGGTTTTCAATCCCCCCAACCGAGACAACAAACATATGGAAGTTTTTAGGAATATGGTTAACAAAGATCTGGATGCATTGAAAGTCCGGAAAGTCAACGATCCTTTACATATCAAAAGAGGAATTGAGTCCTTGTTAAAACGCAAAGATCTGGTTATACGCCCAGCTGATAAGGGAGGAGGTCTAGTTGTCTTAAGTAAAACATATTATAACAATGAAATGGAAAATATGCTGGCTGACCATAATACTTACGTTTTACTTACAAAGGACCCGATGCTCCAATACAAAGAAGAGTTACACTATCTTATAGCAAGAGGTAAACACATTGGTGTCCTCAACTCAAAAGAGGCTTCATATTTGGACCCTTTTTTCTGCCGTACCCCTATCATTTACTTTTTACCCAAAATACATAAAAACAGTACCCACCCCCCTGGTCGCCCCATAGTCAACGGGATAGACTCAGTCTCTTCGAGACTGGGTCAGTACATTGACCATTTCCTACAGCCCATGGTTATAAAAACCCGCTCTTTTGTAAAAGATACTAAACACATTATCCACATTTTAGAGTCTCTCCCACTCACTTCTTCATGTGTATTAATTACAGCGGATGTTAGTTCCCTTTACACGATCATTAGCCATGAAGATGCGCTAACCTCAGTACAGTGGGCATTCGGATCAGCTGAGCTGGCAAAAAGACAAAAGAACTTTATTTTGGATTGTTTAAGATTCTGTTTAGCCAAAAATTATTTTTGGTACAACAGACGGTTTTTCCTCCAAACAAGGGGTGTGGCAATGGGGGCTCTTTTTGCTCCCAGTGTTGCCAATTTATTTATGGCACACTGGGAGGAAGAAGTGATCTATAAGAACACACCCCCTGAACTCATCTGTTACCAACGGTATATCGATGATATCATTATGAT
This sequence comes from Lithobates clamitans, assembly GCA_037952925.1. NCBI lineage: Eukaryota > Metazoa > Chordata > Amphibia > Anura > Ranidae > Lithobates > Lithobates clamitans. The sequence goes on from JBBGZY010000088.1 coordinate 1,895,465, forward strand.
TTGGAATGGTGACCGATCGAACCTTGACACCTTCATGAAAAAATTAGATGAGAACAATAGAAATATTGTTCTCTCTTGGAATGTGGGTATCGATCATGTCACTTATCTAGATCTTGATATTCATCTGAAAGATAACGGGTTAGAACTAAGAAATCACTTCAAACCTACTGACCGTAATGCGTACATCCCCCTTGGTAGTTGCCACCATTTACAATGGTTGTGCAACATTCCCAAGGGACAATTTGTACGCATTCGGCGGAATTGTTCACAAGAACAGGAGTTTCTTGTACAGTCCGAAATTCTATCTACACGTTTTGTCCAAAAGGGTTACAACAAAGCAGACATTATGAAACATATTGAGACTGTCCGCAAGTTGGATAGAACTACATTAGTTTCTAATGGTCCTAAGGTTAAACAAGACAATTTAGGGAATATAAGGATCGTTTTGGACTATAACGTCCAATACAAGAAATTCGAAAAGATTATTCGGAGGTATTGGCCCATCTTAAAGCAAGATAAAACGCTTGGCCCCGTCCTTCCTGAACGTCCCCAGTTTGTCTATAAAAGGGCCCCCTCCCTTAGAGATAAGCTAGCCCCGGGGGTTATTGATCCACCTCTTGCTTCCGAAAATAGATTATCTAACCTCCTGACAGGTTTTTATGCATGTGGACGTTGCCCAGCCTGTAAACAAGTCAGGGGAAATATCAAAAAACGTAAAGAATTTACAGCTACAGCAACAAAGAAGACATATTTGATTAAAGATTTTATCACATGCTCCACCATAGGGGTGGTTTATATGATGGAATGTGAATGCGGCTTCCAATATGTCGGTAGAACGTCTCGCCCCTTGCACGTCCGCATTGGTGAACACATTACTAACATTAAAAAAGGACTAGACTCACATAATGTCTCCAAGCATTTTAAATTATGTCATAAGCGCAGTCCCGCTAAATTGAAATTTGGGGGAGTCGAAAAGGTTACACCCCACTGGCGAGGAGGTAACTTTATTAGACAATTGAGCCGTCGGGAGTCTTTCTGGGTGTACGAGACCCGTGTGGGAGTACCAAAGGGGCTCAATGTTGAGTTCGATTTGAACTGTTTCATCTCTGACAGATAGTTCATTTTAACAGGGAGGCCTTTATGTTTGTACATTTTATATATATTTGAATATCTGGTACTTACTGATTCGTTTTTGTATATGATGACCGTGTTGTAAAAGGTGGCTGCAGAGATGTGTCTTATTTACATTTAGTTTCATTTGGTGGGTATTACTATTTTTTCCATCTACATTCATTTTTTATATTTATTTTATTTTTACTAATATACCTTGTTTTTTAAATTAATCTTTTTTAACAATGATATTAAGGGATTATGTTTGTTGAACTAGAATTGCCCAACGCAATGGTGCTGATTGCATTAGCTATTTCGGGTATTGCTTGTGCCTTTTAGAAGACGCCACCTGGTATTACTATCCCTTCTCTGCTTACACTTCTTCTCAGCTGCAGAGGGATTGGTACCATGTGACATATTTCATCCTATTACAGCTCACGCAGCCCTTGTCTTTAACTATGAAGGCAGTGCCTATTGACGCAGGCGATCATGTGACCGGAAACCGCGTCATTATGATGACGCGATCGCGGCAGGGTGATGTCCTGACCGCGCTGTGATTTTACAGTATGGAACGTCCCTGACGCGGAAGGGAGTGGTTTCCACTAGACTTAGTGAACCACGTGTTCGATAGGCGGGACACACGGATGGCGCGTTCGCGTCATAGGTCATTCCAACACACCCCCGCTATTAGCAACAGCCAATCATAGTTGGTGGATCCCCTTCCTGTTTACCCAGGAAGGGGAAGTGAATACACAGAGTTAGCCTTGCGGCCTGACGTCGTGACATCACGACGCCGATCGCTATGGCAACCATTACTAACAATGCATCCTACTCCTGAGTCGAGCGTTTCTATTGGATGAGCGCTACTCAGGAGTAACCAATTAACAGATGATATAAATAGGGGTCTGTATACTCAATACTGACTACACCTAAGGATCCATAAACCGCTGAGGAAGTCCTCCGGACGATACGCGTGCGGATTGGTTACATCCTGGTTTAGACGCCCCTGCAGCCATCTTAGACTGTCATCTGTAATATTGTCATACGTTTTTAAGCCTAGCACTGGTCATAGTGCTAATTTTGTGAGTACCGTTTTTTAATAAAGGTATTGTTTTTTAATAGTATACAGAGAGCACTATGCATTTTTTTGTTCATTCCATGTAAACCGAACAATTAAGTGGTGATCCCTATTAAAGAAGAGGTCCCTGCCTTCCAGCCAAGATATTACTCTGACCACCAATCGAGTGGTGAACGCCTATCAGACCTTCCTGTTAGTTCAGGGGTCCCTTTTACAAGGTGAGCGGTTTGACTGAAAGGAGGGGGAGCACTGATTTAAAAGCACTTTGGATCTGCATGAAGCACCCTGCACCACCGTTGATACTTATGGTTCATTCACGGACATTTTATACTGATTTATAATTCAGCGCTGCACTTTCTTTTGTATCAAATCTGTGCCTTCCCACAATTCTGTCTCTGAGCTCTTCAGGCAGTTCCTTTGACCTAATGATTCTCATTTGCTCTGACATGCATTGTGAGCTGTAAAGTCTTATATAGACAGGTGTGTGGCTTTCCTAATCAAGTCCAATCAGTATAATCAAACACAGCTGGACTCAAATGAAGGTGTAGAACCATCTCAAGGATGATCAGAAGAAATGGACAGCACCTGAGTTAAATATATGAGTGTCACAGCAAGGGGTCTGAATACTTATGTGATATTTCAGTTTTTCTTTTTTAATAAATGTGCAAAAATGTCAATAATTCTGTGTTTTTCTGTTAATATGGGGTGCTGTGTGTACATTAATGAGGAAAAAAATTAACTTAAATGATTTTAGCAAATGGCTGCAATATAACAAAGAGTGAAACATTTAAGGGGGTCTGAATACTTTCCGTCCCCACTGTATTATCCAATTGAGCTCCGGAAGATTTTACCCCCTTTAAGACCAGGCCATTTTTTTGCTATTTGGCACTGTGCTATTTTAACTGGTAATTGCATGGTCATGCAATGCTGTACTCCAACAAAACGTTTTTTTTTTTAAATAGAGCTTCTTTTGAGGGTATTTGATTACCACTGGGTTTTGTTATTTTTTGTAATATTAACAAAAAAGACCGAACCTTATAAAAAAAAAAAAAAAAAAAAAAGAAATAAATATTTTTTACTTTCTGCTATAAAACATATCCAATAAAATAAATTAAAATTTGGCAAAAATGTATTCTGCTGCATGTCTTTAATAAAAATTCCCAATAATTGTATATTGATTGGTTTGCGTGAACGTTATAGCGCCTTCATAGTTACTGTAGATAGTTATATAGTTATTCAGGTTGAAAAAAGACACAAGTCCATCTAGTGCAACCATAAAAATAAATAAATAAATAAAAATGTATATTATGCAATCCCATTTACACAATCCTATACCCACAGTTGATCCAGAGGAAAGCAAATAACCCCAGCAAAACATGATCCAATTTGCTACAGCAGGGGAAAAAATTCCTTCCTGATCCCCCAAAGCCTACAAACTATGGAATATTTTCTGGAATTTTTTTTTTGATATTACTAATGCTGGTGATCAGAGGCTTATAATGGGACTGTGATAGTGCAGTGGGCAATCTGACAAGATCAATACAAACAGCATTATTTAGCCTGCATGAAAGCCAAAATAGTTTCCAAACTAAATCGAACAATGCAGAAACATAAGGTCTATTTTTAATGATGATGCACCATAATGAAATGCAAACATTAATGGCCAATGCAGTATTCACCCAACAAAAAATATGTAAACAACGACTTATATAGGCATGGGGCGTGGTCACCGGGTGATGTTATCAGGTGACCCCGCCCTTATGACGTCACCATCCCATCACGCCCTGGGTGGTGGTCATGCCCCCGGGTGGTGACGAAAACACCTATGGTGGTACCGTAGGTGTTTTCATAGGAGCAGCTGTTGACAATGATGGAGCTGCAACTTTGGTAGAAACCATAACTGATCAAAGTTTTATATCTGACCAGAGGCCAATGACAGTTGTTTGCAATGTATTATAAGACATCCATTCTTACTGAATGTCCCTAAGGTTTTGGACTTAATCCAAACATCGGTCTACACCAGACTCTTGGTATATCCCTATGGATGGATTTGTTATAAAACCCATATACATAGTGATATGACTGATTTCTGATTGGGATTCTAAAACAAAGTTAATATTGCAGCTGCAGGAACAGATTCACAGGACTCAATCACTGTGTTTAAAATGTCCGTTCAGTGAAAATGTATTATTACATGTTATTTTATACATGGATAAGAAGGGGGTGGTGTGAGATGTTAATAAAAACTAACAAATAGAAATATGTTATTAAAAGCTAGCGAACAGAACAATTGCAAAAGTAAAACCTTAAGAAGGGAGGGGGGAGTAGAGAGCGTTTAGTAGGAGAAGTGTCTGTGTGTTAGGTGAAGGTTACAGAACACATTTCAACAGTGAGAACAAAATGGAGTCTCTTGTGCTTAAATGAACAGTACAGTGAATGTCCATGTCATTTCCCCCCTTTCGTTTATTTGACACCATTCTTCTCCGGGTTACATTCAGCCGATTGCTGGTAACTCCTGTTACATTGGCGCAGAGAGACGGCGTCCTGTTCAGCTCTCTCCTAGCTTTCTCACAATAATGGGTTCATCAGGGCTGGTGGTACATTTGTTGGTACAGTGGGTAGTCACACAGAGGCATAGCCTGATGAGGAAGTAAATAACAAATATGAGAAATAGGAACATCACAATGTAAGTGCCTAGTTTCTGTAACCATGTTGCTATGCCATATAAAAAATCACCAAAACCCCCTAAACCCTGAAAGGGGTTCCATCCACCTTTAGCAATATCTCTGGCCTTATTCTGTAGTTCTCTTATCTTAGCAAGATGCCCTTTAATAATGTCCTCATTATCAGAAATGTATATACAACAGTCAGTGCGTAATACCTTACACATCCCACCTTGAGCTGCAGTGAGATAATTTAGGGTTAATCTGTGCTCTAATACTACTTTTTAAGCTGAGCCATTTCTTCATTTAATAAACCTATATTCATGGTAGTAAGGTTAATAATCTCATCTACAATTCTAGTGTAATTATTTAGTCTTTTCAATTCCCCATCCTGTCCAGGAAGGGAACCATGACCATGTCATGTCACCTTCAGTGATCAGCTCTCTTTTGAACACTAAAGGGTATTCTGGACTTTGATCTGGTCGCACTGTATCTTTGCGAACAGCCAAAGCAGGTGCTAACTTCCCAATATAACATGTACCTGTAACATTAGTAGGAAGCCGGGCGTAAGCTTTATTTCCACATATATAATATAACCCTCTACGTATGGACGGTATGCCTGCCCCTAAAAAACTGGAAGCAATAACATGGAATCTCAGGTAACCGATATTTTCACATATTGGGAACTGTGAGCAATTTGTACTATGAAGGGTTCTATTTAGTTCTGGATCTGGGATATATAATATTGACCATAGTTTCCTCCATAAACTGTAATTTTTGCTCCGGTGCAATCTGAATTGCCCAACAGTGATTTTAGTGTTAAGCAGGCATGTAATGTTTAAACAAATCTGTGGAGTGTTTATCTGTTTTGAAACCATCAAAGTTACTGACCTGTGCTCATTAGCTGTGGAGACTATGTATGAGCCATTTAATCTGGTCCTGTTTAGATCAGTGAAATTGAGAGGCAATGCTATCATGGGTATTGTTTAGGGATGAGCCGAACACCCCCGGTTCGGTTCGCACCAGAACCTGCGAACGGACCAAAAATTTGCACGAACGTTAGAACCCCATTGATGTCTATGGGACTCGAACGTTCGAAATCAAAAGTGCTCATTTTAAAGGCTAATTTGCATAGTAATGTCCTAAAAAAGGGTTTGGGGACCCGGGTCCTCCCCCAGGGGACATGTATCAATGCAAAAAAAACCTTTTAAAAACGTCCGTTTTTGCGGGAGCAGTGATTTTAACCACTTCAGCCCTGGAAGGATTTACCCCCTTCCTGACCAGAGCACTTTTTACAATTTGGCACTGCGTTGCTTTAACTGCTAATTGCGCAGTCATGCAATGCTGTACCCAAACGAAATTTGCGTCCTTTTCTTCCCACAAATAGAGCTTTCTTTTGATGGTATTTGATCACCTCTGCCGTTTTTATTTTTTGCGCTATACACGTAAAAAGACCGAAAATTTTGAAAAAAAATGATATTTTCTACTTTTTGTTCTAAAAAAAATCCAATAAACTCAATTTTAGTCATACATTTAGGCCAAAATGTATTCGGCCACATGTCTTTGGTAAAAAAAATGTCAATAAGTATATATTTATTGGTTTGCGCAAAAGTTATAGTGCCTACAAACTAGGGTAAATTTTCTGGAATTTACACAGCCTTTAATTTATGACTGCCTATGTTGTTTCTTGAGGTGCTAAAATGGCAGGGCAGTACAAAACCCCCACAAATGACCCCATTTTGGAAAGTAGACACCCCAAGGAAATTGCTGAGAGGCATGTTGAGCCCATTGAATATTCATTTTTTTTGTCCCAAGTGATTGAATAATGACAAAAAAAAAATTACAAAAAGTTGTCACTAAATGATATATTGCTCACACAGGCCATGGGCATATGTGGAATTGCACCCCAAAATACATTTAGCTGCTTCTCCTGAGTATGGGGATACCACATATGTGGGACTTTTTGGGAGCCTAGCCGCGTACGGGGCCCCGAAAACCAATCACTGCCTTCAGGATTTCTAAGGGCGTACATTTTTGATTTTACTCCTCACTACCTATCACAGTTTTGAACACCATAAAATGCCCAGATGGCACAAAACCCTCCCAAATGACCCCATTTTGGAAAGTAGACACCCCAAGCTATTTGCTGAGAGGCATGTTGAGTCCATGGAATATTTTATATTTTGACACAAGTTGCGGGAAAGTGACAATTTTTTTTTTTTTTTTGCACAAAGTTGTCACTAAATGATATATTGCTCACACAGGCCATGGGCATATGTGGAATTGCACCCCAAAATACATTTAGCTGCTTCTCCTGAGTATGGGGATACCACATGTGTGGGACTTTTTAGGAGCCTAGCCGCGTACGGGGCCCCAAAAACCAATCACCGCCTTCAGGATTTCTAAGGGTGTACATTTTTGATTTCACTCTTCACTGCCTATCACCGTTTCGGAGGCCATGGCATGCCCAGGTGGCACAACCCCCCCCAAATGACCCCATTTTGGAAAGTAGACACCCCAAGCTATTTGCTGAGAGGCATGGTGAGTATTTTGCAGCTCTCATTTGTTTTTGAAAATGAAGAAAGACAAGAAAAAAAATGTTTTTTTTCTTTTTTTAATTTTCAAAACTTTGTGACAAAAAGTGAGGTCTGCAAAATACTCACTATACCGCTCAGCAAATAGCTTGGGGTGTCTACTTTCCAAAATGGGGTCATTTGAGGGGGATTTGTGCCACCTGGGCATTCCATGGCCTCCGAAACTGTGATAGGCAGTGAAGAGTGAAATCAAAAATTTACGCCCTTAGAAAGCCTGAAGGCGGTGCTTGGTTTTCGGGGTCCCGTGCGCGGCTAGGCTCCCAAAAAGTCCCACACATGTGGTATCCCCATACTCAGGAGAAGCAACAGAATGTATTTTGGGGTGTAATTTCACATATTCCCATTGCATGTTTGAGCAATATATCATTTAGTGACAACTTTGTGCAAAAAAAAAAAAAAAAAAAATTGTCTCTTTCCCGCAACTTGTGTCACAATATAAAATATTCCATGGACTCGACATGACTCTCAGCAAATAGCTTGGGGTGTCTACTTTCCAAAATGGGGTCATTTGGGGGGTTTTGAACTGTCCTGGCATTTTATGCACAACATTTAGAAGCTTATGTCACACATCACCCACTCTTCTAACCACTTGAAGACAAAGCCCTTTCTGACACTTTTTGATTACATGAAAAAATTATATTTTTTTTTGCAAGAAAATTACTTTGAACCCCCAAACATTATATTTTTTTTTAAAGCAAATGCCCTACAGATTAAAATGGTGGGTGTTTCATTTTTTTTTTCACACAGTATTTGCGCAGCGATTTTTTAAACGCATTTTTTTGGGAAAAAACACACTTTTTTAAATTTCAATGCACTAAAACACACTATATTGCCCAAACGTTTGATGAAATAAAAAAGATGATCTTAGGTCGAGTACATGGATACCAAACATGACATGCTTTAAAATTGCGCACAAACGTGCAGTGGCAACAAAATAAATACATTTTTAAAAGCCTTTAAAAGCCTTTACAGGTTACCACTTTAGATTTACAGAGGAGGTCTACTGCTAAAATTACTGCCCTCGATCTGACCGAACAATTGCTGTTTACATTTGACGCCAGACCGACGCTTGCGTTCGCCTTAGCGCGAGAGCAGGGGGGACAGGGGTGCTTTTTTTTTTTTTTTTTTTTTTTTATTGCTTTTTTATCTTATTTTTAAACTGTTCCTTTCATTTTTTTTTTTTTAAATCATTTTTATTGTTATCTCAGGGAATGTAAATATCCCCTATGATAGCAATAGGTAGTGACAGGTACTCTTTTTTGAAAAAATTGGGGTCTATTAGACCCTAGATTTCTCCTCTGCCCTCAAAGCATCTGACCACACCAAGATCGGTGTGATAAAATGCTTCCCCAATTTCCCAATGGCGCTATTTACATCCGGCGAAATCTAAGTCATAAAATGCTCGTAGCTTCCGGTTTCTTAGGCCATAGAGGTGTTTGGAGCCACTCTGGTCTCTGATCAGCTCTATGGTCAGCTGGCTGAATCACCGGCTGCATTCTCAGGTTCCCTGTTGAGACAGGAGAGCCAGAGAAAAACACGGAAGACGGTGGGGGGGGCATTCTCTCCCACTGCTTGTAAAAGCAGTCTAGAGGCTAATTAGCCGCTAGGATTGCTTTTACATGAAAGCCGACCGCTGGCTGAAAAGAATGATACCAAGATGATACCTAAACCTGCAGGCATCATTCTGGTATAATCACTCAAAATCGTGAATGGCGTACCTGAAGACAAAAAAATGGTTAACAATAAAACACAGTAAACGGTAAATTATAAAAAATTGCATACCTGAAAAGCAAACATGATAAAACATAATAACAATAAAAATTGCAATAAATAAATACAGTAAAAAAGAGCAGAACAATAGAGAGAATAGAGAGAGAGAGAACAATAAAACGACAACTATTATTTTTTATTTTATATTTTTGTTTGTGTTTTTTTTTTTTTTTACACTTTTTTTGTAACTGTAACTTTTATAACTGTAACTGGTTCCAGGTTCAGGTCTCTCAAAATGCGATGGCATCTTGGGAGACCCTGTGAAAGTCTGTGGAATGCTGTACCCTACGCTAATACTCAACTAGTGAATGGTAGCGTGTAAAACATTCACCAATGCAAAGACCAGAATTGTCAGAACAGGAGGGACAATAATAGCGGGTGTCACGCCTATATCCGCGCTTGCTGCAGACACGACATCTTTTTTGGGGGGGGTTCGTTGGGTGGGGGTACTCGGGAGGACATAAAAATGCCTCTCATGCAGCCGACTGCATTTGGTTGGGGATGTGAATGGGGGAAGTACGGGCGCTGCAGAAGTGGTGGGTTCCCAATTAGGATTGGCGAATGCAGCAGGAAGGGCACTATGGGCACGACGGGCCTGTGTTTGTCTTCTTCTTGGTGGCAGCGGGACACTACTTGTGCTTGCCACCTCACCAGCTTGAACTGCACTTATGGGACTCGCCACGTCACCAAGTGTTACTGCAGTGCTGGTTTGACTACGACCGGGGTGTACTAGCCCGCTGGTGCTTGCCAGTTCATCAAAACGCTACCAAAAAAACTGTTAGCGATCGCAGGGATCAGACCTGACTCTGCGAACGCTGCAGTTATGCATTTAGTGTTTTGTAAGTGACAGTGATCGATAGATACTGCACTTGGGTGGGCTGGGCTGGGCCGGGCGGAGGGGCAAAATGCAGGTGCTAGCAGGTATCTGGGCTGATCCCGCTAACACTGCGTTTTTGGGAACCCTAAACTGCTGGGGACGCTAGTATAGATCTGATCGGATTAGATATTGATCTGTTCAGATACTATACCACTAAGGGAGGCGTACGGTCCATGCATGGGTGTTAGCGGTACTGGCGCTAATCTGACGCTGCCTGGGGCTGGTGCTTGCCAGTTCACCAAAATGCTACCAAAAAAACTGTTAGCGATCGCAGGGATCAGGCCTGACTCTGCGAACGCTGCAGTTATGCGTTTAGTGTTTTGTAAGTGACAGTGATCGATCGATACTGCACTTGGGTGGGCTGGGCTGGGCCGGGCGGAGGGGAAAAACGCAGGTGCTAGCGGGTATCTGGGCTGATCCCGCTAACACTGCGTTTTTGGGAACCCTAAACTGCTGGGGACGCTAGTTTAGATCTGATCAGATGAGATATTGATCCGTTCAGATACTATACCACTAAGGGAGGCGTATGCTGCGTGCGTGGGTGTTAGCGGTACTGGCGCTAATCTGACGCTGCCTGGGGCGACGCATATCACCGCCGGGCGATCAGGGGGCTAAACCTTTATTTGGTAATAAACGGCGTGTGCCCTGACACTATAAAAAATAAACAAACTAACTAGCGTCACCCACAACGGTTATACGGTGATCAGTGGTGAAAGGGTTAACTAGGGGGCAATCAAGGGGTTAAAACATTTATTAGGTAGTATATGGGGGTCCCTGTCGCTATAAAATGCTGACGGCGAACCTAAATATTTATCTCCCTAACTAGCGTCACCAGCGACACTAATACAGCGATCAGAAAAATGATCGCTTAGTGATACTGGCGACAGGGGGTGATCAAGGGGTTAAAACTTTATTAGAGGGGGTTAGGGGGGTATCCTAAACCTAAAGGGGGCTAACAGTAACTGACCTAACACTGTAACTGTCACAAACTGACACTAATACAGTAATCAGAAAAAAAAAAAAAAACCTGCTTGGTGTCAGTTTGTGACAGGGGGGGTGATTAGGGGGGTGATCGGGGGGCGATCGGGGGGGGGGATCGGGGTGATTTGTGTGCCTGGCATGTTCTACTGTGTGTGTGTAGTGTTGTGCACTCACATTACAGTCTTCTCTCCTCGGCCCGGAACGGAAAATACCGAGCCGAGGAGAGATGACATCATTTCCTCTGCCTCTGTGTACTGCATCCCATTGGCTGGGAGCGATTGCGAGGGGGGGCCACGAATGGATGGCCTCCCCCTCACCACCGATCGCCGGGGGAGATTTGCCGACCGCCGCAGGCACCGGGGGGGGTCCGATCGGACCCTCCACCCGCGGGCAGGCAAGGACGTACAGGTAAGCCCTTTTGCCTGCCCGTGCCGCTCTGTCGACGTACATCGTCGTGCGGCGGTCGGCAACTGGTTAATGATGCTTAAAGTAAAAAAAAAAGTGAAATATTCCTTTAAATATCTTACCTGGGGTGTGTCTATAGTATGCCTGTAAAGTGGCACGTGTTTCCCGTGTTTAGAACAGTCCCTGCACAAAATGTCATTTTTAAAGGAAAAAATCATTTAAAACTGCTTGCGGGTTTAATGTAATGTCTGGTCCTGGCAATATGGATGAAAATCAGTGAGACAAACGGCATGGGTACCCCCCAGTCCATTACCAGGCTCTTTGGGTCTTGTATGGATATTAAGGGGAACCCTGCACCCAAATTAAAATAAGGAAAGGTGTGGGGCCACCAGGCCCTATATACTCTGAACAGTAGTATACAGGCGGTGCAAACAAGACAGGGACTGTAGGTTTGTTGTTAAGTAGAATCTGTTTGTAATTTTGAACGGGTACATTTTTAACGTGTTTAGCTCCAGCCAAAAAATCTTTTTTAAGCTTTTTGGAAAACATAGGGAAGGGTTATCACCTCTGTGACATTTGTTTTGCTGTCTGTCCTCCTCTTCAGAAGATTTCACCTCACTTTTTGTCCCAATGACAAATGTTTTTTGAAAATTTGGGTTTTTTTGTGGAACAAGGATTGGAAAGCATCAGTGGAAAGGAGAAATGTTTTTCCCATATTAACTCTTACACGAGAGAATTTTCCTTCCTAGGGGTAGATTTCATCTCACTTCCTGTTGTCTCCTTCCGTTTGCAAGTAGGAGTCGTTTGTAAGTTAGATGTTTGAAAGTAGGGGCCTGCCCTATATACTCAGCAGAAATTTGGGCCTTAGGTGTTGTTGTGGCCACAACACTGAAAGCCCTCACAGGGCCCTGCTGTGAAATATTAGATCAAGAATTGTAATTACATGCCCCTGTTGAACAGGGGCAGAAAAATTGGGCCTTTGGTGGTGGTGGTGGTGGTGGTGCTGGTGCCACAACACTGTAAGTCCTCACTCGCTCTTGATGGGTGCAGAAATGGGCCCTGCTGTGAAATATTAGATCAAGAATTGTAATTACATGCCCCTGTTGAACAAGGGCAGAAAAATTGGGCCTTTGGTGGTGGTGCTGGTGCCACAACACTGTAAGTCCTCACTCGCTCTTGGTGGGTGCAGAAATGGGCCCTGCTGTGAAATATTAGATCAAGAATTGTAATTACATGCCCCTGTTGAACAAGGGCAGAAAAATTGGGCCTTTGGTGGTGGTGGTGGTGCTGGTGCCACAACACTGTAAGTCTTCACTCGCTCTTGGTGGGTGCAGAAATGGGCCCTGCTGTGAAATATTAGATCAAGAATTGTAATTACATGCCCCTGTTGAACAGGGGCTGAAAAATTAGGCCTTAGGCACTGGTGCTGGTGCCACAACACTGCAACCCCTCACAGACACTCTAGTTGGAAGGCAGAAATGAGCCCTGCTGCAAAGTATTGCATCAAAAATTGTAACTACACGTCCCTGTTAAACAAGGGCTGAAAAATTGGGCCTTAGGCACTGGTGCTGGTGCCACAACACTGCAATCCCTCACAGATACTCTAGTTGGAATGCAGAAACGAGCCCTGCTGCAAAGTATTGCATCAAAAATTGTAATTACACGCCCCTGTTAAACAGGGGCTGAAAAATTGGGCCTTAGGCACTGGTGCTGGTGCCACAACACTGCAACCCCTCACAGATACTCTAGTTGGAAGGCAGAAATGAGCCCTGCTGCAAAGTATTGCATCAAAAATTGTAACTACACGTCCCTGTTAAACAAGGGCTGAAAAATTGGGCCTTAGGCACTGGTGCTGGTGCCACAACACTGCAATCCCTCACAGATACTCTAGTTGGAATGCAGAAACGAGCCCTGCTGCAAAGTATTGCATCAAAAATTGTAATTACACGCCCCTGTTAAACAGGGGCTGAAAAATTGGGCCTTAGGCACTGGTGCTGGTGCCACAACACTGCAACCCCTCACAGATACTCTAGTTGGAAGGCAGAAATGAGCCCTGCTGCAAAGTATTGCATCAAAAATTGTAACTACACGCCCCTGTTAAACAGGGGCTGAAAAATTGGGCCTTAGGCACTGGTGCTGGTGCCACAACACTGCAACCCCTCACAGATACTCTAGTTGGAACGCAGAAACGAGCCCTGCTGCAAAGTATTGCATCAAAAATTGTAATTACACGCTCCTGTTAAACAGGGGCTGAAAAATTGGGCCTTAGGCACTGGTGGTGGCGCCCAGAACCAAAAATGTTCTTACAAGCTATCAGCGTGATCATTGAGGAGGAAGAGGATAATTACTCAGGGATAGTCACTCAGCATCAGCAAAGGCAGTCTTTGAAGGGATCTGAAAAAAAATTATTCGGTTACATCAGCATCAGGTGCTTTGTAGCTGGTGGTGATCCAAGACTGATTCATTTTTATGAAGGTCAGTCGATCGACCGAGTCAGTGGACAGACGCACCCTGTGATCGGTTACAAAGCCTCCAGCAGCACTGAATGTGCGTTCCGAAAGAACGCTGGATGCAGGACAGGCCAGTAGCTCAATTGCATACTGTGCAAGCTCTGGCCAGTGATCCATCCTCAAGACCCAGTAACCCAGAGGATTTTCGGTGGGAAAGGTGTCCAAGTCAGATCTTGCCCCTAGGTATTCCTGCACCATGTAAAACAGACGCTGGCGATGGTTGCTGGAACCGATCATATCTTGGGGCTGCGGATCAAAAAATTGTCTGAACGCATCGGTCAGACGGCCACCTTCTCCACCGCTCCTTCTTTGACTGACCGAAGCCTCAGCAACACGTTGTCCAGAAACAGGAGTTTGTAACCTCCCAGTCTCTGGGAACGCGTTGCACAGACCTTTCTGCAAGGCCTTCCGAAGATGTTTCATCCTCTGCTCCCTCTGCGATGGCAAGATAAGGTTCGCAACCTTACCCTTGTAACGTGGATCAAGGAGGGTTGCCAGCCAGTATTGGTCCTTCTCCTTGATACCACGAATACGAGGATCCTTACGCAGGCTTTGCAGGATCAGGGAGGCCATGCAGCATAGGTTTGCTGAGGCATTCAGTCTGGAGTCCTCTGGGTCACTAAGGATGACATGGTCCGCAGCCACCTCCTCCCAGCCACGTACAAGTCCATGTGTTTCTTGGGTCTGATCCCTTAAAGACTGCTGCTGATGCTGAGTGCCAGGCTCCACCTCCATACTGACACAATCTTCCTCCTCCTCCTCCTCCTCCTCCTCGTCCTCTTCCTGTGTGATCACCGGTCACACAGGAACACTGTCTGGATAAAGGGGGCCTTGAGAGCTAAGGAAGTCCTCCTCTTCCTGCCTCTGTTCTGCCTCAAGTGCCCTGTCCATTATTCCACGCAGCGGGTGCTCCAACAGGTGGACAAGGGGGACAGTGTCACTGATGCATGCACTGTCACTGCTCACCATCCTTGTGGCCTCCTCAAATGGTGACAGGACAGTGCATGCATCCCTGATCATGGCCCACTGGCGTGGGGAAAAAAAAACAAGCTCCCCTGACCCTGTCCTGGTGCCATAGTCGCACAGGTACTCATTGATGGCCCTCTGCTGCGTGTGCAGCCGCTGCAGCATGGCCAACATTGAGTTCCACCTGGTGGGCATGTCATAGATTAGGCGGTTCTTGGTCAGGTTAAACTCCTTTTGGAGGTCAGCCAGCCGAGCACTGGCATTATATGACCGTCGGAAATGCACTCAGGCTTTCCTGGCCTGCCTCAGGACATCCTGTAAGCCCGGGTACCTGCCCAAGAACCGCTGCACCACCAAGTTAAGGACGTGAGCCAAACAGGGCACATGGGTCATTTGTCCCTGTCGGAGGGCAGAGAGGAGGTTGGTGCCATTGTCGCAAACCACCATTCCTGCCTTAAGTTGGCGTGGCGTCAACCACCTCTGAACCTGCCCCTGCAGAGCTGACAGAACCTCTGCCCCAGTGTGGCCCCTGTCCCCCAAGTACACCAGCTCAAGCACCGCATGGCATCTTTTGGCCTGCGTACTTGCGTAGCCCCTTGAATGGCTACAGAGCACCGCTGGTTCTGAGGACAAAGCACAGGAAGAGGCCATGGAGGAAGAAGAAGAGGAGGGGGTGGAGGAGAGAGGTGTGTCACAATCATTAGTAGTGGCATTTTGGAGGCGTGGTGGCGGAACAACCTCCAACACTACTGCACCTTGTCCTGCATCCTTCCCAGCTGCCAGCAGAGTCACCCAATGCACTGTGAAACTTAGGTAACGTCCCTGTCCATGCCTGCTGGACCATGAGTCAGCGGTAATATGCACCTTACCGCTGACCGCCCTGTCCAGCGAGGCATGGACATTGCCTTCCACATGCCGGTAGAGAGCCGGAGTCGCCTTCCCTGAGAAAAAGTGGCATTTGGGTACCTGCCACTGAGGAACCGCACATTCCACAAACTCACGGAAGGGGACAGAGTCTACCAACTGAAAAGGCAGAAGTTGAAGTGCTAGCAATTTTGCCAAGCTAGCATTCAACCGCTGGGCATGTGGATGGCTGGGAGCAAACTTCTTTCGGCGGTGCAGCAGCTGGGGCAGGGAAATTTGCCTGGTACAATCTGACGTCGGTGTACCGAAAGCAGATTGCCCACAAGTACTTGGCTGTGACACACCTAATTCTACACCTTCATTCCTCTCAGTGCAGGTCTCAGAGAGGACTGAAGGTATAGTGGGGTTGGAGATCTCAGCTGATGAGGAGCAAGGAGAGGTCCTCTTTGTTCTTTGGTGTGGGTCTTTTAGATACGCTTGCCAATGAACTGCATGGCAGGTCAACATATGTCTGGTCAAGCATGTGGTACCCAAGCGGGAGATGTTTTGGCCACGCGAGATACGCTTGAGACATATGTTGCAAATAGCAGCGGTGCGATCTGATGCACTCGTCTCAAAAAAGGCCCACACCAAAGAACTTTTTGAATAATGCGCAGAGACTGCAGCGCCCTGCACATGTGGAGCTTTGGGGTGTGATGCAGTCAATGTGCTGCCCTTAGGCTGGCCCCTGGAGGGCATCCTGCCTCGTTGGTGATGTGCCGCCTTCTCCTCCTCCTCCTCCTCCTCCTCCTCTCTCCTATCAGGCACCCACGTTGAGTCAGTGACCTCATCATCCCCTCCCTCCTCATCACTGGAGCAAACCTGGCAGTATGCTGCAGCAGGGGGAGCATGACTGCCAGATTACTGTCCTTCTTGGGCACCCCCTCTGTCCGTGCTCATGTTACTGCCTTCATCAAGCTCAGTATTATCATTAGAGCCTTCCAAACGCTGGGCATCCTCCTGGAGCATGTACCCAACACTGTGGTCAAACAGTTCGAGGGACTCCTTGGGAGGACATGGTGGGGCTAGGGAAAGAGTCACTGATGACATTGAGCTGAGGGAAGAGGCCGCTGCTTTGCCAGACAAAGTACCCTGAGCATGGGTGAGAGAGGAAGAGGAGGATGAGGACGGCTTGGTCATCCACTCAACCAAGTCTTCCGCATGTTGCGGCTCAACACGGCCAGCTGCCGAAAAAAAGGCCAAGCGTCTCCCACGGCCACGTGCTGTGAGGATACACCATCTCCACGACCAGCACTAGACACAGAGCCTGCTTGCCCTCTCTTATTGGCTTGTGACTGTCTGCCTCTCCTTCTTGGCCTTCCAGACATACTAATGGCTTGTAGCTGCACTAAGCTGGGATATATATATATATATATATATATAGATATATATATATATATATATATATATATATATATATATATATATATATCTATCTATATATATATATATATATATATATATATATATATATATATATATATATTTGTACTGATACTGCAGCTAGCAAAATAAACTGCCTGCCTGTAGTATGAGAACACCACCAACCTTCTACAGGTAGCTTTAGCTGAACACTGTGCAGAGCTCGCAAAAAAATAATTTGTAGCTTTTTTAGCTGCCTGCGGTAGTGATAGGTTTAGGAAAACATCACCAACCTTCTACAGGTAGCTTTAGCTGAACACTGTGCAGAGCTCGCAAAAAAATAACTTGTAGGTTTAGCTGAACACTGTGAGGAGGACGCACCACACTAACTTGTAGTTTTAGCTGAACACTGTGAGCAGGACGCACTGCACTAACTTGTAGCTTTAGATGAACACTGTGCAGAGGTCTCACTACACTAACTTGTAGTTTTAGCTGAACACTGTGAGCAGGACGCACTGCACTAACTTGTAGCTTTAGATGAACACTGTGCAGAGGTCTCAATACACTAACTTGTAGTTTTAGCTGAACACTGTGAGCAGGACGCACTGCACTAACTTGTAGCTTTAGATGAACACTGTGCAGAGGTCTCACTACACTAACTTGTAGTTTTAGCTGAACACTGTGAGCAGGACGCACTGCACTAACTTGTAGCTTTAGATGAACACTGTGCAGAGGTCTCACTACACTAACTTGTAGTTTTAGCTGAACACTGTGAGCAGGATGCACTGTACTAACTTGTAGTTTTAGCTGAACACTGTGAGGAGGATGCACCACACTAACTTGTAGTTTTAGATGAACACTGTGAGCAGGACGCACTGCACTAACTTGTAGCTGTAGATGAACACTGTGAGGAGGACGCACCACACTAACTTGTAGTTATAGCTGAACACTGTGAGCAGGACGCACTGCACTAACTTGTAGCTTTAGATGAACACTGTGCAAAGCTCGCAAAAAAATAACTTGTAGGTTTAGCTGAACACTGTGAGGAGGACGCACCACACTAACTTGTAGTTTTAGCTGAACACTGTGAGCAGGACGCACTGCACTAACTTGTAGCTTTAGATGAACACTGTGCAGAGGTCTCACTACACTAACTTGTAGTTTTAGCTGAACACTGTGAGCAGGACGCACTGCACTAACTTGTAGCTTTAGATGAACACTGTGCAGAGGTCTCACTACACTAACTTGTAGTTTTAGCTGAACACTGTGAGCAGGACGCACTGCACTAACTTGTAGCTTTAGATGAACACTGTGCAGAGGTCTCACTACTCTAACTTGTAGTTTTAGCTGAACACTGTGAGCAGGACACACTGCACTAACTTGTAGTTTTAGCTGAACACTGTGAGGAGGATGCACCACACTAACTTGTAGTTTTAGCTGAACACTGTGAGCAGGACGCACTGCACTAACTTGTAGTTTTAGCTGAACACTGTGAGCAGGACGCACTGCACTAACTGTAAATAGTCTAGCTGCCTGACTGTGGTACTAATAGGATCAAAAGAACCCAGCAATTTTCTTCAGGTAGCTGTAAATACTGTAACAAGACAAGCCTGCCTGTCAGTAAGAAGATAACAGGAACGGATCTAGCTAAACTGAATACAGTGTATATATATATATATATGCAACACCTGGGATGCATATATATACACAATACACTGTAAGTGCAGCTAACTCACTGATTGTCCTGCCTAATCTATCTAACTCAAATGAAATGACACTGTCTCTCTGTTTATCTATCTCTCTTTCAATGCCGGAACACACACTACACAGGGCCGCCGTGCAGGCGGCCTTATATAGTGTGGGGCGTGTTCTAAACCCCCTGAGCCATAATTGGCCAAAGCCACCCTGGCTTTGGCCAATTACAGCTCTCTCTACCGACGGCGCTGTGATTGGCCAAGCATGCGGGTCATAGTGCATGCTTGGCCAATCATCAGCCAGCAAAGCACTGCGATGCCGCAGTGAATTATGGGCTGTGACGCGCTACACGAATTTGGCGCGAACGGCCCATAACCTTCGGAATTCGGCGAACGACCGAACAGCCAATGTTCGATTCGAACATGGGTTCGACTCGAACACGAAGCTCATCCCTAGTATTGTTCCTGTTTGGGGATGTAAGTGAGAACACACCCAGCAGTTACTAGCGTTGCTATGGGTTGCATACAATTTAACATTTGGATGAAAGGGTTATTTTTCCATGTCTCAGTTCTCACAAACAACAAAAAGAAACGAAACATTATCATCATTTTTTCAAAGGATATCAGTACTTCAGGATTTTCTTGCAGTGACTGGTGTGAATTCAGGTGAGCTTTCCTTCCAACTTGACAGCAGAACCGGTTGTCAAAAGCACCAAATGTGGTCCATCAAATTTTGGTTCTAGTGGCTTTCTGACGTGTCGCTTGACCACCACCCAGTCACCTGGTTGGATTCTGTGAATAGCTGAAACAGAATCTGGGTCGGGGATAGATTTTTAAACACCTTCATGTATTTTATTCAATGTACTTTGCAAAATCTGAACATATTCTAAGAGTGAGAAGCCTGCAACTGTTGGGGAAAATATAGCCCTGTTTTGGGTGGCCCTCCAAATAAAATCTCATAGGGGACAGCCCATGTGGTTGTTTAGGGGTAGTTCGTACAGAATATAGGGCTAATGGCAAAGCTTCCACCCATCCTTTTCCTGTATCTGCTTTAATTTTTGCACATCTATTTTTCAAAATTCCATTAAGTCTCTCAACTTTACCACTACTTTGTGGATGATAAGGTGTATGGAAAGCTTGCTGTATGTGAAGTGCTTCCATTACCTCTTTCATTACTTCCCCAGTAAAATGGGTTCCTCTGTCACTCTCAATAGTTTCAGGAACTCCATATCTACAAACTATTTCATTCAAAATTTTCTTTGCTGTTGTTTTTGCATTTGCTTTAGCTACTGGCCAGCTCTCGGGCCAACCTGAGAACATGTCAACACACACTAAAGCAAACTCATAGGTGCCTATTCTGGGCATCTGAATGTAGTCTATTTGAATTCTTTGGAAAGGGAAATCTGGCTTAGGAGAATGCCTTTGGGGAACATGGACAGGCCTTCCTGCATTGTACAGAGCACAAGTGAGACATGAAGCACAAAACCTGGCTGCAAATGCACTAAATCCAGGTGCTATCCAATAGCAGTCAGTAAGTGCCACCATCGCGCCCTTAGCAAGATGACTGACGCCATGTGCCAGTTGTGCTAAAACTGGGTACAAACTCCTGGGTAGACACCACCTGTTGTCAGCGCTCCACAGGCCCTGCTGATTTTGGGTAGCATTACATTTGATCCATTTATCCTTCTCTTCATCAGGGGCCTGGTTCTGCAACTGAATTAGAATTTCTACATCCCACTGCTCTTGATGAGGGGAATCTGTCCCCGCTACCTGGGCGACCCCTACAGTGGATGTGACTCCAAATGCCATAAGGGCAGCATCCTTTGCCACTTGGTCCGCTAAAGCATTTCCTCTGGCTGTCATGTCACTTCCCCTTGCATGTCCTTTTACCTTCAATATGGCAACTTCTACTGGTTTCTGAAAAGCCTCAAATAGCCGCTCTATGAGTTTTGCATGTCTCACTGGCTTCCCTGCACTAGTCAGAAAGTTCCGTGCTTTCCAGATAGGCCCAAAATTGTGTGCTATTCCAAATGCATATCTGCTGTCAGTGTAAATGTTTCCCCTTTGATTCTCTAGGAGATGACATGCTTTGACTACAGCACACAACTCCTCTTCCTGTGCTGACATCTGGGGTATCAATGCTTCCTGATGTAAAATGGTGTCTGTAGTGGTTACAGCAAACCCTGTGTGTGGCTGACCATCATCAGTGTAAAATCTGGAACCATCTACGAATAAGTGTGTGTCACAATCTGATAAAGGCTCATCTTTTGCTGGTGTGACAGAGGCCCTTTCTACCTCCATAAGAGCCATACAATTATGAGAAAAACTCTCAGGTTCTACATCAGTACCATTTGTTGCATCTTGCTCATCAATTATAGGAAGAAGAGTAGCCGGATTTAAAGTTTGATTGTTAAATTTGATGGAGTAAAAAGAGCAGACTGGTACTTGTCAAATCTACTGGCAGACACATGTCTGGTATTTACTTGATTCATGATTTCCTGTACTGCATGTGGCACATACAGGATCAGAGCAGAATCTAGTACAAGCTCAGTTACTTTGTCTAGCAGCAAAATGCAGGCTGCTATGGCTCGCATACAACTGGGGGAGCCTTTAAAGACAGGGTCTAATGAGGCTGATACATACATCACAGGCCTCTGTTTGTCTCCATGTAGCTGGGTGAGTACACCTGCAGCAAATCCATTGACTTCATGACAGAACAACGAGAAAGTCTTAGCATAGTCAGGAAGTCCAATGGTGGGAGCTTCAGACAATTTTAATAAGCTCCTTCATCAATTCATTGTCCCATGTGAGTTTGAAAGGGTTTCTAGTGGTAGCCTCATATAGAGGAGCCATAAGTTCTGATGCATTTGGAATCCAGTCCCTACAATATCCCACTAACCCCAGGAAGGAGCGTAGTTGCCGTACATTTCTTGGCTTTTCAAAGTTTTGTAGAGTTTTAACTCGATCTGGGGTTAGGTGATGGATTCCATGTGAAATGCAGTGACCCAGGAAGATCACTTTCTCTTGGCAGTATTGTAGCTTATCTTTGCTAACTTTGTTGTTACTGTTATAGAGAAACATGAGAAGGCTTACTGTTTCTCTGCTACAAATGTCCTTTGTATCAGAACAAATAAGCAAATCGTCTGTGTACTGAAGCAAAACTGTGTTTGGGTGTGAGGGGGACCATTGGTCCAATACTTGCTTTAACGCAGTATTATATTCAGAGGGGCTACTCACACAGCCTTGGGGCAATCTTGTCCATGCTAACTTTTGGGCATCATGGGTAAATGAAAAAAGGTGCCAGCAATCTGGGTGCAGAGGCACCGAAAAGAAAGCATTTGCAAAATCAATCACTGTAAAGCAGGTGCTGGAGGCAGGTATTCCACTTAGTAAAGTGCGGGGGTTGGGCACGATTGGGGTATCTGCCTCTATTATATTGTTAATGGCTCTCAAATCATGCACCATGTGATATGTCACCTGCCCACCCTTCTTGTCTGGCTTCTTTGCAATTGGGAACAGGGGTGTATTGACCTGGGACTTAATTGGTACAACAACCCGTGCTGCTTTCAGTTGAGTGATTTGATCCTTTATCCCCTCAGTCTGAGCAATACTCAGTGGGTACTGTTTAATCTGTGGGAGATGGGCTCCTGGTTTAATTTTTATCATGTCTGGGGTGAAATCCAGCAGACCTACATCATATTTGCTGGTGGCCCATAATTCAGCGGGAATCACTTTCAATTCTGGTGGAAATGGCGGAGATATTAAATATCTCCGTCAAGCCAGTTTGATTTGCTACTTTAGCTTCTGTCTCCCATGTGCAAGCTATTCTCCACGTTCCTTCACTGCACAGTAGTGGGCCATAATCGTGCAGAAAAGTTTGCCATACTTTTAAATCAAAAGTCCCTTCAGATTTTAAAGGTTTAGCTGTTCCCTTTGTCCATTCTACCCATTTATCTAGGGGCTCAGTATAGGGGAAACCGTACCTTCGGTTCATATATTCTCTAGCGCTCATCTTGCGCTGGGCATTTTCTGAAGGCCTCTCTCCCTTCATTCCCTTAATTAATGTAATGCCCATAATGACTGGCCAGTCTTCTCTACTTGTGCCTATACCCTCTTGCCTCTAAAACAATTAGTACAGCAAATCTGCAGATTTACAAGAAGAGTCTCCACTTATCTACGTGGATAGAAGGGGTTTATGACAATAGACAAAACACTCATTAAGAGACCCTCCTCGTCTCTTCTCTTCTCTGTCTTTATCTGACCCTACCATGCGCCTCTGACCCAGGTCGCCCACAAGGAGTCAACGCAGGGAACTGCAGAAGATTTTCCCTATCCACACACAGTCCAACCCATGAAGGGGGACACATACACATTCACACACACACGTCACCCAACCAGAAAGGTCCGAGAGTGGTCTGGTTTCCTTGAGAACCGACAGATAGGATACATAGGAAAAGGCAGAAATATAGCAAGCTTAAGAGCAGCTTACCTAGTCTGCGTTTCCCGATGATCCCGATCGAAGCGCGGTTCCTTCTGAAGACTCTGCCCAACTCCTGTTATGACTCACCAAGCTGATATGACTGATTTCTGATTGGGACTCTAAAACAAAGTTAATACTGCAGCTGCAGGAACAGATTCACAGGACTCAATCACTGTGTTTAAAATGTCCGTTAAGTAAAAATTTATTATTACATGTTATTTTATATATAGATAAGAAAGGGGTGGTGTGAGATGTTATTAAAAACTAACAAATAGAAATATGTTATTAAAAGCTAGCTACTAGAACAATTGCAAAAGCAAAACCTTAAGAAGGGAGGGGGGAGTAAAGAGCGTTTAGTAGGAGAAGTGTCTGTGTGTTAGGTGAAGGTTACAGAACACATTTCAACAGTGAGAACAAAATGGAGTCTCTTGTGCTTAAATGAACAGTACAGTGAATGTCCATGTCAATAGTATAAGATTAAAAGCCCTTTATTGAATTAGAATTTTGTCTGGTATGGATTTAGAGGGGGCTCCACACTATTTTTACAAACAGAAGCAGGCCAGGAACTGGCATTAGCAGCAATACGTTTTTATAAACGTCACTTTTGTGGCAATACATTGTACAGGTGCATTTCATAACCTGCCGGTTTAAAGTGGTTGTAAAGCCAGAAAGGTTTTTTTTACCTTAATGCATTCTGTGCATTAAGGTAAAAACATTTCTGTGCCCCCCCCCCAAACCCCCCCTTATACTTACCTGAACTCGATCTCGATCCAATGAACTGCACAAGAGCAGCGACTCTCCCAGCTCTCTAATTTCTCATTGGTTCTCTGCAACTGAGCATGTGCAGAGGAGAGTGAAGCAATGTATTGTTGGATTGTATTTTTTTTAACAGTGTAGACACTTATTTTTAAAGTGGAACTTTAGTCAGGAAATTATGTCCTGTTAGATCACTTCAGGTTAGCTCCTTTTCCAGGTATAGCTATGTAAAACATTAATAATAGGTGCTTAAAATCTAGTAATACACTGCTTCACCCTGATCTGCACATGCTCAGTTGCTCTCCGTATTTAGGGCCAGTTCACACCACATGCAGTCCTGTACATTTTCTTCTGCATCAAAAACCCATGGATGGTAGGTAATATGGTTTTCAATGGCATAGTTCACACCAGTACAGTCAGTTCCAGTGCGTTCCAGCTCCAGAAAAAAAAATAGAACATGCTGCATTTTTTCTGAAATGGACTGTACTGGTACACGGTTAAATGCATCAAAAATGCACCTAAATGCACCAAAACGCACTGGAATATATATGCCCTTATGTAAAGTTAAGAAAAAAGAGGGGAAAAAATGCACTGGACCACATGAAAAACACACCAAAAACGCATCAAAAATGCGCATGCAGAAAAGCTTTCGGAACGCATCCGGACTGCATTTCTATGGTGTGGACTGGCCCTTAGGCATTTTTAGGCACTGCCGTTTGTAGAGGCCAATCTGCTGACAGATATAAAGCGGAATTAAACCCTCCTATCCTTTAACCTTTACAGCCAAGGTAGTTGCTTCTGTTCTGATCTGCAACTGCCATAGTGCTGCACATGTAATCAGTTATGACACCAGCCCTTTGATGGTTTGACAGTGTGGTCGAGGACACTAGCAAATGTGACAGTTAGCAATTCCAGGAATGTAACTCTTTTTTTTTAAACCGTTAAATTGATGGGTTTAGTTCCGCTTTATGATTTACTGCTGTTCATGGGCTCTGGCCTCCAGCAAGAAGAAACAGGAGCAATGGAGGCAATTCACAGCACACACTCATTTTTGTGGCACAATTAATAATGTGGAATGTATGTTCCTTGCTAAAGAACATTATCTTTTATCAAGTTACTATGAATACAGTTCCACTTTAATGTTTTACATAGCTATACCTGCAAAAGGGGCCAGCCTGAAGTGATCTAGAGGGCCTTAATTTTCTAACTAAAGTTCCACTTTAAGTGAAGATAACCATTTGAAGTTAAAAGTCGAGTATATTTTATGACTGCTTTTTTTCACTCATTTGCAGTACCAAAAGTTCCATGCAATGAATTGGTATAGCTTTATTGATAACACCTGAATATAATGTAACAGATGGATTCAAATTAGTCAAATTGTTTCCCTTACACCAAATGAAAGGAATTTTTTTGCAACATTTTTTTTTCTAATGTGTGTCTTTGCTTTATCTTGTATAAATGACCTTGCATTTGACGTTGTCTTATGTTATGCTGTCAGTATGCTATGCTTCAGTTATAAGATACACAAATAAAGACTTAGCTTAGATATTGATGTATGTCTGCTCTCTACCATTTTACCGCTTAGCAAATGCTTAGTTCATTGTAAAACTGTACTGTAGGTGAATAAACCAAAACTGCTCTTAAAAGCAGCAGTGTAGGAGCAAATACATTTCTGTGATCATAAACTGGTCAGTTCTTTCTAGAGCCAAATTACAGTGTTGCCTTAAACAACCCTGTAACTGCTGTTTACATTACCTAAAGTATATAACTTTTTTTCTTCTTCTTGTTGTAATAAAAGACTAAGGAAATGCTAACAGACTGTAAAAAGAAATCATTTTGAGACCAGCACTAGCTAAATCACAAATGAGGGATGAATTTAGAGTCAAGAACGGCTGCAGCGTCTGTCTGATAAATAAAGGGCACCTTGTTCTTCAAAAGTAAACAGAATTCCTTAACACAAATGTGAAAGGATTCTTAAAAATATATCTTGTACTGCTCCGACTGTACAAGGAGTTCCTCCGAGACCTTGTTTATTCCTTAGGGTTGTTTTATAAAGGCTGTAATACATTTCTATTTTTAACAATTTTATGGATGAGCTTAGCTATATCAGCATTTATGCTATTACTGAAAAATGTGAAATATTAATAGTTAAATAAAGAAATTTGGCTTACTTTATGTATCTTTATAATATTGTATACTCAATAAACTTCTTTTGACAAGGAAGAAATTTGGCAAAAAGTCTCAATTTGTCTTGTGAAAAAAAAATGTTTGGTTATCTATCTATCTTACTAAGTATCTAATATGATCTCACCGTATTTGACAGTATACACTATATACATTTACTGTATAGTATATATTATTTACCATTTATGTATATACAATTAATCTCTAATATTTTACATGAACATTTATTCTATAAATTGGAATATGATCAGCTTTCCATTTTTAGTGAGTTACTAGGATTTAGATAACTTGATGCATATAATAAAACGTAAATCTTAAAATAAACTAGACTATTCACACTAAAGAATGTACATATTCTGTAGCAAAAAACACTTTTAAACAAGCCCTCATTCACTTCTGTAGCTACAGACATTGTGAAGAAATTCATCTTAAAAATTTACAACAAAGGCAATGAAATGTTAATTTTTTTTCTCCTATTACTTTTAGTTTTACTAGTATCTTGGTACCTTACCAGCCCTCTAATGTAAACAGCAAATGTTTTTAAGTGATTAGAAAATCACTGAGACCTAGCTTTAACGTGATTGTAAAGGCTCATTTTTTGTTTTTTTAAATAACAAAAATGTTATACTTACCTCCTCTGTGCAGTTGGTTTTGCACAGAGTGGCCCCAATCCTCCTCTACTCCGGTCCCTCTTTGCTGCTCGTAGCCCCTCCCTCTTTTGAGTGCCTCTCAGCCAGCAGCTTGCTACAAGGGGCACCCAAGCCGAGTCAGAGCTCCGTGTATCCATTCAGACACGGAGCCCCGACCTGGCCCCATCCCCTCTCTCCCTTGATTGGCTGACTGACTTTAATTGACAGCCGTGGGAGCCAATGACTCTGCTGCTCTGTCTTAGCCAATCAGGATGAGTGTCCTGGAGGTCTGAGGGGATCCTAGACATCGCTGGAGATAGAAGGGGCTCAGGTAAGTAATTAGGGGGTGCTGGGGGGGGGCTTCTACAGACAGAAGGTTTTATATCTTAATGCATAGAATGCATTAAGATAAAAAAGCTTCTGCGTTTACAACTCCTTTAAAAGCTTTATTGTGATTTCTGCGGAAATTTTAATAAAAATTACTTAAAGCGGTATTAAACCCAAAACCAAAAATGTAATATATTAAAGCTCACCAATCCTTTAGATGTGGTGGCTGCATAAGTTTTATTTTTTTAGGCCTTTTCCCTCTGTTTTCACCTGATAATCTGGCCAATAAAACACCTCCTGTATTAAGCTCGATGCACACTAGCTTAAAAAAACTTTCCTAGCAGCAGCTTTTGAGCATTTTCTGCTTCTAGAAGCAAATAGTGTTATCCTATGAGTTTGTGCACACTATTTTAGTCTAGAAAGGTTTTTGAAGCTTCAGCTTCTATCAGCAGAAAAAAATCTGAACGCTCCTAACTGCTGCTAAAATGCTGGTAAAAGCTGGCACAAAAATGCAATTATTAGTGTTTTTTGTCCGGTGTTTTTCTGGCATTTGTTTTTGGTTTATAGTGTGTATGGAGCCTAATGCCACGTACACACGATCGCACATTCCGACAACAAAATCCATGTTTTTTTTCCATGTTGGCTCAAACTTGTCTTGAATGCACACGGTCACACAAAGTCGGTCGGAAATTCCGAACGTCAAAAACGCGGTGACGCACAACACGCACTGTACGACGAGCCAAGAAAAATGAAGTTCAATAGCCAGTGCGGCCCTTCTGCTTGATCATGCGCATGCATGGCACTTTGTGGGTTGGAATTGTGTACACACGATTGGAATTTCTGACAGATTTTGTTGTCGGAAAATTTGAGATCCAGATCTCAAATTTTGTGCGACGCAAATTCCAATGGAAAATGTCCGATGGAGCCTACACACGGTCGGAATTTCCGACAAGAAGCTCCCATCGAACTTTTTCCATTGGAAAATTTGACCGTGTGTACGAGGCATTAGTGTGCCCCCACTCTGGATGAAGGAGTACAGGGGCACAAGAAAGAGCAGCATTGTTAATCATGGAGATAGCGTCAGCTGGGTTAGCAGATTTAGATACAATAACAAATTGAAGCCATATTACAGTTCACACTGCAGCTACACAAGCAGTTATAGCAACAGTTTTTTTTTTTTCTTTTGGGATAAAGGTTTTAAATAAATAAATGAGATGATCATTGCAAGCACCCATGCCAGTGGTAAATGGTTTGTCTCAATACTCTTAACTGATACATTTGCAAAGC
Organism: Lithobates clamitans; assembly: GCA_037952925.1. Taxonomy (NCBI): domain Eukaryota; kingdom Metazoa; phylum Chordata; class Amphibia; order Anura; family Ranidae; genus Lithobates; species Lithobates clamitans. The sequence goes on from JBBGZY010000088.1 coordinate 1,924,041, forward strand.
TTGTTCTGTTGAAAACTAAGAGACCTACTGGCTATATTACCATGTGAAAATAAAGGAAATAATGCCTAAAAAAGAAGACTAATGCAACCAACATATCTAAGAATTGGTAACCTTCAATATAGAAAATGTTTTCTTTTGGGTTTAATAGCACTTTAAAAGTACAAGCAATTAGAGAGGTCAAGGATAGCTTATTCAACTATTTTATTACTTGTTAACCACTTCAGCCCCAGAAGAATTTACCCCCTTCCTGACCAGAGCACTTTTTGCGATTCGGCACTGCGTCACTTTAACTGACAATGGCGACGTTGCACTCAAACAAAATTGATGTCCTTTTTTTCCCACAAAAAAAGAGCTTTCTTTTGGTGGCGTTTGATCGCCTCTGCGGTTTTTATTTTTTGCGCTATAAACAAAAAAAGAGTGACAATTTTGAAAAAAACACAATATTTTGTACTTTTTGCTATAATAAATAACCCCATTTAAAAAAAAAAAAAGCTAATTTTTTCCTCAGTTTTGACCGATATGTATTCTTCTACATATTTTTGGTAAAAAATCGCAATAAGCGTATATTGATTGGTTTGCGCAAAAGTTATAGCGTCTACAAAATATGGGATAGATTTATAGCATTTTTTACTTGTAATGTAGGCAATATGCAATTTTTATCATGACTGCGACATTATGGTGGACACATCGGACAATTTTGATACATTTTTGGGACCATTTGCTTTAATACAGCGATCAATTATATAAAAATGCATTGATTACTGTAAAAATGTCACTGACAGTGAAGGGGTTAACACTAGGGGGAGATCTAGGGGATAACTGTGTTCCTTGGGAGGTGATTCTAACTGAAAGGAGAGGGGACTGACTAGAGGAAGTGACGGATCGTGGTTCCTAGCTAATAGGAACACATGATCTGTCCCTCCTGCCAGAACAGAACAGGGAAATGTGTGTTTACACACACTCGTCCTTGTTCTGTGTCTCCTGCTCACGATCGCTCGTGGCCGGCGGTCATTGCGACCATTGGCCATGAACATTGGCACACCCGCTGTGTAACGGGCGCATGTGCGCCTGCTATCCCGACCCTGCGAGCCGACATATAGCTACAGCGGCCCGCGCAGGGGAGCCAACCTGCCGCAGTATAACTGCGGCGGCTGGACAGGGAAGCGGTTAAGTAGTACATGTGTAAATACTTTAATGTTCATAGTCTGAGCAGGTGCTCTTTAAATGAGTTACTTACCTTGCTAAAGTACTGTGTATCATAACCAACTATACATGTTTTCATCTTTTTTCATTCTTTGTAGCATTTCATTGCTGCTGATTTTTTGCAGCCTTTTTAAAATCACTATGTGTCTACAAGCATGCACAGGCAGGTTTGCCAATGGTGACCACAGTGGCCCATTTGTCCATAATGTGTGTTGAAATCATTTTTTAATCTGCTATTGAAATCCACTGTGACAAGGTGACAACTCAATAGCACAAGTGAGAGACAGCAATGGAGCATTGTTACCCTATAACATTAGGATCGTGAACAAAGACCATCAAGGATCGTCACCAGGTAATATTTTAATTAAAACTGAAGATTTGAAAATACTGATAATAACTATTAACTTACATGAATAGCTAGTCTCAATATTTTTAAATCTGCAGTTTTCACTGAAATAGGAAAATATATGTTAACATTAACATGTTAATGCTTATAACAGATTTTAGAGATTGGATTTACTTTTATTCAAATTAAGAACTGAGAACTGAGCAAACATGTTGAAGCTGCAAAAGCTGGAAATGTGCAAATTAGCTTATATTTTAAACCAGAAGTAAAGAATGATGTGTTGATGATGATCCTTGATGTGTTTATGATCTGCCATTGTCCTTTATTAATGATTATTGGAAGTCAGTGAGAGCCATACTGTTTTATGATATGTTAAGAGAGTGGACAAGGCCACACATGCATCCTTGTGTTCAAAATGATTTCATGTACACACTGCCAATAGAGCCACATGAGCACCATATATGGTACTTTTTTCCACATGATTTCTCTGCTTATTGCTATACCAGACTAATGCACATAGTTCCTCCCTTTTATTCTCCTTCTTGGTACTCCTTTTATCTTTTTTTCTTCCTTTTGTCAACTTTGTTCCTTTTTTGTTTCCTAACCTGGCTAGACAACAAGAGAATAAGCAGAGTATGACTCATGAGCAGACAAGTGGTATTGGAGCATTGTACGTTATCTCTGATGTTAATTCACACTGCACAGTTTACTTTTCGTACAGGGTTCCAAATATATAGGTTTATATTTGGTTACTCTTGTGTGTGCTGTTAAATGAAAACACATTCTGTTTTTTTTTTATTTTTCAACAAATTACATTTCTCTGAATGTTTTTATATGCCCTTTTGGTGAAATAAACCTAAAAGCTTTTTGTATTTGTAGTCAGTTATACTTACATTGGTATATTCTATGAAAAAATAAATATTTTAATGCATATAACTTAATAAACCACATTCTTTTCTGACAGTTTTAGCAAAATATGTTTGTATTTAATTTTCAAATTTGTTATCAACACTGTGATAGATTCTATGCAATACAATGGCAATAAGCGGATCGCAGTACTAATGTGCATCTTTATATACAAAGACCACAGTGCACCTTTTAGCTCTGAGTGGTTGGCCTTTTAGTTTAAAATAGATATGAACCCTTACAATAAACGTCTCTCATTTGCTCCCTTTTGATCTGTTAAATATAAAATAACAACAATTTTCTTATATCTATTTAATAAGTGTAAAAAATTACTTGTTGATCTGCCCAGAAATCTTCATAGAGATGACTTCTTGTGCTATCTACCTCTGCTGACTGTTATCATTTACCATTTTAGTTCAATCAATCTCTGTGGTAGTCCTCCCATGTCATGGAGATAAATAGATGTGGAGGTGTTCTGTGGTTATAACATACTTATTGTCCTAGGTTGACAATATTGATTTTCCATGGTTAAAATAGACTGAGTGAGAGCTGTCATCCCAGGCTAGGATGTGTGTTTCTGGCAAGATCACCAAGTAAAATAAAAAGCCTTAATAAAGAAAAGGAATGCAACAACATCTGAGAAATGATATACTACAACATATTACTTGTTTACTCTTGGTTTTAGATTTACTTAATTCAAATAGGCTGTGCACTTTGCAAAGTGCAGTTGCACTCTGCAAGTGCAGTTACTCAAGAGCTTAGTAAATGAGGTAAAGCTTCACTTTGCAAAGATTACCCAATCACATGCCAGGAAAATAAAAAACAGCATTTTTAGCGTGCACATGATTGGTTGATGGAACTCAGCAGAGCTTCTGCTCATTTACTAAGCTTCGGAGCAACTGCACTTGCACAGTGCAATGGCACTTTGCAAAGTGCACAGTCTATTTGCTTTTAGTAAATCAACCCCTGTGTTTCATATGTGTTTTTGTGTTATATAGTTATATAGTTACATAGTTAGTGAGGTTGAAAAAAGATACCAGTCCATCCAGGTAAACCTATAATGTGTGTGTGTTTGTGTTTATGTCAATAGTACATTGTATACCCCTTTATGTTGTGGTGGTTAAGATGCCCATCTAACAGTTTTTTGAAACTATTGATGCTCTCTGCTGATGCCATTGCTTGTAGAAGAGAATTCCACATCCTTACTACTCTGACAGTAAAGGACCCTCTACGCAGTTTAAAAGAGAAGTATGGGTTTCCTTTTTTTTGCTTACACAGATTCTATGTGAGCTGCTGATATCTAAAAATCTTTCCAGCCCTCTCAGAAGTGCCCCCATTCTGTTAAAATTGAGCTAAATACCTGTGGAAGGGTCTACAGACTTTCATACAGTGTAATATCGACAATAGTCTGGCTCTGGAGTCTGGATCCACCCACTTTCCTTTCATCTTGCTTGATTGATGTTGGTACTCTGCTCTCTGCTCATTCCCGAGACTTCACAGAGCGTAGCTGCTCCCTCCTCCCCTCTCCCTCCTCCCCTGCAGGCTGTTCCGATGGTCAGAAGAATCGGCAGAGATATCAGCACTTCAGCGACTAAGGTAGGGGAAGTCACTGATAGTGCTGTGTATGTAAATGTCCTCTACATATTACTATCTACCAGAGTGAAAACAATATATATGTAAAGTGGGAATACACATATGGATGTGACAGCACACAGGCATTCCATGCATTATTAGTATAATAAAATGAAATAAAATCAGAGCTAACATTGTGAATGAATAATTTTATTGACTATCTGGATTTTTATATGAGACAATGAAACTTTCCATTCACATCTACTTGTCTGAGGAGCACAGAGCTCCTCAGACATGGTCAGAGCTTTGCTTCCCCGTAATTGGTGCATTACCTGGTACCCCTATAGTAATGCCGTACAGTGTCATTACATGCCGTATAGAGTCATCACATGCCATACAGTGCCATCACATGCCGTACAGAGTCATCACATGCCGTACAGTGCCATCACATGCCGTACAGTGCCATCACATGCCATACAGAGCCATTACATGCCGTATAGGGATGGGAATGATGGGATTGTATAGGAGTACAGGGGATGGGGATGACGGGACTGTATAGGAGTACACGGGATGGGGATGATGGGATTATATATGAGTACAAGGGATGGAAAAGATGGGATTGTATAGGAGTACAGAGGATGGGGATGATGGGATTGTATAGGAGTACAGGGGATGGGGATGATTAGACTGTATAGGAGTACAGGGGATGAGGATGATGGGATTGTATAGAAGTACAGGGGATGGGGATGATGGGATTGTATAGGAGTACAGGGGATGGTGAGACTGTATAGGAGTACAGGGGATGGGGATGATGAGACTGTATAGGAGTACAGGGGATGGGGATGATGAGACTGTATAGGAGTACAGGGGATGGGGGATAAGGATGACATCAGTGGCAGAAGGATGATGGGGGATGCCATCAGTGACAGAGGTATGTACAATAAAGGAGAGTCTGGGGACATATTGGGGGTCATGTTATATGTGGGGGAGTTGTCAGTCTCCTGTGTACTGTACACAGGTATGCTCTCTACACATAGCACTGTGTACATTTCAGAGAACAGACACAAGGCACAGGTCACTATGCTCCTTACCATGTCTCCTCTTCTGATAGAACACAGTGCTGTGTGTAGAGAGCTCAGTGTTCATTTCTGTACATGAGAAGTTTTGAGTGACTCTCCCCCCTCCCCCCATCGGCTGGAGGAGACGCTGACATGAACTTTAAATGAGTGAGGGTGAGAAGGGGCGAATTCGGAGGACACGGAAACATCAAAGTCCAGGGCAGAGGTGTTGGATTCTCGCAGAGGAGAGCATGCAGATAACCGCCATAGAAAGGTGAGGACTTCACTGCTTTCATTACACTGTCTCTGCTTCCGGGTTTTAGCTGGGGACACGCTGCCATGGAAACAGAGGCATGGGAAGAATGTTCTCGTTCTAGATAGCAGTTTGGGTGTGCACCTCTTCACCAAACATTTTCTCCAGAGGGAGGGAGTGAAGGGATGGCTGGATTGTGGAGCTGTGTCCACCCCCTGGAAACTTTTGAACTGAAAAAGAACTGTTAGAGGTTGATTCTGGACAAAAGTCTATTCTGCAAAAACTAAAGGGCTGGGGAAAGAAAGAAATGCAATGCAGGTATGAGGGTAGCATGTACTACCTATTTTTGCATTCCCATACTTCTCCTTTAAGGTTAAACCACTTCTCTTTCAGTTTTAGTGAATGGCCGTGTGTCTTTTTAAATTCCCTTTTACTGAATAGTTTTTCCCCATGCTAGGGTCACCAGTATGGTATTTGTACATTGATATCATATCCCCTCTCAAGCGTCTCCTCTCCAGAGAGAATAAGTTCAGTGCTTGTAGTCTTTCCCCGTAGCTGAGTTCCTCCATTCCCTTAATTAGCTTTGTTGCCCTTCTCTGGACTCTTTGCAGTTCCAGCACATTCTTCCTGAGGACAGGTGCCCAGAACTGGACGGCATACTCAAGATTAGGGATGAGCCGAACACCCCCCTGTTCGGTTCGGAAGCAGTGATTTTAGTAATGCTTAAAGTGTAATATTCCTTTAAATTTTGTACCTGGGGGGTGTCTATAGTATGCCTATAAAGGGGAGCATGTTTCCCATGTTTAGAACAGTCTGACAGCAAAATGACATTTCAAAGGAAAAAAACTACTTGAGGGAAAGGGAAAGAGAGAGGTCTTGCCTTTCTGCTAAGCAGGAACACGGATCTCTTTCTTTCCTCAGTCAAAGCAGTCCCCTCCACAGTTAGAAAGCACCCCCTATGGACACACTTAACCCTTTAGTTGCTCCTGATGTTAACCCCTTCCCTGCCAGTGCCATTAGTACATTGACAGTGTATATTTTTCAGAACTGATCACTGTATTAGTGTCATTGGTCCCCAAAAAGTGTCAAAAATGTCAGTTAGGTGTCTGAATTGTCTGCTGTAATGTCACAGTCCTGCAAAAAAAAAGCTGATCACCGCCATTACTAGTAAAAAAAATAAAATTCCATAAAAATATCCCATAGTTTGTAGACGCTATAACTTTTGCGCAAACCAATCATTATATGCCTATTGGGATTTTTTTTACCAAAAATATGTAGCAGAATACATATTGATGAAGAAATTTGATTTTTTTATTGGATGTGTTTTATAGCAGAAAGTAAAAAATATTGGGTTTTTTTTTTTTCAAAATTTACGCTTTTTTTTGTTTTTAGAGCAAAAAATAAAAACTGCAGAGGTGATCAAATACAACCAAAGGAAAACTCTATTTGTGGGCAAAAAAGGATATCAATTTTATTTGGGTACAGTATTGCACAACCGCGCAATTGTCAGTTAAATTAACGCAGTGCCAATCACAAAAAATGGCCTGGTCAGGAAGGGGGTAAAACCTTCCAGGGCTGAAGTGGTTAATTAAGAGGTAGAAGTTCCTTTTAGTATGTATGTGGCATGCATAATCCTTCCATGAAGTAAAATGATCAGACACCAGTTCTAAGTCTGAATGTGTTTGAAGAACATGTTTTCCCCTTGAAACTTGTGAAGAGTTCTTCTGTAGAGTGGCCTGGAAAAAGGAAGGGTTAACACGAGCATGGGAATAATGCCTTGACTGAGAGTGTAGTACCATGTGTGCAGGAAGGGCATCCTGTGTAGGGGTGACCTGAACACCCCCCGGTTTGGTTTGCACCAGAACTTGCGTATAGACAAAATATTTGTGCGAACACTGTTGAAGTCTATGGGACACGAACATGAAAAATTAAAAGTGCTAATTTTAAAGGCTTAAATGCATGTTATTGCCATAAAAAGTGTTTGGGGACCTGGGTCCTGCCCCAGGGGACATGTATCAATGCAAAAAAAAGTTTTAAAAACAGCAGTTAAACGGTGTTTATAACAGTACCACAGCAAAATGACATTTCTAAAGGAAAAAAATGTAATTTAAAACTACTCGCGGCTGTAATGTATTGTCAGATCCCGCCAATATAGATTAAAATCATTGAAATAAATGGCATGGGTGCCCCCCCAGAACAAATTAATGGGGTGGGCAACTACATGGCAAATGAGGTTCAATGTAGAAAAATGTAAAATAATGCATTTGGGTGGCAAAAATATGAATGCAATCTATACACTGGGGGGAGAAACTCTGGGGGAATCTAGGATGGAAAATGACCTGGGGGTCCTAGTAGATGATAGGCTCAGCAATGGCATGCAATGCCAAGCTGCTGCTAACAAAGCAAACAGAATATTGGCATGCATTAAACAGGGGATAATTCTCCCACTCTACAAGACTCTGGTCCGGCCGCACCTAGAGTATGCTGTCAAATTCTGTGCACCAGTCCTCAGGAAGGATGTACTGGACCTGGAGCGAGTACAAAGAAGGGAAAAGCTAATAAAGGGTCTAGAGGATATTAGTTATGAGGAAAGGTTGCGAGCACTAAATTTATTCTCTCTGGTGAAGAGACGCTTGAGAGGGGATATGATTTCAATATACAAATACTGTACTGGTGACCCCACAATAGGAATAAAAACTTTTTTGCAGAAGAGAGTTTAACAAGACTTGTGGCCACTCATTAAAATTAGAAGAAAAGAGGTTTAACCTTAAACTACGTAGAGGGTTCTTTACTGTAAGAGCGGCAAGGATGTGGAATTCCCTTCCACAGGCTGTGGTCTCAGCGGGGCGGCATCAATAGTTTCAAGAAACTATTAGATAAGCACCTGAATGACCACAACATACAGGGATATACAATGTAATACTGACATATAATCACACACATAGGTTGGACTTGATGTGTCTTTTTTCAACCTCACCTACCATGTAACTATGTAACTATGTAACCTCGCACCAAAATTTATTGAAGATGGATGGACATCGCGGGACATTAAGAGAACCTCGCACCAAAATGCATCGAAGATGGATGGACATCGCGGGACAATTTTTTTTTTAAATAAAGGACTTATCCTAAACTGTCTCCTGTCATTTTTACTTTTTTGACACTTTTTTGGGTGAATATGTAGGGGTACAATGTACCCGATACCCATATCACATGGGGGGGCTGGGATCTGGGGGCCCCCTTGTTAAAGGGGGCTTCCAGATTCCGATAAGCCCCCCACCTGCAGACCCCCACAACCACCGGGCAAGGGTTGTGGGGAAGAAGCTCTTGCCCCATCAACATGGGGACAAGGTGTTTTGGAGGGACCCCAAACCACCCCCTCATGTTGAGGGCATGTGGCCTGGTACGGTTCAGGAGGGGGGCGCACTCTCGTCCCCCCATTTCCTGTGGCCTGCCAGGTTGCGTGCTTGGATAAGGGTCTGGCATGGATTTTGGGGGACCCCATGCCATTTTTTTACATTTTTGAGTGGGGTTCCCCTTAAAATCCATGCCAGACCTGAAGGGCCTGGTATGGATTTTGGGGGGACCCCCATGCCATTATTTTTTAAAATTTTGCTACAGAGTTCCCCTTAACCACCTCAATACCAGGCACTTTCACCCCTTTCCTGCCCAAGCCATCGCATTTTTTTTTTCCTTGCATCTTTTTTATTTTCAATATTTTTGTTGGTTTAATTGTATATAAAAAATTTTCAGGTTACATACAATATTAGATACACTGTGTCAGGTGAAAATTCAAGGTGATACAGGTATTCAGCAAACAAATCTAGAAGTGTTTGAACAAAGCAAAGCATAGCAGAGGTATTAGATAGAATAGCCCCGTGAATGCAAAATTCAGGGTCCAAGGGCGACCAGGGAGATTAGATTGTTGGAGCCCGTTGACCAATATCAGCGGGCAAACATTCCTGAAAAATTGAATAATTAGAGTTTGAATAAACGGTCGAGTAACCAGGTAAAGATGTCTCTCCACCTCAAGGGGAACTCACTGTGGACATGACCTACCCGGATAAATCCTCTAGATTATTAAATGGTCACAGAAATTGGAGAATCATATCTACCCTGGTCTGCCCTTTCGGTTTCATAATGATGGTAATGGTGCTAAACTAAGTCATGAATTAATCAATCAGGTTGGAATGTTATTGGGAGGATGTCTCTGGGATCCACACATTCCGGCCTCAGCCTTTGCATTCAGTAGTGCAATAGAAATTGTTAAAAGAAAGAAAGACAATACAAAATCTCGGCCAACTTGCACCTGTGTCTAGTGAACCAGTAGTGATACTTCATGGCCATGTTAAGAAGAAGAGGGAAGAGAAGTGAGAGGGGAAAAAAAGTAAAGTGAGTAACAAAAAGAAGAATAGTGTCAGTAGGAGGTAAGGAAAGGAAGATTACCTAGAGTATGCTGGATAGTTCGGGGATATCCGCTAAACTGAAAGTATCAGTATCCCTATGTATGTAGCCCAGGGCTCCCAAATCAGTTCAAATTTGTGGTTTTTGTCAAGCAACTTGCTGACAATCTTCTCCTGGGCCATGATCCAGGATATCTTATGTTTCATCGCGATTATTGGCACAGAGTGTCTTTTGCAGTGCCTGGCAATGGTGATTTTGGCACCTAAAAGCATGTAAAAGATCAAGGATTGTTTGTATCTGGGGATGTCATCTACGTGGGCATTGAGAAGTGCTATTTTCAGAAACTGTGGGACAGCCAATCCTGTGATTTTTTGTGTTATGTGAAAAAAGCTGTTTCAGAAGTTCCGGAGTCGTGGGCACGTCCACCAAACATGAAATAAGGACCCCTCATGGCCGCATCCTCTGAAACACAATGGGGATGAATCTGGAAATATTTTGGCCAGGGTGGTAGGCACTCGGTACCAACGTGTGATAATTTTAATACTAGCTTCCATAAGGGAGATGTTCAAGATGCCCATGTATGATCTGTGAAAGCCTTGGTACCAGTCATTCAAGTCCCACTCAACTGCCAGGTCTTGTTCCCACCTTCGGGCGTAGGGAGGCTTGCTGTCACTACTGGCAAGCAAGATGTAGATAATGGAGATATCCCCCCTCTGATCCTTTATGTTGGAGCACCACGTCTCATAGGCAGTTAGATTAGGGGTTCAGAGGTATTGGGCCATTTGGTATGAAGGAAATGAGTAATTTGTAACAATCTATATCTTTCTGAGTCAGGCATTTCTAATTTATTTTTGCAATTACCAATAGTGAGGGGCCCATTGGAATTTACAAAGTAACCAATTCGGTAGAGGCCTTTATCAAGCCACCATTTGAATGCATGTATGTTTTGGCCTGGGGGGAAATTCTGGATTGTTAAATAAGTGGGCAAGAGGGCGAATGTGCGATGTTAGGGAGGCATTCTTTTGCAACCTGTCCCACAAGGACATCCAGTGAGAGAGTGTTGGGGCTAATATTGCCGGTCTAAGGCGGGGAGGAGCCCAGAGCAAGAAATCTATTGTGTGTTGCGGCGTTGCTTGCATCCGTAACCAGTCTGGTTTAGGGCCCCTGGAGTATGCTATGGAGATTTGAGCGATTTGCGCTGCCTGGTAATACCACCAAATGTTTGGAAGAGCAAGTCCACCTTGGGTTTTTAGTCCATAAAGTGTTTCCTTGGAGCATCTTCTACCCTTGGAACCCCAGACGAATTTTAGGATGGAAGATTGGAATCGCAGGAGTTGCGCTTTTTTAATTGGGATAGGAAGCGAATGGAAGAGGTACAGGAGACAAGGAAGCAGGGTCATTTTTATGGAGTTCACTCTGCCCAGTCAGGATAGATCATGTTTGTACCACACGGACATGTCTGCTTCAAGTTTTTTAAACATCGGGGGGTAATTAGCAACAAATAAAGTGTCATACGAAGAAGTCAGGTCTGGGAATATTGAGATGTTTAGGGCAGTGGATTTGGAGACATTGACACGGAGACCCGAGGCTTTCCCAAACTGCTCGAGGAGCTTAATAATATTAGGGGTGGAAATAAGGGGTGATGTGACAAAGAGGAGTAGATCATCAGCGAATAAAGCACATTTCTGTTCTTGCAGACCGCAAGAGACTCCCCTGATATCTGGATGGGTACGTATGGTGATTACAAGGGATTCTATTGCAATTGGAAAAATCAAGGGCGATAACGGGCATCCCTGTCTTGTGCCTTTTTCTATTAGAAATGTGTCCGAGTATCTGCCCTGCAATTTCACCTGAGCACTTGGATTAGAGTAGAGGGAATGTAGAGTACCTAGGAAGATAGGGCCGAAACCCCATCTCTCCAGGACCCCAAAAATATACAGCCATGTAACTGTGTCAAATGCTTTTTGTAGATCAATGGAAAGCAAAAACCCCTCTTGGGGGGGACCCCTGTCCCATTGTGATCTCAACAGGGACACTACATCAATAGCCCTTCTCACCTGGTCAGGGCCCTGTCTCCCTGGTTTCCTAAGACGGTTTGCTAAAATTTTTGTTAATAATTTGAGATTATTATTGATCAGAGTAATCGGGCGATAGTTGCCAGTTAGTGAGGGGTCTTTTCCTGGTTTAGGTATAACTGAAACGTATGCTAGGTTCAGGGATTCATCTAGGGGAGAACCTTTCTGAAGGAATTTAAAGAATCTGGGGTGTCAGAGAATTTCTTGTAATAGCCCACAGAGAATCCATCGGGGCCCGGGGCAGATCCCTGCTTAAGATATTTGATGGTATCACAAATTCTTTGGAAGTAATGGGTTGTTCTAGTAAATCAATGTGGTCCATTGAAAGTTTGGGAAGTGAGATAGTGTCAAGAAATTCTACAAGGTGGGAGTTTGTACTTGATTCGTTTTTTCTATAAAAGGAAGCATAGAAGTCATGGAAACACTCCATGATACTTTGTGGATTTTGTGTGAGTGTGCCTGACGGTAATCGAATTTTGGGGAATGTCAACTGATGAGGTTTGGGGGAGAGCTTGGCGGCTAATTTGGACCTGATCTTATCTTTTTGATAATAAAAATTAGCCCCCGACCAACGGAGGTGCTTCTCAGCCTCCGTAGTGAGGACCAAGTTGAGCCTCAGCCTGTCTGCTTCTAGTTTTTGTTGGGGTGACTGAGTGTGTTCACGTTTGTTACGCTTACAAGATTCCTGGTATTCTTTCGTAAGGCTCTCAATCTCGGCTTGGTGTTCTTTTTTAATGCAGGAGGAAAGTTGAATGATTTTGCCCCTCATTACCGCTTTGTGGGCAGCCCATAGAGTAGCTGGGGAAAATCGTCTCCGTGTCATTCGTGTGAAAGTATTCTTTGAGTTCCTTTGCTAGCAGGGTGCAGTGTACCGGATTACTTAGTAACGATTCATTAAGTCGCCATTTGAATTCTTTTTGGGTGTTATTGGCTTGGTGTAATGTGAAAATGACCATGGAGTGGTCTGAGATAGGTGATTCTTTGATAGAAGATTTTACCGCAAGGGGTATGTGTGTCGCTTGGAGGAAAACATGATCTATCCTGGCATAGGTCTGGTGTGGAGCAGAGTAATGAGTGTGATCTTGGGTACGTGGGTTGAGTTCCCTCCAGATGTCAACTAGTCCTGAATCAAAGAGGAGTTTGGCAATTTTTAGACTATGTTTAGGGGGATGCCTGGGATGTGGCCGGCCTGATCCTGATTTGTCTAGAGCCAGATCAAACGCTATATTCGAGTCTCCTCCAAGAATGATGATTCCCTCTAGTTGAGATGAGAGGGACTGCATCGAGGCAAAAAATTTGTCCTGCGCCTTATTCGTTGAGTACTATGAGACAAAAGAATATAGCATTCCATCGATGGTGCCATTTACCAGAATGTATCTGCCTGATGGACCCCCTAAGACATGTGACATAGCAAAATTGCAAAATTTAAGTGTTTGGAAAAACAGATGGCCACCCCTTTTGTTTTGTTCTCCGCATTAGAGAGATAAAATTGGGGGAAATGTTGGTGGATAAAGGAAGGGCTGTAAGGTCTGGGGAAGTGGGTCTCCTGGAGCAAAAGGATATCGGATTTTTGGGATTGATAAAGTTTGAAGAGTTTTCTTCTTTTTATAGGGGAGTTAATGCCTTGAACATTATGTGATATTATGGGTATTAGTGGTGGTTTCGTATCATTTACGTGCATGGATCAGAGGAGGGGGTATTTACCATAAGTGAGTGGGACTTACCTTGTGACAAGCATCCGAACATCTCCGATTTGGCAGTGAATGGACTTCTAGGTGACCTTCAAGGGAGGAGAGAAGAAAGAACGAAGGATGAAGAAAGAAGACGAGGACCATCTAGGAGGAAGCAAGAGACAGAAAACATGTTAACAATACATAACAAGTGGGAAAAAATTGCCCAAACCCCAGTGGCATGTGAGAACCCATTTTCACACACCAACATTCTTTTTCGTCTTAAAACAAAAACAACTAAAGAAAAAAACAATCCCCCCCAAAATCTAGGGGGTCAACAGTCACCGCCTGAGAAGAGAGATAAATACTCTTCCCAGTCAGAGACAAGCGGAGGCGCAGGGCATCCGCTCTGGCCGCCCTCCAACACCTAAACAGTTTAGTGTATGCGGGCAGGGCCCCCAACAGTATACTTGTAGGGAGCAGTCCTCCCGAACTGCCGAGCCGTCCATGACCCCTATAACAGGGGTCATTTTGGGAAGACTCAGGAGCGTGGGAGGAGCCCACCACAGTCGAGAAGGGAACAATAATAGATTAAGTATATTGTTTGGGGGAGAAAATACTTTCCTAGATTATGGTTTAATATTATATGGTTGAGCAGACTGAGTAAGGGATACAGAGCACATAATTGTGTTGTACATCTATGTAGGTGTCTATATATATTGCAACAGAAGAACAAAACCAAAATAACTAAGAATTTTTCAAAATTCAACCAGAACAAGAACAGTTTTGTGGGCAAAAAACAAAGAAACAAAAAGAGAAAAATAAAAATTCTGTATGCAGGAGCAAATGTTCCAAAAGAAAAACCCCCGACTATGTAGTCGGGATAAGAGGTGCTACATCTGGCGCAGCCATCAGGTCATGAAGAAAAAGTGTTCCTCAGAGGATCTGAATGGATCGAATGAAGGGGAAAACTGGTCCGAAAGGTACCCTGTCCTTAAGCTGAGGTTAGGGGGGCCTGGATTTCTTGGATTTTTTGGACAGGTGCTTCTGCCACATAGGAGCGAAGGGGGTTGGATGGTGGTGGTCTCTTGGAGGAAGAGTTGGGCCCTCTGCCGGAAGGCATGGATTCTGGTTCCTGGGAGATGAGACCCAGCTGGAACAGGAGCTTTTCCCCCTTCAAGAATGAAGAGAAGCCGTACGATTTATTGTTGAAGGCAAATGATAGACAAAAGGGGAAGGACCATCTGTAGGTGATCGCTTTCTGGTTAAGCACCAATGGGAGCGGTTTCAGTATGGTAAGTGGGAATAAGTCCGCAAAGACTTGTATGGGATAGCATTGGAACGTTAGTGCCCCTTCAGCACGAGAGCGTTGCATCACCTCCTCTTTTACCTTGTAAAAATTAGTTTTAACTATGATGTCTCTCGGGAGGCCATCTTGGCGGGGGGGCTGTAGAGCTCTCTGAGCGCAGTCCATTTCAAGGCGGTGGTCTGGGATGCTGGGGATGAGTTCCTTAGTAAATTATCTCACAATGTGGTCAATGTCTTTGAGGGATTCAGGGACTCCTCTGATGCGGAAATTATATCTCCTCGAAACGATTTTCGAGATCGTCAATTTTGGATATTGCGTTTTCGAGTTGGTCTTGTAAATTTTGAATTCTGGCTGTGTTCTGGTTCACTCTAGTCACAGTTTGGTCTGCTTTGGTTTCTATTGTTTTGATTCTTGCCCCTAATTGCTGTAAATCAGCATGGATGGTCTTAGTGATTTGGTTAGCAGTTTGTGTAAGACCTCTGGATAGCATTGTAGCAAACATTGTCATCATCGCAGAAAAGTCCTGAGGTGTGGATGGTAGGCCCTGTGTGTATGCTTTGCCTGCCTCTGGGGTGGCCATGAAGTCTTCCATGGGGGAGAGGGGCATGTCATCCAGGGTCCTGCTGATCAGGGACTCAGTGGAGGTAGGAGAAAGATATCCATGATAATGGGCACTTACTGTGGGGCCGGCCCTGCAGAGCTGTCTTCCATGACTGTACAGGAGTCCCCCCCTTCATGCTCTGTCTCCTGAACTCCACCTCATGCTATCGTGGCCGGCGCCATATTGGCTGAGGCCGCGGGTCCCGGGCCCGGAGGATAAAGCCATGGACAAGTTTCTCCTGGTCGAACACCCCGCCATCCTGGGGCTCCCTGATGTGTCCCCTTACCGCAGGGGTAGTTATAAGATGGGGCTCTGTGCTGTGAGAGGCGCTGGAGGGTGTCTTGTGGCCGGAGCGGTGCGGAGCTCTCAGATTAAGTGTCCATCCGATGAGCTGCAGCGCATGCGCCTCAGCGCTGTCACATTTTGAATGACAATTGCGCGGTCATGCAACACTGCACCCTAATTAAATTTTTATCATATTTTCCCCACAAATAGAGCTTTCTTTTGGTGGTATTTGATCACCTCTGCGGTTTTTATTTATTGCGCTATAAACAAAAGAAGAGGAACAAGTTTAAAAAAAAACAATATTTTTTACTTTTTGCTATAATAAATATCCAATTTTTTTTTAAACACATTTTTTCCTCAGTTTAGGCCAATATATATTCTTCTACATATTTTTGGTAATAAAAATCGCAAAAAGCGTATATTGATTGGTTTGCACAAAAGTTATAGTGTCTAGAAAATAGGGGATAGATTTATGGCATTTTTATTATTATTTTTTTTTTTTACAAGTAATGGTGGCAATCTGCGATTTTTATAGAGATTGCGACATTATGGCGGACACACATCGGACACTTTTGACACATTTTTGGGTCGATTGACAATTATACAGCGATCAGTGCTATAAAAATGCATTTATTACTGTATAAATGTCACTGGCAGGGAAGGGGTTAACACTAGGTGGCGATCGAGGGCTTAACTGTGTTCCCTATGTGTACATATTTTTGGTAAAAAAAAAAAAAAGCATCTACAAAATAGGGGATAGATTTATAGCATTTTTATTTATTTATTTATTTTTTTACTAGTCATGGCGGCGATCTGCGATTTTTATTGTGACTGCGATATTGAGCGAACATCGCGGACGCCGGGCACACGCATCGGGTCCCCAGTGACGCAGCTGGCGCCCCCTAGTGGCTCAGGAAGGCGGTCACGTCATATGACGTCCGCCCAGAATGAGAACTGCCTCGTCCCACCGTCATATGACAGTGGGCGGACAGCTAGTGGTTAATATCCATACCAGACCTGAAGGGCCTGGTATGGATTTTAGGGGGGACCCCCACACCAATTTTTTTGGGGGGTGAAGGGTTCCCCTTAATATCCATACCAGAATGAAAGGGCCTGGTAATGGACTGGGGGGGGGGACTCACGCCATTTTTTTCAATGATTTTTATCTGTATTGCCAGGATTCGGCAATACATTAAAGCCACAAGCAGTTTTAAATGATATTTTTTCTTTTACAAATGTAATTTTGCTGCTCTCATTTATAAAACTATGTACGGCCGCTATGTAAGCAGCGTGGGGTGTAGACACACTGACCGAAACATGAACATCACAGACACAATAGCTGTAACAACATGCATAATTTGCTTTAATATAAATGCCCATTTCATAATAGATACCTAAGCTAGTCTTTTGGCAGAAAGTCATGCTTAACAGAGAATCTGTACTTTACTGTCACAATGCCATACATTTTCCAAAACTAGGCAAATATAGCGTACAGTAATTAAATATAACATAATTAAAGTCCTGACCTTACACTCACTCAAATTGGCTGTAATAGCAAGAGCTTCTGGCAATTATTCTTAACAACATGCAATTTTGTTTAAAAAAAAAGTTTAATTGAAAAGCAAATATTTAAATCCAAGTTGTGAAACAAAAACAACAAAATCAATGTGTGCTAGTGGTGAGCAAGACCCTTATAGAGCCATTAAATGCAAAAACTCACTACAGAGTACACAATATTTCTAAATGTAGCATAACATAAATATATACACTCTGTGCAGATTTATTACAGCTTAAACTAGACTTATTTTCAACAAGTTAAGGAATTAAGTGATGTGTAATTCAAAATGACAGAAGTTATGGTCCAGCTGCATGATAATCCTTTAATTTAATGGGTGCTTTGGATCAGGGGGGTACTCTGCCCCTCACCCCAAAGCACCTTGTCCCCATGTTGATGGGGACAGGGGCATCTTCCGGACAACCCTGGGTAGTGGTTGTGGGTTCTGCGGGCAGGGGGCTTATCGGAAACTGGAAGCCCCCTTTAACAAGGGGGCCCTCAGATCCCGCCCCCCATGTGAATGGGTATGGCCTACCAAATCACCAAAAATGTGTAAAAAGTGAATAAAGACAGTAAACAAGTTTTTGACAATTCCTTTATTAAAAAATTTAAAATCAATACCCCCCCTCCGATGTAGATCTATTTCACGCCGCCTGCACACTGCCAAACCCAATAATATTTCAAAAGCCCTCCAGTCCTTATCGAAAACACTTCCCACAGATTTTCTGCTCCTTCGTCTGACATTTATTATATGGCTAAGGGGCGGAGTCACTCAATGATGTCAGCGGGTGACACTGCCCCCTTGCAACATCACCGGCCGGGGCCTCGCCTCTTACCTATATAAGAAATGTCAGGCATAAGCATGGGAAGCATTCGACCAGGCCCAAGGTTTTTTTCTTTTTTTGGGTTTGGTGGTGCAGCAGGTGATGTGAGATGGATGCACATTGGGGGGACATTGTTTTTTATTTTTTAACCAGTTCCCGACTGGCGCACGACGATGTGCGTCGGCAGAATGGCACGGCTGGGCAAATGGGCGTACCTGTACGTCCATTTGAATTCCCCGCCATGCCATTGCGTGCCTGTCGTCAGCTGCGCGCAAGCCGGGATCTCCGTGAGTCGGGTCGCGGGTCCCGCGGACTCGATCGCCGTGGGGATACCCACGATCGCCTAACGGAGAGGACGAATGGGGAGATGCTGATGTAAACAGCATCTCCCTGTTCTGCCTAGTGACAAGTGTCACTGATCACTGCTCCCTGTCATCGGGAGCAGTGATCAGCTTAGTGACACATACAGCCCCTCCCCCCTACAGTTAGAAAACACTCCCCTAGTACTGATTAAACCCTCCCCGCCCCCTAGTGGTTAACCCCTTCACTGCCAGTGTCATTTACACAGTAATCGGTGCATTTTTAATCGCACTGATCGCTGTATAAATGACAATGGTTCCAAAAATGTGTCAAAAATGTCCAACATGTCCCCCATAACATCGCAGTCACAATTAAAATCGCTGATCACCGCCATTACTAGTAAAAAAAAAATATTAATAAAAATGCCATAAAACTATCCCCTATTTAGTAAACGCTATAACTTTTGCACAAACCAATCAATAAACGCTTATTGCAATTTTTTTTTACCAAAAATATGTAGAAGAATACGTATCGGCCTAAACTGAGGAAAAAAAATGTTTTTTTATATATTTTTGGGGGATATTTATTATAGCAAAATGTAAAAAATTTGTTTTTTTCAAAATTGTCGCTCTTATTTTGTTTATAGCGCAAAAAATAAAAATCGCAGAGGTGATTAAATACCACCAAAAGAAAGCTCTATTTGTGGGAAAAAAAGGACGTCAATTTTGTTTGGGAGCCACGTTGCACGACCGCGCAATTGTCAGTTAAAACTACGCAGTACCGAATCGCAAAAAACGCTCTGGTCAGGAAGGGGGTAAATTCTTCCGGGGCTGAAACGGTTAATAAAGGCAATGTCAAAAACAAATTTACTGTTTTTATTCACTTTTTACACTTTTTTGGTGAATGGGTAGGGGTACTATGTACTTCAAACTCATTCACATGGGGGGTGGGATCTGGGGGCCCCCTTGTTAAAGTCCCCTGCCCACAGATCCCCACAACTGCCACCTAGGGTTGTCGGGAAGATGCCCTTATCCCCATCAAAAAAGCATCCACCCCACATTAAGGGCATGTGGCCTGGTATGGCTCAGGAGGGGGGCGCTTGTTCGTCCCCCCCTTTCCTGCCTGCCGGTTTGCAGGCTCAGATAAGGGTCTGGTACGGACTTTGGGGGGACCCCATGCCGCTTTTTTAAAAAAAGCCGGGTGCCTGCAGTTGCAACCGCAAGACAATTTAAACCTGATTTGGTTTGTTTTTTTTCTTTAGAAATTTCATTTTTGCTGCAGCATGTTCTTTGCATGCTACACCTGGGCCACTTAGGCTCAGGCAGAGCAAGGGGACCCCCAGGCACTATATTTAAAGGAATTTTTTATTTTTATTGTATTACTTAAAGTGGTAACCCCACTTTTGAAATTTGTTGTTATTCATTATTATTTAATTCAGAGATTCGGATACATCCAAGTCTCCAAATAACCCAAAAACTTGTCCTAATTTGTATTTGGACCGAAACAAATTGCACATTTCTAATATTTACTTGCATACATGATTTATTACAGGTATTTATATAGCACTGTCAATTGTATGTTGTCCATTCACATCAGTCCCTGCCCTCAAGGAGCTTACATTCTAAGGTCCTTATACATACACATACTAGGACCAACTTAGACAGGTGCCATTTAACCTAGCAGCATGTCTTTGGATGGATGTGAATGGAAACTAGAGCACCCAGAGGAAGCCCTTACAATCACAGGGAGAAAATGCAAATTCCAGGCTGGTAGTGCCATGGTTGGGATTTGTGGCTGGCAGTGGCAGGTAGAAAGGTAGAAGTGCTAACCACTTAGCCACTGTGCTGTCATACATTATGAAGTAGAGCTGCTTTCATGAGGACAACAAGCGTGCAGTAAACAACTGCAGAATTTAACTCTCATTAGTCAGAATACAGTATATCAATGCATAGCTTTTAGTTAATTGTCATCCAACTAGCAGTATTTAAGAAGATTTGGTGACAGCCGACACCTTTAGCTAACACCCTCAGCTGGTGAATGACTTTCATCCAATAAGTGCAAAGACAAACAGGCAAGTATAAAACATAAAACAAAATCCTAGCCTGTTTGCCACTAATTACACAGTTAATTTTTCATATAACAGGGAGATTGACGATAAGTCCAATTTTCAAAGACAAATGTTTCATATTCAACTTGCAAAGCTGCCAGATCATAATTTGTTTCTCTCTCTCTCTCTCTCTCACCTGACTTTTACATGCACATGAACTTTAATGGCATCCCAGTCTTAGTTTGTAGGGTTCAATATTGAGTTGGTCCATAAAGACATGGATTAGCAAGTTTGGGGTGGAGTAACTTGACTGGCCTGCCCTCAACCCAGTAAAAAAAATTGGGATGAATTAGAGCGGAGACTGCAAGCCTGGCCTTCTCATCCACATCAGTGACTGACCACACAAATGCGCTTCTGGAAGAATGGTCAAACATTTTCAAAGACACACTCCTAAACCTTGTGGACAGCCTTCCCGGAAGAGTTGAAGCTGTTATAGCTGCAAAGGGTGGGCCAACGCAATATTGAACCCTACGGTCCTAAGACTGGGATGCCATTAAAGTCCATGTGTGTGAAGGCAGGTGTCCCAATACTGTTGGTTATATAGTGTGTGTGTGTGCGTGCGTGCGTGCGTGCGTGTGTGTGAAAGTGCGTGCGTGCGTGCTTGCGTGCGTGCGTATATATAAATATACACTCTCTCTCTCTCTCTCTCTCTCTCTCTCTCTCTCTCTCTCTCTCTCTCTCTCTCTCTCAATGACTTACATTTCTGAAAGCAGTTGCTTCTTTTGTGTATAAACCCTAGAACAAAATGTAATGTTAATATAAAATTAAGTTGCCAGACTCAACCACCTTACCAACCACCAAGTGTCCGCTGTGCCAATCCTTCCATTTGTAGGCAGGTTGCCTACTGTGAGTTGGTTTGCTTTGGTTACCTAAGTCTGGGAGAAGGGGTTAAGGTTTTTACCGCCCTCTCTAGGCTAGGTTCGCAGGCTTTCTGGGGTCTTGTCTCTCATCTTGTGTGGTATAAAAGGGAGAGGGGTCTGGGTTCCTGGGGGAATGTGAAAGTGACAAGCTAGAAGAAGAGAGTTGATGGGAATTGTTGTCCGCTTCAGGGAGTGCCAACTCATTGGGATACCATCATTATGGACACTGCCTTTCTGGACTGTCCATTTAGGGATCTTATCCTTAAGGACTCTTCCTGTGCAGATATGCTGGGGAAGCCACAGTTAGGTTTAGTTAGGGAAACAACGTTTTGCTATGTTGTAACTGGTATGCAAAGTTTGCAGTTTTTCCAACTACTTTGAGCCTGGTCTGAAGTTATTCAAAGGGGTGCATGCTGAGCTTTGGCGTATCCTAAAGAACCTGGGTCTGTAAAAGCACCAAGGAGTATGAGTAACATCTCTACAAAAGATCAACTAGGCAAGGCAAGGAAGAGGAGGTAGCTACCATGGGCAACTGAAGGGACCATTTGGCTGGCGAGGTACCTTGTTAAGTGACAAGTCCACCAGGAATGAGGTGGTCATTGCTCTGGCTCCCTCCTTAGTAGTCCGTCTCCTTTGGTCATCAGGGGCAGACTAGCATTACCCTAGATTGCAAGGATAACTTGCCACAAATTGGTAATGGCAGTGTTGAATTGCAAGTCTTGTTAACTTGCTGCAGATTTTCACTGGTAAGTTGTACACTTGCAGAGCACTTGAAACACAAGTTCTAGTTGACACTTTTCCAAATTCAGCCACAGTGACCCCTGTGGTGGGATGACTATAGCACAACATAACGGAACCATAACTCGCAGCAGACATTCAGAATGTTTTCAAAGAAAGTTGATCTGAAGTCATGCAACTTGGACTTGCTTCAATTGTGCAACAATTAGGCACTGGCTAATGGATGTGCAATGCCAGCACTTGCGTGCACCTGTGACAGATGCTGGCACCAAACAGGCTATTTAAACTCTGCCAGTGCTCAGGATCGGCACTGCTTTGTCTTCAGCCTCCTGTGTAGCCTGTGACCCTGAAAATCTATATCCTGCTTTCAGTTGCTGACCCAGCTTGTCTTGACCATTCTCTGAACTTCACCTGCATCGACCTTGGCTTTTCCCCTAACCTCTGCTTATGTCTGCTAAATTGGCACCTGCTTAACTGATCGGTTGTAGACCTGGCTTGTTTCCTTACCGCGCTCCTTCCTGGGCCCTTTACCCGATCCATCCTGTCTGTGTATGGCCTGGCCTGCCTGACTCTGCTACTCTGCCTGTTGTTGCCAGTACCAGCTGCTCGCCTGCTTACTGTAGCTATCTAGACACCTGCCCTGCTGCTAGCAAGAATTACAGGCACTCCTGCCACTCTGTACTCACTCCTCACTCCTGTGCCCTCTGTCTCCATTCCAGAGGAACGAGAGTGGGAGCTGTAAGGGAGGTCTCTCTCTGCACTTCTGGCTCAAAACCTACCAGGTACGTGACACCCCCCCTTGCACCGCCACTGTCTAGAGGACCAATTCTGGTCTCCGAAGGGCATCGATGATGTCCTCCTCCCACTTTGCCATAAATAAATTGGCTATACTGGGTGCGAGTTTGGCGCCCACGGCTACGCCACAGCACTGCAAATAATAGGAATCTTAAGACCAGAAATAATTACGTCCCATGGAAAAATCCAATAGCCGCAAAATAAATTCCTGTTGTAAAAAGGGTAGGGAAGAATTCCTACCCAAAAAACATTCCACTGCTTCTCTTTCATGCTGATGGGTAATGATGGTGTAAAGGGAAGCCACATCGGCGGTAGCTAAGACGTAGCTCTCCTTCCACTTCACTCCATCAAGAAGATTAATCACTTGGGTGGAATCATTCAGATAGGAGGGGGTGCTGGTGACCAATGGTTGTAAGAAATTATCAATGTAACGACCCACTCTAGATGTAATGGAGTCGATCCCACTGATAATGGGTCTACCTGATGGTTGAAGAGGATTTTTGTGTACCTTAGGTAAGTAATTCATTACCAGCACACATAGGGCCATTGGAATAAAAAAAATCTTGACCTTTTTAGTGAGAATGTTCCCCTAAAACCCTCCTCAATGATAGTCAGCAGCTCCTTTTTAAATTTATAGGTGGCATTATTAGGAATCATAGAATAGGTTAGTGCATCAGACAAAATCCTACTTAGGACCTTTATGGTTTCCAAATCCTTGAGTACAAGGTCTCTAAAGACCCCTAATAACAAGGGTGCCAAATGGCCTGGTGGTTTAAAAAGGCAAGCATGGAGTGCGCATGCGCGGGACTTCCGGGAAGACGCTCTGAACGGGAGCTCCGTCATAGCCGAGCCTTCCGCGGTCCCCAGACGCTGATATCATTAGCGGAACTGTCCCTGCTAACTACCCACTGGTAGAGGAGGATCGTGGGCACATTTACATATGCAGAGCCGCTCACAGAAACCAGAGGTTAGTCGGCAACTTACCTTCGGCCTGCTCGCCTCCACTACTTCCAAGATGGCGGCCGCGGCCTCCTCACATGGAGACACAGGAGAAGGAGACTCCATTGCTGACATCCCTGCAGATGATCAGCTTGCCACCCCTACATTGGAGTCCTCTGTGAGTACTATCTCTCCCAAGTCTGTATA
The DNA here is from genome assembly GCA_037952925.1 of Lithobates clamitans. NCBI lineage: Eukaryota > Metazoa > Chordata > Amphibia > Anura > Ranidae > Lithobates > Lithobates clamitans. Next base: position 1,948,048 of record JBBGZY010000088.1, read on the forward strand.
CCCTGCCAGCACAGATTCCCTCTTTAACAGAGCCCTATCGGATATGCTTCATATCCCCTCAATGCACGCTCCCATCCCATCCCCAGCCACACAGCAGGCTGTACTTCTGAACTTTCCCCACCAGAGAGACATGGCCCAACTCCTGAACTGTTTCTCAGATATGCTGGCTGCAGGCCTGACCCAGAATGCCACGCAGATTACCACGTCTATTAGGGCGGACTTACAGAGCTTGGGGGCCCGCATTGATATGATCGAACAAGCAGTAGACCATACTGCTGAGCGCACCAACCAGAATACTGACTGCATTCAATTGCTGCAGGACCAACTCGATATTGCGCTAGGGAAGATCGACGATTTAGAAAATCGTAACCGGAGAGGTAACTTCCGCATTCGAGGCATCCCTGAGGCTGTAACTAATGTTCATGACACAGTGAAGCTTTTCATGAAAGAACTTATCCCAGACATCTCTAACCACAAACTAGAGATTGACAGGGCCCACAGAGCGCTGCAACTACCCAGACAGGACGGGCTTCCGAGGGATATAGTGGTTAAACCCACTATTACGAAACCAAAGAGGAAATTATGAAAAGATCTCGGAATCTGGATAACTTATCCTTCCAAGGAAACAAGATTCAAGTCTTTGCAGACATTTCCAAGACTACAATTCTCAAAAGGAGAGCTTTAAAACCTCTTCTTGAAATCCTCTCACAGAGATCAATTAAATACCGTTGGACCTTCCCTTTCCGCCTTCTGTTTCAACACAAAGAAAGATCATATGGCTTTTCTTCATTCCAAGAGGGTGAACATCTACTCCTGAGACTAGGATTTATCTCTCAAGAAGCCTCCCCCCAGGAACCTCCGTCCAAGCCAAGTTCCTCTAAGAGACCTCCGCCATGCAGCCCCATCACTCCTATTTGGAACAAACAGCAAACGAGGCGCCACCGTGACTCCATCCCACCCAGATGACTTTGTCTTTGCTCAGCCCTGCAAGGGCTGTGTTGATATCTTTTCCCCTCCAGGTTCTTCCCCCTGACTGAGGGGTAACTGTGTACACTGTGTACACCCTATCTGAATCTCCATATCCATCCATGATAATAGCAGTATTTATCTGAACCCTCTTCACTTAGCTCCTCTCGGCGAAGATGAAAGGAGATGAACCCGAGTTGTTTGACTTTTTTTTCATTTTTTGAAAATTCCCCCGTGTTTTCATGACGGACCGCACTAGATGTTTTACTGAGTCCTGGTGACCCCAGGGCGTAGATTCATACCCCAGCCCACTATCCCCCCCTTCCCTTCCCTTCCCTTCCATTCCCCTCTCCCTGCCTTCCCTCCCCCTCCCCGATTACTTGTAGGATGATACCTACAGTATGCCTTGTTCAGTCATTTTTATGTAATGTAGTGACTTGCTAATGTTCCTCTTAGAGGGTATGTTCAAATCTTTATTTTTGTTTTTTAATTTTGAGTATATATATAAGATACTCTAATCTCCACATTTTTTTTTTTTAGGTTCCATATCACCCCTACAGTTGGGGGCCCGGCGGCTCGGCTGGGCTAGCATTGCCGCTCCTTCTGTTGTGATCAGGGGAGACCTTCCCTCTGGTTACATCAGACAAACAACCTCGGCTGAGGTTGTTCTTGTTTTTCTGAGACCCTATGTTTTCGGGTCTTAGACTTCAACTGAACTCTTTAGTCCAGTTCCTCGGTTTACTAGGCTCTTACGCCTGGACTTTTTTGAATTTATTAGATTGCTTTAATTAATTATTCTTCCTTTCTTTTCTCATACTCTTCTCACTCCCCTCGTTCCTTCTTCTTTTTCTTTCTCCTTTCATTTATTTCAGGAATGTGCACAGGGGACCATCATTATCCAGAACCCTCCGCTGTGGCGGCGAGATCTCCCTCCCAGACTCAGAACCGCATCAACTAGGATCCGGGTAGGTTCGCACCAAATGCACCAGTTTTACTCCTCCTGTAACTATGGCTGACTCCCCTCCTTTACAGAGGGCACTCAAGATTGCCTCTCATAACACCCAAGGGCTCAACTCACCCGTCAAAAGACGTAAAGCATTCCAAAGCTATAATTCTAGAGGACTAGATATTGTTCTCCTTCAAGAAACCCATTTTCCCTCAAATTATTCACCTTCTTTTCTACACAACAAATACCCCAATTTTTTCCTTGCAAACGCTGGCGAGAAAAAAAGAGGGGTTGCCATCCTAATCTCTAAACAGACCCCTTTTTCACACGCTTTGACTATCAAAGATAATGATGGGAGATATATATTAGTCAAGGGTTCAATTGAAGGTAACCTCTACACTATCATCTCATATTATGCACCTAACAAAGGCCAAGCTAAGTTTTTCTCCTCCTTACTGGCCAGACTCTCACCCCACTTTGAGGGTAGGGTGATTATGGGTGGGGACTCCAACATCACATTTGATCAGATTATAGATAAAGCAGCTCAAGGGATCCCTCACCTCAAAAAAAAACCCAAGCAGAGCCTCCAGATTGCCAGACTCTTTCACTCAGTAGGCCTCATTGATACATGGAGGGAACTCAACCCCTCAACAAGGGACTATACACACTACTCAGCCCCCCACAAAACCTATGCTAGAATTGACCATGTTTTTATGTCAAACTCTGATATAGACAATGCTAATCATGCCTCTATCCAAGATGTTCCGTGGTCGGATCACTCCCTAGTAACCTTAAGATTATCCAACTCGTTGTCTCCCCTTGGCTCTCGTCTTTGGCGACTAAATGAAAAAATCTTATCTAACCCTGTCCACCGTACCATATTAGAGAAGGATATTAAAGAGTATTTCCTGATTAATGACACTGAGGATATCTCTCCTAGTACTCTCTGGAACGCTCACAAAGCGGTAATTAGAGGGAAACTGATACAATTCTCTGCCAAATTAAAGCGAGAACGGCAAGTAGATATCCTGAAGCTAGAGAAAGAATTCAAAGATCTCAGTATATCTCATAAACAGAACCCTAATCCCTCCACCCTCTCTAAACTTGATACTATTATGCCCCGTACACACGGTCGGACTTTGTTCGGACATTCCGACAACAAAATCCTAGGATTTTTTCCGACGGATGTTGGCTCAAACTTGTTTTGCCTACACACGGTCGCACAAAGTTGTCGGAATTTTCGATCGACAACCACGCGGTCACGTACACCACGTACGACGAGACTAGAAAAGGCCGGTTCAGAACCAAGCGCGGCACCCTTTGGGCTCCTTTTGCTAATCTCGTGTTAGTAAAAGTTTGGTGAGAGACGATTCGCGCTTTTTCAGACTCGTGGCTTTCAGATCGTTTTCTGCCGTTCAGTTTGTGCTTGTGGGTTTGTATCTGCTCTTCAGTGCATGCAAGCAAGTTCCGCGTGACTTAGTCATTGTATTCTTGTTCGTTCGTTACTGGTTTTCAGGTCGCTCTTCACAGACCTTGCTGTTCTTCAGTGCGTTCTGTTACTTCGTTCTGAGCAGCTGACCAGCCATGTTTCGTATGCGTACTCCTCGTAGAGTTCGTGCTGTGCGGGGGCTTGGTGTTGGGGTCCTGACCTTGACACAAGTCCAGTCCATGAACAGGGTGGGGAGGAGTTCATGGACCAAGAATTGGTTGCTTCAGCGTGACCAGTTCTGTCATATGCCTTTGCTCCGTGAGATCCGTGAGAATAATCCTGATGATTTCAGGAACTTTCTCAGGATGATGGACCCCGTGTTTCACCGTCTGTTGGCTTCGCTGACCCCCTATATCAGCAGGCAGGATACCTGCATGAGGCAAGCCATCACTGCGGAGCAGAGGTTGGTCGCTACCTTGCGGTATTTGGCCACAGGGAGAAGCCTGCAGGACCTCAAGTTCTCGACAGTCATCTCCCCCCAGGCTCTGGGGATCATTATCCCAGAGACCTGTTCTGCCATCGTACAGGTCCTGCAGAAGGAGTATATGAAGGTAAGATTTTTATGCTTTAATATCACATTTTATTGTATTGAATGTTTGCTAATATATTGTATTTCTTCCCTCATTTCCTAATTACCATGATTGGAATATGCTGTGAATGTCCCCTTTGTTCTCATGCATGCTGGATTTTTTTGTAATTATTATTTTAGGTCCTTCATACATATTTGCCCTTCAATAACCTCTCCAGCATGGTGTCTCCTGCCCCTATATTCACCTCATGTAGTCACTTAACAATGTATTTTATCAGCTCCATAGTAGTACTTTACCCCAAACACCCCCTAAAATGTTTGGAAATGTTATTTTAGCTTTAAATTCAGGCAGAGTGCCAGAGGCTTTTTTTGTGGTGTCCCCAAATTTTTTGTAACCTTCCCTCCCCCAACTGCTAAGTCAGCTGATCCCAATTCTCCATCCTCAATCATCTGTCTGCTGATTTTGCCAAACCCATACACACTATACCCATCTCTTTACTGGTCAGATTTATGGATGAATTCCCCAAAGCATGTAGTGCAAGGGCCTGCCTGTATACTTTCCAATGGTACTGTTTAAAGTTTTTGTATCCTAATTTTATCTTGCTAGGTAATAGCAGAATGTTCAAATGTGCTCAAATGTGTACAGTGTGTATTTATATCTTTGTATTATGACACTTCTTACCTGTCCAGTGGGCTGCCAATAGTGTAACTAAGGAGGGGCTGTTCCAAGTAATACCCTGTATTTAGGCATTCATCTCTCAATGAAGTGAAGAGGGTTACCTGTCCAAGAGTTCCCCCCCCTATAATGTTAGAAATGGCCCATGAGAGGGGGGGGGGGAATATGATAGGTGTACCTTATACTTTGTTGTTGTTAAATTCCCCTTAGTAAATGCTATCTGGAGGTTGCCCCATAATTTGTGTATAATCTGCTTGCCATGTATCTTTGAAAAAATAGTAATGTTTATTGTTTTTTCCTCAACAGTTTCCTTCAACGCCACAGGAATGGCAGACTGTGGCCTCCCACTTTGCCCAGCGGTGGGACTTTCCTAACTGCAGAGGGGCAATTGATGGGAAACATGTCCACATCGTCCCACCACCCAACTCGGGGTCGTACTATTATAATTACAAGGGGTTTAATAGTATAGTGATGTTGGCGGTGGTGTCGGCTAATTACGAGTTCTTGTATGTGGACGTGGGGAAGTATGGCCGGATGTCCAAGGGTGGAGTGATCGCCCAGACGGAGTTCTACAGGCGTCTCCAGAATGGCAGCTTGGACTTGCCACCTCCAGAGGACAATGTTGAAGGTCTCCCATTTGTGTTCGTTGCTGATGAAGCATTTGCGCTGGGGGACCACCTGATGCGGCCATTCCCGATGAGGACCCTCACCCCGGAACAGAGGGTTTTTAATTACCGGCTGGCCAGAGCCCGAAGAGTGGTGGAGAACACATTTGGAATCCTGGCCAGCCGGTTCCGATTATTTCTGACACCCATTCATATGGCGGAGTATAAACTGAACCATATAATACTTGCCTGCTGTGTTCTCCATAATTTTTTAAGAAAACATTCAGCCAACTATGCTGGCTCAGTTGGGCCTGAGGCCGGAATCCCAAATCCATCAACACTGACGGTGCTTGAAAGTGGCCGTCCTGGCTTGCCCTCCCTGAATGCCCGTGATGTCCGGTTACACTACCTGGAGTTCTTTGCATGTAGGGGGGCTATCAATATGCCAGACAATCTGTGACACCTTTTTCAAATAAAAAACAACCAAAAGAAATTCTTGGTGGACATTTACTGCTTGTGTTTGTTTTAGCTGACCCTGACAGAAATGTGTTGAGTGCAGAAAATGTCGTGATTGGGTAACCTTATAAAAAACAGTGTTGGCTGGTACTTCCTAAATGCAAAAACACATTTCACTACAAGTGCACTTGCAACTGCACTGAACCTGCACTTGTAGTGCAAAGTGTATTTGCCCTTAGGAAATAACCCCCATTTTTCCATAAAACAGCAATTACATCACCCCAAAAGTGTTGTAGTGTTGAGACAATAATCCACACATTCTTGAGTAAGGCACTTTTTTATACCTGCACAATCACATGTGCATTTACGAAAGGTTTTTAAAATATTCATTTCAGATAAAACAGGCCTGTGTAAAACCAACAAGAAAGCCAAAAAACTTGAACTTACAAAGTTCACATATGTTAAAACCTGACGGCTATATCAGACATCAGTATTTAGGAACTGGGTTTGATATAGCGTTCAGATGGGGGGAAATCACCCCTGGAAAAGCCAAATTTGGAAGATGCACACCAATTTAGGAATGTCAACATGTGCTATCTGCCATCAGGGGGGATCAAGGGACGTGTTTTGGGGGAGCAAGCCCTTCCTCAATGCTACTTTATAATTGAGGAAGGGGTTGCACCCCCAAAACGCGTCCATTGATCTCCCGTGATGGCAGATAGCACATGTGGGCACACCGTGTGCATCCTCCAAATTTGGCTTTTCTAAACATATAAAAAATTTTGGTAAGATTGGACCACGATAAAACAGGTGATTTTGTGGGGTTTAAATTCGCCCCAAAACATCAATGATGTTATTATTTTTTTTAATAACATCACTGATTTGTTGCTGGATGTTTTGCAATTGGAGATTACACCCCATGATCTCCCCGATCAGTATCTGGGCACTTTCAGATGTGAAACATTCTCTCTCCCTCATATCACGATCACCTAAAAAGAGATAAAGAACAAAAAAAAGGTCTCAAAAATCTGCCACCATCCATCTCTTTTACCTGAGCCTGTGGTCGCAGACACTCACCTGTTGTGGTGCCAATCTCCACCACATCTTCTTCTTCCTCCTGCTCAGCTTCTTGGGTTGGGGGTATTTCACCTTCTTCCAGAGGTGGGGGGTCTCTGGTCTCCTGGGATGAGGGGTGTCCTCCGAGTCTTTTCTCCCCTATGTAAAACAAAAATGGTATAATTAGCACACAGATATTTGATGGCAGAACTAGAAATAGGAAACATTGCTTGGAAGTGGGGTACAATTGTCTATTTTAGCCGAGTTCCAAGATGTATATTTTTTATTGCCCTTTGTCAAGCTGCAGTACCTGATTGGTACAAGCTTCACAGATGTAGCCCCCCCTATAGTATACACTGGAGCACCTGTGTGCCCCCCCTAATAAAAATGGTGTTCTTGTGTCCCACACTAGTGCTCCAGTGTCCAGATGTGAAAACAGCTGCTCAGTGTCCTCTCCTTACACACAATCTAGTTGGCATTTCATTCTAGTAACAAACCCATCTACACAAACAAATATTTGGCATCCAAGTAGGCCCCCAAAAATGTGTGAAAATGCATATGGCCTAAACAATGGTGTTCTAGAGGCCGAAAGAAAAATGTTTGATACGAACGAATAATGGGCCCATGAACATTAAAGTTGACCTTTTTAAACGTTACAATTAATAAAAGTATATGGAGCAGAATGAACGTAATAAAGACAGAAAGAATAGGAACACAGCACAACTACTTACTTTTTTGCAGCACTCTCCGGATCTTTCGGTACTGCTCTGGCTCTCTCAACTTCAGGTCCGACCACCGCTTCCTGAGCTGATCTTTGGATCTTCGTACCCCGAAATTTCTCTCAAGACTCCTGACCACTTTCGCCATGATTTTGGCCTTTCGGATATTGGGGTTGGGGTAAGGCCCATATTTTCCGTCATAGTCGGACTTCTTCATGATGTCGACCATCTCCAACATCTCCCCAAACGACATATTTGTGGCCTTAAAACGTCTCGTTCTGGATCGGGACGAGCCTGAATCCGGGCTTTCCTCCTCCTCCTCCTCGTTGCTAGAATTAGCACGCACCTGCTGTAACTCCGCCATCATGCTCTTCCCCCACTGCGCCGAACGAAAAGGGGCGGGGAATAGACTAGAAAGAACGACAGGGGCGGGCGGAGTTACACGCACGCACAGTGTGTATAAAGCGTAACACGCGTGCGTATTACGTACGATCTGTGAGCAGAGGAAGGAGCATTGGACGCGCCGATCGTAAGAACGAAGGTAAGAGACAAACTTGTGCCTATACTGCATCTAGATTGAGGCCTATATTATAACAAGATTAGGAGAGTTTTGTCTGACATTAGGCTTTGTCTTGTGTTGTGTCTTGCAGTGAACATGGATATCTTAATGAAAGATACTGACTTCATGTCAGTATTCATAGATATGCTAAGTGAGCTGCCCTGTCTGTGGGAGATTAAACACCCCCATTTCAAGAACCAAGCAAAGAGGAAGGCAGCACTGGAGCAATTGTGTGAAATTGTGAAGCAGGTGATCCCCACGGCAGACATCACCTATTTAAAGATTTTCATTGGTGGCCTGAGGAGCACATATCTGAGGGAGCGCAAGAAAGTCCTGGATTCACAGAGATCCAGAGCAGCAGATGACATTTATGTCCCCAGGATGTTGTACTACGACAGGCTGCACTTTCTGGCAGGCCAGAATGAACCCAGGCCATCCCTCTCCAGTCTTCCTTCCACGCTTCCTTCCCCCCTGGCTGAGGCTTCTGACGCCCAACCTGGGCCTTCCAGGCCGCATGTGGAGGAGCCCAGATTGAGCCAGGTATAGCATTCCTCTAAATATTTTTGCTTGTCCAATCAATGATGTTAAATAGATGTTGTTTGGGAGTACTAATTTAGGATTGTGATTGATGATGCAAAAACTAAAACCATGTCCCTTTTTCATACACAGGGAAGTCGCAGCCAGGAGGTGGCCGGGCCGAGCCGGCTGGCTGATATCAAGGTCGCTCCACCCCCCCTGAAAACAGAAAGTGGCAGTAGGACGAGTACCCTAGAGGAGGCGGCTATAGCATTCTTTTGGAGGGCTACAGAGGTCCTGGGAGCACCCCACACCATGCAGGAGAACATTGCTGCCTTCATAGCCTATAAAATGCAGAGGATGGAGGAGGGCCAAAAAGCCATGTGTGAGGCCCTCATATCAGAGGCTCTGGAGAAAGGTATGAGGGGCCAAATTACATCTCACACACATCTTTGGGATGGTCCTTCTCCTCATCCTGCAGGTCCTCCTCCTCCCTCTCCTCCAGGTCCCCCCAGTCCTCCTCCAGGTCCCCCCAGTCCTCCTCCTCCTCCAGGTCCTACTCCTCCTCCTGCCACATCTCCAACTGCACAGCCACAGCCCGGAAGGAAGCGTGGAAGGAAGACCAGACAGTGATTGCCCTGGGTTCAGTCTGGTCGGCCAAAAGATGCAGCCTCTTGTGGTACCACAGCCTGGGGACACAGATGTCATCTGCTGCTATCCGAGTCTCTGTGAATCCCGGACCAGACTGCCCTCCCTTAGATATGGACTCCTCAGGCCACCAATTTTGATGTTTAAGAATTGATGTCTGCCGTGGGGGTCCCAGGCTTCACTAATTTCTCATGTTGATCCAGTGTTGCCTTCCTCTTTGTTTGGTTCTGATCCCTTAAAAAAGGATTTTTGTTTTGAATTATACTCTCCTATGTGTTTTACTTCAAAAATGACAGTTGGTTTGTGAGGATTCAGGTACATTTCAAATATACAATGTGAAATGAACAAGGGACACCAACAACAAACAATCTCCTTGACATTAAATAATAAAAGATATCAATGGTGTTGGGGTAACTTGACACACAAAACACACACAAAAATATTCTGGAGTAAAAATAAAATTAACATTGAACAAGGATCAGCCTTGGAAAAAATCCAAACATTAAAGAAAAAAAAAGGCTTAAAATCCAAAAAAAAAAAAATATAAAACTGTCAGATGTGACAACTAATAACAATATATTGAGGGAATCCCACTAAAAAAACACAAATAAAAGTTTGTGAGAAGTGTGTGTGAATATGAGTAGCAAAACTACTTAATTCTTGTCACATTATAAAGAAGAGAGTGCGCCGTATTAAACCATTTTTAACATTGCAGCGTGACGAAAGTGCTGTATCCATTGCGAACGCTAAGTTTACCAGAACGAGCTGTCCCGTGTCGGAATTTCTTCTGAGCATGCGTGGCGCTTTGTGCGTCAGAACAGGCCACACACGGTCGGAATTGACGTGATCGGATTTTGTTGTCGGAAAATTTTATCTCCTGCTCTCCAACTTTGTGTGTCAGAAAATGCGATGGAAAATGTCCGATGGCGCCCACACACGGTCGGAATTTCCGACAGCACGCTCTGATCGGACATTGTCCATCGGAAAATCCGACCGTGTGTACGGGGCATTAGACTGTCCCTTAATTCAGCCTTGACCTCCAATTCAGATAAGCACCTCTATTGGCTTAGTGGCAGTTTCTATTTACGCGCGAACAAATTTGGCCCCCAGTTAGCGGCCAAACTAACCCCGAAACATAGGTATTTTGCCCTACCCAAACTAAAATCCAAGTCCGGTTTACTCACCCAGAATCCCGGTAAAATCCTAACAACATTTCAATCATTTTATGCCAACCTATACTCCGACGATTGCCCAATTTCTCAACAAAAATTAGATGCATTTCTCGAGAAAATCCTACTACCCCAAATTTCTGAATCTCATTGCTCCATTTTAGAATCCCCATTTCAAGAATCCGAGATATTATCCAACAGACTCACCTCTTTTATAGGCTCTTACATACATAAGGAGCAAGCGGGGTTCATACCGGGGAGACAGGGTCCGGACCAGATACGGAGAGCAATAAATGCAGTTTCCTTAATGAAGTCTGGGTGGGCTGGGGGGCCCCCTCAGGAGGGTCTCCTCCTCTCCATCGATCTCCAAAAAGCGTTTGACACGGGGGCTTGGCCCTACCTTTTCACAATTCTACGTAAATGGGGTTTTGGCCCAAACTTTATTAATGTCTTGGGAGCTCTCTATGATCAACCTAAGGCACAGGTTAGAATACAAGGACACCTCTCAGATAAATTTCCCATACAGCAGGGAACGAGGCAGGGTTGTCCCCTCTCCCCCCTTCTTTTCGCGATGGCTATTGAATCCTTAGCCATCGCGATAGGACAACACCCGGACATTCATGGAGTCCGTGCGGGCAATCTAATCACAAATGCGCTTTATTTGCGGATGACATCCTCCTGTTCATCACATCCCCCTTAATTTCCACCCCCAACATAATTCAACTTTTACATGACTTTGAACTAGCTTAATGTCTCCAAATCAGTCGCTCTTAATGTATCCACTTCTCAGAACATTGTTAATACCCTAAAGAGTAAATTTCCATTTTCTTGGAACTCTACCTCCATCCCTTATCTCGGCATCAACCTCACATCCAGCATTGACCTAATGTTTAAACATAACTTTCTTCCCATGTTCAAAAAGCTCACTGACGATCTGACACAGTGGTCGCTTTATAACCTCTCGTGGTTAGGCAAAGTGAACGCGGTCAAAATGACACTTCTACCTAGGATTTTATATCTTTTTCGTTCCTTACCCATTCCGGTCCCCAAATCGCACATTCAACGCTTACAATCTGCCATAATTCGCTTTATTTGGGATAAAAAAGGTCACAGGTTCTCTAAAGAAGTGCTATTTAGACCCAGAAAGAAGGGAGGCCTAGGGGTACCTAACCTATGGTGGTATTATCAGGCAGCGCAGCTGAGCCAATTTTCCACAATTTACATGAAGGAATCCAAACCAGACTGGGTGAACATGGAACGAGAGGCGGTCCCTAGTTTCACTCTAGATTTTTTACTTTGGAATATCCCCAAAAAATGCCCCCCTATACTAGCTCCCACATTATCTCATTCAATGAAGTTATGTGACTCCCTACATAAGCTTAAACCCCTCATTTCTACTTGGCACCCTCTTGCACATATCTTCAGGAACCACAACTTCCCCCCTGGCTTAGATATCCGAGCCTTCAAATGGTGGCTAGACAAGGGCCTCTACAGAATTGGTCAATTCTTCAACTCTAATGGTCCCCTCACTTTAACATACTGTACTTCTAAACTTGAAATGCCCACAGCCGAAAAATTTACGTTTTTTCACCTTTCACATTTCTTGAACCGGTTATGGAAGAGTGGTGAGAACCATCTTTCAGTAACGCCCTATGAACAATGGTGCGCTTCGGCCTCAGACACTAGAGGAGGTATCTCTCTCATTTATTCATCCCTAGCGGAACCCACAGAGAAAGCGGCCTACATGATGAGCTGGGAGCGGGACCTTGACTTCAGCTGGGATCTAGATGCATGGCACTCTAACTTTGCCGTTCCTTCAAAGGTATGGTGAACACTTCTATAAATGAAGCGGGGCTGAAAATTCGCACACGCTGGTATCTGGTACCTTCCAGACTGTCCAAATTCTACCCGCAAACGTCAGCTCTTTGTTTCAGAGGTTGCAATCATATGAACACTCTTTTGCACATACTATGGGAATGCCCTAAAATCAGAATGTTTTGGAACAAGATCTTCTCCCTTATCCGCAGAACATGTGGTTGTACACTGAAACAGAATCCAACTATTGCTTTGCTTAATAGCCCATCCCTAAAATATCCAGACATACCCAGAAGCTGATCCAGTTTATTCTGGTGGGTGCCAAAATGACCATAACCCGGTCCTGGAAGTCACCGAAAGTGTCCTTTCGGTTAGCTAAACAAAACATTTCTTGGATTATGTTGCAAGAAAAGATATCTAATACTATTCTAGATACCCTAGACAAATTGAAGATTATTTTGGAACCTTGGGCAACCCTCATTGGGCATCCCCTGTATGTGTGATCGATAGCTCATGAGGGCGGTCCCTCCTTGGAGGGCTTCCGGTCTCCCTATCCTGGTGGTCGCCTGTGCACTTCCTTCCCCTTATCCTTTATGGTTAGCTATTCCCTTTGTCCCCCCCTACCTCTTCTGTCCCTCTTCCCTTCTCTCTTTTCTTTTCTCACCCTACAGCTTTTTCTACTTTCAATACTGTCTCCTCAGGCTCTCGGTATTCTCTATTAATTAGGTTATTAGCCTCAGAGCGATTTTCGGGGCAGGTTCTCAGATATTGTTTTCTCCTGACCCTTAAGCATAGTATGTTGCAGTCCTGACCAACTGACTAAGGTTCAATCTGCCTTGAGAGTTCGACCCACCAGATCGCCTCCTTGACTAATTATTGTTCGTTTAAGTATGTTATCAACGTAGTATTCAAATGTCATATAGATACAAATCATTTTTTTTTTTAAATTTTCTTTTTCTTTTGGTTAGTCTCTCTACTCTAAGCATTTTACCACATTGGGTAGCGAGGTGGGCTTGGATATTCCCAGTTCACCAGAGCAGTTAGTTCCCTTAAGGGGCTCTGGTGACGAGAATTCCTGAGTCCATAGCGACTGGTTTCTTTATGTTTTCAGATAAAGGCAAATGAAAATATGATGTAGTCATTCTTGATAATCGCTGTACTACTACTACACTATGTATACAATGAGCGTTTTGCTCTTTTTTCTTTCTCATGCTTGATGTATTTTCTCAATATTTCAATAAACTTTATTTTAAATGGAAAAAAAAATAAATAAATAAAAATAAAAAGGGAAGCATTAGCTAATGAAGAGTTCCTAAATCCATCAGTATTGGCCAGAATGTTCCAAAAAGGGGTTGGTGATTAAATATCTTTGGATGTTTAATTTTCAAACATACTTCTGAATAATAAACCTATCAAACTTATTAAGTGGGCGGAAGGGGGCAAATTTTAAGCCTTGACTTAATACATGTTTTTCCTCAGCTGTGAACACCACCTTACTTAAGTTGAAGAGACCTCCATCACTCACACTCTCCTTCTTTTTAGATCTGTTCTTCCTCCTCCCACCTCGGGTGCCTCATTTTGTTCTATATCCCTTTTGGTTTTGTTTCCTCCCCTGGGAAAAAAACTATTGGTGTAGGACTGTTGATCAGATTGGGGATAATAATTAGCATTTTTGCTACCCGAAGCTCTACCCCTATTACTTCAATTGGGTGTTCTAGGCGGATATTTCTGCTGTTGAAAATTCTGAGAAGGGTAACCTTGGGGTTGATGTGTTATGTAGCTATCATCACCCCAATCATCTCCACAGTTACCCAGGGATTCAAACCTATTATACGTGTCAATTGGTTCATCATAGAACAATCAGGGGGGGCAGCGACCCTGCGCCCCTTATGTATGGGCCACCACAGATTAGGACTGCCCCTAGCCCCTTCTTAATAATAATTCACAATGCACCACTATCTTCCAACTGGCTGAATAAATACAAAACATATGAGTGGCAGGAGTGTAGAATTTTGGTTTTGTCTTGATAAAAGTCCAATTCTATTTGACAATTGTCAGATTGTCTTAATAGTTATTCGTAATTTTATACATCAATCACAATATGTATAACAGAATCATTTTTGTAGAGCCCTGTCCACTATAGCATCTAAACAAATTATAATGTCTAGTGTATAATCAGCATGATTGGTGTGTTGTGTATTGAATGCCTAATTCAATTTATTGAAAAAGGTTTCTGATATAGGAAAAACTCTACCTTTCACTGAGCTGTAAATCTTCCTGCATACAGGGAGAACATAATATTCCTAATAAAAAATTATATTGCATCCTTGTAAAGGTAATCTTGTTTCCAAAGTTTTCATTCCTGACATTTAATGACTAAATTATTTACTTGCCATGTTTATAATTATTTGCTGTATCACAAAACAAATGCCATATTAGATGAGACATTTACCAGGCTTGCAAATGATCTTTAATAACAGTGAGATATAGCAAACTCAGCTCTAATGACTCCTAAACTTGTCATACACAATATTAAAGCTGTATTAAACTCAACACAAAAATTGTATTTTATTCCAGCTTACCAGTCATTTTCTTTTCTTTGGCTTTTTTCCCTTTGCATTCAGCTGGTGATCTTGCCAGTAACACACCTCCTTTATTAGGGAGACACCACTCTGGATGCATAGGCACAGGGGGCATAGCAGACAGCATCATTGCCGGTTGTGGGGGGGGTGTGTGTTATATGTATTAGCAGATTTAGATACACTAACAAATTGAGGCCAAACTCCAGCTAATACTTTATATTCAGTTACAGCTGTTTTTTTTTCTTTTGGGATAAAGGTTTTACATGTATAAATAAAAGCTGTTCATTTTAATCACCCCTACCAGTGTTAAGTGGTTTGTCTCATCTATGTAAACTGATACATTCTGTTGGAGAGCTTGAGCTTGTGAAAAACAATAGACTGCTGGCTGGATCACCAGATGAAAATAAAAGAAAAAAATCCTAAAAAAGGAAACTAATGAAGACTAGTGAATGAGGCTGAACTAGCTTATAGTACCTATCCACCTTGCAACTTACTTCAGACATGTGAAGAATAGACTATTTGTATCTTTCTTTTAAACATAGTCTTATCTTACTATTTTGCAAAATAAATCTGGCAGATCATTATAGCTAATACCTCTGCATTATTTTCCATAAATATCAGTATATTGTATATCCGTATATCTGGTATAATAATAATAATTATATAGTCAGACATTCACGAAATATGCAAGTGTTCATTTGCAAAATGCAGTGTTTGACAGAAAAAAAAGCTGTGCTCATTCTGCTATGTCTGCAATCCAAATGCACCTCATGGAACCTGCTGCATTTAAACACAACGCAACAATGCAACACGAGTCAAACACGGCTTCTGAAAATTATTCCACTGAAGTCAGCTGGACACTTTCAAATGTAGGAAAACATCATCCATGTATATCAGGATTAATTGTAGTTGTCACATCTAATATGTTAATGCAACTCTTGTTATTGGTGAAAAATTCACTACTTTTAAAGCATTTTATTTCTTTAATTAGCAAGTGCTCCTAGAAAGAAATATATTGAAAGTTTATTGATAAACAAAGCTGTGTCACTGATATGGCTTTGTTTATCAACAAAATAAATCATCCTGATATCAGATCCAGTGAAATGGAGTCACATACTTTTACTTATAACAGGAATTTTCAAGGTACAACCCATGGGCCAAATAAATCCCACTGCAACATTTTATGAAGCCATAACCTTGAAAAACTCACGTGACCAGTGATGCAACGCGTTGGGAGGAGCCGGTGACATCCCTTCCAGTGTCCCGTATATCTGGAAGCAACAGTGTGGAGGCAAGCTCTCCGGTTTTTACGTTTTTAACGTTTTAACGTTTTTAGCGATCTTTAAAGGGGTTGTAAACCTCATGTTTTTTCACCTTAATGCATTTTATGCATTAAGGTGAAAAAACTTCTGACACTGACTGGCCCCCCAGCCCCCTCGTTTTACTTACATGAGGCCTTTGTTCCCTCAGTGGAGACACACTCGTTGTCAGGAAAGGTTCACTCCGCTGGTAATATCGATCATTTGTCGTGCAGTACTGAGGCCCACCAGCAGGTGTCTCCTGGCAGTTTGGAGCTGTCAGAAGAGCTTTTCCTTGCTGGTATTATGTCATCTTTTGACCACAGTACTGGTGTCCACCAGAGGAGGGATCCTGGCAGTGTGGAGCAGGTATTACCTTCTGCAATCAGGCTTTACCTGACCTTGTTGAACCCTAATTCCTGTATCCTGAACCTGTTATATCTGTTCCTGTATCCCTGGATCTTTGCCCTGCAACCTGATCACTTCCATCTTGTTCCCTGTCTGTTTACTCCTGGCCCCCCATCTACTGATCTCCTGTTCATTACCCTAGCCTGGCTTGACTACGATTCTGGTACTCACTTTTGCTACATATGCTGGTTGGTTTATTATCACTGTTTGGTTGTTTGGTTGCTCACTCTGTATTGGTGGTGTGTTCACATGTATATGCATTTACCTTAATAAACTTACTTTCACCTATTTATGTCTGGTTCACTCTGTCGCAGTCACACAGTTCTGGTCACATTTGGTTTATGACAGAATACCAGGGCCATCCCTGGCCGGAAGTGGCTGCACATGGGAACCATTTTGATTCAGTTTGTTGCAAACATGAATGCCAATGAGGTTATTTATTTTTCTCTGCTGGCATCTGAAAGTGGTGATTATTGCTGCCAGGCTTTGAAAGGATGGTCTAGTGACCAGTTGTTTTCAACTATACATTTGTCTCACTCCTTGGTCGATCAGAGTTATATATTGTTTGGGGAGGTGCAGCCTTTGATCAAGATCTGAATTGAGCTGGCCCTGCCCTGTATTCCAGAGGGCCATGATGATTTCACTCCTCCTTTTGATATGAATTAGGTTGTATCCCTTTTGAAGATGATCTGCCGATTTTTGTGAGCACTACTCAGCCTGTTCCCCATAGGTGATTGCTGAGTGCATTGTGTCTGCTCAGTCTTTTGTTAGACAGGGAGATTTAAAATCACAATTTATACAACCTCTACTTTCAGCATGGTCTGACATGGTGCAATCAGCTCCAGCCAAACAAACCACCTCTGCCATCAAACACCAGCCTACCCAAATGTATGTTTCCCCATCACCTATGTCAACCTCAGTTGCAGCTCAGTATATGCTGCTCCCAATCAAATACTCATATCCGGTCTCTGCTCCCTGTACCTATCCTGCATTCAACCCACCTGCCTCCTCTCAGCTGCCTACAAACCCACAGGAACTTCCCTCAGCTAATGTTACCTCTTCTCTGCCATGTCCCAATCCTCCTTTCCAGTTTGTTGCACCCCTCACCTACAGAGCTTCAGTGGCTAAACCAAAGAAAAAATGAAAGTTTTTCCCAACCAAAACAATCCTGCCATTAACCCAACCTGCCTCCACACCCACCAATCTGTCCCAGCTTGAAGTTCCAGTGTCAGAGTTCCAGCCCGCCGTGCCAGTGTTTCAGCCCGTCGTGACAGTGTTCCAGCCCGCCGTGCCAGTGTTCCAGCCCGAGGTGACAGTGTTCCAGTCCGAGGAGCCAGAGCAAGCATTCCAGCCTGAAGAGCCAACGTTCCAGTCTGATGTCCTGATGCCTGCCTTCCAGTCTGATGTGCCTGCCTTCCAGTCTGATGTCCTGTTGCCCGCTTTCCAGTCTAATGTGCCCGCTTTCCAGTCTGATGTGCCTGCTTTGCAATCTGGTGTCTTGGTGCCTGCCTTTCAGTCTAATGTCCTGGGGCCTGCCTTCCAGTCTGATGTGCCGGCCTTCCAGTCTGATGGGCCTGCCTTCCAGTCTAATGTTTTGGTGCCTGCTTTCCTGTCTGATGAGCCTGCCTTCCGGTCTGATGTGCCTGCCTTCCGGTCTGATGTGCCTGCCTTCCAGTCTGATGTGCCTACCTTCCAGTCTGATGTGCCCGCTTTCCAGTCTGTTGTGCCCGCTTTTCAGCCTGATGTCTTGGTGCCTGCCTTTCAGTCTGATGTCCTGGTGCCTGCCTTTCAGTCTGATGTGTCTGCTTTCCAGTCTGATATGCCTGCTTTCCAGTCTGATGTGCCCGCTTTCCAGTCTGATGTGCCCCCTTTCCAGCCTGAGGTCTTGGTGCCTGCCCTCCAGCCTGATGTCTTGGTGCCTGCCTTCCAGCCTGATGTCTTGGTGCCTGCCTTCCAGCCTGATATGCCCGCTTTCCAGCCTGATGAGCCTCTGTCTTCTGCCCAGCCGGATGAGCCTCTGTCTTCTGCCCAACCTGATGAGCCTCTGTCTGCTGCCCAGCCTGATGAACTTCTGTCTGCTGCCCAGCCTGATGAGCCTCTGTCTGCTGCCCAGCCTGATGTGTTCTTGCCTGCTGCCCAACTTGAAGTGCCTATTGTCCAGCTTGAAGTGCCTGTGCCTGTTGCCCAGTTTGAAGTACCCGTGCCTGTTACCCAGCTTGAAGTGCCCATGCCTGTTGCCCAGCTTGAAGTGCCCGTGCCCACTGCCCAGCTTGAAGTGCCTGCTGCCCAGCTTGAAGTGCCTGTGCCCAGCTTGAAGTGCCCGTGCCCGCTGCCCAGCTTGATGTGCCTGCTGCCCTGCTTGATGTGTCTGTGCCTGCTGCCCCGCTTGATGTGCCTGTGCCCACTGCCTCGCTTGATGTGCCTGTGCCCACTGCCCCACTTGATGTGCCCATGCCTGCTGCCCCGCTTGAAGTGCCCACTGCCCAGCTTGAAGCATCCATGCCCATTGCCCAGCTTGAAGTGCCTGTGCCCGCTGCCCTGCTCGATGTGCCTGCTGCCCCGCTTGATGTGCCTGCTGCCCTGCTTGATGTGCCTGCTGCCCTGCTTGATGTGCCTGCTGCCCCACTTGATGTGCCTGCTGCCCCGCTTGATGTGCCTGCTGTCCCGCTTGATGTGCCTGCTGTCCCTCTTGATGTGCCTGCTGCCCCACTTGATGTGCCTGTGCCTGCTGCCCCGCTTGATGTGCCCGTGCTGGCTGCCCAGCTTGATCTGCCTGCCGCCCAGAGCAATGTGCCTGCTACTCAGATTGAGGTTCCTGTGTATGCTATCCAGCTTGACGAACTTGTTGCCCAATCTGATGTGACTTTGCCTGCTGCCCGGCTTGACGCCATGGACTTTCCCCAGCAATGGCTAGTTGGAGCGTCCGGAGCTCGCTCCTTCTAGGGGGGGTACTGTCAGGAAAGGTTCCCTCCACTGGTAATATCGATTATTTGGTGTGTAGTACTGAGGCCCACCAGCAGGTGTCTCCTGGCAGTTTGGAGCTGTCAGAAGAGCTTTTCCCTGCTGGTATTAGGTCATCTTTTGACCACAGTACTGGCATCCACCAGCGGAGGGATCCTGGCAGTGTGGAGCAGGTATTACCTTCTGCAATCACGCTTCACCTGAACTTTTTAGCAGCTATTGTATAAATACCCGGCAAGTGCACACACACCTTGCCCTGGAATTGTCCTTGTGCCCTGACCTGCAGCCTGTTTACCTGTTATCCTGAACCCTGATTCCTGTATCCTGAACCTGTTATATCTGTTCCTGTATCCCTGGATCTTTGTCCTGCAGCCTGATCCCTTCCATCTTGTTCCCTGTCTGTTTACTCCTGGCCCCCCCATCTACTGATCTCCTGTTCATGACCCTAGCCTGGCTTGACTACGATTCTGGTACTCACTTTTGCTACATATGCTGGTTGGTTTATTATCACTGTTTGGTTGTTTGGTTGTTCACTCTGTTTGTATTGGTGGTGTGTTCACATGTATATGCATTTACCTTAATAAACTTACTTTCACCTATTTATGTCTGTTTCACTCTGTCGCAGTCACACAGTTCTGGTCACATTTGGTTTATGACACTCATCCTCTCTGCCCGGGGTTCTCAGCTCTTGATTGGATAGATTGATAGCAGCGCAGCCGTTGGCTCCTGCTGCTGTCAATCAAATCCAATGATGTGGGCGCCAAGGGGCCGGGGCCTATAGATGCAAATGCTGGACTCAGAGCGCACCTGCAAGGTAACCCCCCAGGAGAGCGCTTCTCCCAGGGGGTTTACTGATGCAAGGTGGAGCCGTGAGAGCCGCAAGGAGACCCCAGAAGATGATGATCGGGGCCACACTGTTCAAAACTAACTGCACAGTGGAGGTAAGTATGATATATGTTATTTTAAAAAAAAAACAAGGGTTTACAAACCCTTTAAAGATGTACTAATTGTGAGTGGGCATTTTTATGTGTATCGTAAATGCTTCTATATTACCATTTTTGCTCTATGAATCTCTCTTATTTACTTTGAGCAACAGCTGAAGGATTGGTTCTTATGGTACCTAAAGAGGATTGCACAGGACTTAGCATATAACTGCTGCTACTCATCAAAATTGCTAAAGACCTATACATTTAGGGTGTGATCTGACCCCTGAGGGTCTTCCTTTGAGGTGAGCAGGCATTGCATTGCACCCAGAGGTGGCGGTGGTGGTTTGCGAATCACTTATTTGATAACTGCTGTGTGGCACGTTTTGGAATGAACTGTATTCATCTTCACTGGAGTGACTACAGTTTCATCTTTTGCATATATTTTATTTTTTATTTTATTTTATGGACTTCACTTGGACTTTACTACATGATTATTGATTTTTTTCACATGTGGGTTTCTTATATGTATTTGTTAAATATTCATAAGATTTTAGTATTTTTTTAATCTATTATATTTATTTGGTTTAATGTTGGAATTAGCGCACAATTATTTATAGAATTTATTTTATCATGCCCTCTGATATAAGAGAAGACTTTGATGGGGACTTTTAAGTAAAGGAGGGCTCTGATGCAAGTAGTATTTTGAAGGGGACTCTGATGTAACAGGGGATTATAATGTAACAAGACTCTGATGGGGACTCTGTTGTAAGAGGGACTAAAGTTAATATGGAATTTTCTTCTTTGTTTTACTGAAGTTTTTGTCTCTGTTGTTCTGAGTTTGATTGTGCTGATAAAACAAAACTCCCAGCAAAATGTATTAGTTTCAATTTGATTTGGTAATTTAAAAAAATATTTTTTAGCCCATGAATATTTGTAAAACATATGATGTAGCCCTCACACTGAAAAGTTTGGAGATCCCTGGTTTATAATATAAACAAAGCCATGTCACATAGGGTCAGAGTTGGTTGTTTTTCTACTAAATCATACTTGGCTAATTTGCCTGCTCAAGAATGGATAATGCAGCCCTCTTTCTATAGAAAAGTTTGCTCACAATGGCCATATTGTCACTGTGTGTTGGGGGTTTTAGGGAGAGTTGGAAATGATGTAAGGGGAGAGATAATGCTTTTTATTTTTACTTTTACTTATGTTTTTCATTTTGGAATTGGTATGTCTGTGGATTCCTTGCCTTTTGTTTGGCAATGGCTTGCTTATTAGCCATACAACTGACCAGAATTGAATAACGAGAATAACCCCCCCCCCCACAATATAGATATCAGTGTGGTTTTGCGGTTTCAAACTTCAAGCTAAATTTACAAAACTGTTCATAAACTGAACCCAGATAAATTTTCTCACTGCTGATGCTGATTTATCGTGTCTTATATAGGAGGAGATTTACTAAAATTGGAGCACACTGAATCTGGTGTAACTGTGCTTGGTAGCCAATCAGCTTCTAACTTCAGCTTATTCAATTAAGTTTTCACAATAAAACCTGGATGCTGATTGGCTTCTATGCAGAGCTGCACAGATTTTGCACTCTCCAGCTTTAGTAAATCTCCCCCAATACCTTCAGTTTTTTTTTTTTCTTTAACGCCCCTCCTGTGTAAAAAGGGAAGAGATAAATGTACTAACACACATCTTACAACAAATGTAGAGGAATTATATTTTAGTTATGTGCACTTCCCTGTGGTTTTTTTATTTATAAACCCCAAAGGCCTATGCAAATCTGTGCATACAAACTTCATTGAGGGAAATCTATCAGTGTATTTATTTTCTGTGTTTGAAAGGTCATATACATTATCTCCTTGGTGTATCATGAACACCTCTGAATATGATAAACTTTGAGCATTTCTTTAATGTTTCCTTAAACAATGGATGACTAGCAACATCTGTATAATTACAATACATCTCAATGCCACTAAGCCTGACGATTCTTATGATTAATTACAGTCTATTCAAAAGTTTGATGAATGTCATTCACAAATTAAAGCACTTAACCTTAGCTTACTGTAATAGTTATCTCTCATAATCACTAACTAAAAGCTTATTAATGACAACTGTCACAAAGCTTCATACATTCCTGGAATTATAGGTCATAAGTGAGTGCTCCCCTGCCAGGCTTAAACATATATTTTAATAAGGGGCATTTGGCTCAATGCGCAGTACTGATTTTCAAAATAAAATGACCAACCACGCAGTTTATAGGCATAGATTTGACTACGTGCTGTTATAAAAAAAAAGGTATAACAAAACTAATTTACATAAAAAGGAGAGATGAAACTGGATTATATTAAATTGTTCTACACTGCTGTATAATATGGAAAACATTATATTCTTATAGCCTTAGGGTGTTTGATTGCTTAGATTTATTGAAAGTCAATGTATGTTAATGGATTTAGAAACGTTGTACATCAAACTTAGGGTGAACTTGTCATTCTGCTGAGAAATCTTTAAATTATTAAACTACTTAATGGTGCATATAGAAACAATTCTAAGATTTCTGCTGTTACAGTTTTTTGCAGAACATTTGACCATTGCTAGAGTCAATTATTATATATTTTTTCAATACTAAGAAAGCAAGAAATGGATAAATCATTAGTCTTAAAAAAGGGAAAGATACAGTTTACCAATGCATCTTTTTTTCTTAATATACATTTGACTAACAGTTTAGGCAGGTGCTTCATAAAAATGCATTTACCAAAAAATACCACAAGATATGTGGGCAGGGATCTTTTTTACTATAATACTAGGGAGGCTCAGGATGTTATTTCTACAGTTGAATAAACAGCTTCCTGTCTGGCCATAGCCCCTGACCACCTCCACAGCAGTTACTGTGTCCCTAATCACTGTCACACCAGTCATATTATCTCTAATCACGGCCACACACCAGTCCCAGTGTCCCAGTGTCCCTGATCACATAATCCCCGCTGCACCAGTTACAGTGCCCCTGATCACAGCCACACCAGTCATATTGTCCCTCGTCACTGCCGCACCAGTCACAATGTCACTGATCACCACCACACCACTTACAGTGCCCTTGATCTTCACCACACTAGTCTCAGTGTCCCTGATCACCACCACACCAGTCAAATTGTCCATAATTACCGCTGCACAGTGGCGGAATTACTGGGGTCGCAACAGTCGCAGTTGTGATGGGGCCTGGCATTCCGCCACTGTGGGGGGGGGCCCAGCGGGGTTGCTCTTCACACACGGCTCTGAGCAGAGATCGTGTGTCATAGAACAATAGCACAGAGACACTGGCGGCATTAATGTTCTATTTTTCCGCCGGTCCTCTCTGGCACAGATGAGAGAGGACACACAGCTGATCTTACGGCTCCCCCTTCTCCTCCCTCCCTCTCCTGTGTGCTCCGCGGGAAATGTGAGCACCTTAGCTTCACACTTGACTGCCCATGGAACACACAGGAGAGGGAGGGGGGAGAAGGGGGAGCTGTGAGATCAGCTGTGTGTCCTCTCTCATCTGTGCCAGAGAGGACCGACAAATAGAACATTACTGCCGCCGGTGTCTCTGTGCTATTGTTTTATGACACACGATCTCCGCTCAGAGCCGTGCTGTCCAGCACTGATGGAATCTAATAGCATTCACTGAGGAGCACTAATAGAAGGCACTGATGAGCACTGATGAGCACTAATAGAAGGCACTGATGAGCACTGATGAGCACTAATAGAAGGCACTGATGAGCACTGATAGAAGGCACTGATGGGCACTGATGAGCACTGATAGAAGGCACTGATGAGCACTGATAGAAGGCACTGATGGGCACTGATGAACACTGATAGAAGGCACTGATGGGCATTGATGAGCACTAATAGAAGGCACTGATGGACACTGATGAGCACTGATAGAAGGCACTGATGGGCACTGATGAGCACTGATAGAAGGCACTGATGAGCACTGATGAGCTCTGATAGAAGGCACTGATGAGCACTGATAGAAGGCACTGATGGGCATTGATGAGCACTAATAGAAGGCACTAATGAGCACTGATAGAAGGCACTGATGAGCACTAATAGAAGGCACTGATGAGCACTAATAGAAGGCACTGATGAGCACTAATAGAAGACACTTATGAGCACTGATGAGCACTAATAGAAGGCACTGATGAGCACTAATAGAAGGCACTGATGAGCACTAATAGAAGGCACTGATGAGCACTGATGAGCACTAATAGAAAGCACTGATGAGCACTAATAGAAGGCACTGATGAGCACTGATAGAAGTCACTGATGGGCACTGATGAGCACTGATAGAAGGCACTGATGGGCATTGATGAGCACTAATAGAAGGCACTGATGAGCACTGATAGAAGGCACTGATGGGCACTGATGAGCACTGATAGAAGGCACTAATGGGCATTGATGAGCACTAATAGAAGGCACTGATGAGCACTAATAGAAGGCACTGATGAGCACTAATAGAAGGCACTGATGAGCACTGATAGAAGGCACTGATAGAAGGCACTGATGAGCACTGATAGAAGGCACTGATGGGCACTGATGAGCACTGATAGAAGGCACTGATGAGCACTGATAGGCGGCACTGATGAGCACTGATAGAAGGCACTGATGGGCACTGATGAGCACTGATGAGCACTGATATAAAGTACTGGTGAGCACTGATAGACGGCACTGATGAGCACTGATAGAAGGCACTGATGAGCACTGATAGGAGGCACTGATGGGCACTGATAGAAGGCACTGATGGGCACTGATGAGCACTGATAGAAGGCACTGATGAGCACTGATAGAAGGCACTGATGGGCACTGATGAGCACTGATAGAAGGCACTAATGGGCATTGATGAGCACTAATAGAAGGCACTGATGAGCACTAATAGAAGGCACTGATGAGCACTAATAGAAGGCACTGATGAGCACTGATAGAAGGCACTGATAGAAGGCACTGATGAGCACTGATAGAAGGCACTGATGGGCACTGATGAGCACTGATAGAAGGCACTGATGAGCACTGATAGGCGGCACTGATGAGCACTGATAGAAGGCACTGATGGGCACTGATGAGCACTGATGAGCACTGATAGAAGGTACTGGTGAGCACTGATAGACGGCACTGATGAGCACTGATAGAAGGCACTGATGAGCACTGATAGGAGGCACTGATGGGCACTGATAGAAGGCACTGATGGTCACTGATGAGCATTGATAGAAGGCACTGATGAGCACTGATAGACGACACTGATGAGCACTGATAGAAGGCACTGATGGGCACTGATGAGCATTGATAGAAGGCACTGATGAGCACTGATAGACGGCACTGATGAGCACTGATAGAAGGCACTGATGGGCACTGATAGGAGGCATTTATGGGCACTGATAGGAGGCACTGATGGGCACTGATGAACACTGATAGGAGGCACTGATGAGCACTGATAGGCCACATTGATGAGCACTGATAGGCAGCACTGATAGGAGGCACTAATGTGCACTGATAGGTGGCATTAATGGGCACTGATAGGTGGTACTGATAGGCACTTACAAATACTGATAGGCAGAACTCAGGCAGTATTGATGGGCTTTGATGGGCAGAATTGAAGAGTACTGATTGGTGGCACTGATGGACGCTGTTAGGCGGCATTAATGAGCACTGATAGGTGATGCTGATAGGCAGAATTTATGGGCACTAATAGGCGGCATTAATGAGCACTGATAGGTAACACTTGTAGGTGGAAGTGATGAGCACTGATAGGCAGCACTGATGGGCACTGATAGATGGCACTGATGATTGGGGCACTGATTATCAGTGTAAACAATTTACTGACATTCTTGACAGTTAACGGCAGTCCTTTCCTCACACAGACACAGCGTGTGAGTAAAGGGCTGTGGATAACCGGCAAGTCTGTTTACATGTGATCAGCTGATCACATTGTAAAGGGCCGATGTGATTGCACTGGATGCATGCCCCAGGGGTCATGCAGGAAGCACGGTTTTGGGAGGATGTCCATGGACACTCTCCCAAAATTGGAAGCCCGGGGCTCGGATGGAAGGGGGGCCCATCATGGTTTCTTGCACCGGGGCCCTGAAGGTTCTAGTTACGCCTCTGCCGCTGCACCAGTTACAGTGCCCCTGATCACAGCCAAACCAGTTATATTGTCCTTAACCACTACCGCCCCAGTCATATTGTCATTGATCACTGCCACACCAGTTACAGTGTCCCTAATCACTGTTACATCAGTCATATTGTCAATAGCCCCCATTGCACCTGTCATATTGTCACTGAACACCACAACACCAGTTACAATGTCCCTAATAGCCACCGCACCAGTCATATTATCCCTAATCACCACATATTGTCACTGATCAATGACACACCAGTTACAGTGTCCCTGATCATTGCCAAGCCAGTCATAATATACCTAACCACCACCATACTGGATACAGTCCTCTTGATCTATGCCACACCAGTCTCAGTGTGATCACCACCACTCACTCACTGATCACCACCACCACACCAGTCATTTTGTCCATAATCACGGCTGTACCAGTTACAGTCCCCAGGATCACAGCCACACCAGTCCCAGTGTCCCTGATCACCGCCGCATCAGCCATATTGTACCTAATCACTACCACACTGGATACAGTCCTCTTGATCTACGCCACACCAGTCTCAGTGTCCCTGATCACCACCACCACACCAGTCATTTTGTCCATAATCACAGCTGCACCAGCTACAGTGCCCCTGATCACAGCCCCACCAGTCATATTATCCCTAATCACCACCACACCAGTTACAGTCCCCTTAAACTCTGCCAAACCAGTCTCAGTGTCCCTGATAACTGCCACACCAGTCATATTGTTGAACAAGCAGCGCTGCACAAGTTACAGTGCCCCTGATCACAGCCAAACCAGTCACATTGTCCTTAATCACTGTCGCACCAGTCATATTGTCACTTATCACTGCCACACCAGTTACAGTGTCCCTAATCATTGCCACACCAGTCATATTATGCCTAACCACCACCATACCAGTTAAAGTCCCCAGGATCACATCCACACCAGTCCCAGTGTCCCTGATCACTGCCGCATCAGTCATATTGTACATAATCATCACCACACTGGTTACAGTCCTCTTGATCTATGCCACACCAGTCTCAGTGTCCCTGATCACCACCACCACAGCAGTCATTTTGTCCATAATCACCGCTGCACCGGTTACAGTGCCCCTGATCACAGCCAAACCAGTCATATTGTCCTTAATCACTGCCACACAAGTCATATTGTCACTGATCACTGCCACACCAGTTACAGTGTCCCTAATCACTGCCACATCATATTATCAATAGCCACCACTGCACCAGTCATATTGTCTCTGATAACCACCACACCAGTTACAATGTCCCTAATAGCCACCGCACCAGTCATATTATCCCTAATCAACACTACACCAGTGACAGTGTCTCTGATCACCGCCACATTAGTCTTATTGTCCATAATCACTGCTGCACCAGTCATATTGTCACTGATCACTGCCACACCAGTTACAGTGTCCCTGATCATCGCCACACCAGTCATATTATGCCCAACTACAGCCCCTCTGGATCACCGCCACACCAGCCCCAGTGACCCTGATCTCTGCCAAACCAGTCTCAGTGTCCCTGATAACTGCCACACCAGTCATATTGTCCAAGAAGCAGCGCTGCACCAGTTACAGCGCCCCTGATCACAGCCAAACCAGTCATATTGTCCTTAATCACTGCCGCACCAGTCATATTGTCACTGATCACTGCCACACCAGTTACAGTGTCCCTAATCATTGCCACACCAGTCATATTATGCCTAACCACCACCATACCAGTTATAGTCTCCTGGATCACCACTGACTTGGTTAAATTGATGATAGGCAACTCCTATCCCCATATTGATTAGTGGTTAATAAGTGGTTAATTAGTGATAATAACTACTGCAGTAGGGAACAGGCACAAAAGATACGCTCAGCATTTTTCCAAATAACTGTTCTGTTTTATTATGATGCATTTGAAGGTTTTTATACACATGATTACCTGGTATCACATTAATATTAAAATTGTACATTTATGGTAACAAGGGGCGTAACATAGGCAGGCTAATTCTAATCAGGACTCGTAAAACTGTAAACATGTACTGTAAACATTATTAGTGCCTAGTGCACAGTGAGGGTAGTGTGCAATACATACAAAATAGAATACAATTATATACAGAACTTACAAATTTCCATTACAGTCTCCCCTCTTTTGATCAATATTTTGATCACTAACCATACCTGCTATCACCTTTAACCTGGAACCTCCACATGCTTAGGTGGAGGTAGTCCTGGCCAAAGAGGCAAAAAACTCCATTGTGGAGAAAATAATAGCTGAGCAACATTTTCATTACAAAATGACTTTTCATTGTGAAAAACAAATGATTGATAAGACATATTTAAAGAGTACTGGCTGTACACTCCTGTGGCCAGAATGGTCTTCTAGCTGAATTGTTGGCATGCTGACTTATCAGCATATGTAAACACAGACAACTCTACATTAAATGGAAGACGTACAAAAGACAAATATGACTTCAACATGGGTAAACTACTTTTCAAATATATATATATATATCCCTTACAATTAAAGTAATTGAATCAAAAAGTACCCTAGACTGTGATAGCAAGAGGGAAATAAATCAAACACAGAGATTACTTTAATGTAGTCATTTTTGCAGTGTCTGATGTGGATTCAGGTGACTTTTCCTTCAAGTTTTGCAAAAACTGTACATGAAATAGATGCTGTATTGAGTCTCCAAACATTTCCTTATATATAAATGTCTCTTAACAATCCACAAGTCACCTGGCTTTAGTTTTAGATCCTTCCAAACTTTTAGGATCTGGATTGGGGAGAAAACACATAAATGAGTTTGTCAAAAACCTTAAAAGATCAGCAACATTCTCTGTGAGATACGAATGGAGGACTTCAGCTGCTGAGACAAAATATAAGCAAGTAAAACACTACCAAACCAAATCCCATAGGCAGAGAGTCCAACATCCCCCTTAGGGGCTTGATAAAATATAAGAAAACATTCAGGCAAAAGTTTTCTAGTTTCTTACTCTACTTTGTCCGCTACATTGTAGACAGTAGGGAGTGTAAAAATAAAACATCAAAACTTCTAGTAAGGACTCTCCTATAAAAAATGATTTCCTCTGTTACTCTCTGGATGTTTTTTGGGCCCTTTTTAAATATTGATGCTACATTGGCTTTTCTCCAATCAGCTGGTACCATTCCAGTCAATAGACTGTCTGTAAAAATTAGGAACACCGGTCTGGCAATCACCTGACTGAGTTCCCTAAGTACCCTCGGATGCAAGCCATCTGGTCCCGGTGATTTATTAATGTTAAGTTTCTCAAGTCTAATTTTAATTCTGTCCTCTGTTAACCATGTAGGTGCTTCCTGTGTTGTGTCATGAGGATAAACACTGCAGTTTTGGTTACTGAAGCCCCCCGATTCACTCGTGAAGACTGAGGAGAAGAATAAATTCAATACCTCTGCCATCTCCCCATCCTTTGTAACCAGATGTCCTTCCTCATTCTTTATGGGGTCAATATGGTCTGTCCTCCCTTTTTTACTGTTTACATACTTAAAGAATTTCTTGGGATTTCTTTTGCTCTCCTCCGCTATGTGTCTTTCATGTTCTATCTTAGCCGTCCTAATTGCACCCTTACATTTCTTATTGCATTCTTTATAAATTCTGAATGCTGTGTATGATCCCTCAACCTTGTATTTTTTGAAGGCCTTCTCCTTTTGCACAGCAGTATTCGCTCTCGATTGGATGATCAAGGAACGCATACATGCGGCAAGATGTACAAAGAGTCACCTCTCCACACCCGCCGGGCATCGTACCTATTAAATTTAGTGAGGATTTGGGGATTTTACCCTGTCCAAATTACCTAACAACTAGCTTCCTGGCACTAATACTCAAGACAATACACAGGTACACGACAAGACAATTCACAGGTACACAATACACAAGTACTAACGATCCACACACACTACTCAGACAACACTCAGATACTCACACTACACAGGTACTATGACCCCTGTTATAACCTCCTGTTTTAAACTCTTGTTTTTAACTCCCACTTAATCCAGCTCCACTTACACCAAGCTCCACCGCTTCAAACTGAGCATGCTCAGACTGAGTCCTACAACAAGTTAAATAGGCACCTGTGAGCAATTAACCACACCCCTTAATTGATAGACTGATGAAACAAGAAAAAAAAAAAAATCAATACAGTTCGATTAAGGGGAGTAAAATAGGTACCCTTTGTCCCGAAAATGCCTTACCGATCAAGGAAGTCTGATAACTCAAATGTAAGCAAAAGGCTTACCTCAGCCGGCTGCTTATCAGAAATTCCCGGATCGTCTCAAGCTCCTTGTTTCGGATACTCAGGGTCACCTGGAAGCCCCTCCTAGGCAAAGCTCGCCACACTGACTTGGTTAAATTGATGATAGGCAACTCCTATCCTCATATTGATTAGTGGTTCCAAATTAATAATAACTACTGCAGTAAGGAACAAACACAAAAGATACGCTCAGCATCTTTCCAAATAACTGTTCTGTTTTATTATGATGTATTTGAAGGATTTTATACACATGATTACTTTGGTATCACATTATTATTACAATTGTACGTTTATGGTAACAAGGGGCATTACATAGGCAGGCTAATTCTAATGAGGACTCGAAAGAATGTAAACATGTACTGTAAACATGAAATAGATGCTGTATTGAGTCTCCAAACATTTCCTTATATATAAATGTCTCTTAACAATCCACAAGTCACCTGGCTTTAGTTTTAGATCCTTCCAAACTTTTAGGATCTGGATTGGGGAGAAAACACATAAATGAGTTTTTCAAAAACCTTAAAAGATCAGCAACATTCTCTGTGAGATACGAATGGAGGACTTCAGCTGCTGAGACAAAATATAAGCAAGTAAAACACTACCAAACCAAATCCCATAGGCAGAGAGTCCAACATCCCCCTTAGGGGCTTGATAAAATATAAGAAAACATTCAGGCAAAAGTTTTCTAGTTTCTTACTCTACTTTGTCCGCTACATTGTAGACAGTAGGGAGTGTAAAAATAAAACATCAAAACTTCTAGTAAGGACTCTCCTATAAAAAATGATTTCCTCTGTTACTCTCTGGATGTTTTTTGGGCCCTTTTTAAATATTGATGCTACATTGGCTTTTCTCCAATCAGCTGGTACCATTCCAGTCAATAGACTGTCTGTAAAAATTAGGAACACCGGTCTGGCAATCACCTGACTGAGTTCCCTAAGTACCCTCGGATGCAAGCCATCTGGTCCCGGTGATTTATTAATGTTAAGTTTCTCAAGTCTAATTTTAATTCTGTCCTCTGTTAACCATGTAGGTGCTTCCTGTGTTGTGTCATGAGGATAAACACTGCAGTTTTGGTTACTGAAGCCCCCCGATTCACTCGTGAAGACTGAGGAGAAGAATAAATTCAATACCTCTGCCATCTCCCCATCCTTTGTAACCAGATGTCCTTCCTCATTCTTTATGGGGTCAATATGGTCTGTCCTCCCTTTTTTACTGTTTACATACTTAAAGAATTTCTTGGGATTTCTTTTGCTCTCCTCCGCTATGTGTCTTTCATGTTCTATCTTAGCCGTCCTAATTGCACCCTTACATTTCTTATTGCATTCTTTATAAATTCTGAATGCTGTGTATGATCCCTCAACCTTGTATTTTTTGAAGGCCTTCTCCTTTTGCACAGCAGTATTCGCTCTCGATCGGATGATCAAGGAACGCATACATGCGGCAAGATGTACAAAGAGTCACCTCTCCACACCCGCCGGGCATCGTACCTATTAAATTTAGTGAGGATTTGGGGATTTTACCCTGTCCAAATTACCTAACAACTAGCTTCCTGGCACTAATACTCAAGACAATACACAGGTACACGACAAGACAATTCACAGGTACACAATACACAAGTACTAACGATCCACACACACTACTCAGACAACACTCAGATACTCACACTACACAGGTACTATGACCCCTGTTATAACCTCCTGTTTTAAACTCTTGTTTTTAACTCCCACTTAATCCAGCTCCACTTACACCAAGCTCCACCGCTTCAAACTGAGCACGCTCAGACTGAGTCCTACAACAAGTTAAATAGGCACCTGTGAGCAATTAACCACACCCCTTAATTGATAGACTGATGAAACAAGAAAAAAAAAAAAATCAATACAGTTCGATTAAGGGGAGTAAAATAGGTACCCTTTGTCCCGAAAATGCCTTACCGATCAAGGAAGTCTGATAACTCAAATGTAAGCAAAAGGCTTACCTCAGCCGGCTGCTTATCAGAAATTCCCGGATCGTCTCAAGCTCCTTGTTTCGGATACTCAGGGTCACCTGGAAGCCCCTCCTAGGCAAAGCTCGCCACACTGACTTGGTTAAATTGATGATAGGCGACTCCTATCCTCATATTGATTAGTGGTTCCAAATTAATAATAACTACTGCAGTAAGGAACAAACACAAAAGATACGCTCAGCATCTTTCCAAATAACTGTTCTGTTTTATTATGATGTATTTGAAGGATTTTATACACATGATTACTTTGGTATCACATTATTATTACAATTGTACGTTTATGGTAACAAGGGGCATTACATAGGCAGGCTAATTCTAATGAGGACTCGAAAGAATGTAAACATGTACTGTAAACATTATTAGTGCTGTGTGCACAGTGAGGGCAGTGTGCAATACATACAAAATAGAATACAATTACATACAGAACTAATGCCCCGTACACACGGTCAGACATTGATCGGACATTCCGACAACAAAATCCTAGGATTTTTTCAGACGGATGTTGGCTCAAACTTGTTTTGCGTACACACGGTCGCACAAAGTTGTCGGAATTTCCGATCGCCAAGAACGCGGTGACGTCAACCACATACGACGAGACTAGAAAAGGCCATTTCAGAACCAAGCGTGGCACCCTTTGGGCTCCTTTTGCTAATCTCGTGTTAGTAAAAGTTTGGTGAGAGACGATTCATGCTTTTTCAGACTCGTGGCTTTCAGATCGTTTTCTGCAGTTCAGTTTGTGCTTGTGGGTTTGTATCTGCTCTTCAGTGCGTGCAAGCAAGCTACGCGTGACTTTGATTAGTCATTGTGTTCTTGTTCGTTCGTTGCTGTTTTTCAGGTTGCTCTTCACAGGCCTTGCTGTTCTTCAGTGCGTTCTGTTACTTCGTTCTAAGCAGCTGACCATTTTCTAGCCATGTTGCATATACGTACTCCTCATAGAGTTCCTGCTGTGCGGGGGCCTGGTGTTGGGGTCCTTACCTTGACACAAGTCCAGTCCATGAACAGGGTGGGGAGGAGTTCATGGACCAAGAATTGGTTGCTTCAGCATGACCAGTTCTGTCACATGCCTTTGCTCCGTGAGATCCGTGAGAATAATCCTGATGATTTCAGGAACTTTCTCAGGATGACGGACCCCGTATTTCACCGTTTGTTGGCTTCACTGACCCCCTATATTAGCAGGCAGGATACCTGCATGAGGCAAGCCATCACTCCAGGGTAGAGGCTAGTTGCTACCCTGTGGTACTTGGCGATGGGGAGAAGCCTGCAGGACCTCAAGTTCTCGACAGGCATCTCCCCCCAGGCTCTGGGGATCATTATCCCAGAGACCTGTTCTGCCATCATCCAGGTCCTGCAGAAGGAGTATATGAAGGTAAGATTTTTATCCTTTTATATCACATTTTATTGTATATAATGTTTGATAATATGTTGTATTTCTTTCCTCATTCCCTAATTACCATGATTGGAACATGCTGTAAGTGTCCCCTTTGTCCTCATTCATGCTGGATTTTTATGCCATTATTTTTGTTGTCCTTCATACATATTTGCCTTCACTTACCTCCCCAGCATGCTCTCCTGGCCCTATATTCACCTCATGTAGTCACTTAACAATGTATTTTATCAGCTCCATAGTAGTGCTTTACCCCAAACACCCCCTAAAATGTTTTTAAATGTGATTTGTGTTTTAAATTTAGGCAGAGTGCCAGAGGATTTTTTATGGGTCCCGAAATCATTTTGAACCCTCCCTCCCCCCAACTGCTAAGTCAGCTGATCCCAATTCTCTATCTATCCTCAATCATTTATCTGCTGACTTTGCCAAACCCATACACACTATACCCATCTCTTTTGTGGTCAGATTTATGGATGAATTCCCCAAAGCATGTAGTGCAAGGGCCTGCCTGTATACTTTCCAATGGTACTGTTTAAAGTTCTTGTATCCTATTATGATCTTGATAGGTAATAGCAGAATGTCCAAATGTGCTCAAATGTGTACAATGTGTATTTATATCTTTGTATTATGACACATCTTACCTGTCCAGTGGGCTGCCAATCGTGTAACTAAGGAGGGGCTGTTCAAAGTAATACCCATTATTTAGGCATTCATCTCTCAATGAAGTGGAGAGGGTTACCTGTCCAAGAGTCCCCCCCCCTATAATGTTAGAAATGGCCCATGAGAAGGGGGGAGGGGGAATATGATAGGTGTATCTTATACTTTGTTGTTGTAAAATTCCCCTTAATAAATGTTATCTTGATGTTGGCCAAGAATGTTTGTGTCTAATCTGCTTTCCATGTTTTAATGTGCAAAAAGACTAATTTTTTTGTTGTTTCCTCCACATTTTCCTTCCACGCCACAGGAATGGCAGACTGTGGCCTCCCACTTTGCCCAGCGGTGGGACTTTCCTAACTGCGGAGGGGCAATTGATGGGAAACACGTCCACATCGTCCCACCACCCAACTCGGGGTCATACTATTATAATTATAAAGGGTTCAATAGTATTGTGATGTTGGCGGTGGTGTCGGCTAATTATGAGTTCTTGTATGTGGACGTGGGGAAGAATGGCCGGATGTCCGATGGTGGAGTCATCGCCCAGACGGAGTTTTACAGGCATCTCCAGAATGGCAGCTTGGACTTGCCACCTCCAGAAGACAATGTGGAAGGACTCCCATTCGTCTTTGTTGCGGATGAAGCCTTTCCCGATGAGGACCCTCACCCCGGACCAGAGGGTTTTTAATTACCAGCTGGCCAGAGCCAGAAGAGTGGTGGAGAACACGTTTGGAATTATGGCCAGCCGGTTCCGCCTATTTCTTACACCCATCCATATGGCGGAGTATAAACTGAATCATATAATCCTGGCGTGCTGTGTTCTCCACAACTTTTTACGGCAACATTCTGCCAACTATGCTGGCTCAGTTGGGCCTGAGGCCGGAATTATAAATGAAACAACCCTGACGGTGCTTGAAAGTGGCCGTCCTGGCTTGCCCTCCCTGAGTGCCCGTGATGTCCGGCTAAGATACCTTGAGTTCTTTGCGGGTAGGGGGGCCATCAATATGCCAGACAATTTGTGAAACCTTGTTCAAATAAAAAAAAATGTAAGCAAATCTTTGGTGACATTTACTGCTTGTGTTTGTTTTAGCTGACCCTGACCGAAATGTGATGAGTCCTGAAAATGGCGTGATTGAGTAACCTTAGAAAGCATGGTTGGATGTTATTTACTGAAGGCAAAGACACTTTGCACTACAAGTGCACTTGAAAATGCACTGAAACTGCACTTGAAGTGCAAAGTGGATTTGCCCTTAGGAAATAACACCCATTGTCACAGAAAGCAGCAATTAGATCACCACAAAAGTGTTGTAGCGTTGAGACAATAATCCACACATTCTTGATTAACAATCTTTTTAATACCTGCACAATCACATGTGCATTTAGAAAAGGTTTTTAAAACAAACCAACATGTTTGTTGTATAACAATTTTTGGTGTGGCATTATCAAAAATAGAAATGTCCATTTAAGATAAAACAGGCATGTTTCAAAACAACAAGAAAGACACAAATCTTGAACTTACAAAGTTCACATTTGGGAGAACTTGAAGGCAATATCAGACATGAGTATTTAGAAACTCTGTTTGATATTGCGTTCAGATGGGGTGAAGTCACCCCAGGAAAAGCCAAATTTTGAAGATGCACACCAATTTATGAATGTCAACATATACTAGCTGCCATCATCGGGGATCAAGGGACGTGTTTTGGGGGAGCAACCCCTTCCTCACAGCTACTTTATTATTGAGGAAGGGGTTGCACCCCCAAAACGCATCCATTGATCTCCTGTGATGGCAGATAGCACATATTGACACACTGTGTGCATCTTAAAAATTTGGCTTTTCGAAAAATCGCTAAAACATTTTGAACATTGTAGCACACAAAAAAACAAAGGGATTTGGAGGGGTTTTAAACTCTCCCCAAAACATCAATGATGTTCTTATTTTTTTGAATAACATCATTGATGTTTTTCGTGATGTTTTCCAATGCAACATTACACCCAATGATCTCCCCGATCAGGATCTGGGCACTTTCAGAGGTGAAAGGATCAGGATCCACAAAATCATGATCACCTAAAAAGAGAGAAACCAAAAAAAAAAAACAGGTATTATAAATATGCTGGCATCCATCTCTTACCTGAGCCTGTGGTCGCAGACACTCACCTGTTGTGGTGACTAGTTCCACCACGTCTTCTTCCTCCTGCTCTTCTTGTGTTGGGGGTATTTCCCCTTCTTTCAGAGGTGGGGAGTCTCTGGTCTCCTTGGATGAGGGGTGTCCTCCGAGTCTTTTATCCCCTATGTAAAACAAAAATGGTATACTTAGCACACAGATATTTGATGGCAGAAATAGGAATATGAAACATTGCATGGAAGTGGGGTACAATTGTCTATTTTGGCAGAGTTCCAAGATGTTGAATTTTGAGTGTCCTTTGTCAAGCTTCAATACTTTACCTGTTTTGTACAAGCTTTACAGATGTAGCCCCCCCTATAGTATACACTGGAGCACCTGTGTGGCCCCCCTAATAAAAATGGTGTTCTTGTGTCCCACACTAGTGCTCCAGCGTTCAGATGTGTAAACAGCTGCTGAGTGTCCTCTCCTTACACAGAATCTAGTTTGCATTTCATTCTAGTAACAAACCCATCTACACAACCAAATTATTTTCATACAAGTAGGGCCTAAAAAATGTGGGAAAATGCATATGGCCAAAACAATGGTGTTTTATAGGCCGAAAGAAAAAATGTTTGATACGAACGAATAATGTGCCCATGAACATGAAAGTTGCCATTTTAAACTGTACAACGCTTAAGAAAAGCACATGGAGCAGCACGAACGTAATAAAGACAAAAAGAATAGGAACACAGCACAACTACTTACTTTTTTGCAGCACTCTCCGGATCTTTCGGTACTGCTCATGCTCCCTCAATTTGAGGTCCGACCACCGATTCCTGAGCTGATCTTTCGATCGTCGTACCCCAAAATTCCGGTTCAGACTCAAGAACACTTTCGCCATGATCTTGGCCTTTCGGACATTGGGGTTGGGGTAAGGTCCATACTTCCCGTCATAGTTGGCCTTTTTCAGGATGTCCACCATCTCCGAACATCTCCCCAAAGGACATATTTGATGCCTTAAATCATCTCCTGAATCTGGGCTTTCCTCCTCCTCGTTGCTGTAATTAGCACGCACCTGTTGTGTCTCCGCCATGTGCTCTTCCCCCACTGCGCCAAACGAAAAGGGGCGGGGAATAGACTGGAAAGAATGTCAGGGGCGGGCGGAGTTACACGCATGCGCAGTGTGTATAAAGCGTAACACGTGTGCGTAGTACGTACGATCTGTGAGTGGAGGAAGGAGCATCGGAGGCGCCGATCGTGAGAACGAAGGTAAGATCTAAACTTGGGCCTATACTGCTTCTAAATTGAAGCCTATATTGTAACAAGATTGTGTCTTGCAGAGAAAATGGATGGCTTCAATGACCACAATTTCCTCCCCCTGTTCATAGACAAATACAGGGAGATGCCCTGTCTGTGGCAGGTGAGAAATCCACATTATAATAATAAACAAAAGAGGCAGGCAGCGCACTTATCTTAGGGAGCGCAAGAAGGTCACAGATTCCCAGAGATCCGGAGCAGGAGCAGATGAAGTTTATGTCCCCAGGCTGTGGTACTATGAGAGACTGCGATTTCTGTCAGACCACACTGAAGTCGGGGAATCCCTCTCCACTCTTCCTTCCACTCTTCCTTCCACCCTATCCTCTACCCCAGCTGAGGCTTCCGATGTCCAACCTGGGCCTTCCAGCCAGGAAGAAATGGAGGAGCCCAGCTTGAGTCAGGTATAGCATTCTTCTACAGATTTCTGGTCAATAAAGAAATTATCTTTACTAGATGTTATTATTGATCACTAATTGCTGATTGCAAAAAGTGTTTTACATATCAATAGACAGTAGTGGGCACAAAAAATTGGGACAAGAATGAAAAATGCTGGGCTCAGAAGGATAGTCTGTTATATTTGTTAACATTCAATTTTCAACAGTCAGGAGGTGAAAATTGTGTGTGGTTGATGAATAAAAAAACTAAAACTATGTCCCTTTTTCATACACAGGAAGACCTCACCTAGGAGGAGGCTGTGGAATGTGGCAGCCAAGAGGAGGCGGGGCTAAGTTGCAGCCAGGAGGAGGCGGGGCTAAGTGTCAGCCAGGAGAAGCCTGGGACAAGTCAAAGCCTGACAGAATTGCAGGTTCCTCCCCTCCGCCTTCCATACAAAAGAGCAAGGAAGACGACTCACATGCAGGATTCAGCACTCAGGCTCATTCAGGAGGCTTCTGCGTCCCTCAGAGCCTTACCCACTCCTGAAGAGGTCTTTGCCTGCATTGCTGCCACAAAACTGCAGGGCATGCAGGAGGGTCAACGCAAACTATGTGAGGACCTTCTGTATAAAGTCCTAAGTAAGGGGGTGAGTGGTGAACTAACACCCAATACCGCATCTGAGCGAGTTTGCCTCTCCTCCTCCTCCTGCCCCAACTCCACCATCAGAGCCACAGCGTGGAAGGAAGCCTGGAAGGAAGACCAGAGAGTGATGACCCTGGGTTCAGTCTGGTCTGACAAAAGCTGCAGTCTCTTGTATGACCACAGCCTGGGGACACAGATGTCATCTGCTGCTTTCTGGATCTCTGGGACTTCTGGACCAGACTGCACTCCCTAATATATGGACTCCTCAGGCCACCAATTTTGCTTGAAAATAGTTGATGTCTGCCCAGGGGGTCCAAGGCTTCACCAATTTCTGCTATTTCTCCAGCGTTGCCTCCCTCTTTGTTTAGTTGTGAGCCCTTAATAAATGAAATTTTTGTTCAATTATACTCTCCTATGTGTGTTTTTATTCAAAAAGGACAGTTTGTTTGTGAGGATTCAGGTACATTTCAAAATACAATGTGAAATTAACAAGGGACACCAACACCAAACAATCTCCTACAGATTAAATAATACAAGATATCAATAGTGTTGTGGTAACTTGACACACAAAACACGCACAAAAATATTCTGGAATAAAACTAAAAATAAAATAAAACAAAGATCAGCCTTTAAAAAAATACAAACCTAAAAAAAAAAAAAAATTCTGCCTCAAAAAAATAAAAATAAATAAAACAACACAAAAATAATTTTGTCAGATGTGACAAATCAAAATATATTGAGGGAATCCCGATAAATAATAAAGAAAGAAGTTTGTGAGAAGCCTGTGTGAATATGAGCAGCAAAACTACTTAATTCTTCTCACATTATAAAGAAGAAGAGAGTGCGCTGTATTAAACTATTTTTGACATTGCAGCGTGACGAAAGTGCTGTATCCATTCCGAACGCTAATTTTACCCCACCGAGCTGGTCCGTCTCGGAATTTCTTCTGAGCATGCGTGGCACTTTGTGCGTCGGAACAGGCCACACACGGTCGGAATTGACGCGAACGGATTTTGTTGTCGGAAAATTTTATAGCCTGCTCTCAAACTTTGTGTGTCGGAAAATCCGATGGAAAATATCCGATGGAGCCCACACATGGTCGGAATTTCCGACAACACGCTCCGATCGGACATTTTCCATCGTAAAATCCGACCGTGTGTATAGGGCATTACAGATTTCCATTACACCGTCACACCAGTCCCAGTGTCCCTGATCACCACCACACCAATCATATTATCCCTGATCCCCACCACACCCGTTACTGTCCCCTTGATCTCTGTCACACTAGTCTCAGTGTCCCTGATCACCGCCACACCAGTCATATTGTCCATAATCACCGCTGCACCAGTTACAGTGCCCTTGATCAGAGCCACACCAGTCATATTGTCCCTAATCACTGCCGCATCAGTCATATTGTCACTGATCACTGCCAGACCAGTTACAATGTCCCTAATCACTGCCACATCAATCATATTTCCAATAACCACAACTGTACCAGTCATATTGTCACTGATCACCACAACACCAGTTACCATGTCCCTAATAGCCACCTCACCAGTCATATTATCCCTAATCACCACAACATCCCTGACAGTCCCCCCTGCCCCAAAGCACCCACCCCTCTCAAGTTGAAGGAATACGGCCTAATATGGTTCAGGAGGGGGGGTGCTTGCTCTGCCCCCTCCCTTTCCTGACCTGCCAGGCTGCATGCCTGAATAAGGGTCTGGTATGGATTTTGGGGGGGCCTGCCATTTTTTTGTTACCGGCAATTTTTTTTTTTACTCAACTGTAAGTGGGGGAACCCATTGACAGCTAATGACTCGGACCATGGCCAGCTTCCCAGTCTCGCTTCTTAACAACCAGCTTATATACTGCACCCTAAATGGGCTTTGCCCAATCAGGGCACAAAATGCACTGTGCGATGCACAGTGCATTTCAGGGCATTCGGCGAAGCGAAAACCCCCTGAACACTCTGCACATTCGGGTATTCCCCTGAATCGGGGCGAACAGCCAATGTTCAGCCTAAATTGATGCTGAACCATTTTCCCAACTCTAATCATTGTCATGGAATAGCTAGTAATAGTTACATTCGGCTGCACTTTTTTGTCTTGTTCTGGTGACAACCCAGAATTTTGGATTTACAGTTACTTTCATTTCCAGTGATATTGGTGATCCATGCACTTAGAGAAAATTAGTCTCCTCAATAAAAACACAGACAGCAATAAAAATGACAGGTGTGCTAAGCCCTCACCCCTGTTTCTAAGTCTAAAAAAGGTTTGCTTTCATATTTTAATCTGATCACTAGGAAATGTGTAAAGGCAGATGTTGATTGTCAAAGGTATAAAATATATTGTGAAATTACCCTGCTCCAATTAGATATTCCTTACTTAATAAAACTGGGGAAAAGGGAAGGATTTGTCCATATCAACCAATCATATATCATGCTTAATTTCCTACTTGGTTGCTTTGGGTAACATCACTTTTCAGTTTCTTCATTTTTCATAAAGCCACCATTTTTCTATTTGAATATGATACATATATACATTCACATATCATTTTTAATGAACAAATTATGTTATAGGCTTGTTTGACATTGGAAAGTTTGCTTATGTAATTACTAATTGGCTAGTTAAATATATTTCTGGGACATTGTTTTGAAGCCAAATTAGAAGCCTTAAACCAAGAAATCCAAATCCCTCATAAGAAACAATTTTCTGGGAATCTTTTATTTCTCTAGGGCTCATTTTTACAACAACATTATTGATCTTAAATATTGTATGCACAGATATAACATTAGGATTTGTAAGCAAAATTGTCTTTCAAGTAACTGGATGCTCCCATGGTAATCAGGCTTTGAACTTTATTATTTTACAATGCCTGCATACTCATTACACATTTTTAAATGATATGTGAGGAATTCTGTAAAGGAATAATTTTGCATATGTATATTTATAATATTTGCATATTTTTGAGTCACTGCTTGAAATATACACAGAATGCCAGGTCTCATATTTATAAGTTGAAGCTAAACTCCAGGAATCTTTGAAAAAAAATCACCTTGCAACTGAAAGGCTTGCAAATATGTAATTATGAGTTAAAAACTCAATACTGATATCTGAAGACTAACTCCAATTATCTTTTGGATTAGAACCATGTTTATTAAACAATGGCTCACAACCTGTGCCCTAGTTATTAGGCCAGCTGATTTTTTTTTTTTTTTTTTTAAATTCCTTTATTTTATTTTCAAGAAAACGTGTTACAGTTTGAAGTACATATTGTCAAGTTCTATAACATTTAATGGATAATATAAAACAGTGGTAGGAAGAGGATTTTAACAGGAACTGTCGTCGACTAGAGATGTAACACATAAACAATCCTCTCGTTTACACAATCTGTATGGTGAAGGCGGAGCCTGTGTGCATGGGAGGGTCTAATGTAATGATTATCTTAGTGTCCATTTGCAAGCATTTCCCTGAGACATGCCTTGTGTAAACTGGTAACTCGTGTAATTATCCTTTATCGATAGGTAAAAGGGTGAACTAAAATAACAAAGAGAGAAACTCTCCACTAATCGGGGGTGGAGATATTCCTTGTCGATCAGTAGAGTCCGGCAAAGGGCAACTAACATAAAGTAATGTAGACCATGATATTCATTATATCTGATCAGATCTTCCCTAAGCCGGAAGAGTATAGGGGATTGTGTGAAGACTGGGAAGGGTGGGGGGGGGGAGGGAAGAGGTAAAAAAGCGGGAGACAATAGGGAGGGAGGGGTAAGGATAATAGAGAGGAGAGATGGAGTGGGAGGGGAAGAAGGTAAGGAAGGGGGGTAAAGAGAGGTAAAGAGAGGGGGGTGGTGGTGCCACCCTCCAGCCAGGCGGAGCCCTCATAACGGGGGGTGTCCACGCTAAGACATCTCCCGGAGGTAAGCCTCGGAGTAGATGAAGTGTTGCCAGGGGCGCCAGGTCTCCCGAAAGGCTTCCTCCCTGTCATGCAGCGTGGCCGTAAGATCTTCCATTTCTCGCAGTTCGTTAACTCTGGCATACCACTGGATCTTCGTTGGTGGGGTTTCCGATCTCCAAAATAGAGGGATACAGGCCTTAGCCGCATTAAGTAGTTGTATAGTGAGTGAGGCTTTATATTTCTTAATTGGTCTGCTAGATAGGTGCAGCAAACAGGCCCCGGGATCTCCCCCCAGTGCGACGCCCGTTAAACGTTCGATCGTGTCTGTCACCTCTTTCCAAAAAGGTTTAATCTTGGGACAGTCCCAGAAAATGTGCAACATCGTTCCTTCTCCTGTTCCACAGCGCCAACATATACTTGGTACCTGCGGGAGGAACCTGTGGAGAGTGGATGGTACCTTGTACCAACTGGTCACAATCTTGTAGCATGTCTCTTGGACCCTTGTGGCTAGAGAAGATTTTTGGGCAAAATGTAAGATCTTTTCCCTTTGTGCTTCATTAAAATGCACTCCTAATTCTATCTCCCATTTAGTGAGGAAGGGGGGCACAAAGCCTTCAGTCGGGGCAATCAGGGAGAGGTAGATCGAGGACAGAGAGTGGCGTACGGGCTCTCTGCAGTGGCAGACACGTTCCAATTCCGTGAGTGGGCGTGGGGGACCTAAAGTCTGAGCACTTCGGCGTAGAAAATTACGCAGTTGGAGACCACTCAGGAAATCCAATGGCGTGTCCAAGTCCTCTATTCCCGCGGCTGACCGGAGCCGGCCACCGGCATCTAGGAAGTCGTGGAGGTGTGGCCATCTATCTCCCTCCGATAGGGCTCTATAGATCGGTCCCTGGCAGCCCGGCAAGAAATCAGGGTTGCCCAGTATCGGCACCATAGGGGAAGGAATAGGTGATATCAGGGTTTTACGAAAGGTTTCTCTGGCCACTCTTAATGTGTTTCCCAGAGTCGGGTGTTCGGCGATGATCTTCGGGATCGGAGTGGAAAGCCACGGCCAACTCCTAGCCGTACCATCGGAGTCCTCTATCTCCATATTGACCCATTGTTTGGCTTCTGAGTGGCAGTACCAGTCTATCAGTCTGGTAAGATGTGTTGCCCTGTAGTAGGCTTTTACGTCTGGTAGTCCCACCCCACCCCTACGTTTTGTCATATAGAGTAGTTGTAATTTGATGCGAGGCTGCCTGCGCGACCAGACAAAATCTCGGAAAAGTGCGTCGAGTCGCTTGAAGAAGGAGGGCGGGAGATGTATGGGGAGGGCCTGCAGGAGATAGAGTATCCTCGGGAGAGCTGTCATCTTGATGGCATTACAGCGTCCAAACCACGTTAGAGTGAGGGAGTGCCAATGTTGTAGGTCTGTTTTAAGTCTGTGTAGAAGAGTGGCAAAGTTTGCTTGGTAAAGGTCGGCGGGGTCCGCGGTGATGGCCACTCCTAGGTACGGAATGGTATCGGCTGCCCAGTGGAACTTGTAGTTCAGGCGCAATTGTCGGATATTTTGTGAGCTCAATGTGATATTAAGCATGGAGGATTTAGACATGTTTATTTTAAATAGGGACAAAGCTCCGTACTCCCTCAAGGAATGAAGCAAGGCGGGGAGTGAGGCAATGGGGTCAGCCAAGAAGAAGATAAGGTCATCCGCGAAAGCGGCGACCTTGTGGGCTCCAGATGTTTTACGAAAG
Source organism: Lithobates clamitans (assembly GCA_037952925.1). NCBI lineage: Eukaryota > Metazoa > Chordata > Amphibia > Anura > Ranidae > Lithobates > Lithobates clamitans. The sequence goes on from JBBGZY010000088.1 coordinate 1,992,927, forward strand.
CCCTCTATTTGGGGGTTGGCCCGTATCTTACAGAGCAGAGGTTCCAAAGAAAGAATAAAGATTAGAGGAGACAGGGGACAACCCTGTCTGGTACCATTTCGAATGTTAAAATAACCCGACCTGGTTTCGTTGACCCTAACCGCCGCTGTGGGGCTGGAGTAGAGAGATAAGATCCAGCTGAGCATCGACGTCCGGAGGCCAATGTGTTCGAGAGTAGCTCTAACAAATGTCCAGTCTACACGGTCGAAAGCCTTCTCCGCGTCAGTTGACAGCAGGAGAAGGGGTCGTCGCGTGGTCCTGGCGGCATGTATGAGGTTCAGCACCCTAATGGTGTTGTCACGTGGTTCCCGTTGGGGGACAAAGCCCGCTTGGTCTTTGTGAATTAGGTTTGGTATGTGTGGGAGCAATCTGTTCGCCAGGATCTTGGCAAACAGTTTCAAGTCGGTGTTTAGCAAAGCTATCGGTCGGTAGTTTCCACACCGGAGTAGGTCCTTTCCCTCTTTAGGGATGAGAGAAATGTAGGCCCTAAGGGAATCTATGGGGAAGGAGTTACCTTGCGTGATTGAGTTAAGTGCATCCACTAGCGGTTTAGAGAGCGTCTCAAAAAAGGTTTTGAAATAAATTGGAGTAAGACCATCAGGGCCTGGGGCTTTCTTGGGCTTGGAACTCGCCAGTGCTACCCCTAGCTCCTCCACCGTAATGGGGTCTTCCAGTTCTTACGCGATGTCAGCCGATAGAGATGGCATGCCAGAGGAGGCTAGATATTCGTGTGGGGTGGGTCCCCCAGAGGGGCCAGGGGCATCAGGAGAGGGTCTATCTAGATTATAGAGGCCGCTGTAGAATGAGCGGAATTCTTCCGCCATTTCTGTTGAGGTAGAGACCCTCCGACCCGAAGGGGTCAGAATGTGGGGGATGAAAGTTTTGGTGCGGGGTCCGCGTAGAGCTCTGGCTAGGAGGGAGCCAGGTTTGTTAGAGAATTCGTACATTGTGCGGCGTGACCATGCTAACCTCTCTTTAGTTTTATGCAACAGAAGCGAGCGAAGCTCCTCACGTGCTTTAAGTAACTCCTGGTATACGGAGCGAGCTAGGCTGGCCTTATGTGTACATTCAAGGGTCTTGATCTGAAGAAGAAGTTCTTCAGTTCTACGGGTTCTTTCCCTCTTGAGACGTGCCCCTATGCCTATTAAAATGCCCCTGATAACTGGCTTGTGAGCCTCCCACATCACCAAGGGGTTGGGGACCGAGGCTTCATTGAGTGCAAAGTATTCCTGTAGTTTGGCTTGAATCTCAGCGCGAGTCTCCGCAGATTGAAGCAGAGACTCGTTCAGTCTCCATGAGGGTGGGGATTTAGACATTGGTCCCATTTGGAGCGTCAGGTGTATTGGGGCATGGTCAGAAAAGGAGATGACATCTATGGATGAGTCCACTACCCTCGGCAAGTCCTTATGGGAAAGGAGCAGGTAATCTAGTCTTGAGTACGAATGATGTACTTGTGAGAAGTACGAATAATCCCTGTCCCTGGGGTGTGAAAGGCGCCAGGGGTCCATAAAACGCAGTGAGTGAAGATCAGATTTGATTCGTTTAAGGCGGGCGTATGAGAGATGGGAAGCACCCCGCGAGGTATCCAACAGGGGGTCCATCGCAAAGTTCATATCACCCCCAAAAATGAGCATCCCCTCCGTAAACTCAAGCAATTTGGGTATCAGCCCACGCAGGAACTGTGCATGGTCGGCGTTGGGGAAATAGATATTGGCAAGAGTGACCTGAACGTCAAATACCTTTCCCTTAATCAGGAGAAAGCGGCCCTGGGGGTCCGCCTGCTGCGCCCCAAACTCCCAAGGTACAGATTTTGCCACTAGAATGCTAACCCCCTTAGATTTGGAGATAGGTGAGATACTGTGGTATGCCGTCGGGAACAGATTGTTAGTCAGTTTGGGAATATGCTCACCATGAAAGTGGGTTTCCTGTAGAAAGGCAATTTGGGTTTTAGTTCTGCGAAGGTCAGCCAGGAGCTGGGAACGCCTCTCCGGGATATTGAGACCCCGTACATTAAGGGAGGTCACCTTTAGGAGAGCCATTGTGGCAGCCGGGGCACTGATGATCGTTGATAGGATGAGGAGGACGATCGCTCTTAGTTCAGGTTCACGTCCTCACCCAGCTAGAGAGTAACAGCACCGGGGAAGAGAGGGGGACAAAGGAGGAAATGACAGTATCAGAGAGAGAGAGGAGGAGGGTAGGTGAAGGGGAGAGGGGGAGAAGGAGGGTGGGAGTAATCTAAGTTAGTCAAGTAGCTACTCTATGAGCTCCCGGCCGAGACACAGAGGAGATTGTGCAGCAGCCGGGAGGTCGCCCTAAAGGGGGGTGGCCAATGCGGCGAAGCGCGCAATCAAATAGTTATTGCTATCGCCTATGTAAGCAAAAAAAGCTATATAATAAGGTACTTTTGGGGGTGGTAGGGAGATGCACTGAGTGGGGGGCCTAAGGAATCAGAAACATTGAGAAAAACAATACATTAACCATCGTAAATAAAGTGTGATTTACCACATATCTGGGCATAACATCCATGAACTCAACTGTGTTTCAGGCTAGTAAGTACAACTAAGTAGACCTCTAACATCCATGACCTACTGGCGTTGACGCATCGCAGTGGCGGCCGAGGACTGAGGGCCCAATGGCCCATTCGCCCTTCCCCTGGATAGGACCAGGAGAGAGCCCCCACCGCCTGACTGTCAGTGCGCCAAGGCAGCACGGCCGGATGTGGATCATGGAAAACATGCATGCACCTCCTTTTCAGTGTCAACGTTCACATCAGACATACTCGGATGGAGTGCATGGAGTCTAGCCTGCCGCAAAGATACAGAATTTATAACAGTCATAACAATTATAACAATGTGTCCCCCCTCCCCCCGCCCCTGTCTGGAATTAAAAATTAGCCCACAAAAGAAAAAAAAAAAAAAAAAAAAAGGAAAGAGGCATCTTCAGGAGGACAAAAATAAAAAGGGGAGGATCGCCTTAGGGGGGGGAAGGAGCGGGGCACCAACCCATATGAGGTACTGGAAGTCTCACCAACAGCCGAAAGGTGGCGTGCGTTTAGTCCTCAGATGATGTAGGATGGGCTCTTCGGACTTCTCGATTTGGCGGGCGGGATCTTGGGCGTCGAAACCTCTGCTGTCTGGGTGGCGCTGAACCTTGTGGATCCTGGGAGAGCAGATATTCAAACCAGTTGGGCACCTCAATCGCTGGCCTGGAGATGAAATGAAAAAGGGCAGGTAGTTGGTCTGGCGTGCGGAGGTAGAATTCCGCCCCCTGCCTCCTGACAATAAGATGGAAGGGGTGACCCCATCGGTAGGTGGCATCAGCCTCACGGATAACTTCCAGTAGGGGTCGCATGAGCCCACGCATGGTGCGTGTTTGTCTGGAAATGTCAGGGAAAATCCTGATGGGAGCCCCGTCGAAGTCTATTGGGCCCTTTTCCCAGGCAAGGCGAAGAATGTCCTCCTTAATTGTGAAGAAATGCACCCTGCATAATACATCACGGGGAAAGTCCAGTTCGGATGATGATCTCTGTGCAGAGGGCGGGGGTCTGGGGCCTGGGATACGATGCACCCTGTCCAGTTCCAGGTCGGCTGTCGGTGGTTTGCCCAGGACCTGGTTTAGGATGGCAGCCACTGTGGATCGGAGGTCTGGGCCCATGGTGGCTTCTGGGATCCCCCTTAGGCGCAAATTGTTTCGCCTACTCCTATTCTCGCCGTCGTCCAGGCGCAGCTGGACATCGACAAGATGGCGGCGGAATGCCCCGTACTCCGACTCCAGTGTAGTGAGGTGTGTTTCTGTATTGGTTTGGGAGGCTTCGATCGTAGTGACTCTCTCTTCGACCACATCCACTTGCTGCTTTAGGTCATGCAGTTCTCTGGTTAGTGCGTTAACAATAGAGGTGGCCATGGCATTTAAGTCCTGCTTGGTGGGGAGGCCTGACACTATGTCTCTCAGAGAGCCTTCAACTAGGCCGCTTAGGTCACCAGCGTAGTCTGGAGGCAAAGGGGTGTCAGCAGTTATGGAAGCCGGGGACACTATAGGAGAGGGTGCTCTGTGCGGTAAGGGGGGAAAGTCCTCCTCCGCTGCGGAGGTAGTTGCAGGAGCGCCCTTCTTACTTGAGGATGCAGCGCCCGCTGTGCTGACTCGAGGCGGCGCCATCTTGCTCCGTCCCACCGGTGAGGAAGCCTGCTGTTGCCGCAGAAAGTAGTGTGAAATTTCAGGTCCCTTCCGTACCTCAGTGACCGGTGGGTGGCTGCGGCCTCCTGGCATGAATGGATGGTTTAGTTGATCAGTGCTGCGGGTGATTCATGGCCCGTTTCAGTGCAGAGCTCCCAATGACGCGTCTTTACGTTTCCATAGCAGGGTCACGTCTCCCCCCTTTAATATATTTTGCGCTGAAGTTCCTGCGTCTCATTCAGGTGTTGGGGGGCCTAGGCCAGGCAGTAGTGGGTAAGCGAGTGACGGAGCCTGTCTGCAGAGTCCGGGGTAGTCAGGCAGTAGGTAAGGAGCAGTGTGTGACCCTTTAACAGTCTTTCCTCTCACCTGCAATTATAGGATGTAGAAGCTGTCCACTTCAGGGCTCCACAGGCTTGTCAGAGTATGCAGCCCAGCCAGCTTCTTCCACTATCAGGAGGGCCAGGGGTGGAGGTGCTCCAGAGATGGTTCCTCTGCCCAGGTAGATGTCCCCCACCGTCTCAGGGCCTCTTCCTACAGGCCAGCAGGATCCGGATCTAATGGGGAGGCTGCGGTTGCGGCCTAGTCATACGTGGGGGGGGTAGAGACCAGGCCCAGAGCACGGCCTATTTTCAGTCCAGGGTCAATCCACTCACCCCCCTCAGCAGTCCACAGCAGCCGGCTTGTGTAGACACAGGGGCGACCGCGCCAGGGGACTCCCGGCTCGCCGCGCGGCCCGTCAGGAAAGACCGCGGCTTCGGCCTAGTGGAGCGGGAGTGTGCAGCGGCGCCGATCGCGGACCGGGAGCAGAAATCCTCCTCGCTCCTCACCTGGCAGGGAGTGCCTGGGTCTCCCCCGATCAGCTGGGGTGAAAGTTGTGGATGAAAGAGGGCGATGGAGCTGGATTTTGTGTTTGGATGAGCGGAGCTCTCAGAGAAAGCCGCCGCTCACAGCGCCATCTTGGTCACGCCCCAGGCCAGCTGATTTAAACATCTGAGGTGAGCAGCTTTTTGTTATGTCCAACGTAATGGTTGATTACACGAGAATCCCCGAGCACTGTAAGTGGGTTGCAGAGGGGAGAAGGGTAAGAGTACTGCAGAGGGATTGCAAAAATAAGATGTGCAAGATTACTGCAGGTGCAGTTATAGAAGTTATAGAGGTAAGAGTGGTATGGGGGAGGGGTGTGGAGATTATCAGTGTAACAGGAGTGCAGGAGGTGGCTGCAGAGTTGATCAGTATAAGAAGGGGGGTGAAGAGGTGAGCATTATAAGTGGAGTGAAGGGGATGCAGTGCATTGAAGAGTGTGCAGAGGTGAGTAGTATAAGCGAGGCAGAGAAGTGATCAGTATAATAGGAGTGTGGAGTATGCAGAGGTAAGCTGGATTTGGCATGGAGACACATTGGATACCTCTAGCTGCCATTGTGATCTTGCTAGACGTCCAATGTGCCCCTGTGGCCTTAAGGAGAAGTAGTCTCCCTCCAGGCAAACCTGCCCTTAATTTATCCATTGCTATATCTGCTCCAACTTGGGGACTTGCACACTTACTGTAAAGGCTAATTATAAATTGGGGTGGTTGCCATCTTTTTGTATAAAAAACCCACCTCAGTGTATGCTTTGGGGGTCAACTCCTGTGAGTGCATACCCTGGTGTGGGGCACAGATGATGGATTGCTACGGTGGCATTTTTGATTACACATGTAGCCCCCTCCTAGGTAGGTGCTAGAGTGAGTGTACTATAGTTTTGGTATCTCTACCTAACAGAGAGACAGTAGGTAAATCGATGTCATGTCTGTGATTGTTTAGCAGAGTCTGCTCAGAGTCTGCTCAGTGTACTCTGGTGCTGTTCATGCTGTCTGGAAGTTTAACACTAATCTAGCAGCTATGGGAGGTGCTGGATAATGGGTGGAAACCTTCCAGCTGAAAGCATGAATATTTTTACAACCCTAGCCAATTAGAAGGGGCGGTGCCCCTAATTATGCTGGGTGTCTGTATTTATATTTGATGAGCACATGGACTCTGGGTCTTACTCTACAGAGAGAGGTTCAGGTGGGGAGGGGGGCTGCTGCCCCTCCACAGCACAGGCTGCCATGTGGTCTCAGGTGGGTGACCTAAGGGCCTGAAACATTGAAGTTGAAACCCATGGTTCTCCTAAAAGATGACTGAGGGAGGATGTCCATGGATCCTGTCTGGTATCACAGAGGAAGGTGACCTGTGGCCAAGGCCTTTTGAGTACAGACCCTCTAAAGCAGGGGTCTCAAACTGGTGACCCTCCAGCTGTTGCAAAAGTACCATGAGGCATTGCAAGGCTGACAGTTACAAGCATGATTTCCACAGGCAGAGGCATGATGGGACTTGTAGTTTCACAACAGCTGGAGGGACACTAGTTTGAGACCCCTGCTCTCTGTTAGGGATCCTAGAGACTGGTGCTGCTATTCCCCTCTGGGTGCTAAAAGTCAGTTGCTTGGTGTAGGCTAAAGGGAACACCGGCTGGTGTCTTGAAGAAGTAAGGTCCACTAATTTCTTCCTCTAAAAAGGGACTTTGCTCTATTCTGTACAGCCTGCTGCACAGTTCTACTGACAGTCTGCAACACAGTTCTATTGAGAAAGTTGTCCTCACTTGTGAATAGTTAATTTGGAGTATTCTACTGAATCCCTTCTACTTCTTGGTTATTGAAATGAGTGGAAGAGTATGTGCACCTGGCTATGTGGGAGAAATATACAAAGACTGGCAGCAGTTTAAACAGTGGGAGGCCCGAGCAACCAAAAATTCAAAATCCTGCAGGGGTAGCACTACACACAGAGCACTTGTGCAGCAGTTTTTTTAAAGGGACAGTCATCTGATGTACAGTATCTCACAAACGTGAGTACACCCCTCACATTTTTGTAAATATTTTATTATATCTTTTCATGTGACAGCAATGAAGAAATGACACTTTGCTACAATGTAAAGTAATGAGTGTACAGCTTGTATAACAGTGTAAATTTTCTGCCCCCTCAAAATAACTCAACACACAGCCATTAATGTCTATATCGCTGGCAACAAAAGTGAGTACACTCCTAAGTGAAAATGTCCAAATTGGGCCCAATTAGACATTTTCCCTCACTAATGTGACTCATTAGTGTTACAAGGTCTCAGATATGAATGGGGAGCAGGTGTGTTAAATTTGGTGTCATCGCTCTCACTCTCTCATACTGGTCATTGGAAGTTCAACATGGCACCTCATGGCAACGGACTCTCTGAGGATCTGAAAAAAAGAATTGTTGCTCTACATAAAGATGGCCTAGGCTATGAGAAGATTTCTAAGACCCTGGAACTGAGCTGTAGCACGGTGGCCAAAACCATACAGTGGTTTAACAGGACAGGTTCCACTCAGAACAGGCCTTGCCATGGTCGACCAAAGAAGTTGAGTGCACTTGCTCAGTGTCATAACCAGAGGTTGTCTTTGGGAAATAGACATATGAGTGCTGCCAGCATTGTTACAGAGGTTGAAGGGGTGGGGGTCAGCCTGTCAGTGATCAGACCATACGCCACACACTGCATCAAATTAGTCTGCATGGCTGTCGTCCCAGAAGGAAGAGATGATGTGCAAAAAAAGCCAGCAAACAGTTTGCTGAAGAAAAGCAGACTAAGGACATGGATTACTGGAACCATGTCCTGTAGTCTGATGAGACCAAGATAAATGTATTTGGTTCAGAGTGTGTCAAGCATGTGTGGCAGCAACCAGGTGAGAAGTACAAAGACAAGTGTGTCTTGCCTACAGTCAAGTATGGTGGTGGGAGTGTCATGGTTGGGGGCTGCATGAGTGCTGCTGGCACAGGGGAGCTACAGTTCATTGAGGGATCCATGAATGCCAACATGTACTGTGACATACTGAAGCAGAGCATGATCCCCTCTCTTTGGAGACTGGGCCACAGGGCAGTATTCCAACATGATAACGACCCCGAACACACTTCCAAGATGACCACTGCCTTGCTAAAGAAGCTGAGGGTAAAGGTGATGGACTGGCCAAGCATGTCTCCAGACCTAAACACTATTGAGCATCTGTGGAGCAACGGAAGGTGGAGGAGCGCAAGGTCTCTCACATCCACCAGCTCCGCGATGTCGTCATGGAGGAATGGAAGAGAACTCCGGTGTACCTGTGAAGCTCTGGTGAACTCCATGCCCAAGAGGGTTAAGGCAGTGCTGAAAAATATTGGTCGCCACACAAAATATTAACACTTTGGGCCCAATTTGGACATTTTTACTTATGCCGCGTACACACGGTTGGACTTTTCGACCGGACTTGTCTGACGGACGCCGACGGACCAAATCCGGCAAACAATCCGATCATGTGGGGGCTTCACCGGACCTTCAGCGGACTTTTCCAGTCGCAAATCTGACGGACTTTAGATTTGGAACATGCTTCAAATCTTTACGTCGTACCTCCGCCGGACCCAGAAATCTGCTCGTCTGTATGCTAGTCCGACGGACAAAAACCGACGCTAGGGCAGCTATTGGCTACTGGCTATCAACTTCCCTATTTTAGTCCAGTGTACATCATCAAGTAGGAATCCATCAGACTTTGGTGTGATCGTGTGTAGGCAAGTCCGGTCGTTAGAAAGTCCGTTGAAAGTCTGCCAAAAGTCAGTCGAAAGTAGCTGAAAAGTGTGACTGTGTGTATGCGGTATTAGGGATGTACTCACTTTTGTTGCCAGCGGTTTAGACATTAATGGCTGTGTGTTGAGTTATTTTGAAGGGATAGCAAATTCACACTGTTATACACGCTGTACACTCACTACTTTACATTGTAGCAAAGTGTCATTTCTTTAGTGTTGTCACATGAAAAGATATAATAAAATATTTACAAAAATGTGATGGGTGTACTCATTTTTGTGAGATACTGTATTTATGCACATTTACAATTTGAAGATTTTTGGAGAATTTTATGATGGACTTGAATTAAGCACTTGAGAAGCACTTTATGCTGGAGTGATGGACTTTATATCAGCACTATCATGTAGCACTTTCATACTTTTAATGTTTAAGCATTATAATTTATGTATTTATTATCATAGTGGATGTACATTGCACTTGATATTCATATTGGAAATTCACTGTATTTGTAGGTGTAAGCGCAGCTCTTTTATCCAACTTTCATTGTATGGTGTATACATTGAGATCAGCAAGTAGTACTTAGTATATTCCTTTGCGTAAGTGCATCTTTTTTTTCATTTTGTTTGCATCTTTCTGTATATCTTGTTCATACGAGGACACTGTGCCTTGAAGAAGGAGTAGGCTCCCTCCAGGCAAACCTGACCTTAATTTATCCAATGCTATATATGCTCCAACTTGGAGACTCTCAAAAATATAGCATTAGGACTACAGTGCACAGAAGAGCCTTGACGTAGGCACTAAAGATTCCACATATGTTGTATTTGCAAATCTGTGCAACTAAAACTCCTGTTTTTACCATCAATTGTTATACCAGCTGACTGGAGAAAAGCCAATGTAGCACCAATATATAAAAAAGGGCCAAAATACTTCCCTGGGAATTACAGACCAGTTAGCCTAACATCAATAGTATGCAAGGTCTTGGAGGGGATGATAAGGGACTATATACAAGATTTTAGTAATGAAAATGGTGTCATTAGCAGTAATCATCATGGATTCATGAAGAATCATTCTTGGCAAACCAATCTACTTGCCTTCTATGAGGAGGTAAGCTGACATCTAGATAAAGGAAGGCCCATAGACGTGGTGTATCTGGATTTTGCAAAAGCATTTGACACAGTTCCCCATAAACGTTTACTGTACAAAGTAAGGTCCATTGGCATGGATCATAGGGTGAGTACATGGATTGAAAATTGGCTACAAGGGCGAGTTCAGAGCGGGGTGATAAATGGGGAATACTCGGTATGGTCAGGGGTGGGAGGTGGGGTTTCCCAGGGTTCTGTGCTGGAACCAATCCTGTTTAATTTGTTCATAAACAACCTTTAGGATGGGATAAACAGTTCAATCTCTGTATTTTTGAACGATACTAAGCTAAGCAGGGCAATAACTTCTCCACAGGATGTGGAAACCTTGCAAGAAGATCTGAACAAATGAATGGGGTGGGCAACTACATGGCAAATGAGGATAATTGTAGAAAAATGTAAAATAATGCATTTGGGTGGCAAAAATATGAATGCAATCTACATACTAGGGGGTGAACCTCTGAGGGAATCTAGGATGGAAAAGGACCCGGGGGTCCTAGTAGATGAAAGGCTCAGCAATAGCATGCAATGCCAAGCTGCTGCTAACAAAGCAAACAGAATATTGGCATGCATTAAAAAGGGGATTAACTCCAGGGATAAAGTGATTATTCTCCCACTCTAAAAGACTCTGGTCTGGCCGCACCTGGAGGATGCTGTCCACTTCTGGGCACCAGTCCTCAGGAAGGATGTACTGGAAATGGAGCGAGTACAAAGAAGGGCAACAAAGCTAATAAAGGGTATGGAAGATATTAGTTATGAGGAAAGGTTGTGAGCACTGAACTTTTTCTCTCTGTAGAAGAGACGCTTGAGAGGGGATATGATTTCAATTTACAAATACTATACTAATGACCCCACAGTAGGGATAAAACTTTTTCACGGAAGGGAGTTTAATAAGACATGTGGCCACTCACTAAAATTAGAAGAAAAGAGGTTTAACCTAAACTGCATAGAGGGTTCTTTACTGTAAGAGCGGTAAGGAGGCGGTGGTTTCAGCGGGGGCATTGATACTTTCATAAAACTATAAGATAAGCACCTGAATGACCACAACATACACGGATATACAATGTAATACTGACCTATAATCGCACACATAGGTTGGACTTGATGAACTTTTTTTCTTTTTTTTAACTCACCTACTATGTAAGGTAAATTTGTTTTTTCTTTGTCAGTTTGTGTTGTGCATTGCCCTTCCATGTGCACCTTCTGAAAAGTCTAGTTATAAATTGGGGTAGTTGCCAGCTCTTTATATAACTTGTTTGTTGGATTTAGCATGGGGAAATACATCGGATGCCTCCAGCCACCATTGTGCTCTTTCTGAGCATCCAATGTGTCCCTGTGCCTTTAAGGAGGAGTGGGCTCTCTCCAGGCAAATCTGCCCTTATTTTATCCACTACTATATATGCTCCAACTTGGAGACTCTCAAAAACATAGAGTTAGGACCACAGTACACAGGGGAGCTTCGACGTAGGAATTGCAGTTTCCACATATTCTTGCAAATGTGTGCAACTAAAAGCTCAGTTTAAACAGGAATTGTTAGACAGGGTCAATGTGTTTTTTTGTTTGTTTTTTTTTTGTGGGGGGGTTGCAAGCTAGCTGGTAAATGTACTGGGAAATTTTTTGTCTTTACGTTTTTTAAGATGTGTAAGATAGTTTTGCTTGATATAAGTACAGGGGGTATACAAAAGGGATCAGTGGGGGAGAATGAGGGAAAAATTATAAGCAATGTAAGATTTAAAATAAAAAGCATTGTCCATTTTTAAATGTGTCTGTGAAACTTTTGTTGTGGCACAGTACATATTTGTGTGGCACTTGTATGCTGTGTAGAGGGTAAGAAACCTCAGGCTCTGGTTTACTATGCCCCTTTAGGCTCCCTCTACTGTCAGCACAATGTGACTATAAAGAACATTTGCCATGGTGAACATAGCTCATTAAATGACTGTTCTATAGGAAGGGCCCAGGGGTGCTCTGGGTCTTTCACAATCCTATTGGAGTGACACTCAAGAATTTCTGCTCTGTTTTGAAATATAATTATTGTTTTAATAATTAAACAGTATATAGCTTTTAATTTTTATGGCAAAAATTATCTTCTTGGCTCTGGGTATAGTAAAAATTATTTTTTGGGTCCTTGGACCCCTTGCAAGGTTAAAATACCCAGGATTAGAGTAAGGGGGTTAGATCCTCTGCCATGCTTATATTGCGTTAAAAGAAATGTACCATAACTTCTTGTTCCAGTGACAAGTGGAAGTTAGTAGAAATATTGTAAATGAACAAACAACAATAATATATTTTTTTTAAGTGGGATAGTCCCCTGTACATTCTATGACACTCTGTCATTCCTTGATACACATGGTGTGTCTTGGATCATAGGTGATAGGCAATCTCCTCAACAGGGAAGATAACCACAGTAAAGGGTTTTTCTCAAATCTTTCCAAAACTGAGATAAAACATGTGAGTGGTGTTAGTATTTAATTCGACTTAACCTGTGTTATCAATATACTTATCAAATATTAAAGCTATACTTAAACAATTTTAGTTGAATTGTAGGTGAAAATTATAGGGGAATATATTATAGGAGGGCAAGCAGGGGGATGTGGGAAGAAATTCCAGCTCTCCTGCTTTGCCATCTTTTCTAAAGCCTCATACATAGGGATGAGCTTCGAGTTCAAGTCGAACTCATGTTTGACTCGAACATTGGCTGTTCGCAAGTTCGCCGAACAGCGAACAATTTGGGGTGTTCGCGGCAAATTCGAATGCCGCAGAACACCCTTTAAAAGTCTATGGGAGAAATCAAAAGTGCTAATTTTAAAAGGCTTATATGCAAGTTATTGTCATAAAAAAAGTTTGGGGACCTGGGTCCTGCCCCAGGGGACATGGATCAATGCAAAAAAAAGTTTTAAAAATGGCTGTTTTTTCAGGAGCAGTGATTTTAATAATGCTTAAAGTCAAACAATAAAAGTGTAATATCCCTTTAAATTTCGTACCTGGGGGGTGTCTATAGTATGCCTGTAAAGGGGCGCATGTTTCCCGTGTTTAGAACAGTCTGACAGCAAAATGACATTTGGAAGGAAAAAACACATTTAAAACTACCCGCGGCTATTGCATTGCCGACAATACACATAGAAGTTCATTGATAAAAACGGCATGGGAAATCCCCACAGGAAAACCCGAACCAAAATTAAAAAAAAAAAAATGACGTGGGAGTCCCCCTAAATTCCATACCAGGCCCTTCAGGTCTGGTATGGATATTAAGGGGAACCCTGGCCAAAATTTAAAAAAAAATGACGTGGGGTTCCCCCTAAATTCCATACCAGACCCTTCAGGTCTGGTATGGATTTTAAGGGGAACCCCGCGCCAAAAAAAAAAAAACGGCGTGGGGTCCCCCCAAAAATCCATACCAGACCCTTATCCGAGCACGCAACCTGGCAGGCCACAGGAAAAGAGGGGGGACGAGAGTGCGGCCCCCCCCCCTGAACCGTACCAGGCCACATGCCCTCAACATTGGGATGGTGCTTTGGGGTAGCCCCCCAAAACACCTTGTCCCCATGTTGATGAGGACAAGGGCCTCATCCCCACAACTCTGGCCGGTGGTTGTGGGGGTCTGCGGGCAGGGGGCTTATCAGAATCTGGAAGCCCCCTTTAACAAGGGGACCCCCAGATCCCGCCCCCCCCTGTGTGAAATGGTAAGGGGGTACTTACCCCTACCATTTCACTAAAAACTGTCAAAAATGTTAAAAATGACAAGAGACAATTTTTGACAATTCCTTTATTTAAATGCTTCTTCTTTCTTCTATCTTCCTTCATCTTTTTTTTGCATTGATCCATGTCCCCTGGGGCAGGACCCGGGTCCCCAAACACTTTTTATGACAAAAACTTGCATATAAGCCTTTAAAATTAGCACTTTTGATTATTTATGTTTGTGTCCCATAGACTTTAACGGTGTTCGCGTGTTCGAGCGAACTTTTTTCGCATGTTCTGGTGCGAACCGAACAGGGGGGTGTTCGGCTCATCCCTACTCATACACACAATTGAATTTTCCGCAGACAAAACCTCAGACTTTTGTCCGAAGGCGTGTGCCTGGATTTTGTCTTGCATACAAACGGCAATGAATTATCAGTCAAAAAACACGAACGTAGTGACGTACTATGTGGTTTTTTTGGATGCATAGAATGCACTTTTTGATTAAGTTCTATTGATAGATAGCATGTCTAATATTATTTATTTTCTTTTTTAATGCACAATAAAAAATTTGTGGAGAATAATACTTGGCTATGTGTTTTACTTCAAATGACAGTTTGGGAGTAGGCAGTTTCATTTAAAAAATACAATGTAAAATTAACAAGGGACACCAACATAGTTGTATCTTTGATCTTAAAAACTACGGGATAATGGTGTTGTGGTAACTTGCCCAAAAAAAAAAAAAAAGCATAATAATATTATTCTTGATATCACTAGAAAAAAAAGCCTTTGAAAATTAATTTGCAATAACTCCATCAGTATCACCAGCAAAGCAGTTTCATTATTATCCCATTAAAGAAGAAGAGAATGTGCGCTGCATTTCGAGATTTCATAATCTGCCACGTCACGAATCTCAATTCTCCATTACGAACGCTAGTTTACCAGACCGACCGCTTCTGGCTCATCCTTGCTTCTGAGTATGCGTGTTTGGACTTTGGACTTTTGACTGACGGACTTGTGTACACACGCTTGGAAAATCCGACAACAGACATTTGTCCGCGGAAAATTTTAAAACCTGCCATCCAACATTTGTCTGCAGAAAATCCAACAATAATTTTCTGATGGAGCGTACAAATGGTCGGATATTACACCCACAGCCTGTCATCACACATTTCCCGTCAGAAAATCCGATCGTGTGTACGCGACTTAAGTTTTGCAGAAGAAAATCTTCTCACTCAAAGACCAACACCTGCAAAAATGGACACAAGTTACCTAAAACCAGAACTACTCTCCAATCAATTTTCTGGAAATCTTTAACGTTCTGTCCATCAGAACTATAGGAAAATTCAGTTTTTAATTTACATTATTTCCAGATTGTTAAGAAATAATAAACATATATAAAAGTCCAAAATAAAAGCTATGTTGCTGGGTTTTCTGTTAATACCCACATTTGATTCATAACCAGCTGTTTAAAAAAAAAACAATTAAAGTAAAAAAAGAACCAGGAAATTGCATGCTTTACTAAAAATGTCAAATTGTTTCAGTACACAAAATAATAAAAGATGTGATTCATGTATGACAATGCACTAAAAGGCATTGGCTTGTGGTTTACAATTTAAAACCTCAAAATTTGTTTTTCTCAAATGAATGCTAAGCTAACAACTTAGCCAAAACCAAATAACTTACCGTATATACTCGAGTATAAGTCGTTCCGAGTATAAGTCGAGGCCCTAATTTACCACAAAAAAATGGGAAAAACTTATTGACCCGAGTATAAGACGAGGGTGAGAAATGCACAGCTACTGTAAGTGGAAAAGAGGGTCAACAATGCCCATTTGCAGCATCACTGTGCCCATTTGCATGCCTCACTGTGCCCATTTGCAGCCATAGGTCCCCTGAACTTCAAACTCGGTAGTTAAGGGTTCCTAGATGCCCCCTAGCTGCAGCCAAAATTTGGGGTCTCTGAACCCAAAGGGTCCCAAAATGACATTGCTGCAGATAGACACAGTTGACCGAATTTGGGGCCCCGTATCTCGGGGCCACTTAGTGCTAAGAACCCCAAATTTGGTGTGCAAACCCAGTGGAACTAGCACCATAAAATTTCCAAAGCTGGGGTTTCTAGCACTAAGTGGCCACGAGATACAGGGCCCCAAAAATCAGTTCAGAAAATGTCAAGCACTTTTCTGCAGCAGAGAATGACATTTTCCGAACCAGTTTTGGGGCCCCGTATCTCAGGGCCACTTGGTGCTAGGAACCCAAGCTTTGGATATGTTATGGTACCAGGTCCACTGGGTTTGCACACCAAATTTGGGGTTCCTAGCACCAAGTGGCCCTGAGATATGGGGCCCCAAATCGGTTCAGAAAATGTCAAGCACTTTTCTGCAGCAGAGAATGACATTTTTTGAACCGATTTTGGGGCCCCGTATCTCGGGGTCACTTAGTGCTAGGAACTTCAGCTTTGGATATGTTATGGTACTAGGTCCACTGGGTTTGCATACCAAATTTGGAGTTTCTAGCCCTAAGTGGCCCTGAGATACGGGGCCCCAAAGTCGGTACGGAAAATGAAATTTTTTGCTGCAGAAAAGTGCTTGACTCGAGTATAAGTCGAGGGGGGCACTTTCAGCACAAAAAAATGTGCTGAAAAATTCGACTTATACTCGAGTATATACGGTAGTTCTTGTAAGCGGTCACAGTTTCTTTTTGGGTTTTTATTTATACATATTAAATAAATAGTGTAACTAATAACACATAAATGTAGAGAAATAATATGGAAAAATATAGGAGAAAAGAGACAGACCACTATAGTTCAGCTAGTAAAAGATATGGCTACATTTATTGAACAAGAGGTACAGCATTGCCATGATGTTTTCTTATCTTGAAAGAAAATCACCTAATGAGCTGTGGAAGCATACATAAGAATATGTGTTTTCTAAAAATCTGTTGAAGGGTAATTCCACTTTCATGAAAAATAAATAAAAAATTCTATAGCATATACAATTTTTACACAAGCCATATTCTAACTTAACCACTTGCCTACCAGGCCAATTCTGACATTTCTCTCCTACATGTAAAAATCATATTTTTTTTGCTAGAAAATTACATAGAACCCCCAAACTTTATATATGTTTTTTTTAGTAGAGACCCTAGAGAATAAGATGGCGGTCATTGCAACTTTTTTATTTCACGCGGTATTTGCGAAGCAATTTTTTCAAACGCATTTTTAAAAAAAAAGCAGTTTCATGCATTAAAAAAAAAAAAAAAACAGTAAAGTTAGAACAATTTTTTTGCATAATGTGAAATATGCTGTTATGCTGAAAAAATAGATAACTAACATGTCACACTTCAAAATTGCACACGCTCGTGGAATGGTGCCAAACTTCGGTACTCCCCATAGGCAACGCCTAAAATTTCTTTACTCGTTACATGTTTTGCTTTAAAGAGGAGGAGAGTATACCTCACACGTGTGGTTTGAACACCGTTTTCATATGTGTGCGCGACTTACGTATGTGTTCGCTTCTGCGTGCGAGCACACTGGGACAGGGGTGCTTTAATTTTTTTTATTATTGTTAATTTTACTTTTATTCTTCTAGTTTGACACTTTTTAATTTTTTTTTAGCACTTTTATTCCCATTACAAGGAATATAAGCATCCTTTGTAATAGGAATAAGCATGACAGGTCCTCTTTACAGTGAAATATGGGGTCAATAAGTCCCCACATCTCACCTCTAGGCTGGGAAGTCTGAAATAAAAAAAACAAAAACTATCTCAGCTTCCCAGCCAAGGCGGCGCCATTTTTTCGAACGCAGAGGCCGGGTGTGACGTCATAACAACGTGTCCAGCCTCCGAACAATTATAGAGACTCTGGGAACCATCTGGTCCTCTGGAAATCTCTATTGTCAGTATTAGAGATTTATATGGCCGGAGTGAGTCGGTAGAAGCACCAGAGGGCAACGGGAGAGGGGATGGCTCACTGATTTCCCCAGAAGTCCCCACTAAGACACAAGTAACATTTTAGGCATCCTCTGCAGTAAAAATTATATTTTTAAAAATTAAAATTATACTCCCTCAGGGTTATTTACTTCTAAAAGAGATAAAGACAATGCAACTTTCTTCATGAGAACTTTAAAAGTCCATCAGCTGATTACATTGAACACAGGCACTCCAATTCAAGAATACATTTTTCAAGGACATAGTTGAACATGTAGCTTTTTCCTAAGAACAGAAACAGGTAGGGCTTTGCTACAAATAATACTTTTTTGCAACATAAACACAGTTACTCTTTAAATATAATTTCATAGAGTGAGGTCAGACAGAGGGAAAGGAGTTGATTAACCAAAGGCAAATGGGCTGTTCACTTTGCATGGGAATTTCCCTAGAGTTACTGAATGAGGTGAAGCTCTGATGACTTCCATTTATCCAATCATGTGCAAGAAAAATGTATATTTGTTTTTATTTTTTTATTTTTTTCCCTCTATGTGATTAAGTACTCTTTGGAACGTAAAATTTCACCACATTCAGTAAGCTCTGGGGAAAACTTCCTGGCAAAGTGCCACTTTCCTTGCAAAATGAGCAACCCGTTACCTTTAGTAAATTATCCTCATAAAGTAAGTACAGGGAGGATATACTGCGGCAGAATGGCACGGACAGGCAAAATCACGTACCTAGTACGCGATCTGCCTTCCGCGGGCGGGCAGTGCCCAAGACAGTCGGCTTCATTGGGGAAGCGATACAGGCTAAGGGGGAGGCCACAAACTTGTGGCCACCCCCTCGCGATCGCTCCCCACTAATGGAAATCTTCCTCTGCTGCTGTAATGTAAACAGCGGCAGAGGAAGTGATGTCATCTCTCCTCGAGGCGGTCTTTTCGTTCCGGTGCCGAGGAGAGAAAAAAACAAGTAAGTTTGCACCAACACGACACTAACAGTAGAACACGCAGGCACACTTTTCACCCCCAATCACCCCCTGATCACCCCCCTGTACCCCCTGTCACAGTGACACCAATAGCAGTTTTTTTTTGCATTGGTGTAAGTTTGTGACAGTTATAAGTGGTAGGGCAGTTAGGGTTAGCCCCCTTTAGGTCTAGGGTACCCCCCTTTAGGTCTAGGGTACCCCCTAATAAAGTTTTAACCCCTTGATCACCCCCCGTCACCAGTGTCACTAAGCAATCGTTTTTCTGATCATTGTATTAGTGTCACAGGTGACTCTAGTTAGGGAGGTAAGTATATAGGTTCGCCGTCAGTGTTTTATAGTGACAGGGAGCCCCATATACTACCTAATAAAGGTTTTAACCCCCTGATTGCCCCCTAGTTAACCCTTTCACCAGTGATCACCGTATAACTGTTACGGGTGACGCTGGTTAGTTAGTTTGTTTATTATAGTTTATTATAGTTTCAGGGCACCCACCATTTATTACCTTATAAAGGTTTAACCCCCTAATCGCCCGGCGGTGATATAAGTTAAGTTTTAGGGTCAGATAAGGTCTGCGTCATCCCAGGCAGCGTCAGGTTAGCGCCAGTACCACTAACACCCACGCACGCAGCATACACCTCCCTTAGTGGTATAGTATCTGAACGGATCAATATCTGATCCGATCAGATCTATACTAGCGTCTACAGCAGTTTAGGGTTCCCAAAAACGCAGTGTTAGTGGGATCAGCCCAGATACCTGCTAGCACCTGCGTTTTGCCCCTCGGCCCAGCCCAGCCCACCCAAGTGCAGTATTGATCGATCACTGTCACTTACAAAACACTAAACACACATAACTGCAGCATTCGCAAAGTCAGGCCTGATCCCTGCGATCGCTAACAGTTTTAGTTGGTAGCATTTTGATACAGTCGCTAACAGTCAGGAGCTTTTTGACCTGTGAGTCTCACTTGTGTACCACTAAATTTAGAGCCCAAAATGGCAAATCGAAGGTACACTAGTGAAGAGTCCTACACGTTTCTGAGCATGACAGATAGTGAAGAGGAAGTCACTCATCTGTCAGATTCAGGCTCAGAATACGATCCTGTAGAGGACAGCGGCTCCATGACAGATAGCTCTGACGATGGAGTTGTGGTCCCTGCCAAGGTCAGGCGTACCAGACCCCGAACTTCTTCTTCTGTCCTTGATGTGCAAGAACCGCAGGTCCCTCGTATGGAGCAGAGAAGTACTAGCGCCGCTATTCCTTCTGGTGAACTGGTGAGCACCAGCAGCCTAGTACACCCTGGTCGTACATCCAGCACTGCAGTAACACTTGGTGACGTGGCGAGTCCCATAAGTGTAGTTCAAGATGGCGAGGTGGCAAGCACAAGTAGTGTCCCACTGCCACCAAGAAGAAGACGAACACAGGCCCGTCGTGCCCATAGTGCCCTTCCTGCTGCATTCGCCAATCCGAATTGGGAACCCACCACTTCTGCAGCACCCGTACTTCCCCCATTCACTGGCCAACCTGGCATTCAGGTGGAAACAGTTGATTTTACGTCACTGGATTTTTATTTGCTGTTTTTCACTGAAGATCTCTATAGATCTATTGTGGACCAAAGCAATTTGTACGCTGGTCAACACATCGCCACTATTCCCCAGTCCTCCCTTGCTAGAGATTGGAAACCAATTACGGTTTCTGAATTTAAGATCTTTCTGGGCCTTTCCCTCAACATGGGCATAAATAAAAAGAGTGAGTTGCGGTCATATTGGTCCATTGACCCAGTTTACTATATGCCGGTGTTCTCTGCCTCCATGGCCAGGGCACGATACGAGCAGATTTTGCGGTTCATGCACTTCAACAACAATGAACCCTGTCGTCCTCGTGGAGACCCTGAATACGATCGGCTCTACAAAATTCGGCCCCTCGTAAACCACTTCAACCATTTTTGCAGACTTGTTTACTCCCCATCAAGTTGTCTGCGTTGATGAGTCCCTGATTAAGTTTTCTGGCCACTTGTTATTCAAACAGTACCTTCCCAGCAAGCGTGCCAGATATGGGGTCAAGATGTATAAGCTCTGTGACAGGGCCACAGGCTATACATGTAGTTTTATGGTTTACGAGGGCAAAGATGGTCACGTAGAGCCGACAAACTGCCCTGACTACATAGGAAGCGCTGACAAGATTGTGTGGGACTTGGTGTCACCCTTATTCGGAAAGGGGTACCACTTGTATGTGGACAATTATTACACGAGCGTGACACTTTTTAGTCACCTTTTTGATCATCAGATTGGAGCATGTGGCACCGTGCGATCTAATCACTTGGGCTTTCCCCAGAGGCCCCTCTGTGTCCACGAATATAACCTTAACATGGGAGGGCTGGACCTCAATGACCAGTTGTTGGCGCCGTACCTAGTTGCCTGTAAGGCCAGACGCTGGTACAAAAAAGTGTCTGTTTATTTATTTCAATTGGCTTTGCTGAACGCTTATGTGCTATACAGAGCTTCAGGACAGACTGGATCCTTCCTTAAATTCCAGGAAGAGATCATCAGAGCCCTTCTGTTTCCAGACAGTGCTCCACCTCACCTTTCCCAACCAAATGCAGTAAGCCGGCTGCATGAGAGGCATTTTCTTTATGTCCTCCCGAGTACCCCTACCCAACGAGCCCCCCAAAAAAGATGTCATGTCTGCAGCAAGCGCGGATATAGGCGTGACACCCGGTATTATTGTCCCTCCTGTCCTGACCTGGTCTTTGCATTGGTGAATGTTTTTTTACCATACACTAGTTGAGTATTAGCATTGGGTACAGCATTGCACAGACTAGGACACACTTTCACAGGGTCTCCCAAGATGCCATCGCATTTTGAGAGACCCAAACCTGGTACCAGTTACAAAAGTTAAAGTTACAAAAAAAAGTGTAAAAAAAAACAAAACAAAACAAACAAAAGTAAAAAAAAAACACAAAAAAATATATAAAATAAAAAAACCAAAAATAGTTGTTGTTTTATTGTTCTCTCTCTATTCTCTCTCTATTGTTCTGCTCTTTTTTACTGTATTCTATTCTGCAATGTTTTATTTTTATTATGTTTTTATCATGTTTGCTTTATAGGTATGCAATTTTTTTATACTTTACTGTTTACTGTGTTTTATTGTTAACCATTTTTTTGTTTTCAGGTACGCCATTCAGCTGTAGAGCGGATTTATTTATCTTGACAGCAACAGCGTTTGCTCCCACGATACACACACAGTTCCATACTTCAGCATATATGCCGAAGCGTGGGGGCAGCAGTGGGTGGAGGAGCGATCTGCTCCTACCTTCTGCGGGAGGATGCCCCCATGCTTCGGCATATATAAACGGTGCATGTATGCCCATCATTAGAAGTGAGTGAATGAAGGGAGGTATTCTAATGGTGGGAACCCACCGATCAATATCTTTTTTTCGTTCAGCCCACAGGCTGCATGAAGAAAAAGTTTACAATATATGCCCAACAAGGACCAGCAACGTACTGGTATGTTGCTAGACTTTGAGTGGTTATACCAGAATGATGCCTGCAGGTTTAGGTATCATCTTGGTATCATTCTTTTCAGCCAGTGGCCGGCTTTCATGTAAAAGCAATCCTAGCGGCTAATTAGCCTCTAGACTGCTTTTACAAGCAGTGGGAGGGAATGCCCCCCCCACCATCTTCCATGTTTTTCTCTGGCTCTCCTGTCCCAACAGGGAACCTGAGAATGCAGCCTGTGATTCAG
Organism: Lithobates clamitans; assembly: GCA_037952925.1. Classification (NCBI taxonomy): domain Eukaryota; kingdom Metazoa; phylum Chordata; class Amphibia; order Anura; family Ranidae; genus Lithobates; species Lithobates clamitans. Next base: position 2,015,190 of record JBBGZY010000088.1, read on the forward strand.
CCAGCTGACCATAGAGCTGATCAGAGACCAGAATGGCTCCAAACACATCTATGGCCTAAGAAACTGGAAGCTACGAGCATTTCATGACTTAAATTTCGCCGGTTGTAAACAGCGCCATTAGGAAATTGGGAAAGCATTTTATCACACCAATCTTGGTGTGGTCAGATGCTTTGAGGGCAGAGAAGAGATCTAGAGTCTAATAGACCCCAATTTTTTCAAAAAAGAGTACCTGTCACTACCTATTGCTATCACAGGGGATATTTACATTCCCTGAGATAACAATTAAAATGATTTAAAAAAATGAAAGGAACAGTTTAAAAATAAGATAAAAAAGCAAAAAAAAAAAAAAAGCAAAAAAAAAAAAGCACCCCAGTCCCCCCCTGCTCTCGCGCAAAGGCGAACGCAAGCGTCAGTCTGGCGTCAAATGTAAGCAGCAATTGCACCATGCATGTGAGGTATCACCGCGAAGGTCAGATCAAGGGCAGTAATTTTAGCAGTAGACCTCCTCTGTAAATCTAAAGTGGTAACCTGTAAAGGCTTTTAAAGGCTTTTAAAAATGTATTTAGTTTGTCGCCACTGCACGTTTGTGCGCAATTTTAAAGCATGTCATGTTTGGTATCCATGTACTCAGCCTAAGATCATCTTTTTTATTTCATCAAACATTTGGGCAATATAGTGTGTTTTAGTGCATTAAAATTTGTATGCACTAAATGAAACACCCACCATTTTAATCTGTAGGGCATTTGCTTTAAAAAATATATACCGTAATGTTTGGGGGTTCAAAGTAATTTTCTTGCAAAAAAAAAAATTCTTTCATGTAAGCAAAAAGTGTTAGAAAGGGCTTTGTCTTCAAGTGGTTAGAAGAGTGGGTGATGTGTGAGAAAAGCTTCTAAATGTTGTGCATTAAATGCCAGGACGGTTCAACCCCCCCCCCCCCAAATGACCCCATTTAGGAAAGTAGACACCCCAAGCTATTTGCTGAGAGGCATGTCGATTCTATGGAATATTTTATATTGTGACACAAGCGGGAAAAAGACACATTTTTTTTTTTTTGCACAAAGTTGTCACTAAATGATATATTGCTCAAACATGCCATGGGAATATGTGAAATTACACCTCAAAATACATTCTGTTGCTCCTCCTGAGTACAGGGATACCACATGTGTGGGACTTTTTGGGAGCCTAGCCGCGTACGGGACCCTGAAAACCAAGCACTGCCTTCAGGCTTTCTAAGGGCGTAAATTTTTGATTTCACTCTTTACTGCCTATCACAGTTTTGGAGGCCATGGAATGCCCAGGTGGCACAACCCCCCCCCCCCAATGACCCTATTTTGGAAAGTAGACACCCTAAGCTATTTGCTGAGAGGTATAGTGAGTATTTTGCAGACCTCACTTTTTGTCAAGATTTGAAAATTGAAAAAAGAAAAAAAAAATTTTCTTGTCTTTCTTCATTTTCAAAAACAAATGAGAGCTGCATAATACTCACCATGCCTCTCAGCAAATAGCTTGGGGTGTCCACTTTCCAAAATGGGGTCATTTGGGGGGGTTGTGCTATCTTGGCATTTTATGGCCTTCGAAACTGTGACAGGTAGTGAGGAGTGAATCAAAAATTTACGCCCTTAGAAATCCTGAAGGCGGTGCTTGGTTTCGGGGCCCCGTATGTGGCTAGGCTCCCAAAACGTCCCACACATGTGGTATCCCCATACTCAGGAGAAGCAGCAGAATGTATTTTGGCATGTAATTCCACATATGCCCATGGAATGTTTGAGAAATATATCATTTAGTGACAACTTTGTGCAAAAAAAAAAGTTTGTAATTTTCCCGCAACTTGTGTCAAAATATAAAATATTCCATGGATGCCACATGCCTCTCAGCAAATAGCTTGGGGCGTCTACTTTCCAAAATTGAGTTCATTTGGGGGGGTTTGTGCCATCTTGGCATTTTATGGCCTTCAAAACTGTGATAGGTAGTGAGGAGTGAAATCAAAAATTGATACCCTTAGAAATCCTGAAGGCGGTGCTTGGTTTCGGGGCCCCGTACGCGGCTAGGCTCCCAAAAAGTCCCACACATGTGGTATCCCCATACTCAGGAGAAGCAGCAGAATGTATTTTGGTGTGTAATTCCACATGTGCCCATGGAATGTTTGAGAAATATATCATTTAGTGACAACTTTGTGCAAAAAAAAAGTTTGTAATTTTCCCGCAACTTGTGTCAAAATATAAAACATTCCATGGATGCCACATGCCTCTCAGCAAATAGCTTGGGGCGTCTACTTTCCAAAATTGAGGTCATTTGGGGGGGTATTGTGCCATCTTGGCATTTTATGGCCTTCAAAACTGTGATAGGTAGTAAGGAGTGAAAACAAAAATTTACGCCCTTAGAAATCCTGAAGGCGGTGCTTGATTTCGGGGGCCCCGTTTGCGGCTAGGCTCCCAAAAAGTCCCACACATGTGGTATCCCCATACTCAGGAGAAGCAGCAGAATGTATTTTGGGGTGTAATTCCACATATGCCCATGGCATGTTTGAGCAATATATCATTTAGTAACAACTTTGTGCAAAAAAAAAAAAGTTTAAAATTTTCCCGCAACTTGTGTCAAAATATAAAATATTCCATGGACTCAACATGCCTCTTAGCAAATACCTTGGGGTGTCTACTTTCCAGAATGGGGTCATTTGGGGGGGTTTGTGCCATCTTGGCATTTTATGGCCTTCAAAACTGTGATAGGTAGTGAGGAGTGAAATCAAAAATTGACGCCCTTAGAAATCCTGAAGGCGGTGCTTGGTTTCGGGGCCCCGTACGCGGCTAGGCTCCCAAAAAGTCCCACACATGTGGTATTCCCGTACTCAGGAGAAGCAGCAGAATGTATTTTGGGGTGTAATTCCACATGTGCCCATGGAATGTTTGAGAAATATATCATTTAGTGACAACTTTGTGCAAAAAAAAAAAAAAAGTTTGTAATTTTCCCGCAACTTGTGTCAAAATATAAAATATTTCATGGACTCAACATGCCTCTCAGCAAATAGCTTGGGGTGTCTACTTTCCAAAATGAGGTCATTCGGGGGGGTTCGTGCCATCTTGGCATTTTATGGCCTTCAAAACTGTGATAGGTAGTGAGGAGTGAAATCAAAAATTTACGCCCTTAGGAATCCTGAAGGCGGTGCTTGGTTTTCGGGGCCCGTACGCGGTTAGGCTCCCAAAAAGTCCCACACATGTGGTATCCCCATACTCAGGAGAAGCAGCTAAATGTATTTTGGGGTGCAAGTCCACATATGCCCATGGCCTGTGTGAGCAATATATCATTTAGTGACAACTTTTTGTACATTTTTTTTTGTCATTTTTCAATCACTTGGGACAAAAAAAAATATTCAATGGGCTCAATATGCCTCTCAGCAATTTCCTTGGGGTGTCTACTTTCTAAAATGGGGTCATTTGGGGGGTTTTGTACTGCCCTGCCATTTTAACACCTCAAGAAATGACATAGGCAGTCATAAACTAAAAGCTGTGTAAATTCCAGAAAATGTATCCTAGTTTGTAGACGCTATAACTTTTGCGCAAACCAATACATTTACGCTTATTGACATTTTTTTTACTAAAGACATGTGGCCGAATACATTTTGGCATAAATGTATGACTAAAATTGAGTTTATTGGATTTTTTGTATAACAAAAAGTAGAAAATATCATTTTTTTTCTAAATTTTCGGTCGTTTTTATAGCGCAAAAAAAAACAAACCGCAGAGGTGATCAAATACCATCAAAAGAAAGCTCTTTTTGTGGGAGGGAAAGGACGCAAATTTCATTTGGGTACAGCATTGCATGACCGCGCAGTTAGCAGTTAAAATGATGCAGTGCCAAATTGTAAAAAGTGCGCTGGTCAGGAAAGGGGGAAAATCCTTCCGGGGCTGAAGTGGTTAAAGAACTCCACTGTGCTTATTCATTAAATCAATGCAAATATCTATGTGCTAAGAGCAGAGATCAATCAGAATCCATCCAATTCTGATTGGTTGTTATGAGTTACTAAACATTGAACTAAGCACATTTCTCCATGCACTGTTTAAAGAGTAAGAAGGTGCTTTAATTACCTGCAGGTGAAAAATAGTCAGTAACATTTTAAGATTAAATACATTAAGCCATATTGACATTTTCATTGTGAAAATATTTTGATAAATAAAACTGCAACATAATGGTTCATGTGCTTCATAAAGCTTCACTAAATCGCAAATGTTTGCAATCCTCATTCAATTAAACAATAGTAATGTGTTCCCAACAAATCACTACGGATATAAAAAATTCCATCATATTGACATGGACAGTTTACTTTATTCTTCTGGTATTCATTAAATCAATTACAAGTTTGTTTTCTGTGCGTACTATATAGCAAACTCTACATGATTTCAGCTGAATATAGTAGCAAGAATCTCATGGCTATAGGGTAGAACAGAAAACTGGAAGATAACTGTTCTTAAGGAGCATCTCAGCTGCACATTTTTTCCTAATCACTAGTGTTCCTTTAGCTAAATAGCATTGGCAACATCTGCATGGGTCTCCCCATTCCTGAAATATAAGGAGGAAAATAATAACCCTTTAACAACTTGCTGACCGCCTCATAGCAGTTTTACTGCTACAGGGCGGCAGCTCTGCACCGGATCACTTATAATACAGTGGGGACGGAAATTATTCAGACCCCCTTAAATTTTTCACTCTTTGTTATATTGCAGCCATTTGCTAAAATCATTTAAGTTCATTTTTTTCCTCAATAATGTACACACAGCATCCCATATTGACAGAAAAACACAAAATTGTTAACATTTTTGCAGATTTATCAAAAAAGAAAAACTGAAATATCACATGGTCCTAAGTATTCAGACCCTTTGCTGTGCCACTCATATGTTTAACTCAGGTGCTGTCCTTTTCTTCTGATCATCCTTGAGATGGTTCTACACCTTCATTTGAGTACAGCTGTGTTTGATTATACTGATTGGACTTGATTAGGAAAGCCACACACCTGTCTATATAAGACCTTACAGCTCACAGGGCATGTCAGAGCAAATGAGAATGATTTGATATGCAACTTTTTCTCACTTGTCTCTTTTACATCAACTAGAGAGTTAACAAAACTAGACACAACTAGTTCTACATCAACTAGAGAGTTACACAACTAGAGATATACTCCAATACTATTTTTTTTAAATAGAAAAATGCAGTGCAGCCCTGAAGTGAGATTACTTGCACATTTACTAGGTATATAAAAGGGCATTGTTTGCCAAGCTTCTCAGGTTTACCAAACTTCCATAAGAGTCTGTTGATGTTGATCTTTTGGCACTTATATAACAATGTGCTCATCAGAGATCAAGGCTTGTCAAAAGGGAAAAAGCCCTGATTAATAAAGTGGTGCTCAAATGTGACAGTAGGCTATGCATGTATTATATTTTAACTCTGCACATTTTATTTACAGAAAAAACACTGAAATTGACCTTGGACTTGGCGTCTGAACGAAAACCTATTAGATGATGCAGTAGTGCTAGCTCAGGTGACTGATGCTATCTCTCTGTATTTCAAAGAGAACACGACGGGAGAAACTGGGGTAGCATATGTTTGGGAGGGACATAAAGCTGTGATACGGGGTGAATTTATTGCCCAAGGAGCTAGGCTCAAAAAGGCACATTGTGGGGAACTCCAATCCTTGCTGACACAATTGCGTACAGTAGAACTCAAACACAAACGACAAATGACCCCTCTTCTGTACGATAAATTAACAGCCCTCAGGGCACAGCTCTCAGACCTACTAGAAAAACGAACCCATGACAGACTCCGATACGTCTCACATAAATTCTATGAGTTTGGAAATAAGTGTGGCAGACTACTGGCCAGAGCCCTGAAACGGCAACGCACATCCGGACATGTCCATAAAATTCAAACGCCCTCGGGATCCCAAACTGTACTATCCTCTAAAATTGCGGATGCCTTTCGCGATTATTATGCTCAACTTTATCAACTCCCGGCCACACTTGCAGGACATACGCCCTCTCAGAAGGCGGACTGTATTGTGCAATATTTGGAGGAGGCACTCACACCACAACTATCTCAACAAATCAGTGATCAGCTTGACAGGCCTATAGTGGTAGAGGAAATAGAAGCAATCATTTAAGGATCTTCCGCAAGGGAAAAGTCCTGGTCCTGACGGACTAACTAATGCGTATTATCGCAAATTTTCTCACCTCCTGGCTGCCCGAATGTGCACATATTTCAATGCTTTAGCTTCGGGCACCACCCTCCCAAGGGATGCGTTAATGACGCACATCACCGTCCTTCCAAAGGAAGGTAAAGATCCCTCCATTCCCAGCAGCTATAGGCCGATTTCACTGCTGAACACTGACATTAAGATTTTCGCGAAAGTGTTGGCTAATCGCCTCAAACCTATCCTCCCGTCGGTGATTCATACAGATCAAACGGGTTTTATAACGGGTAGGGAGGCTAGGGACAATTCCAATCGAGCCATACAACTGATACACTGGGCGAACTTGCGACGGCCCAGTGCACCCTGTCTCCTCTTATCCACGGACGCTGAGAAGGCCTTCGACAGGGTGGACTGGGCCTATTTGCAGGCGGTGCTCTCTCGATTGGGCTTGGGAAATAATATGCTCCAATGGATAGGGTCATTATACAGTTCCCCCGAAGCGCGGGTTAAAGTAAACGGAACGCTTTCCAACCCCTTTCCTATTCGAAACGGTACATGGCAGGGGTGCCCTTTGTCCCCCCTGATTTTTGCCCTCACTCTAGAACCACTACTCAACATAATCAGAGCAAATCCTAATATTAAGGGGCTCACGGTAGGAACGACAGAGCATAAATTATCGGCTTACGCAGACGACGTCCTTTTCTATGTTACAGACCCACTGATCTCCCTACCTAACATCATGTCTGAATTAAAGAGATTCTGTTCTTTATCAAATTTCAAAATTAACTATAGCAAGTCTGAGATTCTCCCCCTCAATGTTCCTCATACAATGCGTTCACAACTACAAGCCTCCTTCTCCTTCACGTGGTGCTGCTCTTCCTTAAAATATCTGGGGATTCACCTCCCAGCTGATATAACACAACTTTACTCATGCAATTTTGCCCCATTACTCGCAACTATCAAAACTGATTTAATTAGGTGGGATCGCACTTCCTTTTCGTGGATGGGGCGGGTCAGCATACTGAAAATGAATGTACTACCACGAATTCTGTTTTTTCTCCAGATGGTACCTATTGCTTTGCCCAGATCTCTTTTCTCAGCCTTCAACAGCCTGTTTGTTAAATTTATTTGGCAGGGTCATGTAACCCGCTTAGCTCTCCGTACACTGCAACGCCCTAAAAATATGGGAGGATTGGGAGTGCCTTCTGTCCGCAAATATTATGAGGCAGTGGCCCTGCAGAGAGTTCTCGAATGGCACCATCACACCTCTACCAAGGCTTGGGTTCCTCTCGAGAAGTTTCTGGCGGGGCGCAACTTGTCTCATGCCCCTTGGCTCCCGCGAGAGAACAGAGGTCTTTTGAGCTTTGTGTCCCCGATCTCTATACATGTGCTAAGATTGTGGGATGCTATTAACTCAAAGGAGCGGCTGTCACAACCAACATCCCCGCTTGCACCGCTAGGGGGCTTTCCCTGGTTTACTCCAGGGGAACACCTTTCCTAATTCCACAATTGGACCAATGATGGGGAGGTTTGTTGTGGACGGTTTGTTCACGAACAAGGTTTGGTGTCCTTGGACTGGCTCCGATCCCAGTTTGGTAGCTTTCCTATGGATGGATGGCGATATAGACAATTACAGCATTTTATTAAGAGTTTACCTCTCCCTGTGCGACCCCCCTCATCACTAACCCCCTTCGAAAAACTATGTAAATCCGAGGGCCCCATTTCTCACTCTATTTCCTTGCTTTATGCGATGCTGCAGTCTGCGGAATCTCAGAACAAACCTACATACATTAGGGAATGGGAGAGAGACCTGGGACACACATTTACTGAGGTCCAATTGAATAACCTTTATCGGCTCACTCATAAGAGCTCAATAGATACCAAAATGCAGGAAAATTGTTTCAAACTATTAACCCGATGGTATAAGGTACCAACGAAACTGGCAAAAATTTATCCGACAACTTCTGCTGCATGTTGGAGGGGCTGCGGGCTTCGGGGCACTTTCCTGCATATTTGGTGGGAGTGCCCGAGGCTTCAGCCCTTCTGGCTAGATGTTAGAGCCCAGATAAAGGTTATCCTAGACGTGGATTTACCGGACTCCCCAATGGAGTTCTTACTGCACGTGCCATCCACCCCACTAAGTCACTACACTGTGATTTATTGGATCCTCCCCCCTTTTTTCCTTTTTTTTCTTATTCTGTACCCCTTGTATTATTATTTGTTATATATGAAAATAATATATAATAAAGATTATATAAAAAAAGAAAAAACACTGAAATTGACCCAAATATACAATGAAAATAAATTATATTCTTTAAACCTTCTGTATTTTACTTCTGGCTAAAGCATGTTTGCCGTCATCCTTCCAATGTACAAATTGCCCACATTATGCATTCAGATCCTGGTCAAAAAGACAGCAGTGTCAAGGTAATGATTTAATTATTTTCATGCGACCATAGACAGAAATTCAGCAGCAGTTTTCTTTAGATTTATTCAAGAGATATGATATTTGCAATAATACATTTGCAAAGAGCAAGGACTTGCTAAAGATGCTTGCATAATACTAAATCATTTTCTTTTTTTTGTATGCCTGGCTGTGTCATATTTCTTCCCAAACATAAGTTGTCATTTATTTTGACATAAATATTCAAAATATTGATTTATTGTGTCAAAGTACCAAACCATTAATATTCAATGGCTGAATTTATTCAGTACATAATTAATGAATGAAGTCAATAAGGACCTCAAACTGCAGATAATAATAGAATATACTGTATATATATATATATATATATATATATATATGTATATATATATATATGTGTATATATATATATATATATATATATATATATATATATATATATATATATGTATATATACCGTATTTATCGGCATATAACACGCACAGGCGTATAACACGCACATTCATTTTAAGAGGGAAGTTTCAGGAAAAAACTTAAATTTTAAATAAGAAACTTTGAAGCAAAATAAGGGTCAGTGCCCATCTGCAGCCTCACCATTGCCATCAATGCAGCCTGATTAATGCCCATCTGCAGCCTCACAAGTGCCATCAATGGAGCCTTATTAGTCCACATCAATGCAGCCTCACCATTGCCATCAATGCAGCAGCCTCACCATTGCCATCAATGCAGCAGCCTCACCATTGCCATCAATGCAGCCTGATTAATGCCCATCTGCAGCCTCACAAGTGCCATCAATGGAGCCTTATTAGTCCACATCAATGCAGCCTCACCATTGCCATCAATGCAGCAGCCTCACCATTGCCATCAATGCAGCAGCCTCACCATTGCCATCAATGCAGCAGCCTCGCCATTGCCATCTATTGACTTCCTATTACAGAGGCCGCCAAGTAAACAGTAGATTCTCACTGTATGTAATCTGACGGCACTCGTCCCGCCCCCCGTTGCCTCCGGGCAGCTGAATTGAAGTATTGAAGTACTGGCGTATAACACGCACACGCTATTTGCACCCGATTTTCATGGTGAAAAAGTGAGTGTTATACGCCAATAAATACAGTATATATATGTATATATATATATATATATATATATATATACATACCGTATTTATTGGCGTAATAACACGCGCCGGCGTATAACACGCACCCCAAGTTTAGGAGGGCATTTTAAGGAAAAAAACTTTTAGGAGGGAAGTTTAAGGAAAACAACTTACATTTAAATGCCAATCAATGCAGCCTCATCAGTGTCCATCTGCAGCCTTGTCCATCATTGCAGAATGATCAGTGTCTATTTGCAGCCTTGCCCAGTGCCGTTTGCAGCCTTGCTAAGTGCCATTTGCAGCTTTGCCCATTGTCATATGCAGCTCTGCCCATTGTCATATGCAGCCTTGCCCAGTGCAGCCTTGCCCAGTGCCATGTGCCGTTTGCAGCATTTAATTGTTTAATTTTGAGATAGACAGAGCCTGTGTACTCGGCTCGTCATGCCACCCTGCCTCCCTGCTGTCTCCGAGAGGATGAGGAGCGAGTGCTGCCAAAAAAGACCAAGTAGAGTGTACTGTGTACTCGGCTCGGCTCCGCTCGCAGTCCCGCCCAGTCCCGCCATTGGACGAAGTGTTATGTCCATCATAGGAGCTGGGCGGGACTGGGCGAGACTGCGGGCAGAGCCGAGCACTCGGCTCATTCTTTTTCGGCGGCGATCTGTCTTTTTCGGCGGCCCTCGTTTTTTTTTGGCAACGGTCAGTCTTTTTCAGCAGCGCTCGCTCTTTTTTGGCACACAGACAGTGGGGATCGGCGTATAACACGCACCCACGATTTTCCCCTGATTTTAAGGGGAAAAAAGTGCGTGTTATATGCCAATAAATACGGTATATATATATATATATATATATATATATATATATATATATATATAAAATTAATCCGCATTTATTGCAGATCAGTACAAATAAATGAATTGATCAGTAACAAAATCTGTGAAAACAGCAGCACTCCCAGATATCTGAATACCACAATATCTACTAGTAGTGTCAACAAGCAATGTGTTGTGCCATTCAAAATACATCAAAATATGATATACAACATTCAAACAAAATGTAATCCTTTAATCACCTTCACCAATTCTAGTGCTCTGGCCACCACCACTCAAAGCAGCTTACCAGAGGGTCGGAAATCAATGCACAATAGGTCCAATAGGGCTTTATGCTTTCCACAGATGGATGGATGGCTGTACAGGTTGTAAATGGCCACATACACTAGAAGCAAATTTCATATACAGAGGAAAAAAAATAATCCACATTGTGTAAAGCCGCATACACAGGAGCGGAATGTCCGAAAGAAAAAGTCAGACGGAAGCTTTTCATCGTCTATTCTGATCGTGTGTATGCCTTATCGGACTTTTTTTTTTGAAACTTCTGACGGACCTAGAAATGGAACATGTTCAAAATATTTCTGATGGAACCAATTCCTATCGGGAAAACCACTCGTCTGTATGCTGTTCCGACGGACCAAAAACGACGCATGCTCTGAAGCAAGTACGAGACAGAAGCTATTGGCTACTAGCTATTGAACTTCCTTTATCTAGTCCCGTCGTACGTGTTGTACGTCACCACGTTCTGGATGGTCAGACTTTGGTGTGACCATGTGTATGCAAGACCGCTTGAGCGGAATTCCTTCGGAGTTCCGTCGGAGAAACCTTCGGAGTTTATTCCGATGGCAAAACCGGTCGAGTGTACGTGGCATAAAAGTTTCCAAATCGATTTATTAAAACACATTAAAATACTCACATGCAAGCAAGTATAAACCAAGCACAAAGAATAAGAAACGTGGCCTGTCCAAGTCGGCCTAATGATGTCACCGCCATTGTGCATTTCATCCTACAGAATGTCTTCTAATGGGGTATCAGAGTGAGTATTTTTTTAATAAGTATTTTTATAAATAAGGGTTCTCTTACTGGCAGCTATATATGTTGTTTGGAATTATAATTTTTTCACATAGGTGATGTGAATTTGCTGGCTGCTTGCTGGGCAAGCGTGTGGAGACATGTTGTTTGACCCTATCCCACTAATACTCCTGTTGCAATTGACAGCTGAATGTTAACTTGCTGGGGATGTTAGCTGATGTCATTGATGAAATGTGGTCAGTGAAGTCCTCCAGTTTCTACAAATTGTCCTCAAAAAGGCTAGAAAAATTTCAAGATTTGGCACACATAGACTTCAATGGGGATCTCAGAGATAATGATGCGGGTTATAAGCACACAATAGTGCAAGCCTCATGCACTGAAAAGGGTATAACAATTTATTGCACTCACAAGGTAAATTTTTAAGCTTATAAAAGCTTCATGACCATCCGTTCCCAATCCAGGTTTTGCCTTTCTAGCTCAAGGGATCATTTCAGGCTCAAAGGGTAATACAAAATCCTCAAAACAACAAAAATGCCCGAAATAACAAAAACAATTTCTGTGATTCTACCTACTAATAAGGCCAAAAGAAAAAAAAAGGTAAAATATAATTGCTTGCTAGGGTTACTGTACTTTGTACATATTCTTTTGCATAGTCAGTGTTTTGAAAAATGGCACATGATTACCAATATTATTAAATAGAAATACTGGAAAAATGCTGAAATGTGCCCCAAGGTATACCCATATACACACAAAATGTTACCATTTTTGACTATTAATAATGCCTAATAAAGTAGTGTAAGCATGTGCCAGAACAATAACCTACAGAACTTAGTATGATTCCAAATTACCAATGAAAGATCAGAAATTGAATCAATGACTCAGCTTACTATTTAACATCTGATGCACATAAAAGGGTAAACCAAAAGATTCTACCTGTATTCAAAACTAAAATAAGATGTCATTCATTATATGAAAATAAGACATAAAGCCACTATGTGCTGCCTGACCTGGGTTAGGGTTACATCTCTTGTTACGGAATCTTACTAGTTGTTGGCAGTAACCTCGTTAGCAGCACACAGAAATCAGTGATTATCAACAAGTGGTTAATTCTCTGCAGCAAAAGATTAGCATCACCCACATAGTCCAAGCCTAACGGAAACTTCTGTTAACAGAAATGCTTAGACAGGCCCAGCTGACCTCCCCCATAAGATGCTATTTGCCTGGCTGTTAGGACCCATTCAAACTATTGTGGTACATTATTGTGCTCATGCTAGCATGTTTCATTTGAATGGGCTGCCTGTCAGAGCAAAATGGATCAAAAATGACTAATGTACAATTTCTGGCAGCTTAACACACCACAGACATGAGTGCAAGTGCATGCATTGCTCTACACTGCGATGAATGTCCCTTGGCAAGACATGTTTGGGGTGCCAATCAGGATGAAAGGATCGGCATCGCACAAGTGCATGTAGCATGCATTGCTGTGCATTGTGGCAATGCACACTACTACCTTATGATTATCAAATAGCATGAAAAGTCACTAAGCAAAAACAAGTATGAAGCTCGGAAGCTCTGATGTTTGTTCCAACTCAGTGACTCAAAAACAGATTGAGGTTAAATTCAGATAGAATACTAGCATGTTCAAGAGGAGGTCTTTGGTAATGAGCAGATGAGATTTGTTGTTTGTTTAACTATTTTTAATTTCTGGAAATTGTGCAATCTGCAAACCACTGAATTAAATAGGAATTGAATCTTAAAAATCAATTCTAACCATTTTAAGGCTAATAGGCAAGAGGTGTCAAGCAAGAGGGAGGCTGGGTACTGCAACTGTGGAAAATGTACCAATGAAAATTACATTTTAAAGAAATACCATACAGTGGGGAGTTTTATGTGAATTCAAAGGAGAAATGGGGGGACAAACAGTCCTTCAAATTACATGATTGGTAGATGCCTTTAAAAGATTAGGATTTTTTTTTTTTTTTTTAACCCCTTCTTGCCTAAGGGTAAAACAACTGCCTAAGCCCAATTTTGCAACTTTGACATGTGTTAGTAAAATCTTACATTTCATCACAACTACTTTGTGCATCAAGGTGGAGTATACCTTGTTTTTTTCAGGACAAATTGGGCTTTCATTTGAGGATAAATGGTAATTGATATCTCTTGATTTTGTTTAGTATCAAAGGAAAACTGGCCCATAATAGTAAAAAAAAAAAAACTTTTTTTTTTTAAATGTAGCTGTATATTTCTTGCTGCTACCATAACCAACCACCAAAGAACAACCCAAAACAAATTCTCCTGCTCCTGATGATCACAGCAATACCACATATGTGTATGTTAGTTGTTGTATGCACCCGTAGTACAGCCCAGAAACAATAGTGTGCATTTTGCTTTTTTTTTATTCTACCTAAAACACACTGACACTAACTGACACTGATACTAATTTAAAAAGTGTAAAATTAATTCCTCACCTTGACCCAAACATTAACCTTGATCTCTTTTTTTTTATTTTTTTTATTATTATTTTTATTATTATTTTTTTTTCTTCACACACTGTTTTTTCTTCTCTGCAAGGACATTTCGTCCATTCATAGAGACAGAAAACACGGGGGCTGGCTTTACAGTGACTGATTACTGTGATAGCCAATCAGAGGCTATCACACAATCAGGTGACCTGGAATTGGACATTCCGGGTCCCAATCGTTAGAAGGGAGGTACACAAATATGGGGTTAATAATCATACTTACCTAGGTGGATTTAGGATTGCTCTGATGCTGCATCTGTACCCTGGCACCTCTAATGCCCTGTACACACGGTCGGATTTTCCGACGGAAAATGTGTGATAGGACCTTGTTGTCGGAAATTCCGACCGTGTGTGGCCTCCATCACACATTTTCCATCAGAATTTCCGACACACAAAGTTTAAGAGCTTGCTATAAAATTTTCCGCCAACAAAATCCGTTGTCGGAAATTCCGATCGTGTGTACACAAATCCGACGCACAAAGTGCCATGCATGCTCTGAATAAATTAAGAGACAAAAGCTATTGGCTACTGCCCCTTTTATAGTCCCGATGTACGTGTTTTACATCACCGCGTTCAGAACGATTGGATTTTCCGACAACTTTGTGTGACCGCGTGTATGCAAGACAAGTTTGAGCCAACATCCGTCGGAAAAAAACCATGGATTTTGTTGTTGGAATGTCCGATCAATGTTCGACCGTGTGTACAGGGCAAAAGACTGAGAGCTGAGCGATCAAACACCACAGATTGCTTGGTTCTCAGAGCTCCCCGAACAGAGAGCTGATCACTGTCAGTCAGCAGCTGTCTGTTCTGCCCCCCCCCCACTCACTGGAGCTCTGAGCTGTGGAGAGAGTGGGAGCGGCCAGCTCAGGCTCTCAGCTGCTCTCAGAGAGCCTGAGCCGGGTGCCCATCCAGGCATGTGGGCGGATCCCGACTCCTTTGTTGCAATCTTGCCCAAACCTGGACTGGCTCTGTGACATCAGCAGACAGTGGACTTCAGCCCACTGTCTGCTGAAAATGGGAGTGCAGAATGATGGAACAGTATAATTTTCAAGGACAGCATGAGCAGCACTGTATTCCGCCATTACATAAATTGCATAAATAACTTTTTTTGTTTACTTTTACATTATTCCTTGGATTACATCCAGCATCAACACCCTAATCTTATTCATTCAGATTTGAGAAGTAGAAGTGGCAAATACAACATATCTAAAAGCTAGGTTTAAATTCCAAAACAAGAACGCTAAAACCTTTGACTTCATACCAATACCCAAAACAGTTTCATATTATAGCTTGTAATCATCTCATCCTTCAGTACCACGTTATATTGCATGCAAAGTTTAGTAAAATGTCGACACTGTGTGCACAAAAACACTTCAAAACCACTACCCACATTTCAGGGATGAGACAGTTGCTGGCCTGAAATAAATGTTACAGTGCCATATTTCTGAAACAGTAGCCATACATTTAACACATATAAAAATCAAAAAGTCGCGCTAAGGAATAAACGTGACAGCAGGCTAATGCCAAAACAACACTCATAAAAATGAGGGGGTGACGAGTGGACAGTAAGTGAATAAATTATAAAGAAGTGCTAAGTAATGAAAACATGCACTATACAAACACAACAAAGCTAAAAGTATGTCTGTATGAAAAATAAATAAATATTGAATAACACAATTATCAAGACAATATCACAAATAATGATAAGCTAGTATGAGAACAGATTTGTGGCTGTAAAGACTAAACCAAAATAAACATAAGGAAAAAGTAAACCCAAAAAAAGTCCATGGTTAAAAAATTAATATTAATTAAAGTCCATCCGTGTGAATTAACATGCATGAATTGTGGCTTGTCTCCGGGTGCTCTGTGGATAATTATAACAAAAATCTTGCTGTGATGAAACCAGAGTGTGTAGAAAGACCTCCACCTCTTAGAAAATAGCTGCCTCTTACCAGATAAAATTGGTCTCTTAATTACAGGATACCTAAGGGGGCGGATGGCTGCAACCCCAGCCAGGGGTCTTTGAACAGGGCACTCAGCGTTCAACTCCAGGGACTCTCTGCCCGTGCTGGGCTCCAGTTCCGGGCCTGTTCTTACTCTCCGGCCTCCCCTCTCGGTCTCTCTCTCTCCCGGGCTGAGCGGAGTGGTGGCGGCTGTCAGGCGGGGAGGGCGGGAGAGGAGGGACGCTCCGTGTGACGGGCCGCTCAGTTATTAGACAGTACACAGCGCGATGTACCGGCGGGTCCAAGTCAGGGAGTGCCCAGTGTACGGTACCTCGGTGCTCGGGTGTCCGGGACAGAGCGGGTCAGGCGGCCGAACACCCGCAGGTAACACAATGACTGGATAGAGAAATTGTGTTACCTGCGGGTGTTCGGCCGCCTGACCCGCTCTGTCCCGGACACCCGAGCACCGAGGTACCGTACACTGGGCACTCCCTGACTCGGACCCGCCGGTACATCGCGCTGTGTACTGTCTAATAACTGAGCGGCCCGTCACACGGAGCGTCCCTCCTCTCCCGCCCTCCCCGCCTGACAGCCGCCACCACTCCGCTCAGCCCGGGAGAGAGAGAGACCGAGAGGGGAGGCCGGAGAGTAAGAACAGGCCCGGAACTGGAGCCCAGCACGGGCAGAGAGTCCCTGGAGTTGAACGCTGAGTGCCCTGTTCAAAGACCCCTGGCTGGGGTTGCAGCCATCCGCCCCCTTAGGTCTCCTGTAATTAAGAGACCAATTTTATCTGGTAAGAGGCAGCTATTTTCTAAGAGGTGGAGGTCTTTCTACACACTCTGGTTTCATCACAGCAAGATTTTTGTTATAATTATCCACAGAGCACCCGGAGACAAGCCACAATTCATGCATGTTAATTCACACGGATGGACTTTAATTAATATTAATTTTTTAACCATGGACTTTTTTTGGGTTTACTTTTTCCTTATGTTTATTTTGGTTTAGTCTTTACAGCCACAAATCTGTTCTCATACTAGCTTATCATTATTTGTGATATTGTCTTGATAATTGTGTCATTCAATATTTATTTATTTTTCATACAGACATACTTTTAGCTTTGTTGTGTTTGTATAGTGCATGTTTTCATTACTTAGCACTTCTTTATAATTTATTCACTTACTGTCCACTCGTCACCCCCTCATTTTTATGAGTGTTGTTTTGGCATTAGCCTGCTGTCACGTTTATTCCTTAGCGCGACTTTTTGATTTTTATATGGTTTACGGTTTACTACTTTTAGTCGCAGCTCATACCAATTAGTGTAAGCGCAATTTTTGCTTTATACATTTAACACAGTGGATGGAGAATATCTAAGCAGCTTAAATAGACTACAACGTAAGACAAGGTTAAAAAATAAAAACTAGACTGTATTATTTTGGAAACAACAGCCAGGCGTGACCACGCGGCTTGTGAGACAGTCAGCAGCTATGAACTCTACCCGGGAATCATAATTTCTAAGGATCAGTGAGAGAGATCATGCTGCAGAGCATCTTATATATATTCAAATGCTGGTTTTTAATTGTTTTATTGTAAGTGCAATGCTAAAAGGGGGGTTCTTATGGGAATAAAAGCCTTAACAGGATCAGGCTATGAGGTCTGTTTCCCTTTGTTATGAGATACTGAGACTGGTGGAAGATCCTGATCTCGAGTGACATGATGATGTGAAAGTTATGACCAAAAGGTGTATTTACTTTGCATATCTGGTGAGTGCAAATTTTGAGGGGAGCGGTATCACAAGGTGTGGTGAAGGCTTGCCTATATATACACCCGATTAATCCCCAATGGAGAAAGTTTTTATATGGACTCACCTGTCACAGGATGTAATCACTTTGAACTGTTTGGAAGCAAGGTGTGCAAAACACCAGATGAGCGCTGCTTTTGCTTTATTGATTATACTGTGTGTTATCGTTTTAAGCCTATGTGATATTAACAACCAGAAATATTTTACTGTCTTGTTGCACACTATGTAAGCAGTTTCACTGGGATGCATTGTAAGGGGTAGAGACAAGGCAAATGTTATCATTAAATAAAAATAAGATTGTACTATGTCAGAGACAACAGCCAGAAGTATTGCACAGACTTCATAGTCAGCACAGAAGTCTTTGGAGATGGCTGCATTTTATAAAAGACACACAGCATGCAAGTTTTCATTACAAAGATCCACATTTAGGCCTGATTCATACCTATGCAGGTTGCAATTTGCATATTGCAGGTGCATTTTGCGTTTTCAATACATGCTTTTGATCCATTAATGTCTATGGAACCAAATACCAGAAAAAAGTCCCTGGCCCTTTTCATAAAATGCACAGATGTGAACTACATCCATAGGAAACCATGTTAAATGCACTGTAGTGTGTTTCTGTGAAACTGCAAATGCACTAAATAATAGGTGTGAACCAGGCCTGACAATAGTGTATACATTTAATAGGAAATAGTAAAAAACTTAGCCTACATAAATGGCATTGCAGCAGTTCAAGTAGGCCATATATTAAAATTGGCACCACACATGTAGCTGTTCAGGCCAAATATAAAAAATAAAGTGTATTTTTTCACTGCATAGGCACACTGCATAGGCATTATTTCTAAAATTTCTGATAGGCTTCATATTCTAAACCACATCTCTATTTATCTTTGGAGGACCAAGAAAATGTAAAGTTTATATTTTTGTGATCAAAATTTAAGTAATCTGCTACACACAACATATTGTACATCACATTTCTTTTTTGTAGACTTCACTGGTTAAACCAAAAACCCAATAACTTTGCAAGACCAAAAAATATAAAGTTTACATTTATCAGATTAAAATAGATATAGTATGCTACATACAGCATACATATGGGCCGATTTACTAAAACTGGAGAGTGGAAAATCTGGTGCAGCTGTGCATGGTAGCCAATAAGCTTCTAACTTCAGCTTGTTCAACTAAGCTTTGACAAAAAAAAACTGGAAGCTGATTGGTTTCTTTGCAGAGCTGCACCAAATTTTACACTCTCCAACTTTAGTAAATTAACCCTATAGTATTTCTGTGATTACTGTGATCTTTTGTTGACCACATTGTCATCAACCCTGTCCTCAGGGCCCAGTTATGCCCCGCACACACGATCAGAAATTCTGCCAGCAAGAATCGGATGGGAGGTTTTGGTCATAAACTCCGACCGTGTGTATGTTCCATCAGACTTTTGCTGGCAGAATTCCAGCCAGCAAAAGTTTGAGAGCAGGTTCTCTATTTTTCGGTTGGAAAAAGTTCCTATCCGAAAATGCGTTGTCTGTATGCAATTCGGACGCGCAAAAAATCACGCATGCTCAGAAATAATTCGATGCATGCTCGGAAGCATTGAACTTCATTTTCTCGGCTCGTGGTATTGTTGTACATCACTGCTTCTTGACAGTCGAAAGTTCAGAGAACCTTTGTGTGACCATGTGCAAGGCAAGCTTAAGCGGAATTCCGTCGGAAAAACCATCCAAGTTTTTTCTGCCGGAATTTCTGATCGTGTGTATGTGACATTACAGGCCAGGTTTTATATATTACCTTGGGGAAATGCAGACTAGAATACTGCAATCACTGAGCAGCAAATTATATCACCTGTGATGTATTTCAGTTATCTTGCAAACCTGGCCTGTTAGTGGGCCCTAAAGAGTGTTCTCATACATCCTTGGCTACTTCTAGCAGTCAGGCTTGGCCAATGCATTCTTCAGAACGACTTTAAAGTGGGGTTCCACCCAAATTTTGAACATTATCTCTATGCATTCTCTTCCTTGCCTAGATGCTGACATGCTGTGTAAAAAAATTTAAATCGCCGTAATTACATATTTTTTTCTAATCTTCTTAGCACTTCCTGGTTTTCCTCCCATGGGAGTAGGCGTGTTTCTAGCCTCTCCCAGACCTCCCACAGTCCCCTGGGAGCTAGTCTCAGGCTTCCCAGCATGCATTGTGCAACAGCGTCATCACAACATCTCGGTGAATGCTGGGAGCACAGCATTCACCGCATCCAGGAAATACATGCTTGTGGGCTTCAAATGCCCACAATGAAGATGAAAACCACTTTCAGTGAATTTTGTAAGTTATTCTTTACAACAAAATCGGACACAGGCAGACTTATTACACAGAACATGTGAGTAGATAATCATGAGAAGAAAAGTTTGTGAATGAACTCCAAAAAAAAAAACGATAGATAGGTGGACCCCCGCTTTAAAACCTTGCTGAGGTAGCCACTACTGCTCTTTCTCTTACCAACCTGAGGAACTGAGGCATTTTGGCTAGGAAAGGGGATCCTGCCTCTGGAAAGGTGACCAGGAGGTTCCTCCACATCACATTCTTACAATTTTTTTTTCTCCCTCTATAACTTCAGGATGAGGGCTGATGTTTTCCTTTTGTATCAGGGATCCATAAGGGTGGCCAACCAGTAATGGCCCTCCTCCTTTATGGCCAAATGCTTTAGTGCTTGTGCAGTCACTGCAGCATTATTGAGCTCATTTGCCACCAATTTCTAGTGGCACAGAAGATAACGGTTTTCTCAATTATTTCATCTCACCCATGTACAACATTAGGGGTTTGAGATTGCTGAAACATACCCGCAGAAACCTGTTCCATGTCCTTCATCACCTAACCGCCAACACTCCATCCCTCCTTTTTCTTGTGCTCCTCTTGTGCCTGCTCATGCTTCACAGGGATGAAGTCAGATGTAAAAGGATTCTGTACACTGAAACAGCAGGATGTCCTCCTCTTCCCCTGCTGATGTGCTTCCTATACACACGATGTATGCTCCAGCAAGAACACCAGAGGGATCATGTTGTTGCTCCCCACCTCATTGTGGGTCATCATTCTTGTCACCTTTTTTAACTCACATGGATCAGGTACCATAAATCTGATGTGCTAAAAAAAACTAGATCCATACTCACAGAAATACTCATTGATGGTCTATTACTGCAAGTGCAGCCACTGTGAAATAGCCAATGTTGAGTTCCAGCACAATGGGCAAATCGCATATCAGGTGGTTGGCAGGCAAATGTTGTTGCCATTAATTTTGGCTTGATGAACATTCACTGGGTATGACCCCTTGAAGTGGCTGCACACTCTTCTGGACTGCTCCAGGACATCGTGGAAGTCAGGGTACCTACAGTAACTAGGAACCACTGCATCACCAAGTTCAGACAAGGATCAGAAAAGGAACATTTTTTGCTGAAGAAAAGACAGCAGGTTGGTGCCATTGTTAAACATGACATTTCCTGAAATAAGATTGCATGGGGTCAGCCACCTCTTATCCTGCCCCTGAATATCTGACATAATCTCTGACCCAGTGTGGTTTCATTTTCCCAGGCATACCAGCTACAAAACAGCATGGTAGCATTTTACCTAGGCTGTTGTGTAGGCTTTTTGAGTGCAGACTCCACCAGCTGGAACAGGTATAACTGTAGCCAGCATATTTGTCAAGCTTACATTGAGACGCTGATCATGAGAGTAATTAAGTAAGTCTTTTTTCTTATGCTCCAGCATGTGGAGAAGAGACAACTGCTATGTCAAGGATGCTGCTGGAGATGGCATGGAGTTAGTAGACTAATGCTGAAGTTGAAGCCTACACTTGGCCCTACACAGTATGAACCTACACTGACCATTTTTCCTGCTTGATGTGCTGTAAAGTAGGCATCTACTATTTACTTATAACTTGAGGCAAAAAATGCAAATGGAGATTTTCATGGAGTTGGAGGACAGGTTGAAAAGGGCAAGTGAGAAAGGAATCTGGGCCTTTTGCTGCCAACTAGTATCATTCATGCACTGCTCCCATTTTGTGGTCACATACTGTATGTCCTCATTTACAGTATGTTGTATCCAAATGACTACTACATGTACCATGCTAAATACACTACAGACTGGCCCAGGCTGATAACTTTTATAGAGAGGGGGATAGTGTATTAGAAAACTCTCATTACTGACCTTTCAGTGCCACCCTACTGCAGTTTTTGGGACAGGAAATGCATGCTTGGTAATAAGTTGCTATGGTGGCAATCAATCTCCTTACTTCTCTATTCTCCCAAACAGTGAACAATGAATCCTTAGATGTCAACCATATCAGCCTATAGTTTTCTGTTACCATACGTTTTCATTTGTTAAGATTATAAGGCTATATTGTGATTCATCCAGCTCCTAAAGCATTAACGATCTGTTCATTTGGCTTTGTTGTAGCATGCTTCATGTTCATTTTGCTCTAGCAACATCTGTTAACATCACAGCTGGTATTTTTTTTCGCAGGTGTTTTGCTTTGAGATACATTCCCTTTTAAATGTTTTATTAAAATACTATTAAATTACTTCTGAACAAAAGAATACAGTATATAGTCCTCATTTGTTGTTGGAAGATTGAGCAAAAAGAGGTAATAACGTTGTGTTGAACTATGTATTCAATACTTTATTTTTTTTTTTAGTACATTAAACTTGACCTTTCAGTAGCTTTACAAATCTGCATTAAGCCATTACTAATATGCAGAAATAAACTTTGGGTTCAAATGAACTATAACTGTTTGCGGTTTTCTGAACAAACAAGGTAAATTGCCAGATTTAGTCAGTTTGCCCATCAAACCTCAGGGGGCTACATGCCTGGACTTTAGAGTAACCCAAGTTGTCAAGTTGTTGTTTTTTTGTTTTTTGGGGGTTTTGTTGGCAGGGTCCCCCTCCAAATCAATACCAGATACCTATCACAGATAAGGGCCTAATATGGATTTTTACAGGGTCCCTATATCTTTTTTGACATGCGATTCCTCTTAAAAAATCTATACCTGACCCCTATCTAAATAAGGGTTGGGTATGAATTTGAAAGTGGTCAGGTATGAATCTGGTAAGTGTTTAGTATGGATTTGAAGGGGGACCCCAGGCAAAAAAGAAGAAAAAAAAATCATAAAATCTGTACTAAACCCTTTTCCAGGTATGCAGGTTGGGTAGCAACGAAAGGCTAGGGCAGTGAGTAGGCATCTCCCTTCTTAACCATACCAGTCCACATGCCTTCAACATGGGAAGGATGTGTTGCCAGGGAGGCCCCCCTGACAAGGTGCTATGTCCCTCTTTTGATAGGGACAAGGGCCTCATCTCAAAAATCCTAGGGCAGGTGAATATGAGGTGTCTGGTGGGATTTTTTTTTTTAATCTGGAAATCCCTTTAGGATAAGGAACCCCCAGATAGGAGTAAGAAAATACAAAAAAATGTATTATGTACTGTAGATAAATACATATAAACCATGGAAAAAGTATATCCATCATCAATTATGTTGTCCAGAGATGTTGATCCATCAATCATGATAAATTACTCCCTGATGACCAACTGCCAACTCACGACAACTCACTGCAAATGATAGTATTCCTGACCAGCTGCTGAATGTCAACAAACCAACCAGTAATGCTGGCTGATGTCGCTGAGCAAACATAGTCATGACTATATACGATCAATGACATTGCCGGGATCATGCAGTTACTTTGGTTACAAGCAGAAACAGGAAAGGGAAGAAACTGCCACTCAGTGTCAATGTTTTTTTCTTTCAAAATATCACTTTTGCTTTAGTACCTCCTACAGATGTGCCTTCACATGCAGATTTCAGGCAGCCACAAAGCATGTTATTTAAAGACTTGAGCATTTATAATGTTGCTCTTTAACCTCCCTGGCGGTATTCCCGAGTGTGGCTCGGGGTTAAAATTCAGGACCATTAGCGGTAACTCCGAGCCACACTCGGGATTACATCGCAGGATCCTGGTGCCTCCTTACTTACCTTGTCCCCGGGATCCCCCGCAGTGTCCGAGGGCTCCGTCCTCCTCCGAAGCCTCTCCGTGCCAGGCTCCGTTCCCTGCGAGCGTCCCGACGCACGGGGGCGGAGCCTGGCGGCAAATTCAAAAAAATTTAAAAAGCATAACACATACAGTACTGTAATCTTACAGATTACAGTACTGTATGAAATCATTTCACATCCCATTTGTCCCCAGTGCTCTGGCCTATGCCCTGCATGCAGTTTTATATTGCATATACTGTTCTTTCTGCCTGGAAACTGGAGATTGTCCATAGCAACCAAAAAGTGTCCCTTTACGTCAAAAATGGCTTTAGACCAGCTAGAAAACAGCGATAGTAAATTAGAACACTTACAGAATTGAACGATAGTGAATCGTGTGGAAATTTATTGTATTACTATTCATTTTTATTTTTTTTAATTATTATTTTTTTTTTATTATATTATAATTTATGTTTTTGTGTTTCAAACTTTATCATACCCGGGATATTTACTAGACTCTTGTTTGGACAGATTTAAGTGTGTTATTGTTAAGAATTACAGACCTACAATATAAAACGCCAAATTTCCATGCAAAATAATTGTACCGCTTTCAGCACCTAAAATCAGAAAGAATCATACCACCAGGGAGGTTAAAGGGGTTGTAAACCCTCAGGTTTTTTCACCTTAATGAATCCTATGCATTAAGGTGAAAAAACACCTAGCAGTGACCTGGCAGTGATCAGCCCCCTAGCCCCCCCCATTTTACTTACCTGAACCCTGTATTTCCCTCAGCAAGGACGCGCTGTCCCTCTCTCCACGTTGTCCCGGCTCTTGATTGGATAGATTGATAGCAGCGTAGCCATTGGCTCCCACTGCTGTCAATCAAATCCAATGACATGTTGTAATATGTTCACCGATTTATGTAGGACATTATAATATCATACAGTCAATATTAACCAGGCCAGAATTGAGTTGACAATGGTCGATTTGTCCAAGCCAACTCAATTTTAATATAACAGCTGAAGACCCTTTGATGTGTTGGTCTTATGCAAGTCTACCTAGGGGTGTGAGGTATGGGCTGTTAACCTAATTGAACATTTCAAAGGGTACATTGTTTAAAGGACCATAGAAGAAGTATTTATTGATGGTAATTAGACTTGAGGGGGTAACAATGGGATCAAGGAGTGTTTTGGGTTGGCCTAGCGGAGGCCTCCTTTGGTGTTAATATATCAGGGGGGGTGTCAGGGTCCTTACCTCGGCAGGTGGGGTGCTCGCGGTGGTGTGCGTCAGGGTGCGTCGGCGCGCGTTGGCGCGCACGTTCCTGCGGACCTCGTCGGGCGTGCTCCTCGCGGCGCCGGCGTGTGTGTCCAGGATCATCCCTCTGTGCACGCCGGGGTGCGGGGGCGCGCGCGCGGGCGTTGGCGGGCGCGCGTGCCTGTGTGTGCCGGGGCGCGCGCGTGCACGTCGTTTGGCGCCAAAAGCCCCATTTAAGCCAGTGAGTTCCAGTGACCAGTGCTGCCTAATCAACAGCTAGTCGTTCCTAAACCTGACCGTGTACCTTGTCTGTTCCTGTTATACCTGTTGACCCGGCCTTGCTCCCCGACCTCTCTTTGAACTCTGCCTGCACCGACCTCTGCCTGTCTGACCATCCGTTTGCCTGTTCCACTGTACCGCTGCCGACTGCCTGTTGCCAAACCCGGCCTGACTCCTGACCATCCATCTGCCTGCTCCCTTGGATCCCATCTGTCTGTCTGCAGACTTCCAGCCTGTTGTCCACACCAGCCTGCTCAGCTCAGTGTCAGTGCTCCAGCCTATCACAGTCTCTCCAGCTATTAACCCTGCAACATCTGGACTGCTATACCTGGACAGTACACAGGCCTTCATACCACTCCGTACTGTTGCACCCTCTGTTTACTCTACCAGGGGGCCGATAGTCGGAGGGTAAGGGAGCCTACCCTCTGCCCGACGGGACTCGCCGGTCTGGTAAGTAGGAGCCTGATAGTATTAGGCAGCCATGACCGAGTCCGGGCAGGGGGCCTCCCCCATGGACGAACTTTGCCGACACCTGGCAGGTCTAACCCAGGCTGTGAAGAGCCTACAGGAGGGATATTCCAGCTTGGAAGAACATGTGCAGGCTTTGTCCGTACCTCCCGGGCCACCAGGGTCCGCAGCAGCCACCTCAGCACCCTCTGTGGTCATGTTACCCCCTGAGCCAAAAGTACCAGTACCTGAAAGATTTCTTGGAGACCGAAGTAGGTATCGTGCCTTCCGGAATGCCTGCAACCTTTACTTTGCCCTACAGCCACGCACGTTCTCCCTTGAAGCCACTAAGGTGGGCTTTGTCATTTCCTTAATCTCAGGGGAACCACAAACATGGGCCCACCGCCTTTTGGAGCAAAAATCAGTCGCCTTGGATAGTTTGGAGGCCTTCTTTGGTGCCATGTCCCAATTATACGAGGACCCCCAGCTCACTGCCACCGCGGAAGCTACCTTACAGGCCCTTCGTCAAGGCCGTCGTGCCGCAGAAGACTATGCCGTCGAGTTCAGACGCTGGAGTTCTGACACGGCATGGAATGACGCCGCGTTACGCCATCAGTTCAGGATGGGGTTGTCAGAACCCCTCAAAGATGAGTTGGCGCGAGTAGGGGTACCACAGACCCTGGAAGAGCTCATCAATTTGTCCATCCAAATTGACCGCAGACTGCGTGAGCGATGTACTGAAAGAACCACCAGTACTTTTCGTCCCACCTGGATGATTCCACAAGTACCCTGTCCTCCCAGCAGATCTCCGGCTCCTCCACCTGCCTCGACCTATGATGCGCCTGAACCAATGCAGCTTGGTCTGTTCCGCCCTTCTTTGACTCCGGAGGAGAAGGCACGTAGACGGGCACACAACCTCTGCCTCTACTGTGGGGAATCTGGGCACTATGCCAACGGATGTCCTAACAAGATGCGTAAGTGTCGCTCTGATGTTCATACCTGTGCTACTATTGTACCCACTATTGGCACGCATCTAACCATTTCTGTCACTTTACAGCTTCCCGGAAAGGCCATCCAAGTCCCAGCTATCATTGATTCTGGAGCCTGCAGCTGTTTTATCGACCGGACCTTTGCCTCCCTACATGCCATTCCTCTCCAAAATAAAACTCAAAGTCTTGCAGTTCACCTTGCAGATGGCTCGGCTCTCCGCTCCGGCCCGGTCACTCAGGAGACCGTCCCTTTAGAAGCCATCATGGGCCAGCGACACCGTGAATACCTCTGTCTGGACGCCATCTCGTCCCCCCTGTTTCCAGTCATCCTTGGAATACCATGGCTACAGGTGCACAACCCCCAAATCAACTGGGCTGCTGGTAATGTCGAGTTCCTTTCTGGATATTGCCGTCAACACTGTATGCTAGGGTCAGGCCATGAGGTTACCCCACTCCTCTGTCTACACCCAGATGTTGATCTGCTTCAAGCTATCCCTGAGCCTTACCGAGACTTTGCGGATGTGTTTAGCAAGAAGGGGGCAGAATTGCTACCTCCACATAGGCCCTACGACTGCCCAATTGAATTGCTTCCCGGAACCGAGGTACCTTTTGGCAGAATTTTTCCCCTGACTGAGCAGGAGCTGGATACCCTGAAGCAGTATCTAGACGAAAATCTAAAGAAGAAATTTATCCGCCCTTCCACTTCCCCGGCCGGTGCGGGCTTATTCTTTGTGGAAAAGAAAGATCATTCTCTGCGACCGTGTATCGATTACCGCGATCTGAACAAGATAACGATTAAGAATCGATACCCGCTCCCTCTGGTACCTGAGTTATTCCAAAGGCTGGGCACTGCCAGAATCTTTACTAAATTGGACCTCCGGGGTGCTTATAACCTGATCCGCATCCGTGAGGGCGACGAGTGGAAGACTGCGTTTCGCACTCGTTTCGGGCATTTTGAGTACCTGGTCATGCCCTTCGGCCTTTGTAATGCCCCAGCAACGTTCCAGCACTTTGTGAACGACATCTTTAGAGAAGTCCTGGACCTCTACGTCATCGTTTATCTGGACGACATACTCATCTTTTCCTCTTCTTTAGCTGATCATCGCAGGCACGTCAGGAATGTTCTCGCCCGGCTTAGGCAACATGGCTTATACGCTAAATTGGACAAATGTGAGTTTGAACGTCAGAGTATCCAGTTCTTGGGACTCATCATTTCTGTTGAAGGAATCAAAATGGATCCACAAAAAGTATCAGCCATCCTGGACTGGCCTGCTCCTACAGACAAGAAAGGGGTCCAACGTTTTGTAGGATTTTCCAACTTCTACAGAAAATTTATTAAAGACTTTTCTAAGATTATCTCACCAATAACAGAACTTACCAAACAGGGGGCACGATTCTGTTGGTCGTCCCGAGCACAGGCAGCGTTCGAGAAATTAAAGGGACTATTTACTTCGGCTTCTATCCTCAAGCACCCGGACCCTGCATTACCGTTTGTGCTGGAAGTGGATGCTTCAGAGATCGCAGTGGGGGCAGTACTTTCTCAACGCCAGGGCCCCAAAGCCCTCTTGTTTCCTGTAGCATTCTTTTCCCGAAAACTCTCGTCATCCGAGAAGAATTATGATGTGGGAGACCGGGAACTGTTGGCCATCAAAGCGGCTCTGGAAGAATGGCGCTACTTATTGGAAGGTGCGGTACATCCGGTTCTCATCTTTACCGATCATAAGAACTTGGAATATCTAAGAGCAGCCAAGCGACTCAGACCACGACAGGCTAGATGGGCACTTTTTTTTTCCCGCTTCTCCTTTCATATAACGTACAGACCCGGATCCAAGAATGGAAAACCTGATGCCTTATCACGTATGTTTCACGATTCCAAGGAAAGTACCCCTCCTGATACTATTTTGCCAGCAGGAAATTTCTTACTTCTCCAAGGAGATTTAATTTCTAGGATTAAACAGGCTTCCTCTGAAATTCCTCTACCTACGGGAACCAGTTTAAGTGATGGGTTGCTCTGGCATGAAGGCAAGATTTTTGTACCTGAAAAACTTAGGGTGCTGGTACTAGAACTATGTCATGACCATAGGCTGGCGGGTCACTTCGGAGCTCGGAAAACTTCGGAATTGGTGCTACGCACCTTTTGGTGGCCATGTCTCCTGGAGGACTGTAAGAGGTATGTGGGTTCTTGCCACACTTGTGCCCGGAATAAATGCAACCGCTCAAGGGCCTGGCGTTTATTGAGACCCTTACCGATTCCTGACAGACCTTGGAGAATGTTGTCTATGGACTTCATTGTGGAGCTACCCCCCTCTGAAGGTTTCTCAACCATCTTTGTGGTGATCGATAGGCTATCCAAGATGGCACACTTCATCCCTATGAAGGGTACACCCACAGCCGTAGAAACGGCGAAGATATTAGTCAAGGAAGTAGTAAGATTACATGGGGTACCTGCGAATATAGTATCCGATCGGGGTGTCCAATTTACCTCCCGGTTTTGGAGAGCATTGTGTGCCGCCTTGGAAATTGAATTGGCATTCTCTTCGGCCTACCACCCTCAGATGAACGGCCAGACGGAAAGAACTAACCAGACGCTGGAGCAATACCTCCGTTGTTTTTCCATATTTACGCAAGATGACTGGGTGTCCTTGTTACCAGTCGCTGAATTCTCGTATAATAACTCCCTACACTCTGCCATAAACCAGACTCCTTTCTTTGCGAATTACGGATTCAACCCTGCTTTTCTTCCCAGTTCTATCCCGGAATGTACCCTACCTGCAGTAACAGAAACAATGGAGTTCTTCTCTAGTAACTGTAAGATCTTGCAGGAAACCATGGCCCAATCTCAGGCTTCCTTCAAGAGGATGTTCGACAAGAAAAGGCGAGGAGAACTCGTCCTTGAGCCTGGCAACCAAGTGTGGCTCTCTACAACTAACCTAAAGTTGGCTTGTCCCTCCAGGAAGTTGGGACCTAAGTTCCTGGGCACGTTTCGGGTGAAAAGAAAGGTGAATGATGTGGCCTTTGAACTTAGTCTGCCAGAGTCCCTTAGAATTCACCCGGTCTTTCACGTGTCGTTACTGAAACCAGTTATCCACGATCCCTTTCCTGACCGTAAGGCCAAGCCACCGGAGGCTGTTTTGGTTAACAATGAGGAGGATTTCGAGGTCGAGGCAATCCTGGATTGCAGGAAGAGGCAGAATCAGCTCCAGTACCTCATTAAGTGGAAGGGCTATGGCCCCGAGGACAATTCTTGGGAACCCGAAGGTAACCTCCATGCCAACGAATTGCTGCAAGCTTTCAAGAATTCCCATGCACCCAGGTTGGCCCAACTGGGCATCCGGAGGCTGCCCTTGAGGGGGGGGCACTGTCAGGGTCCTTACCTCGGCAGGCGGGGTGCTCGCGGTGGTGTGCGTCAGGGTGCGTCGGCGCGCGCGTTCCTGCAGACCTCGTCGGGCGTGCTCCTCGCGGCGCCGGCGTGTGTGTCCAGGATCATCCCTCTGTGCACGCCGGGGTGCGGGGGCGCGCGCACGGGCGTTGGCGGGCGCGTGTGCCTGTGTGTGCCGGGGCGCGCGCGTGCACGTTGTTTGGTGCCAAAAGCCCCATTTAAGCCAGTGAGTTCCAGTGACCAGTGCTGCCTAATCAACAGCTAGTCGTTCCTAAACCTGACCGTGTACCTTGTCTGTTCCTGTTATACCTGTTGACCCGGCCTTGCTCCCCGACCTCTCTTTGAACTCTGCCTGCACCGACCTCTGCCTGTCTGACCATCCGTTTGCCTGTTCCACTGTACCGCTGCCGACTGCCTGTTGCCAAACCCGGCCTGACTCCTGACCATCCATCTGCCTGCTCCCTTGGATCCCATCTGTCTGTCTGCAGACTTCCAGCCTGTTGTCCACACCAGCCTGCTCAGCTCAGTGTCAGTGCTCCAGCCTATCACAGTCTCTCCAGCTATTAACCCTGCAACATCTGGACTGCTATACCTGGACAGTACACAGGCCTTCATACCACTCCGTACTGTTGCGCCCTCTGTTTACTCTACCAGGGGGCCGATAGTCGGAGGGTAAGGGAGCCTACCCTCTGCCCGACGGGACTCGCCGGTCTGGTAAGTAGGAGCCTGATAGGGGGCTTGTTGATATGCAAGAATACAGATTAGGAATGTAGGTATTCCAAGGGCTCAAAAGGGTGTTCAGGTGGTATCTGTTAATCTAATTACACATATCTAAGGGGACTTGTTGATATTAATATGCAAGAATACAGATTAGGAATGTAGGTATTCCAAGGGCTCAAAAGGGTATTCAGGCGGTATCTGTTAATCTAATCTAATTACACATATCTAAGGGGACTTGTTGATGTTGATATGCAGGAGTGCAAATTGGGGTGGTTCACGGCTGTTCACGGCTGGGAGTTGTTGTCTATCTGAAAGACTAAAGTATATAAAAGACCTGAATGGAGACGGCCAATCAAATTGCTCAGCCATTCAATATCTAGGGAATATAACACGGCATTCAGTCTATAGTTTGAGAGAGGCTTATCTGTGTGTGAACACACAGACCTAAGAACATGGGTCTCTGAATTATATCTACTCTGTCGGATTTTTCTGTCATCTGTGGACTTTGGACTTTGTTCTGTGTTGGAAGTCAATAAAGTGCATCTCTCTGGAAGAATTGGGTTGCTGCGGAAGAGTACTTACTAATTAATTATCATACCCACGACACTCTACATCATATCACCCAGTATATATTAAATCACTACATGACACGGTTGCCGGGGGCGGGGCCGAGTCCAGCATTCGTGCCTATGGACGCAAATGCTGGACTCGGGAGTGTGCCCACAAGGTAAACCCCCTGGGAGAGCGCTTCTCCTAGGGGTTATCTGATGCGGGGAGGAGCCGCAAGAGCCACCTAGGGACCCCAGAAATGGACGATCGGGGCCACTCTGTTCAAAACGAACTACACAGTGGAGGCAAGTATGTTAGGTTTGTTATTTTAAAAAAATATAAAACGAGCCTTTACAATCACTTTAGCCTTTATACAAGACCCACTCCCTGCAAATATTTTTTCATTGGTAAAGGTCCCCATGGGAGTTCCCAGTTTCCTAAAAACTTACTTGCAAACTAAACTTTAAAAAGGGTAGAAAAAAATAACCAGTTTTATCTTCTATAAACTTTAGTGTGGTTTAAGCACTATGTTCGGGGTACACAAATTTCAGGCTGGGTTCGCAGATCTTCCTGTGAACCGAACCCAGACCAGTTTGCTCATCACTACTACAATAGGGGGATGCTCTGCATATAATATTTTAGAATACAGACAAAAACTGCACATACATCAGAATTTATATGACTGTATCATCTCTGTGCCAGAATCTCAGATTTGGAAGTAGATGCTGACCCCAAATGATTCCTGAACAAAGATGATGCCAACCTTCTGTAGAGAAAAGCAAATGAAGGCATTATCAGAGTACTGATATATCTTTGAGAGGTAATAAATATCTGTAAGTGTTACACTTATGCATTGCTTGGCATTCATGCACTGCATATGAAAATTGGCCCTTGAATATTTTCAATTGAGAGTTAACAACCAGTAACAAACTAATATTGCATTTGCATTTCCATATCTATTGTTGTATTCTTTTACTTCACAAGAAACTGTTCTATTAGTTTTATCACAGCAGCTAACATTAAATTTAATTAGCATGTGTACAACAAATATTACAAAATGTACTTGTTTTAGTCTAATTTTATGTCTGATTTTGCAGAGCCTATGCACCATAATTATATATTTGTAAAGTTAATTCTTATAAAATAATAACACAAATTGGCAATTTAAATAATCCCATTTTCTAAAACAAAAAAGAACAATTTTTAATAGTTTTGTACAGTGGTTGTCCATGATGCTAAATGATCATAAGCAGAAATAAGAGTCAAGATTATTCAGCTTGTACTTCATTTACCACCTCCCCGAGTTCTGCGTTTTTATGGTTGAAGTGAAACTGTTATCCATCTGTTTAGATAGACACTCAAGGCAAATGATGCCTTGAAGAAATTAAATCTATTTGTGGGGTCTGATTTCCAGGCTACACCACATTTTTCATGCTGCTTGACAAAATATCACATTAAGAGACAGTATCATCAGACAGTAGGAGCTAAATAAAATAGTGAGACATAATTTGGCTTTATTACCACGCATATTTGTATTAATATTGTTTTATTTCAACCTGACAGGTCTACCATGGTTATGTGCTGCACAACCAAGAAGCTGTTTGGCAGGGTCGGAAAAGCATTATATTGCATATTAGATTATTTAAATAACCACTTACTGTGCTACGTCTTTTTCTTGAGGTTTATAATATCAGACATTAAAATATGTTGTTAGCAAATGAAGAATAAACATAAAACATAAAATAGATTTTTGCAAATTTCTTCTCAAAATGATTGAAGCTACTAAATAGCTGAAAACGATTTTTTTTTCCTTTAAAATTAGTCAGAGGAACAGGGAAATAATTTTATACCAAACTATTTTTATTCTTCATATAATCATAAACAATATTACCAATATAATTGAAATTAATAGCTTCTAAAAAGTCTTTCCATTTCCTACCTGACTGTGGGGAAAGCAAGTATTGTTAACACTAAACTAATTATTGTTAACACTAATATTAAGGCTGTTCACACAGAAGTGATGTAGAAGTGAGTTAAAATCCAACGACTGGTATATGTGGTGGACTTATTAATAGACTGGGTGGTGCACTGAGCAAAAATTGACGTGATCCCAGGAGAAACCCGTTACATCTACTTACTTCTCAATCAGCCATAAAGACTAGAATTTTTGTGTCAAGTTTAAGGGGCAGGTACTTTGATTGGAGTTAAGTTCAACAAGGTAAAATGCAATAACATTTCCACTTATAAAGTCTGCAATAGGAGTGTTCCCTGCTAAAGGTTATTGTTTCTGGGAATCCAAGAGATGTAAGGGCTAGCTAGCAACAACAAATTAGTTTCTAATTCTTAGCCTTTAGAGAAGGAAGCATTGGAATATTCTGGGTACAACCTATGTTAAGTGGTTAGGCATAGCTAGGTCTCTTGTGATCTAGAGGTAGGTAGTTCTGGCTCCCAGCAAAAGGTATAGTAGGACACACCATTATGATGTACTCAGCAGATGGGTAGAGATTTCTCCATAAGATAAAAAGAAAAACAAAAACAAATGGGTAACTGAACCTTCTGTCATTTATCTAAAGTTAAAATTTTGGTAGGATCATCCCTTATGTTTGGCAGGAGGCTAAATTGCACAATTATGTCATCAGTGGAATTTTCCTGCCACACAAATTAGCAAAATGTCTTCCATCTGCTTTGTAAGGGGGGAGAATATTAGGGCAAGGTTAATCAATCCTCCTTTACAGCTCTAAATGTATTAATTATGTACAATAGTGATCTATACCTAAATTACATGAATCAATAACAGGTGATTTAATGCTGCAGAACAACATGAAACATAGACCTGTTCACAATCCTCTGATGTGCTCTCTTTCCCAAAGAAGACAAGTTCAAACCAACAATGAAGAAATCCTCTCAGATTATAGATATTGCATTGTGAATTTATTAAAACACAAGTGTATGTATTAGATGCTGATACAAGCCTTTTTTTTCATTACAGCTCTGGTGCTGATTATGTGAGTACTGTAAGGCCAGAATTCTTGGTCATTTTATAAGATTTCTGAAACTAGAATAGAATGGCCTACAGCACAGTGTGCAGAGCAGAAGCATGTAAGTATCTGCAATAAAGTTTGCTAAAATATTTGTGTAGCAATAACTCTCGGTGGAGGTGCTGGTTTAAACGGGCTTGTTACCTTCACTCTCCTTCCCTCTGTTTCACCAGCACCGGGTCTAGGGTTTCGTTGAATTTACCTCTGGACGATACACGCACCAACACTTGAGTACGTTTTCAATGCTTTATTAAACAATTTACTAAGGAAGTAGCAGAAAAGAGGCAGAAAGGAAACTACAGAAGAAACTCAAATATCTTCTTGTAAGATTCTTGACAAATGTCTTGGTAGAATTCGGATATTACAGTAGAATGCCGTGTAAACACCGTGTACAATTCAAAATGCTAACCATAACATACAAGGCCATTCACAACATCTCCCCCATCTACATCACCAACCTCATCTGCAGATATCGCCCAAATCGCCCCCTCCGCTCCTCCCAGGACCTCCTGCTCTCTAGCTCCCTTGTTACCTCCCCCCATGCTAGCCTTCAGGACTTCTCCAGAGCCTCTCCCATCCTCTGGAATTCCCTGCCCCAGTATGTCCGATCAGCCCCTACCCTGTCCACCTTTAGGAGATCCCTGAAAACTAATTTATTCAGGGAAGCCTATCCCACACCCACATAACTGTCCCTGAGCCACCCCCATCAAATCATTCTTTGCAGCTATTACCTTTTGTACCACCACCCCCTCCCTTTAGAATGTAAGCTCTACGAGCAGGGCCCTCCTGTACCTTTTGTATTGAACTGTACTGTAATTGTGTTGTCCCCCTTATACATTGTAAAGCGCTGCGTAAACTGTTGGCGCTATATAAATCTCGTATACTAATAATAATAGAATGCGCTCCCCTCGTGGGACACGCTCCTTGCACGCCTGGATAGGCCTGTCTCACTTGCTTAGCAGCCAGTACGTACCACGAACAAAAGTCTCTGCCACAGACTTGTTTGGGATAAACCTGTACGATCCTCTGCCACAGGATGTATTAGTTTTTCTGCAATGAACGTCAGTCACAGTGCTTGAACCTTTAAGCCAACCCGGCAACACTATGCTGTATAGTTACTTTAGGATACGTCCTCCAACCGAGTCACCAGGCCCCACTCCAGACCAGCACGCTGCATGATCCTTCCATGACGGGTCCTCCCCTGGGATCTCCTCAGTTGTCCATCTTCTTCACTCTGGATAGACAGCTCAGGACCATTCCTCAGCTGCTGTGGTAGGCCCCAGACAAGCTTCTGGGCCCACCCCTGTGCCGGAACGGAGGACCACAAGATTGCTCTCTAACGCATACCTGTTGGCCAGGAGGGTCAGCAGGTGGCTGTAAAATGAAAATATGGACATATGGGAATCCTGCCTATGATGACAAAAAATAGTAGTACTCACCGCATAAATTGCAGGGGGGGGGGGGGGTGTAATCAAAATAACTTGGCAGAGAACAAAAAAAATAAAAAATAAAAAACAGAATGATATAAGCACACACCAAAGTGAAGAATTATTCTACAAATGTTTTATTTTCTGAAAAAAAAGCAAAAATACAAAAAATACCAACATAAATATCCAAACTCCCTGATAAAATACCAAACGAGGATCCCCAGGGGGCAAACCTCCCATGGAAAAAATTCCCCAAATATTAGATCGGTGATTCAAAAATTCTCCCAAAATTATGAGGAAGGGATGAATCACGCAGTGGGGTAGATCGCTCCCTCCCCCAATACAAAACACCCCCTATGAGCACCTGAAAATACCCCAAGTCACCTTGGGGGAAGAGCTAAACTGGGTGATTCCTGAAGGAGACAGTGTGATTCTGTAACCACGGAAGTATTTCACACTGTTTCACTTCTGAAATGATACAGTCACAGCGACCTGAAATGGAAAAGTGGATAAAATTACACAAAAAGTCAAGCAGTCAGTCAGGGATGGAATATTATTGAAAGAGGGCAACCTGGGAGAATGGATAGTCGAAAGAATGAAAAAATAAGGGAGAGAAAAAATGTTCTCCTCACAGAAAAAAGGGTATGTCCTCAGATGTATAAAACATCCTGCTGTATAATCTTGATGGATGACATATATGTGTTTAAACAAGGGTAGACACTGATAAAAAAAATGGATGGATCACTGAGCACTTCAGTCCCAGGTGTACAACACAGATAAGAGTGATCACACAGATACCGTCAATGTAATCTAATGCCAGGGTTCCCGCAGCGTGCAGGTATATCCTCCAAGCAGTTGTGATAATAAGAATACATAGCAGTTACTTACTGATACTGGATCACACAGAGATCTCTCCAATGCGGGATGAGATACAATCTGTTCATCTGTGTGTAATCCAAAGGTCTCCAGCTGATGATCGCTCACAGGTGATGATTCCACATCCAAAGTAGATTATCAATACATGTTAGGCTATAAATAAGCCAAAAATAATATAGTCCATAGTCACAGTGTCTGTATTCCGTGATTGAATAATCCATTTGAGTCCATATAAAGGTCAATCATGCTGATAGATTCATAATTGGTGTATCATCAGAAAGATCAGATTAATCAATTTGCAGTTCAGTCCTTCAACCCCATCATAGGGTGTTAGCTAGGGGTAGAGGAGCAAAAAACAGGGGTGTCCATCCCAGCATAAAGCTAAAAGCTTACATGTTTCATTCTTTAAGTGGCGGAACTTCATGCACTTTTTGCTCCTCCTCACTCCTCCCCACCTTTCAGGTATACCCCCACTATATATCATGACCTCTCAGCAGCCTCCACTGACAAGGATGATGGTATAGTTAAGGTTGTCACAGTCTGCTTGCAACTCGGAAGGATGCTGGACAGAGCTCAGTGCTGTAGCTTGTTGTTTTGCTTCCCCCTCTCCATAGAGGATGTGGTGATGATGCAAGATTTGTCAGCTCCACCCCCTCCTCCTCCTCCTCCATGTCCTCCTCTGCTGAATTGCACTATGAACCACCAGTACCCCCTAAGCATTCAAGAGGCTATTCAATGAGTCAGGCGAAAAGATGCCATGCAGTGTTTCAGCTGGTCTGTCTAGTGGACAGGAGCCACACTGGAGCAGAGATTCTTTCAGCTTTGCAGGGGCAAGCCCAGAGGTGGTTGACGTCATGCCAGCTTGAGCCAGGAATGGTGGTGTGCGATAATGGCACAAACCTCCTTTCCGCCCTTCGACAAGGAAAGTTGGCACATGTGTCATGCCTGGCACATGTCCTCAATGTGGTATCGCAGCATTTCTTAAACAGTTACTCTAGGTTGGAATATCTGCTAAAGCAGGCCAGAAGAGTCTGTAGCCATTTCAGGCGCTCATACACAGCCTGTGCGCTGTTGGCTGAAATTCAGTGAGAAATCCACATGCCTGTAAATTGCCTGATTTGTGACATGCCTACCAGGTTGAAATCAACTTTGCATAATGCAGCAGAGGGCCATCAACAAGTACCTGTGTGAGTACAGCACAATGACAGGCTCAGGGTGGCTTGGCTTTTTTTCCCCACATCAATGGCTGCTGATAAAGGATGCATGCACTGTACTGTCACCATTTCAGGAGGCAACAAGGATGGTGAGCGGTGACAATGCATGCATCAGTGACACAATTCCTTTTTGTGTTCTTGCTGGAGCAGACGCTGCATGACAGTATGGACAGGGCACTCAAGGCAGAGCAACGGAAGGAAGAAGAGGACTTCCTTTCCTCTCAAGGCCCGCTTAATGAAGACACCATTCTTGCGACACCACAGAACACACAAGAAGAGAGGGAGGAGGACGACTATGATTCTGGCAGTTTTGGAGGCATTAAAGCAGAGGAAAACATACGCCAAAACTTAAGAGATGGTTTTCTGTCCCCAGAACCCTTGGAAGTAGTATGTGGCTGGGAGGAGGCAGTTGCAGATACTGCAATCATCAATGACCCTGAGGACTCTGCTTCTCATGCCTCCGCAAACTTGCAGTGCATGGCCTCCCTCATTCTTTAAAGCCTGCAAAAGGACCTGAGAATTTGACACCTTAGAGAGGAGTTTATGTAATGCCTTTTCAGACTCTGGTAGGTTACAGCCTCATGGAAAAGCTTGTTTTGAGGCTTCTGTTGGTCAAGAGAGGAGCAGTGGAGAAGGGGGCCGTCTCAGTGATGCATTTCAAAATATTTTTAGTCCTCGGCGCCTAGGGCTGTCAGATTTCACATCCTATTGGCAGCATCTTCAAATATGGTGGAAGATTATCTAGGGACAAAAACAGACATGGGGAGCTTTCCAGTTGACGATCCACTGAGTTACTGGGCCATGAGAATAGACCACTGGCCAGAACATGCCCAGTATGCAATTGAGCTTCTGGGCTGCCTTGCATCCAGTGTGCTTTCCGAACGGGCATTCAGTGCTGCTGGAGGTTTTGTGACAGATAAAAGAGTGCATCTGTTCACAGACTCCGTTAAACGGCTGACATTTGTCAAAATTAATCATTCCCGAATTAGCAGCAGCTATCAAGCCCCTGATGCTGATGTTTCCGATTAAGTGTTTTTGGGGTGTAGAGGTTCTATATACACAGTACAGATGCGCCACTTTACGGGCAGACTAAGGGGACTCCCAGGCACTATATTTAAATACATTTTTCATTTTTCTTGTTTCACTTGAAGCATCAGTAAATCACTGCTCATTTAAAAATGATCTTTTTAACAAACTTGTTTTTCATTGATACATGTCCCCCAGGGCAGTACCCAGACCCCCATATCCTTTGTATGCCCAAAACCTTGCATATAAGCCTTCAAAATGGGCACTTTTGATCTTCGGGTCGGGTCCCATAGACTTCAGTGGGGTTTGTTGTTTGGCTTTGCGATGTTAGAAAGTTCTGGCGTGAACCGAATCAGGGGGTGATCGGCCCATCTCTATTGACTACTGTCACAATCAGGGGACCCTGAGAAATATCATGCAGCCATCACTGAAATTAATGAAGAAAAGCTAATTTACTAAAGGATATGAGAATGTTTTAGGCAATAAAGCATGTGAAGATTCACTTAGCTTATTCAATCACAAGAAAAGAAACTCCCGGTTTACGTATTCTATTTGCACATTAATGGATAGCTGAAGTGAATTTTCAGACACTTGTTTTTTTAACTTTTCAAATCCTTTAGAAAAAAAAACTAAAAACTGAATCTACCAAGAGGCTGCAGGAGATCAGCAGTGCGGACATGACAGGAATAAAAAGTGAAAAACTGTTGGAAAGAAATTACCGTATTTATCGGCATATAACACACACTTTTTTCCCCTTAAAATCAGGAAAAAATCATGGGTGCGTGTTATAGGCCGATCCCCGCCGATTTTGTGTGATCGGAGCGGTTGCGGCAATTGCCGCGATCGCTGCCGACATACACAGCCGTGTGTAGATTCAAATATGGCGCCGAGACTGCAGGGATTTGTCGGAGCCGAGATATACATACCCGAGCGTTCTCGGCTTTTTTCGGCGCAAGTCACAGTCACGCCCAGTCCCGCCATTGGACCTGTGTTATGTCCATCATAGGTCTGGGCGTGACTGCACTGGGGCAAACCTGCACTGACAAAGCTGTACTGGGGCAAACCTGCACTGACAAAGCTGCATTGGGGCAAACCTGCCCTGACAAAGCTGCACTGACAAAGCTGCACTGGGGCAAGGCTGCACTGACAAAGCTGCACTGGGGCAAGGCTGGACTGACAAAGCTGCACTGACAAGGCTGCACTGGGGCAAAGCTGCACTGACAAGGCTGCACTGACAAGGCTGCACTGGGGCAAAGCTGCACTGACAAGGCTGCACTGACAAGGCTGCACTGGGGCAAAGCTGCACTGACAAAGCTGCACTGACAAGGCTGCACTGGGGCAAAGCTGCACTGACAAGGCTGCAATGGACACTGAAAAGGCTGCAGATGGACACGATAAGGATGCATTGATGGGCATTTTAATGTAAGTTTTTTTTCCTTAAACTTCCCTCCTAAAAGTTTTTTTCCCTTAAAATTCCCTCCTAAACTTGGGGTGCGTGTTATACGCCGGCGCATGTTATACGCCGGCGCATGTTATACGCCAATAAATACGGTATATTTCTAGAACATGTATAAACAGTAAATAGTCATAGAATTTCTACCCTTTTGCATTCTGGAACCATCCCTACTTAGACAATAAATTTGGAGATCATCAATCTGCAATCACTGGTATTCAGAAGTGCTTTGTGTAGTAAACATACCTCTTATAAAATAAGTACATCTACTACATGGTCCTACTGTAGCATGGTATCACATATGCCACAATTATTTTTTTTTGTAGGTATATATTATTTTGTGGCCTGTGTTACACCTCAGGGGCAGGTACCCAGCTGCCATAATTTGGACCAAAAGGTCCGGAGTCAGTGCCCCATTTTTGCACTGAAAGCTATCCTTGCCCTCCACCAACATATACAGAAGAAAGCCATGACACAGCATAGGCAAAATAGGAATATTGGGTTGCTGGCAGTTGCGTGAGGCATACATTTTTGGATGAGGCTTTAAGGGTAAAATGTGTCACTAATACATGGGAAAAACTTATGCTACTATCCTAGAATGGGCCCAAAATGACCTATTTTGAGGAGAAATTCTTTGCTGCATTTCCTGTGCAATGTAAAGGGGCTGTGCAATGTAAAGGGGCTACACAATGTAAAAGGGGCCGTGCAATGTAAAGGGGCTGTGCAATGTGAAAGGGACTGTATAATGAAAGGGGCTGTGTAATGTGCAGGGGGGCTGTGCAATGTAAAAGGGGCTGTGCATTGTAAAAGGGGCTGTGTAATGAAAGGGCCTGTGTAATGTGCAGGGGGGCTGTGCAATGTAAAAGGGGCTGCGCATTGTAAAGGGGTTGTGCAATGTAAAAGGAGCTGTGCAATGTAAAAGGAGCTGTGCAATGTAAAAGGGGCTGTGCAATGTAAAGGGGCTGTGCAATGTAAAAGGGGCTGTGCACTGTAATGGGGGCTGTATAATGAAAGGGGTTGTGTAATGTGCAGGAGGGCTGTGCATAGTAAAGGAGGACTGTGTAATGTAAAGGGTGGGCTGTGTAATGTATAGGAGGGCTGTGTAATGTATAGGGGACTGCGTAATGCGCAGGAGGGCTGTATAATGTAAAGGTGGGCTGTGTAATGTTAAGGGGGCTGTGTAATGTAAAGGGGGTCTGTGTAAAGTAAAGTGGGTTGTGGAATGTTAAGGGGGGCTGTGGAATGTGGAGAGGGATGTATAATGTAAAGGGGTCTGTGTAATGTGAGGGGGTGGGCTGTGGAATGTGCAGGGAGGCTGTGCCATTTAATTTATTGTCTGCTGTGTCCAGACTTTGCTACATGCAAGGAGTGTTTTTTCTTTTTCTTTTCTTTTTATTTATTTTAATTTTTAAGTAATTAATTTATTTTATTTTTATTTTTTATTTTTTATTTTTTCTTTAACATTCTGCTTAAAAATTTGTGAATCAGTACTGCTTGGACCTTGAAGAAGGGGACATACCCTGAAAGCTTGTCCTGAAAAATTGTATGTTAGTGCAAATAAAAAAAGTATCACGGACAGTACTCAATTTTCTCTGTACATTCTTCCTCTGAACTCTCCATATGCAGAAGGACTCTGCAGACGTACCAGTGAAAGGTTAAGCAACAACCTCATTCATAAACTGTATGGTAAAAGGGAAACAATCCGGAAACAAAAGCAGTTGATGTTTGAAACCTCAGCACCATTGGACCCTACAAGCATCAACTGAATTAAGAATGAAATCGAAACCTTACAAAGACAACTGCAAAAACTTGCCATGAACAAAAAAAACTCCAAAAGCTACACCAAGAGCAGACCTTTTGGATACAACCTAAACAACACAAAACAAACATAACTTCTATAACTCCTGCTATCAGCAACTTGGAACCCGATCCAGAATCCCAAGGTATCCCTTGTGTAAATGCTGACTTTACAGAAAATGTGGATATAACAGAAGAACTCGGAATAATACATTTGTCAAATCATAAACTTTCTACACCAGAAACAACAGTCCTCTCCAAAGGCCTCACATTCTATGATCGGATATGGAGGAATTCTTTAGGAGACTAAGGCTCAAAGAATATTTTCACAGTAAGGAAAGGAATCCTAGGACAATAGGAGATGACAAAAAGAAAAAGAACAGCAACTTCACACCTCCACAAGGACGCAACCCCAAACTAGATACCTATATTGACAGCTTCTGGCTGCGAGTCACATGCCTGATATCCACTCAGCAAAAGAAAATATTATAAACCTTTCACCACTGGAGCAAAGAGCTGTACATGATCTGCGCAATAATCAGGCCATAACCATCAAACCAGCAGATAAAGGGGGAGCAGTCATTGTGATGGATACAGAAAAATATATACAAGAGGGCCAGAGGCAGCTGGCAAATACTACTTACTACAAAAAACTGGATTATGATCCGACCCAGGATTTTACGAAGCATTAAAAGGTCTCATTGCGACAATACCAAGCCATCTACATTCAGAACTCATCAATGCGATTCCGGATAATCCAGAAGTTGGAGACTTCTACATGCTGCCCATGATTCACAAGGCAGGAAATCCAGACAGACCCATCATAACAGGTATGAATACACTTACCGAACATATCTCAGGCCTTGTA
Organism: Lithobates clamitans; assembly: GCA_037952925.1. NCBI lineage: Eukaryota > Metazoa > Chordata > Amphibia > Anura > Ranidae > Lithobates > Lithobates clamitans. Next base: position 2,058,330 of record JBBGZY010000088.1, read on the forward strand.
GAAAACATGTTAAAACCTTTAGTCATGAACACTGTGAGTTACTAACTCCCCCCCTTTGCAAATGTTTCTATGGCAATGACTCAAACACAGATATGCTCCCCTAAGGAGTCTTTGTTAACCTGGGATCCTCCCATGATCTCTTAACAATAAAGAGAACAAGATAGTCAGAGACTGCAAACATACTACAGGGGATGGTCAGAGACTGCAGATATGATACAAGAAATGGTCAGAGACTGCAGACATAGTACAAGAGATGGTCAGAGACTGCAGACATAATACAAGAGATGGTCAGAGACTGCAGACATAATACAAAAGATGGTCAGAGACTGCAGACATAATGCAAGAGATGGTCAGAGACTGCAGACATAGTACAAGAGATGGTCAGAGACTGCAGACATAGTACAAGAGATGGTCAGAGACTGCAAACATAGTACAAGAGATGGCCAGAGACTGCAGACATACTACAGAGGATGGTCAAAGACTGCAGACATGATACAAGAGCTGGTCAGAGACTGCAGACATACTACAGAAAATGGTCAGAGGCTGCAGATATGATACAAGAAATGGTCAGAGACTGAAGGCATAGTACAAGAGATGGTGAGAGACTGCAGACATAGTACAAGAGATGCAACAAAGGAAATAGATAGGGGACTTTGGACTTTATAGGCACAGTAACATCACGTAAATCTTTATATAAAAAAAAAAAAAACTATTTTATTGGAAAAACATATACATAGACAGTACGTATTAAAAAGCCACAAATCACAAAAAACTACATCTAATGAGAGGTATTTGACAGACCCGATGCTAGTTACAACCATCTATTTAGTGTCACTCAGACAGGAGGATAGTCATCCCAGATAATAACAAGTTCGAGGCGACGGTTGAATAGCAGGTCATAAGATCTGAAGTACGTATCATAAAGATGCTCAACTAGTTGCGCGTGTCCTCACGCTTCTTCAGGAGCGAAGAGCTGTGGCATAGCTGGCAAAAATGTATGACATACAATTAAAATATATCACTGTAAATAACCGTATAAGGTGTTACAACAAGTGTGATCATACAGTAGTGACCTTAATGTAAAGGGGGGGATGGGAGAGGGGGGAGCAAGGGGGAGGGGGAGGGCACCCCATGCTGGCTGGGCCGGTGCAACAAAGGGAGGGACATCAAGATAGGCAGCAAATGGCTACCATGGGGACGTGCAAAACAAAATTCTCAAATTGTATATGTCCAGGAGTTACCAATAAAAAGAAGGAGAGAAATAGCTATTGTTGTTGTACGTTGATCCACATAATGGACCGTGTAGTGAGATTGAAGTATCACTAAGTAGGGAGCATTTGAAGGAGAGCAAGACAGGGATAGGGAGAAGGGGAGGGGGGGGAAGGATGGGGAAAGAAAAACAGAAAAGGATGGGGGCCAGTTTACTTACTATAATAAATATGAACAAATCATATAATCACCCACAATGATTGATAGGAAAGCTCACGATGCCCAAGTTTTACACCACACATAGCAACTCCATAGTAGATCTAAGGACCCTCTCTCTAAATACGCACATTAAATGTTAGAGCAACAATACAATTGACAATGTCCCACACACACAATCCATTCCAATCATTCTTTTGTTCTTTCCTCCTTTCGTTTTTCTTCCTCTCTTGTCCAGTCTCCCCTGCTGTGCTAAAACCATAGGTTGTTCTGTAATTCCAAGCTATATAAACATTGTTAGCTGAAATTATATATATACACTGAATGCTTTCTTAGGCTCCACTGTTTGGAGCATGATTTATGATGGAGACTATTGAGGTTTAATTTAATTAATTTAATCTATATACTTTATCTACAATTACATGATGCATATGTTTATTTTGTGGTCCCCTTTGCTGGCTGTTCTGGTGAGAATTGGGAGGGGCGCCATCTGGTGGCGTATTGCGGTTACCATGCGGCCGCCCAGCGTCACTGCACCATATCCCTTGGGGCTGTGGCGCTGTCAATGGCCAGTAATGGGATTTTTCACACCCAGCTGGTCATTGCCGCTCCATGGGGCGTGCCGCCCATCACGTGGGGGGCGTTTCGTCCAAGTTGTGACGGCGCTCCTCGTCGTGGGACGCGCATGCGCTATTGGAGCCTTCGGCCGGTCCGGATGACGTCACATCGGCGGTGCCGATTGGTTGACTACGGACGGGGCGGGCATTCAAATAGCACGGCGCTACACTACAGAGACATACCCGCTCCAGCTCACGATGGACACCACATGTTGAAACTCTTCTCCCCTCACAAACCAGGTATATATTTTTTTGCCTATCAGCGCTATTAGGATATGGACCATCAAATACTGCAATTTAGGGTGGGCGTTCATGTCTCTCTTTCCCATATCTCCTCCTCTCCCTTCTTATTTTTGATATCACAGGAGGATACTTATATTCTAACTATGGTATTCTTATATCCACTGACTACATGAAGTTTGGTCCCCCTGTCTCTACCTATGTGATTACGGGTCTAGATTTTTCAATTACTAAAACTGCTGGTGAGTTAGCAGTCTTACTGTGTACATTTCAACTACTTCCTGACCCCATATTATCAACTATTTAAATGACCTATGTATTTTGTGCAGGTCCTTTTATATAGATGGTCCTTAGATCTACTATGGAGTTGCTATGTGTGGTGTAAAACTTGGGCATCGTGAGCTTTCCTATCAATCATTGTGGGTGATTATATGATTTGTTCATATTTATTATAGTAAGTAAACTGGCCCCCATCCTTTTCTGTTTTTCTTTCCCCATCCTTCCCCCCCCTCCCCTTCTCCCTATCCCTGTCTTGCTCTCCTTCAAATGCTCCCTACTTAGTGATACTTCAATCTCACTACACGGTCCATTATGTGGATCAACGTACAACAACAATAGCTATTTCTCTCCTTCTTTTTATTGGTAACTCCTGGACATATACAATTTGAGAATTTTGTTTTGCACGTCCCCATGGTAGCCATTTGCTGCCTATCTTGATGTCCCTCCCTTTGTTGCACCGGCCCAGCCAGCATGGGGTGCCCTCCCCCTCCCCCTTGCTCCCCCCTCTCCCATCCCCCCCTTTACATTAAGGTCACTACTGTATGATCACACTTGTTGTAACACCTTATACGGTTATTTACAGTGATATATTTTAATTGTATGTCATACATTTTTGCCAGCTATGCCACAGCTCTTCGCTCCTGAAGAAGCGTGAGGACACGCGCAACTAGTTGAGCATCTTTATGATACGTACTTCAGATCTTATGACCTGCTATTCAACCGTCGCCTCGAACTTGTTATTATCTGGGATGACTATCCTCCTGTCTGAGTGACACTAAATAGATGGTTGTAACTAGCATCGGGTCTGTCAAATACCTCTCATTAGATGTAGTTTTTTGTGATTTGTGGCTTTTTAATACGTACTGTCTATGTATATGTTTTTCCAATAAAATAGTTTTTTTTTTATATAAAGATTTACGTGATGTTACTGTGCCTATAAAGTCCAAAGTCCCCTATCTATTTCCTTTGTTGCAATTATCACAGGACGTGGCACTTTTTTACGTTTAGGTATCCACAGGACCACTCTGTGCTAGGATACCCTCATTCTCTGCAATCGCAAATTGGGTGGTAGCACCCGGGCATATGGTCCCCTGAAAATTCTAGGGGTCCTTTAGTGGCTTCTAAACTATTGTTTAGATTAAATACCAGCCACATTAAGATATACATTCCCCCTTTTTTTTGTCATACCCCTCAATAGTCTTTTTCCTACATCCAATATAGTTAACATATACAGATTGGATCCTATGGACTTTGTGGGCACAGCATGGACTGGCTATATGTCAGAGATCCACACCAACTGCAATGTTGACACAGAACAGGAGATTGGGATTAACCAGTATATGGCCAAAATGAAACGCCTCCTAAAAAAGAAATCAAACCTTTATTGGCACATTGAATATCTAAACAAATATGTCCAGGAAAACATAAGCCCTTTGGGCTTAAGGTTACAAGTCTATCCTTCTTTCCAGGCTACTACTCCAGAATTTAAAGTAGCATGGGAAAAAGCATTAACAACCTGCAGTATTAATTTGATGAGACTTCTCATCACTCAATACCAGTCAGAGCTTATAACACTTGATCAGGAAATTGTACTTCTACAATCTTCCAACGAGAATATTAAAACCCATGCTCTATATACCAAACGATGGCAAGATATAAAGGATTTCATCACTAGGATTACTAGAGATATTATCTATAAAAAACAAAATAAATTGTCTAAAGACAGGTTGGCTTTCATGGAAGGCTTTGCATATCACTGGCAGTCATCTTCCCATAACAAAGGATCAAGAACAAAACCTCGCACATCCAAAAACCAGGGCAATACTCCTTATACCCCCTATACCACTGATGATGACACAGAATCTGATTCTTCTCTTTTTCCTTCACAGCCTTCATCCAGAAAAAATCATCCTACAACTCACCATCTGCAACAAGGAGCACGTAAGAGGGATCTTGGTGGTGGGTCTTATACACCCTATTTCAAAAAACGTCCCCCCTCAGACAATACCTACTCACACAGTAGGCCTCCTCACGACACCCCTCAATACAGAGACACCACTGATCACCAGTCAGGTAAATACTTGGGGGCCACGGCCCTGCAGGCTATCCACCTGCTGAACACACAATCGCATACACTCAATACACCATCCAATGTGATGCGTCCCCCCAGTGGGGGAGACCTAGTTGGACTCCCCATACAGGGAGGCGTGGCTATGACAAATTCACAAATGTCACTTACAAATGTTTCTTGTAGCAGTACACCGGCTACACAACACCCAACCTCGACACGACAAAGCACCCTAGATGCACATGTTTCACAGATTAGAAACCCTTCATTAAATTTTCCAACACCTGCCCAGACACCACTTCCCACTTAAACTTGAACCTGGATATTCTTAATCTAACACCATACTCATTAACGACCCCTCAACTAGAGGTACTTCGACTTGGGCTCAGTTTTTGTCCCTCTATGGCAATTGATAAATACGAAACCATCAAGGATCTTTACCTATTTTGTCGTAATCTCACGTACAAATTTCTCTTTGATGATGATCGTCTTCGATCTATTCAAGATAAACAAATCTCTGAACAGGTAAAAAATTTTACTATGGAAGATTTCAGAGCCTTACGTGATTTGATCTTATTGCTAGATGAAAGTGAACCCTCAAATGACACCCCAAACCTGAACTCCAGATCTGACAAATCAACACCGAGAACCACTTTCAGATGCAAATCCCAGCGTTTCCCTGATCTCATGACCAATCCCAGTATTTGGGCCTTCCTGATGGGCACGATCAATGACATTAAGAAAATGCAGCTTACTCCCAAAGCTAAAAATCTCACTCCGATACAGTTACAAGCTATTACTGAGCTACAGAATCACCCGGATCTTGTGATTAAACCCGCGGACAAGGGTGGCAACATAGTCCTTATGACCAAGGCTAACTACGAACTTATGGTCATGAATATTCTGAACAACAAAGAATGGTATAGACCGATAGATCCAACCCTAATCGATCATTATAGAACTGAGTTCTTAACTGTCATTGGTTCTGCCCACCAGGGAGGCCTAATAGATCAGGAATTATACAACTTTTTAAACATACGCCATCCGAGATTACCCACATTCTATGCACTTCCGAAAGTGCACAAAAATTCAAACAAACCCCCTGGGAGACCAATAGTATCGGGCATCGGGTCACTCACGGAAAACGCTAGTCGTTTGGTGGACTCGATGCTCATACCACACGTATTGGCACTACCATCCTACATTAGAGATACACCTGATTTGCTCAAACACATTGAAGGAATGGTCGTGCCTCCTGATGCCCTTCTCGTGACCTTGGATGTCGAGGCCTTGTACTCGAGTATCCCTCACGAGTTGGGCATCGAGACAGCACGTACCTTCCTCCATGAACAAACCCATCACCGCTGGGAATATTGCGAGTTCATCCTGGACCTGCTACAGTTTATACTCACACATAACCATTTCACCTTCAAAGAGTCCCACTTCCTCCAGGTGCAGGGGGTAGCCATGGGCACATGCTGTGCACCTACCTATGCGAACCTGTACCTGGGGGGGTGGGAACGCACCATTTTTGCAGATGAAGAATTGTCACAATTTACGAGCCAGGCGCTTTGCTGGCTACGTTTCATTGATGACATATTCATTATTTGGCTAGGGTCCGTAGAAAACCTTAATGCATTCATAGAGATTCTTAATCACAATTCCTACAATCTTAAATTTACAGTTCTCAGCAATCAATCCCAGATCACCTTTCTGGACCTTACAATCCGCAAGGATAGTAATGGAAACTTGACTTCTACATTATTCCGTAAAGAAACATCAGGCAACACTCTCCTACATGCTGCCAGTGCACATCCACAGACATTAATTCGTAGCATACCTTATGCACAATACCTAAGACTTCGTAGGAATTGCACATTGACGGAGGAATTTATATGTCAAGCCAAATCACTGCGGGATCGTTTAAAGGCAAGAGGCTACAGTAAATCTCTTCTCCGTCGGGCTTATAATAGGGCGCTGCGCCAACCGCGCAGCTCCTTATTATATCAGAGTAAGCCCCCCAAATCCAGTCAAACTACAAGATTTGTTACCAGGTTCTCCCTATACCATACTGAGATACGCGACATTTTAACCACACACTGGTCGCTAATATATAGTGATCCTATTCTGGCCAAATATGTGACTCCAACTCCGGCTATTACATTTCGAAGGGCCAAATCCCTACGTGATAAACTCACGTCAAGTCACTACATAGACAACCCCCTAGCCCAACATCAACCCAAGGGGATTAATAGATGTGGCAGATGTTCCTTCTGCCCCTGGGTTCGTACAGGCACTTCATTTATACTGCCCAATGGGGAAACCTTTGTTCCTAATTTTCACGCAGATTGTGAAACAAGAGGGGTGGTCTACTTAATGACCTGTAGTTGTCAAGCATTTTATGTGGGCAAAACTATTAGACAATTCCGCTCTCGAATAAAGGATCATATTTATTATTCTGGAGGAGGGAAAATGGTCACATCAGTTAGCAGACATTTGGACCTGTACCACAAATTTGACACCTCAGTGGTTACCTTTATGGTTTTGGCAGTTATTCCAAAAAGTCCTAGAGGCGGTGATTGGGACAACCTGATACTGAGGAAAGAGACACTCTGGATAGAACGGCTAGACGCCACAAGAGCCCCAGGTATCAATGAGGCCCAATCATATAAACCCTTTCTCTAAATACGCACATTAAATGTTAGAGCAACAATACAATTGACAATGTCCCACACACACAATCCATTCCAATCATTCTTTTGTTCTTTCCTCCTTTCGTTTTTCTTCCTCTCTTGTCCAGTCTCCCCTGCTGTGCTAAAACCATAGGTTGTTCTGTAATTCCAAGCTATATAAACATTGTTAGCTGAAATTATATATATACACTGAATGCTTTCTTAGGCTCCACTGTTTGGAGCATGATTTATGATGGAGACTATTGAGGTTTAATTTAATTAATTTAATCTATATACTTTATCTACAATTACATGATGCATATGTTTATTTTGTGGTCCCCTTTGCTGGCTGTTCTGGTGAGAATTGGGAGGGGCGCCATCTGGTGGCGTATTGCGGTTACCATGCGGCCGCCCAGCGTCACTGCACCATATCCCTTGGGGCTGTGGCGCTGTCAATGGCCAGTAATGGGATTTTTCACACCCAGCTGGTCATTGCCGCTCCATGGGGCGTGCCGCCCATCACGTGGGGGGCGTTTCGTCCAAGTTGTGACGGCGCTCCTCGTCGTGGGACGCGCATGCGCTATTGGAGCCTTCGGCCGGTCCGGATGACGTCACATCGGCGGTGCCGATTGGTTGACTACGGACGGGGCGGGCATTCAAATAGCACGGCGCTACACTACAGAGACATACCCGCTCCAGCTCACGATGGACACCACATGTTGAAACTCTTCTCCCCTCACAAACCAGGTATATATTTTTTTGCCTATCAGCGCTATTAGGATATGGACCATCAAATACTGCAATTTAGGGTGGGCGTTCATGTCTCTCTTTCCCATATCTCCTCCTCTCCCTTCTTATTTTTGATATCACAGGAGGATACTTATATTCTAACTATGGTATTCTTATATCCACTGACTACATGAAGTTTGGTCCCCCTGTCTCTACCTATGTGATTACGGGTCTAGATTTTTCAATTACTAAAACTGCTGGTGAGTTAGCAGTCTTACTGTGTACATTTCAACTACTTCCTGACCCCATATTATCAACTATTTAAATGACCTATGTATTTTGTGCAGGTCCTTTTATATAGATGGTCCTTAGATCTACTATGGAGTTGCTATGTGTGGTGTAAAACTTGGGCATCGTGAGCTTTCCTATCAATCATTGTGGGTGATTATATGATTTGTTCATATTTATTATAGTAAGTAAACTGGCCCCCATCCTTTTCTGTTTTTCTTTCCCCATCCTTCCCCCCCCTCCCCTTCTCCCTATCCCTGTCTTGCTCTCCTTCAAATGCTCCCTACTTAGTGATACTTCAATCTCACTACACGGTCCATTATGTGGATCAACGTACAACAACAATAGCTATTTCTCTCCTTCTTTTTATTGGTAACTCCTGGACATATACAATTTGAGAATTTTGTTTTGCACGTCCCCATGGTAGCCATTTGCTGCCTATCTTGATGTCCCTCCCTTTGTTGCACCGGCCCAGCCAGCATGGGGTGCCCTCCCCCTCCCCCTTGCTCCCCCCTCTCCCATCCCCCCCTTTACATTAAGGTCACTACTGTATGATCACACTTGTTGTAACACCTTATACGGTTATTTACAGTGATATATTTTAATTGTATGTCATACATTTTTGCCAGCTATGCCACAGCTCTTCGCTCCTGAAGAAGCGTGAGGACACGCGCAACTAGTTGAGCATCTTTATGATACGTACTTCAGATCTTATGACCTGCTATTCAACCGTCGCCTCGAACTTGTTATTATCTGGGATGACTATCCTCCTGTCTGAGTGACACTAAATAGATGGTTGTAACTAGCATCGGGTCTGTCAAATACCTCTCATTAGATGTAGTTTTTTGTGATTTGTGGCTTTTTAACCACTTGAGCCCCGGACCATTATGCTGCCTAAGGACCAGAGGTCTTTTTCCAATTTGGCACTGCGTCGCTTTAACTGCTAATTGCGCGGTCATGCAATGCTGTACCCAAACGAAATTTGCGTCCTTTTCTTCCCACAAATAGAGCTTTCTTTTGATGGTATTTGATCACCTCTGCGGTTTTTATTTTTTGCGCTATAAACGGAAAAAGACCGAAAATTTTGAAAAAAAAAGATATTTTCTACTTTTTGTTATAAAAAAAATCCAATAAACTAAATTTTAGTCATACATTTAGGCCAAAATGTATTCGGCCACATGTCTTTGGTAAAAAAAATGTCAATAAGCGTATATTTATTGGTTTGCGCAAAAGTTATAGCGTCTACAAACTAGGGTACATTTTCTGGAATTTACACAGCTTTTAGTTTATGACTGCCTATGTCATTTCTTGAGGTGCTAAAATGGCAGGGCAGTACAAAACCCCCCCAAATGACCCCATTTTGGAAAGTAGACACCCCAAGGAAATTGCTGGGAGGCATGTTGAACCCATTGAATATTTATTTTTTTTGTCCCAAGTGATTGAAAAATGACAAAAAAAAAAAAAAAAAAAAATATTTACAAAAAGTCGTCACTAAATGATATATTGCTCACACAGGCCATGGGCCTATGTGGAATTGCACCCCAAAATACATTTAGCTGCTTCTCCTGAGTATGGGGATACCACATGTGTGGGACTTTTTGGGAGCCTAGCCGCGTACGGGGCCCCGAAAACCAATCACCGCCTTCAGGATTTCTAAGGGTGTAAATTTTTGCTTTCACTCTTCACTGCCTATCACAGTTTCGGAGGCCATGGAATGCCCAGGTGGCACAAAACCCCCCAAAATGACCCCATTTTGGAAAGTAGACACCCCAAGCTATTTGCTGAGAGGCATATTGAGTCCATGGAATATTTTATATTTTGACACAAGTTGCGGGAAAGTGACACTTTTTTTTTTTTTTTTTTTTTTTTTTCATAAAGTTGTCACTAAATGATATATTGCTCACACAGGCCATGGGCATATGTGGAATTGCACCCCAAAATACATTTAGCTGCTTCTCCTGAGTATGGGGATACCACATGTGTGGGACTTTTTGGGAGCCTAGCCGCGTACTGGACCCCAAAAACCAATCACTGCCTTCAGGATTTCTAAGGGTGAAAATTTTTGATTTCACTCTTTACTGCCTATCACAGTTTCGGAGGCCATGGAATGCCCAGGTGGCACAAAACCCCCCCAAATGACCCCATTTTGGAAAGTAGACACCCCAAGCTATTTGCTGAGAGGCATGGTGAGTATTTTGCAGCTCTCATTTGTTTTTGAAAATGAAGAAAGACAAGAAAAAACATTTTTTTTTTTCTTTTTTCAATTTTCAAAACTTTGTGACAAAAAGTGAGGTCTGCAAAATACTCACTATACCTCTCAGCAAATAGCTTGGGGTGTCTACTTTCCAAAATGGGGTCATTTGGGGGGGTTTTGTGCCACCTGGGCATTCCATGGCCTCCGAAACTGTGATAGGCAGTGAAGAGTGAAATCAAAAATTCACGCCCTTAGAAAGCCTGAAGGCGGTGCTTGGTTTTCGGGGTCCCGTACGCGGCTAGGCTCCCAAAAAGTCTCACACATGTGGTATCCCCGTACTCAGGAGAAGCAGCAGAATGTATTTTGGGGTGTAATTTCATATATTTCCATGGCATGTTTGAGCAATATATCATTTAGTGACAACTTTGTGCAAAAAAAAAAAAAAAAAAAAAAATTTGTCTCTTTCCCGCAACTTGTGTCGCAATATAAAATATTCCATGGACTCGACATGCCTCTCAGCAAATAGCTTGGGGTGTCTACTTTCCAAAATGGGGTCATTTGGGGGGGTTTTGAACTGTCCTGGCATTTTATGCACAACATTTAGAAGCTTATGTCACACATCACCCACTCTTCTAACCACTTGAAGACAAAGCCCTTTCTGACACTTATTGTTTACATGAAAAAGTTTTTTTTTTTTGCAAAAAAATTACTTTGAACCCCCAAACATTATATATTTTTTTAAAGCAAATGCCCTACAGATTAAAATGGTGGGTGTTTCATTTTTTTTTTTCACACAGTAATTGCGCAGCGATTTTTCAAACGCATTTTTTGGGGAAAAAACACACTTTTTTTAATTTTAATGCACTAAAACACGCTATATTGCCCAAATGTTTGATGAAATAAAAAAGATGATCTCAGGCCGAGTACATGGATACCAAACATGACATGCTTTAAAATTGCGCACAAACGTGCAGTGGCAACAAAATAAATACATGTTTAAAAGCCTTCAAAAGCCTTTACAGGTTACCACTTTAGATTTACAGAGGAGGTCTACTGGAAAAATTACTGCACTCGATCTGGCCTTCGCGGTGATACCTCACATGCATGGTGCAATTGCTGTTTACGTTTGACGACAGACCGCCGCTTGCGTTCGCCTTAGCGCGAGAGCAGGGGGCGACAGGGGTGTTTTTTTTTTTTTTTTTTTTTTTCTTTATTATTTTTTTGCTTTTTTAATCTTACTTTTAAACTGTTCCTTTCATATTTTTTTTTTTAATCATTTTTATTGTTATCTCGGGGAATGTAAATATCCCCTATGATAGCAATAGGTAGTGACAGGTACTCTTTTTTGAAAAAATTGTGGTCTATTAGACCCTAGATCTCTCCTCTGCCCTCAAAGCAAATGACCACACCAAGATCGGTGTGATAAAATGCTTCCCCAATTTCCCAATGGCGCTATTTACATCCGGCGAAATCTAAGTCATGAAATACTCGTAGCTTCCGGTTTCTTAGGCCATAGAGATGTTTGGAGCCACTCTGGTCTCTGATCAGCTCTATGGTCAGCTGGCTGAATCACCGGCTGCATTCTCAGGTTCCCTGTTGAGACAGGAGAGCCAGAGAAAAACACGGAAGACGGTGGGGGGGGGGGGGGCATTCCCTCCCACGGCTTGTAAAAGCAGTCTAGAGGCTAATTAGCCGCTAGGATTGCTTTTACATGAAAGCCGACCGCTGGCTGAAAAGAATGATACCAAGATGATACCTAAACCTGCAGGCATCATTCTGGTATAACCACTCAAAGTCGTGAATGGCGTACCTGAAGACAAAAAAATGGTTAACAATGGTTAACAATAAAGCACAGTAAAGTGTAAATAATTACACACCTGAAAAACAAACATGATAAAACATAATAACAATAACAATCAATAACAATAACAATAACAATAACAATAACAATCAATAACAATAACAATAACAATAACAATAACAATCAATAACAATAACAATAAAACATTGCAGAATAGAATACAGTAAAAAAGAGCAGAACAATAGAGAGAGAGAATAGAGAGAGAGAGAACAATAAAACAACAACTATTTTTTTTTATTTCATATTTTTTTTTTTTTTTTACACTTTTTTTTGTAACTAACTTTTATAACGGTAACCGGTTCCAGGTTCGGGTCTCTCAAAATGCGATGGCATCTTGGGAGACCCTGTGAAAGTGTGCCTAGTCTGTGCAATGCTGTACCCTACGCTAATACTCAACTAGTGAATGGTAGCGTTCAAAACATTCACCAATGCAAAGACCAGGATTGTCAGGACAGGAGGGACAATAATAGCGGGTGTCACGCCTATATCCGCGCTTGCTGCAGACACGACATCTTTTTTGGGGGGTTCGTTGGGTAGGGGTACTCGGGAGGACATAAAAATGCCTCTCATGCAGCCGACTGCATTTGGTTGGGGATGTGAATGGGGGAAGTACGGGCGCTGCAGAAGCGGTGGGTTCCCAATTAGGATTGGCGAATGCAGCAGGAAGGGCACTATGGGCACGACGGGCCTGTGTTTGTCTTTTTGGTGGCAGCGGGACACTACTTGTGCTTGCCACCTCACCAGCTTGAACTGCACTTATGGGACTCGCCACGTCACCACGTGTTACTGTAGTGCTGGTTTGACTACGACCGGGGTGTACTAGGCCGCTGGCGCTTGCCAGTTCACCAAAACACTACCAAAAAACTGTTAGCGATCGCAGGGATCAGGCCTGACTCTGCGAACGCTGCAGTTATGCGTTTAGTGTTTTGTAAGTGACAGTGATCGATCGATACCGCACTTGGGTGGGCTGGGCTGGGCCGGGCGGAGGGGCAAAACGCAGGTGCTAGCAGGTATCTGGGCTGATCCCGCTAACACTGCGTTTTTGGGAACCCTAAACTGCTGGGGACACTAGTATAGATCTGATCGGATCAGATATTGATGCGATCAGATACTATACCACTAAGGGAGGTGTACAGTGCGTGCGTGGGTGTTAGCGGTACTGGCGCTAATCTGACGCTGCCTGGGGCTGGTGCTTGCCAGTTCACCAAAACGCTACAAAAAAAACTGTTAGCGATCGCAGGGATCAGGCCTGACTCTGCGAACGCTGCAGTTATGCGTTTAGTGTTTTGTAAGTGACAGTGATCGATCGATACTGCACTTGGGTGGGCTGGGCTGGGCCGGGCGGAGGGGCAAAACGCAGGTGCTAGCAGGTATCTGGGCTGATTCCGCTAACACTGCGTTTTTGGGAACCCTAAACTGCTGGGGACGCTAGTATAGATCTAATCGGATCAGATATTGATGCGATCAGATACTATACCACTAAGGGAGGTGTACGGTGCGTGCGTGGGTGTTAGCGGTACTGGCGCTAACCTGACGCTGCCTGGGGCTGGTGCTTGCCAGTTCACCAAAATGCTACCAAAAAAACTGTTAGCGATCGCAGGGATCAGGCCTGACTCTGCGAACGCTGCAGTTATGCGTTTAGTGCCTTGTAAGTGACAGTGATCGATCGATACTGCACTTGGGTGGGCTGGGCGGAGGCACAAAACGCAGGTGCTAGCAGGTATCTGGGCTGATCCCGCTAACACTGCGTTTTTGGGAACCCTAAACTGCTGGGGACGCTAGTATAGATCTGATCGGATCAGATATTGATCCGTTCAGATACTATACCACTAAGGGAGGCGCATGCTGCGTGTGTGGGTGTTAGCGGTACTGGCGCTAATTTGACGCTGCCTGGGGCGACGCATATCGCCGCCGGGCGATCGGGGGGCTAAACCTTTATTCGGTAATAAACGGCGGGTTCCCTGACACTATAAAAAATAAACAAACTAACCAGCGTCACCCGTATCGGTTATACGGTGATCAGTGGTGAAAGGGTTAACTAGGGGGCAATCAAGGGGTTAAAACATTTATCAGATAGTATATGGGGGTCCCTGACGCTATAAAACGCTGACGGCGAACCTAAATATTTACCTCACTAACTAGCGTCACCAGCGACACTAATACAGCGATCAGAAAAATGATCGCTTAGCGACACTGGTGACAGGGGGTGATCAAGGGGTTAAAACTTTATTAGGGGGGGTTAGGGGGGTACCCTAGACCTAAAGGGGGGTAATATACACTGTCCCAACACTGTCACTGTCACAAACTGACACTATGCAGTAATCAGAAAAAAAAAAAAAAAAAAAAAAAAAAAAACTGCTGGTGTCAGTTTGTGACAGGGGGGGGGGGGTGATTGGGGGGGGATCGGGGGGCGATCGGGGGGGGGATCGGGGTGATTTGTGTGCCTGGCATGTTCTACTGTGTGTGTAGTGTTTGGTGCACTCACATACTTGTCGTCTCTCCTCGGGCCGGAACGGAAAATACCGACCCGAGGGGAGATGACATCACTTCCTTTGCTGCTGTTTAGCATACAGCAGCAAAGGAATGATTTCATTGGCCGGCGGCGATCGCGAGGGGGGGGCCACGAACGGATGGTCTCCCCCTCATCACCGATCGCCGCTGGACAAACGACGACCGCCTCGGGCACCGGGGGGGGGTCCGATCGGACCCCCCACCCGCGGAAGGCAAATCACGTACATGTACGTGATTTTGCCTGTCCGTGCCACTTTGCCGACGTACATCGGCGTGAGGCGGTCGTCAAGTGGTTAATACGTACTGTCTATGTATATGTTTTTCCAATAAAATAGTTTTTTTTTTTTTTATATAAAGATTTACGTGATGTTACTGTGCCTATAAAGTCCAAAGTCCCCTATCTATTTCCTTTGTTGCAATTATCACAGGACGTGGCACTTTTTTACGTTTAGGTATCCACAGGACCACTCTGTGCTAGGATACCCTCATTCTCTGCAATCGCTAGTACAAGAGATGGTCAGAGACTGCAGACATAGTACAAGAGATGGTCAGAGACTGCTGGCATCATACATAAGATGGTCAGAAACTGCAGACATGATACAAGAAATGGTCAGAGACTGCAAACATGATACAAGAAATAGTCAGGGACTGCAAACATGCTACAGAAGATGGTCAGAGGCTGCAGTTATGATACAAGAGATGGTCAGAGACTGTAAACATAGTACAAGAGATGGTCAGAGACTGCAGGCATAGTACAAGAGATGGTCAGAGACTGCAGACATAATGCAAAAGATGGTCAGAGACTGCAGACATAATACAAAAGATGGTCAGAGACTGCAGACATAATGCAAGAGATGGTCAGAGACTGCAGACATAGTACAAGAGATGGTCAGAGACTGCAAACATAGTACAAAAGATGGTCAGAGACTGCAGACATGCTACAGAAGATGGTCAAAGACTGCAGACATGATACAAGAGATGGTCAGAGACTGCAGACATGATACAAGAGATGGTCACAGACTGCAGACATGATACAAGAGATGGTCAGAGACTGCAGACATGATACAAAAGATGGTCAGAGATGGCAGACATGATACAAGAAATGGTCAGGGACTGCAAACATGCTACAGAAGATGGTTAGGGACTGCATACATAGTACAAAAGATGGCCAAAGACTCCATACATAGTACAAAAGATGGTCAGAGCCTGCATACATTGTACAAGAGATGGTCAGAGCCTGAATACATTGTACAAGAGATGGTCAGAGACTGCAAACATACTACAGGAGATGATCAAAGACTGCAGATATGATACAAGAGATGGTCAGAGACTGGCTGCGTTTGATGGGCACAGTGGCTGTGTTTGATGGGCACAGTGGGTGTGTTTGATGGGCACAGTGGCTGTGTTTGATGGGCACAGTAGCTGCTTGTAATGGGCACAGAAGCTGCTTTTAATGGGCACAGTGGCTGCGTTTGATGGGCACAGTGTCTGCTTTTAGGCGGGGCACAGTGTCTGCTTTTAGGCGGGGCACAGTGGCTGTGTTTGATGGGCACAGTGGCTATGTTTGATGGGCACAGTAGCTGCTTTTAATGGGCACAGTGGCTGCGTTTGATGGGCACAGTGGCTGCGTTATATGGGCACAGTGGCTTCTTTTAATGGGCACAGTGGCTGCGTTTGATGGGCACAGTGGCTGCGTTTTATGGGCACAGTGGCTGCTTTTAATGGGCACAGTGGCTGCTTTTAGGTGGGGCACAGTGGCTACGTTTGATGGGCACAGTAGCTGCTTTTAATGGGCACAGTGGCTGCATTTGATGGCACAGTGGCAGTGTTTGATGGGCACAGTGGCAGCGTTTGATGGGCACAGTGGCAGCATTTGATTCTAGCTCGGCGCCCCTCTTCTGAAAAGTAATGACAACGCTGGGGTGCGGTGCACCCCGTGCACCCCAGCCAGGATCGTCCCTGACTTCTAGTCACTATAGATGTAGAATCTCTGTACAGTAACATCCCTCACAAGGATGGGTTGGCGGCATGTCACAGATTCTTATCATCCTCACCAAACCACAAATACACTGCTGAGGATGTGACACAGCTCATTGAATTCATTCTTACACGCAACTACTTCACTTTCAATATTGACATCTATCTCCAGTGTATGGGTACTGCTATGGGAAGCAAAATGGCACCCCAATATGCAAACTTATTTATGACCTGGAGGACAAATTCCTGAACAGCATACAGCAAATGCCATACAGATATTATCGCTATATTGATGATATCTTCATGATATGGACTTAAGGTGAAGAAAATCTAAACCAATTCTTCTCATTGATCAACACTTTTCACCCATCTATCAAACTAAAAATGGACTATTCAAACACACATGTCAACTTCCTGGACACATAGTTACATAGTTAGTCACAAGTCCATCCAGT
Source organism: Lithobates clamitans (assembly GCA_037952925.1). Taxonomy (NCBI): domain Eukaryota; kingdom Metazoa; phylum Chordata; class Amphibia; order Anura; family Ranidae; genus Lithobates; species Lithobates clamitans. Next base: position 2,075,646 of record JBBGZY010000088.1, read on the forward strand.
CCAACTATAAAAAAAAAAAAAAAAACGTACAATCCAAAATACCCAATACTATACCCACAGTTGATCCAGAGGAAGGCAAAAAACCCCAGCAGAGCATGCTCCAATTTGCTACAGCAGGGGAAAAAATTCCTTCCTGATTCCAGAGAGGCAATCGGATTTTCCCTGGATCAACTTTACCTATAATTGTCAGTACCCAGTTATATTATGTACATTTAGGAAAGTATCCAGGCCTTTCTTAAAGCAATCTACTGAGCTGGCCAGAACCACCTCTGGAGGGAGTCTATTCCACATTTTCACAGCTCTTACTGTGAAGAAACCTTTCCGTATTTGGAGATGAAATCTCTTTTCCTCCAGTCGTAAAGAGTGCCCCCTTGTCCTCTGTGTTGACCGTAAAGTGAATAACTTAACACCAAGTTCACTATATGGACCCCTTATATATTTAAACATGTTGATCATATCCCCCCTTATTCTCCTCTTCTCAAGAGTGAACAAATTCAGTTCCTCTAATCTTTCCTCATAGCTGAGCTCCCCCATGCCTCTTATCAGTTTGGTTGCCCTTCTCTGCACTTTCTCCAGTTCCCCGATATCCTTTTTGAGAACTGGTGTCCAAAACTGAACTGCATATTCCAGATGAGGTCTTACTAATGATTTGAACAGGGGCAAAATGATATCTCTCTCTCTGGAGTCCATACCTCTCTTAATACAAGAAAGAACTTTGCTCGCTTTGGAAACCGCAGCTTGGCATTGCATGCTATTATTGAGCTTATGATCTACCAAAACCCCCAGATCCTTCTCCACTACAGATTCCCCCAGTTGTACTCCCCCTACCATGTATGATGCATGCATATTCTTAGCCCCCAAGTGCATAACTTGACATTTCTCAACATTAAACCTCATCTGCCACATAGTCGCCCAATTAGACAGTGCATTGAGGTCGGCTTGTAAATTGGAGACATCCTGTAAGGACGTTATTCCACTGCATAGCTTGGTGTCATCTGCAAAGACAGAAATGTTACTTTCAATCCCAGACCCAATATCATTTATAAAGATATTAAAGAGTAAGGGTCCAAGCACTGAACCTTGGGGTACACCACTGATAACCTTAGACCATTCAGAGTAAGAATCATTAACCACTACTCTCTGAATTCTGTCTTTTAGCCAGTTTTCTATCCATTTACAAACTGATATTTCCAAGCCTGTAGACTTTAACTTACACATGAGCCGTGTGTGCGGAACTGTATCAAACGCTTTTGCAAAATCCAAATAAACCACGTCCACAGCCACCCCTCTGTCCAAGGTTTTACTTACCTCTTCATAAAAAGAAATCAGGTTTGTCTGACAACTTCTGTCTTTCATGAACCCATGCTGTCTGTTGCTTAAAATGTTTTTTTCCAGCAAGAACTCGTCTATGTGGTCTTTTATTAAACGCTCCAGTATCTTCCTGACTATAGAAGTTAAACTAACAGGTCTATAGTTACTTGGTAAAGACTTTGATCCCTTTTTAAATATAGGCACCACGTTCGCCCTGCGCCAATCCAGTGGTACCATTCCTGTCATTAATGAGTCCCTAAAAATTAGATACAATGGCTTTGAAATTACAGAGCTCAATTCTTTTAGGATCCGTGGGTGGATGCCATCAGGTCCAGGTGCTTTATCCACCTTTATTCTGTCTAAATATTTCTGGACCATATCCCTTTTGAGCCATTGTGGATCATTGGGGCTGTGTCAATACCACCCCCATTATGGACATGAACTTCCCCATGCTCTTTTGTATACACAGAGCTGAAGAAAGTATTTAATAAATTAGCCTTCTCCTTGTCCCCAGTCACCCACTCTAGATTATTTTGTAAAGGGCCTACATGCTCAGACCTGACCTTTTTACTATTAATATATTTGAAGAATTTTTTGGGGTTTGTCCTACTATTTTTTGCGATCTGTCGTTCATTTTGAATTTTTGCACCCTTGATTTCCTTTTTACATATTCTGTTAAATTCTTTGTAGCATTTAAATGACACTAGTGTTCCTTCATTTTTATATTTTTTAAAAGCTCTTTTCTTATTGTTTTATAGCTTTTCTAACTTTGACCGTGAGCCACATAGGTTTTCTTTTTAGCCTTTTAAACTTATTGCCCATGGGAATATACTTTGCAGTGAGGTCCCAAACAGTCTTTTTGAAGAATTCCCATTTCTGTTCTGTGTTTATCGCTGCCAATATTCCCTCCCATTCTAAGTCCTCGAGAGCAGCCCTCATCCTTGGAAAATTTGCTCTCTTGAAGTTAAGTGTTTTTATCTTTCCCTTATGTATTTCTTGTCTACAGCTAACATCAAATGAAATCATGTTATGGTCACTGCTACCCAGGTGTTCCTTTATCTGCACATTAGTAATAAGCTCTGCATGGTTTGAGATTACCAGGTCCAACAGAGCTTCATTCCTAGTTGGGGCCTCAATAAACTGGACCATAAAATTGTCCTGTACTAGGTTTATAAATTTTTGCCCTTTAACTGTCCCAGCAGTGCCATTACTCCAGTCAATTTCTGGGTAGTTAAAATCTCCCATTATTATCACTGTCCCAGCCCTTGCAGCCCCTTCCATCTGTGCAAGGAGCTGAGTCTCCACCTCCTCGTTAACATTGGGTGGTCTATAACAAACTCCAATGATTAACTTTGAACTACGCCCATCTATATGCAGTTCCACCCATAATGCTTCAGACTCATCACACTCTCCATCAATCAGGTCCTCTTTCACACTTGCTTTGAGATCACTTCTCACATAGAGACAGACCCCGCCACCTTTCCTTTTTACCCTGTCTCTCCGAAAGAGTGCATAGCCAGGAATATTAATAGCCCAGTCATGTGAGGATTGAAGCCAAGTTTCAGCAATACCGATTACATCATAGTTCACTTCATGCACCAGAGCTTCCAACTCACCTATTTTGCTTGGCAGACTTCTGGCATTGGTGAACAAACACTTTAATGCATTAATACATTTTGGTCTCGTGTTTTTCATATATTTTTTAGTAGTACAAATGGCACTACAGTTTCCAATGGCTGTTTGCAACATGGGAAATTTCTTGACACCTGCCATAACCCTCCCCCCATCTGTCCCCATTCCACCCTCCATTAATGTCTGACCCCTAACTGACCTGTCTTCTTGATGTAATTCTAGTTCACCCTCCCCCCTCAATCCTAGTTTAAATACTCCTCCAGCCTTCCTATAAACCTCTCCCCCAGCACAGCAGACCCCCTTCCATTCAAGTGCAAACCGTCTTTAGCATATAGGTTGCACCCCAATGAAAAGTCAGCCCAGTGCTCTAGAAACCCAAATCCCTCCTCCCTACACCAGGTCTTGAGCCATGCATTCAGCTCTCTAATCACCCACTGCCTTTCCTGTGTTGCGCATGGCACAGGCAATATTTCAGAGAATATCACCTTGGAGGTCCTTCCCTTCAACTTGCAGCCTAGTTCTTTAAATTGATTCTTAAGGAGCCTCCACCTTCCATGTATACTGTCATTGGTTCCAACGTGGACCAAGACAGCTGGGTCATGCCCAGCCCCTTCCAGTAATTTATCCACCCGGTCCACCACATGCCGAACCCTAGCACCAGGGAGACAGCAAACCATTCGGTTGAGGCGATCCTGGCGACAAATTATTCTATCAGTCCTTCTGATTATAGAATCCCCTATAACCACCAACTGTCTAGGCCTACCTGCACTCCCCTCACCACCTTTACTAGATGGGCTGCTCTCCCGGCTGTTAGGGATAGCTACACTACAGTATACATCAGGGATGACAAGTTTCACACGTCGATATACAGAAAACTGACTGACCGACGCAGCTATCTTCATAGTTCCAGTTTTCACCCCCAGCACACTAAACGGGCCATCATACACAGCCAGGACATCAGATACCACCGAATTTGTTCAGACCCAGAAGACAGAGATAAACATCTCAGAACACTGGCAAACTCCTTCTATAAGAAAGGTTACAAAGACAAAACCATCAAAAACAGCATAAACACAGCCTTGAAGACCCGAAGAGAAAATCTCCTCCAATACACAGAGAAAAAAACAAATAACCGAGTACCTCTAGTCACCACATACAACCAAGCACTTGAAGGGATCAAAAAGATAATCAAAGATTTACAACCCATTATAACAGAGGATGAAACTCTGAAAGGAATATTCCAACAACCCCCATTATTGGTTTTCAGACAACCACCCAACCTCAGACACAAACTAATCAGCAGAAAACTTCACTCTGATTATGAAGTCACAAATAATGGAAGCAAACCCTGCAATAAAAAAAGCTGCAAACTATGCAACCAGATCAACCTATCCAAAAGTGTTACACACACAAATGGGACCTTCAATATCATGGGATCTTACAACTGTACCTCCAGTAATGTGGTGTACCTCATCCAATGCAAAAGGTGCAGCAAAGGATCTTATGTTGGTGAAATAGGACAGAAGTTGCAAGCGAGGATGAATTTGCACAGACATAGCATCAAAGAACATAAAGAAGACAATTTATGCACACCTGTGGCACATCACTTCTCACAACCGGACCACACTATAGAAGACCTCAATGTTTTAGTTCTTAAAGGGAATTTCAGAACTATCCAGGAAAGGAAAACGTTTGAACTAAGAATGATACTTCTTTTTGACACGAAAAATAATGGCCTGAATTTTGATATTGGTTTCCTTACACATTATGCTAAAGTTTTACAACCCCCTCTGTGACTAGTATCCCCCCCTCCATTCTATAGCTCTCCCTCTGTCTTATCTCACTAACTCTGCTGCTATATTTATTACCATTGATTTGTATGTGTTTGTTTTTCTCTTTTTTTTTCTTTACCATTTTGCTTAAAAATTTGTAAATCAGTACTGCTTGGACCTTGAAGAAGAGGACATACCCCAAAAGCTTGTCCTCAAAAATTGTATGTTAGTGCAAATAAAAAAAGTATCACGGACAGTACTCAATTTTCTCTGTCACAATTGCACTAATATGGCTACAATCAAATCAAGTAGTTCTTTTTTTTTAACAGCAGATAAAATAAAAAATGGAGCTCTTCTGACTGCTTGAATTTTTTGATAAAAACCATGGGCAGTAATCATGATGCATCATGGAATCTAAACTGTTTGTTGACAGGATAGTCGTAATAGAATCCAATCGTGAGACCATGTGCAGCTCTAGTATATATATATATATTTATATATATATATATATATATATATATATATACCGTATTTATCGGCATATAACACGCACTTTTTTCCCCTGAAAATCAGGGGAAAATCGTGGGTGCGTGTTATAGGCCGATACCCCCCCCAATTGTGTGTGATCGGAGCGATCGCGGCAATTGCCGCGATCGCCGCCGACATACACAGCCGTGTGGAAATTCAAATACGGCGCCGAGACTGCAGTGTCTCGGCGGAGCGGAGCTACACATAGCCGAGAGTCTTCGGGTTTTCTCGGCGCCGCTTACAGTCCCGCCCATAGGGCGGAACTGGGCGGGACTGTAAGCGGCGCCGAGAAAACTCGAAGACTCTCGGCTATGTGTATCAGCGCTCCGCCGAGACACTGCAGTCTCGGCGCCATATTTAAATTTACACAGGGCTGTGTATGACGGCAGGAATCGCGGCGATCCCACAAAGCTGGACGGGGGCAAGGCTGCACGGGGGGGCAAGGCTGCATGGGGGCAAGGCTGCACTGGGGCAAAGCTGCACTGGGGCAAGGCTGCACTGGGGCAAAGCTGCACTGGAGAAAAGCTGCACTGACATGGCTGCACTGACATGGCTGCACTGACATGGCTGCACTGACATGGCTGCTCTGACATTGCTGCACTGACATGGCTGCACTGGGGCAAAGCTGCACTGACAAGGCTGCACTGGACACTGGGGCAAGGCTGCACTGACACTGACAAGGCTGCAGATGGACACCGATAACGCTGCATTGATGGGCATTTTAATGTAAGTCTTTCTTCCTTAAACTTTACTCCTAAAAGTTTTTTTCCTTAAAATTCCCTCCTTAACTTGGGTGCGTGTTATACGCCGGCGCGTGTTATACGCCGATAAATACATTTTTTAAATATTATTTCAGGATTGGTATTTTTTAAATATTTTATATTTATTTTAATTTGCAAGGTCATTCCAGCCTTGTATTGTGGAGGGCAGGGATGACAAGGCTGTAACTGAAAGAGGACTGATGTTGATGTCAAAACAAAAGGTCTTCTATTCAGCTTACTTTGTTTTGGCAATCACACGGTGGCCAGGTCAAAGCTCATTAATATTTCCTACTTGCCAAAGCAGGCAGTTGACAGATAAAAACATATGTTATCTGTTTATGCAGCTTTTTGTGTAAGTTCTAAGTATGTTTAGGCAGCTACTAAATGACTTATTGTTTTGTGAACATTTCATAAAAAGTGTCATATGGGGGATTCGGGATTACCAGCCAGCCGCTTACAAAAGTGAAAGTCTTTATTGGTTTCTCAAAACAAACAAAAACAACTTTCTCCAGCAAATGTGAAGGCAAACAGTCAATCATCCTGGTATAGTTATGAAAAAATAATGGCTCACCGCAAGTATACCAGTCCCATATAAGAAAATGATTCCGGACGGCTGCACTTCCAAAAAACCTTTTATTGAAGCTTCATATGACAAGTGGTTGACAGATGGAGCAGGGGACAAAAGGGTAGATGCGTTTCACACAAATGTTAGCGCTTAGTCATTACCAGTCCCAAACTTGGGTTTAGGGTTTCCTCCTGCTTTGGGAGTACTGCAAAAGCCACAGGAGCTCAGCAAACCAAAGCTTCAGTCATCAAATAGTCCTCACTTGCTCACAGCTGAGAACTACACCACTCCACCGCAAGAGCAGGTGCTGGCTCTTTCCTGCACCTTTTCAGGTATCCCCTGCAGATGGGTAGCCCTTTCAGGATCAAAGTCCTGTAATCAGGATTGGAGGTTCTTTCCCACCCAATGTCTGAGCCTTCAAATTCTGGGTTCCAAATGAGGATTTATAAATCCAGAGAGCACATTAAATCAGTCCTCTCCTCTCTTGAATCCCTCTCCCTGCATGGGTACCTAAAACTGTTTTCCCATTGTCTCTTTCATCACAGGCTGCCAAGAGGCTGCAGGACACACATCAGCAGCATAAAGAATTAAAAATTCTCCCAACCCATAAATGCACCAATATACAATATTTTTGACCCCAAAAGGTACTTTCAGTAATGCCGCGTACACATGATCGGAAATTCCGCCAGCAAAACTCTGATGAGAACTTTTTGTCGGAAGATGCAACCGTGTGTATGCTCCATCGGTCTTTTGCTGGTGGAATTCCAGCCAGCAAAAGATTAAGAGCATGTTCTCCATTTTTCAGTTTCTATCCGAAAATGCGATCGTCTGTACAAATTCCGACGCGCAAAATTCCTACGCATGCTCGGAAACAATTCGACGCATGCTCGGAAGCATTGAACTTCATTTTCTTGGCTTGTCATAGTGTTGTACGTCACCGTCTTCTTGACGGTCGAAAGTTCAGAGAACTTTTGTGTGACCGTGTGTATGCAAGGCAAGCTTGAGCAGAATTCCATTTGAAAAACCATCCAATTTTTTTCCGACGGAAAATCCGCTCATGTGTACGGGGCATAAGAGTTTATATGTATTTTAACAAACCAGTGACTATATGTCCTACACTAATCTATCACCATGCATTTGATCAGAAACACTGCCGATCCTTTCCTTATCCCAGCTAAGCATGTTTTTAATTTGGCTGTTGCTGTTTTATAGTGAAGGGCTGACACATAATAAAGTTCCCATTATAGGCCATTCTAAACCACTTCCCCTAAGTTTAGGAAGTGCATTATTGGTCGTGGGCTGCTATGCTGTTTGCCACATTAATGCGACAGGACTGTGAACCAACAAACTGGTTAGGTTTATTGCAAACCCAACCTCAACCTGAACCCAAACTTTGAAAACTGGGAAGATGATGCTGGCCACAAATATTGTGAAAATTAAAGATAATTAATAAAGACAAGGGAACATAACTATTTAATATTATTTTATTCACAACATATACAGTACTTTAACTAGTTGCCGACCAGCTGCCGTTGTTATACAGTGGCAGATTGGCTCCCCTGCGCAAATCGCCATAGCTGTATGGTGGCCACTTTAAGGGCTATAGGGGGTGCGTGCACGCCCAAGGTGCGACCCTGGGGCCGATGAGCATAGCCAGCATCCGCAATGTCCACCGGCCACCCGTGATCGCTCCTCAGAGAGCCAGAATGGTGATCTGTCAATGTAAACAGACAGATCCCAGTTCTGACAGGTGAGTAAAGAGAGATCTGCTGTTCCTAGAGATCAGAAACAGCAATCTCTCTCCTCCTCCAGTCACTACACTCCTCCCACAGTTAGAAACACCACCCTAGGTAACACTTAACCCCTTGATCGCCCCCTAGTGTTAACCCCTTCCCTGCCAGTGACATTTATAAAAGAATCAGTGGCTATTTTTAGCTCTGATTGTTGTATAAAAGTCAATGGTCCCAAAAAAGTGTCAAAAGTGTCCGATCTGTTCGCCGCAATGTTGTAGTCCCGCTAAAAATCGCTGATCACTGCCATTACTGGTAAAAAAAAAATTTATAATAAAAAAAGCCATAAATATATCCCCTATTTTGTAGATGCTATAACGTTTGCGCAAACCAATCAATCACTTATTGCGATTTTTTTTTTTTATCAAAAATATGTAGAAGAATACATATTGGCCTAAACTGATGAAGAAATTTGTTTTTTTTACATTGGATTTGTATTAGAGCAAAAAGTAAAAAATATTGTGTTTTTTCAAAATTGGTGCTCTTTTTTTGTTTATAGCGCAAAAAATAAGAAGCGCAGAGGTGATCAAATACCACCAAAAGAAAGCTCTATTTGTGGGAAAAAAGATGTCAATTTTGTTTGGGTACAGCATCGCACGACCGCGCAACTGTCAGGTAAAATGGCACAGTGCCATATCGCAAAAAATGACCTGGTCATTAGGGGGGAAATCTTCCGGTCCTTAAGTGGTTAATGGCATAGAACGTAAACCACAGATCTGCTTCAATGCTTTCTGAATTATTTCTGAACCATGTATTCTATTCCATAAGCACAATTCGATCTTTCTATCCCTTGAATTTGACACATGCCTTTTCTAATTCAAGTCAGATAAGTTAGAAATAAGTGATTGAATTCTAAAAGGAGCTTGCACGAAGAAATTAGTCATTTTGAATAAGCCTATTTATATGTCACAGAACATGAATTCTTAAAAGGAATATATACATTTTTTTTGACAAGTCATACCAATAAATTACAGCATAACAAGGCAGGAACCAGTATCACATAGTTTTCTTTGAATGCATTGGTTGACACGGTTACCAAGACTTCATATGGAGTGGCATCAAGTTTCTAACTAAATTCATCATATGAAATGTAATTGTCGCATTATATACAACAAAAGATCATAGTCTAGAATGAGGACAATTATATTGTTCTTTAAAAAGCCAACAATCATTGAAAACTGCATATCTTAGAAATGCCATATCACACTACACAAAAATAAGTGTCTACTGAAACATACTGCAATTGTGTTAATAACTAATACAGCCCATGATTAGTTTGCCCCTGTCTATGGTATGCAGACAACTTACAAAGAAACCACATTTGCTCTACAAATGCCTGTATGGATAGAAGACATTATTAATCCTTTTAAATGTCATGCTGATACAAACAGTGGGTAGAAGAAATTCAATGTGATAAAGCAGGCATCATTAAGCAATATTGTAATAAATCAATAATGAATCATGAACAATATAGTGCAACAGTAGAAAAAAATGTGTTTGGGTAATTTATCATTTCAAAATGCTAATGAAGGGTCTCGAAAATGTTTGAAGTGAAGAAATAGTAAAATATATTTCTCTTTTTTTAAGTTTACAATAAAGAAATATAATTATACAAAGATAAATTACCCTATTGAAAAATATAGGGATTATAGAGATACTGTACTTCATATTCTATACCAATATATAAGGATGGCAAAAAAATGTTTTTATACAGGTCATGGAGCTCAAGATAACCTTTCATATCCTTTTTGTTTATTATTTGAATAATGTAAGGATGCACAAAATTCATCAGTCTTCTACTTCAAACAAAAGAAACTTGTATTTAGTCAGTGTTTCTCAGTTCAGTGATACAGTGCCTTGAAAAAGTATTCATACCCCTTGAAATTTTCCACATTTTGTCATGTTGAAACCAAAAACGTAAATGTATTTTATTGTAATTTTATGTGATAGACCAACACAATGTGCCACATACGTGTGAAGTGGAAGAAAAATGATAAATAGTTTAAAATGGTTTACAAATAAATATCTGAAAAGTGTGCCATGCATTTTGTCAGGAACCATGAATCAGACGGAGACAGAAAATGCAGTTAAAGTCACACCTTTTAATATAATGGTAAAAATTGGTACAAATAAAAAACATAGTCAAAACATAGCCAGGGTATGGTAGCCAAAGTGGGTAGTCAGAACAAGCCAATAAGTCAGGAAGCCAGAGATCAGTGTAGTTGGAGGCAGCAGACAGAATCAGGAACCAGAAGAGACATCAGCCAGGCAAGTCTTCAACAGGAACACAGCAGAGAGTCTCTTGATATGTTTGATCAAGGCGAAGGCACAGGAGAAATGAACCAGGCAGTTTAAATAGCCAGAAGGGGCTGGCTGTAGGCTGGAGTGACGAGCAGGAAATGATCACCAGGTGAACCACAGTGGAACGATTACTGGCAATTAACCGACAGCTGAGCAACCTGAGAGCTGAGAAGGGAGGGCTGAGAGCCCAGTCCTGACACATTTATATTCAGCCCCCTTTACTCTGATACCCCGAACTAAAATCTAGTGGAACTAATTGCCTTCAGAAGTCACGTAATTAGTAAACAGTGTCCACTTGTGTGTAATTTAATCTCAGTATACATTTAGCTGTTCTGTGAAGCCCTCAGAGGTTTGTTAGAGAACATTGGTTGACAAACAGCATCATGAAGCCCAAATAACACATCAGACAGGTCAGGGATAAAGTTGTGGAGAAGTTTAAAGCAGGGTTAGGTTATAAAAAAAAACATCCCAAGCTTTGAACATCTTATGGAACACTGTTCAATCCATCATGCGAAAATGGAATGCGTATGGCACAACTGCCAAATCTACCAAGACATGGCCCTCCAAGAGGCCTATGGTAACTGAAGGAGCTGCAGAGATCCACAGCTCTGGTGGGAGAATCTATCCACAGGACAACTATTAGTTGTGCACTCAACAAATCTGGCCGATATGGAAGAGTGATAGTAGGTCCTACTCCTCCTCCTCCTTCAGGTTGGGGGGATATAACATACCCCCACTATTAATTTCCGACGTGTTTCTTCTCTTTGAAGTTCTACCCACACGGATTTCAACCCCCCCATTCCATGCACAATGTCACTCCTCTCTACCACCCTTGCAATATTTTTGACATATAGACACAACCCCCCCCCCCCCCCTTTTACCTTCCCTGTGCTTCTGATACAATCGTGTGAGTTGTCAAACCAAGTTTCTGTTATTCCTACACCAGTTCCTCAGCCACTTGTTCAGTTTCCCAAGATCCTGCTGCCTCTCTGGTGTCACTCCAGGTACAGGTAGTATTTCAGAGAAAATTACCTTGGAGGTCCATCTCAATCTACTCCCTAAGTCCCTGAAATAATTTTTTAGGACTCTCCACCTTCCTCTCACTTTTTTTATTGGTACCAACGTGTACCATGATCGCTAGGTCACCCCTAGCCCAGATGTTTACATTTCTTATAATAGGAATGAAAGTGATTAAAAAAAGAAATTAAAGGGTCAGTGTAAAAATAAAAAAAGGAATATAAAATACATAATAACAAAAAAATTATTTTTAACCGCTAGCCAACCAGCCGCCGTAGTTATACTGCGGCAGTTTGGCACAGCTGTGCAAATCAGCGGAGGTATAAGTCGGCTCTTTAAGAGACGCTATTGCAGGGGCGGGGCCAATGTGAGGTGTGTGCCTGGCGCGATGTCAGCCGGACACCCGCGATCGCTTGTGACAGAATGAGAACTGGGATGTGTGTGTGTGTCAACACACACATCCCGTTTCTGTTAGGGGAAAGGAGACAGATCGTGTGTTCCTACTAAGTAGGAACAAAGATCTGTCTCCTCCTCTAGTCACTCCCATCCCCCCAAAGTTAGAAAACACAATGAGGGAACACATTTAACCCCTTCATCACCCCCTAGTGTTAACCCATTCCCTGCCAGTGACATTTATACCATAATCAGTGGCTATTTTTAGCTCTGATCACTGTGTAAACGTCAATTATCCCACAAAAATGTCTGAAGTGTCCGATCTGTCCGCCGCAATGTTACAGTCCCAATAAAAATCTCAGATTGCCGCCATTACTAGTAAAAAAAAATAACAAAAAAATGACATAAATCTATCCCCTATTTTGTAGACGCTATAACTTTTGCGCAAATCAATCAATATACGCTTATTGTGATTTTTTTTACCAAAAATATGTAGTAAAATACATATCGGCCTAAATTGATGAAGACTTTTTTGGGGGGGATATTTATTATAGCAAAAAGTACAAAATATTGTGTTCTTTTCAAAATTCTCGCTTTTTTATTGTTTATAGCACAAAAAAAAAAACGTAGAGGTGATCAAATACCACCAAAAGGAAGCTCTATTTATGGGAAAAAAAGGGGCATACATTTTGTTTGGGTACAGCGTCGCACGACCACGCAATTGTCAGTTAAAGCGACGCAGTGCCGTATCTCAAAAAATGGCCTGGTCATTAAGGGGCAAGTCCTTCCGGTCTTAAATGGTTAAACTGGTAACCTGTAAACAATTTTAATATGTCGCCTATGGAGATGTTTAGGTACTGAAGTTTGGTGCCATTCCATGAGTATGCGCTATTTTAAAGTGTGACATGTTAGGTATCTATTTACTCAGCATAACATAATCTTTCACATTATACAAAAAAATTGGGGTAAGTATTGTATTATGGTTTCTTTTAAATTCATGAAATGGATTTTTTACAAAAAATTGCGTTCGAAAAATTGCTGCACAAATACTGTGTGACATAACTAATTGCATCAATCGCCATTTTAGTCTCTAGGGTCTCTGCTAAATATATATATGTAATGTTTGGGGGTTCTGAGTAATTTTCTAGCAATAAAATGATTTTTTCTTGTAGTAGAGGAATGCCAGAATTGGCCCGGTATAGAAGTGGTTGAAGGACCTGTCCCTCTAAAAGTGATATATTAGTTATAGATAGAACTGAGATCAGTCAGATGTCTTATATTTTTGATACTTTAACTGTGAGATACCATTAGCATAATTTCTGATTCTTCCGGTCCTCCTGCAAGTTTTGGATTTTTTCACCCACCTTTGAGTGCACCAACAACCCTAGTTGCAATATCCCTAATATAAAGCAAACAAAAACAAAAACGAAACGTGACAACCCCTCATAATGGACACAGAAGGAACTTAAGTGTAGGGATCTCACCAGTAGAGTCTCTGAGAGATAATAGAAACTCAGGTGAGAATGACTGATTGAATTAATGTGTATTGACAGATCAACCAAATCTGATTTGAGCCACTGCAACTGCTACCTGGAGTGTACAGCTTCACTCCCAAAAATGCCAAAAGAGAATGAAATAGTAAAACATATATTTTAGCATATCCAAGTAGAGTTGGCAATAAACTATATGAATTTTTGCCTGTTCCTGATGAACCACACGTAATTCGCTTAGTGGGTTACCCTGTTGCCTCCTCCTGAATCGAAGGAGCCGTACAAAATATTATCAACCAAACAGTGGCTGCATCCAATGAGGAGATCTCTCCATCTGCACTCTATAGAATGGATGAAGGAATCTGTTTTTTCATTCGGCCAACAGAGTTAACAAAGTAAATTTATATGCCAGCTTAAGTCTTCTATGCCCCTGGAAACAAGGACTTTTTTTATGAACACATATGTATTTTTATTATTTTCAAAAAACCTGGACCATTTATGAAAGACTTACCTGGATGTGTTGGCCTCAATTTTTCTATTACACTCTTTCATATGGTTTAGCTCTCCAACAGCTATTAAAAATTTAAGTGTTGGTTTAGGAAAGACAGACTCTTAAAAAAATTATAATGATCACAGTCAAGCATCTCTGACCAAGCAAAAGGTAAACTAGTATTAATTTTTGTTCATGGAGAAGCTGCAGCCCACCACAATGCACATGCAATGCATTTCATGTGCTGTGTTAAAAAAAAAAAAAAAAAAAGGGTCATGTACCTTTTTGAGCCATTGTTGTGCATTGACAGCCCATTCAAAATGATGCAGTGTACAACAATGCAAAATAATGTATGTAAACATGAGTGTAGTATTGCACTTCCACGACCCAGAGAAATCTGAAGTGGCTGTGTCAATGGACATCAGTTTGTAGCTTCTCTGAGATTATTTACAGTTCATTGTCAGATGCATTTTACCTGCAGATGACCTACTTCTGACCTGCTGTAAGCTGGTTTTGCATAGACTTTTATAGACTTGTATAGACTTGTATAGAAGAGCAAAACCCACTTGGTATGAGCAAAAGCCTGTTGACACAGGCCTTAGGTTAATTAGAGATAAGAGTTTATATAGGTTTGCAGCAATGGGTTTGTGATATAGTGTAAAACGCTGTCCTCAGAAATCGAACCCTTTGATTGAAGTTGTTGTACACTATTGTAAAAGGTGTATGTGATGTTTCATATTGCACGTATATTAGATGCTTTTCGAATAATTTTTTTTCCTTCTTATGTTACTATTTAACGGACCAATATTTTTTCTTTAGTGCATTGGTTTTTGACATCACAGAAATCTTAGGCACAGTACGATTAATAGTATATGAGATAGTGGGTAATTATAGGTAAACTTATGATCAAAGTATGAACAGTACAATTACAGTTGTGGCTTACTGAAGTGTAAAATGGACTTAAACAAATCAATCAGAAAAGACTGGGCTATTTCTATCAGGACTTGAAGCAGTTGCTTCACACACATACGCACCCATTAGAGTTTGTTTTCACCTAAATGATTTAGACTGGGTTTTAAAACAATATAAAGTTTTAAAAAGCAACAGTACAAAATCAAAACAATGCTTTAACCCTTTTTTACTGCCAGGTATGTATGGCATACAGACCTAAAGCACTGTTTCCAGCTGGCCATGTCCACATGCCATACTGACCTGAAATTCCTCCTTATGCTATAAGCTCATGGTCACTCCAGTGACCATAAGTTTATACCAGAACCGTTCAGCAAACTCTGCTGAACAAAACAACAGCCTTGATCAGCGGATGACAATTTGCTGATCAGAGCTAATCACCTAAAATCTGACCCCCCCCCCCCCCGTCACCCCCGCTTCTTGCCACTCACCTCTATTTATTTGTCCCTCCTCATTCCCTGCTGCACTGGCCGCTAAAATGCCCCCACCCCCCTTACTGACACCTTCCTCTGCCACTGATTCCCCCCAGCACCTTTCCCACACCCAGCATCAGCTGCCCCCCCTCCCCCCACCAGCACTGATCCCCTGTGGCTTGATGCAATTGTTTGCTTCTCCCACTGGCAATTGCATCCAACCACAGTGCAAAATAACCTCAAATAATCACTCCTCACTAAACCCCTGGCAGCCGAATGCAGCTCAGCTGACAGGCTTTCCTAACACCCCCTCCCACCGACTGCATCTGCTGCCCGGAAGATAGTTGACTGTTAGGATGGAGAGAGAATGGAGAGAGGGGGTAAACATGTGTTTACCAGCTTTCTTTCCCAAATAAACACAACAATCAATACCGATTGCTTTTGTTCATTCATTACTGAAGTATAGTAAACTGTGTTCACTATACTTCAGTTTGTGAATGAGTAGGAGTTTCTAAACAAACTCCTATTCATTCATCAGATGAAGTGCAGATGGAAGGGGGGATCATGACTGGGTACTTGAGCAGAAGCAAGGCAGAGGGATACAGGAAGCTTCGGGACAGGTAACAGGCACAACTGGCGATCAGAATAGTAACGCGATGGGGAAATGGAGGAACAGCCTCCATACGGCACTGCGTTGCTTTAACTGACAATTGCACAGTCATGCAACGTTGTACGCAAACAAAATTTATGTCCTTTCTTTCCCACAAATAGAGCTTTCTTTTGGTGGTATTTGATCACCTCTGTGGTTTTTATTTTCTGCGCTATAAACAAAAAAATAGCTACAATTTTGAAAAAAAAACAATATTTTTTACTTTTTGCTATAATGAATATCCAAAAAATAAATGAAAAAAAAACTATTTTCTTCATCAGTTTAGGCCAATATGCATTCTACATATTTTAGATAAAAAAAAAATCGCAATAAGCATGTATTGATTGGTTTGCACAAAAAATAGGCAAAATATTTATGGTATTTTTATTTTTTTACTAGTAATGGTGGTGATAAGCGATTTTTAGTGGGACTGCGACATTGCAGCGCACAGATCAGACACTTTTGGTGCTTTTTTGAGACCAGTGACATTTATATAGCAATCAGTGCTAAAAATAGCCACTGATTACTGTAAAAATTACACTGGCAGGGAAGGGGTTAACACTAGAGGGCTATCAAGGGGTTAAGTGTTTCCTAGGTGTTTCTAATTGTGGGGGGAGTGTATTGACTAGGAGTAGAGAGAGATCGCTGTTCCTGATCACAAAGAACAGCAGATCTCTCTCTCCTCCCCTGTCAGAACGGGGATCTGTTTGTTTTCCTTGACAGATCCCCATTCTGGCTCTCTGTGGAGTGACTGCAGGTGGCCGGCGGACATTGCGGCCGCCAGCCACATGCATCAGCTCCAGCAGTGCGCACACACCTCCTATTGCTCTTAAAGCGTCCAACATGCACCTATGGTGATTTGCGCAGCTGTGCCATCCTGCCACAGTATAATGACGGCGGCTGATCGGCAAGCGGTTAAATAGCCACCTAATAGCTGAACCCAGGTGTGGCTGATTATTACAGCCTGCTGGCTCTTGGGAGACACCTGCTGCTGGACAATGGAGCTGCAGCAAACAGCCCAGAGCAGCACAGTGCCGCCAGAAAGTGAACTCAATCCTAACACCCTTGCCTCTGAGTGCTACAAATTGGAACTTTTGATCTCCCTCAGAAAAAATACATAGATCTTTGATGGGAGCTGAAGATGGGAATATGTGGATAAACATTTTGTATGTCTATTGATGCCAGAAATTCCCCTTGTTTGAGAGAAGCAATGACAGATATTGTTGATTCCATCTGGAATTTTGGTTCACAAAGAAATCTTTTTAGCGTGAGGAAAGGAATGCCGATAACCATCTTGTGTTTACATCATGATCAGCTGTGATTGGACTGAGCTGATCACGTGGTAAAGGGCCACTGTGATTGGCCCTTTATCACGATCGATCTGTGATCAGCTGTGTCCCAAGGACACATTGATCACCGAACGTGCCGCCTGCGTGTCTTAGTGGGCGCGCGGCCAATGCGATCATGGGGGGAGTCATAGGACGCCCTCCCAGAACTGAGAGCCCAGAAAATAGCAGCTATCACTAAGTAGTGCCGACTACTACAGTGATTGTTAGCGTCCCCAGTTGACTGTCCAAGCTGGACCTATGTAAGTATGCAATAAATATCAGTCCAGGAGTTCAGCTTTTTTTTTAATATGTTTATTTATCTTATGAGAAAAGACAACAGTACAATGATTTAGCGAAAGTTTCGGAGTGAGGCATAACGCCTTCCCTGTATAAAATAAACAAAGGCAGAAGAAAACATTTTCCTACCCTAGGCCAAAATATGTCACACAGCAGAATAATTACTATCCTAGGATAAATACAAAGAAACAGGACCTGAGAAGTGGAAGCGGATACGTTTTCAACTGGATAAATAAAACAAACAGTTAATAAACATAATACTAAGGATTGAAATGTCTAATCAGCTTATCTCCAAAATTGCCCCTTATGCTATGGATAATGTGGTGGTGCTGGGGGATTTTAACATGGCCCTGGACCCTGGGATGGACAGACTCTCACCCGGAGCGGGCTCTTCTTCAGAGCTAATCTCATGGGCCGAAGCCTCTAACCTGACCGATGTATGGAGATGTAGGAACCCTTCCCGAAGGGCCTACACGTGTCACTCGGCTTCACATAAGACCTTTTCATGCATAGATCTGGCCTATGCGGAGGGTCTGTGCTGCCCAGGGTTAGGGACATCACCATTCTCCCCCGTGGCGTATCCGATCACGCTCCGCTTGCCTTGAGGCTGTGTGTGTCCTATTCGCCGGGTGAGAATCTCTGGAGATTGTCCAGATTTTGGCTGGATGATTCCAGAATATCGGAACCATTGAGGTCTGAGGCAATACAATATTGGCGAGATTTGGACCAATCGATATCTCTGACCACATCCTGGGATGCATTTAGGGCCTTCACTAGAGGTAACCTGCAGTCTCATATCCGTAAGGTCCATAAGGACCTGAGAGAGGAGACCCGAAAGGCTGAGGAGAAGGTGGCGGTACTAGAGGAGGAGTACTCGGAGTCTCGGACTTCAAGGGCGTACTCTGACTTTCAGGCAGCACTGCGGGATGTTCTCCTGCTACGAACATCAGCCACTAAGACTAAATTCCTACATCAGTCCCAAAGAATTTTTGAGCACGGGGAAAAGACTGGTAGTATGCTGGCATGGCTGGCGAGGGAAAGCTCCTCCCCAGTGACTATTTTCACCATTTATGACTTAGACGGGATGACCCTAACAGATCCTTCATCCATTATTGATAGATTTGTGTCATTTTATCGGGACCTCTATGGTTCTAGAATGAATTGTACAGACGCAGAACTGGCGACATATCTTGACGGGGTGGAGCTCCCTTGCCTGACATCCACATTCAGAGAAGCTTTAGACGGTCCTATCCTATTAGAGGAGATACAGAAGGCAGTGGCCTCCTTACAAAACGGCAAAACGCCAGGCCCGGATGGGATACCTGCCGAATTCTTTAAGACGTATGCAGAAGAAATACTGCCATTGTTCAAAAGAGTGCTGCAAAACGCCATGGAAGGGAATTCATTGCCCCCGACAATGGCTAAAGCAGTTATAGTAGTCATTCTTAAACAAGGCAAGCCTCCCGAACACTGCTCTTCATATCGTCCTATATCTCTCCTGAATGTGGATGCCAAGCTGTTGGCCAAGGTGTTGGCTGGTCGCTTAAACACTGTGATTACGGCACTGGTGCATGCGGACCAGTCTGGATTTATGCCGGGCAGAGGGACCGACATAAACATCCGGCGTCTTCTAACGCATCTGTCCAGGGCGAGCGGGGACAGCCCGGAGGTAGTCGCCTCTCTAGATGCCGAAAAGGCTTTTGATTCAGTTGAGTGGCGTCACCTCTGGGCGGTCCTCCGCAAGTTTGGATTTGGCCCTCGCTTTATTAGTTGGGTCCAGATGCTATATTCTAATCCCACGGCCCGTATACGCACAAATAATTCACTGTCCCTACCGTTTCCCCTGTCTAGGGGTACCAGACAGGGCTGCCCATTATCCCCTGAATTATTCGCGCTAGCCATGGAGCCCATGGCAGCTTGTATTAGATCCGCTTCCTCAGTAAAAGAAATCCAAGTCGGTGTAATAATGGATAAAATATCCTTATACGCCGACGATACCCTCCTTTTCCTTAAAGATATTTCTTCCCTCCCACCTGCAATACAAATAATAGATGAATTCGGATTGTTCTCGGGCATTAAAATTAACTGGGGAAAATCCCTTCTTTTCTCGCTGAATCCAGCGAGTCCCCACCCACCAACAGGCACCCCCCTAAACTGGACATCAGAGTTCAAATACCTGGGAGTAAGGGTTGAGACTCCATTGTCCTCATATTATGAGCTGAACCTTCAACCACTTCTTAAAAATTTTTCACAAAAATGTATAGCCTGGAGGACTCTTCCCCTATCACCCGTGGGTAGGGTAAATGTAATTAAAATTGTTTATCTCCCCAAGTTCCTTTACCTCTTTCGTAATGCCCCTTTAATCCCTCCGGCTTCATTCTTTGCAAGAGTGAAAAGTATAATTTCGTCCTTTGTTTGGAATGGCAGATCCTCGCGACTGGCCATTACTACCCTCCAGCTGCCCGTCACCCAGGGTGGCCTATCCCTACCAGATTTTCAGATCTATTTCTGGGCGGCTGTTCTGGTGATGGTCAGATGGTGGTTCTCCCAGCTACAGGACAACCCAGCGGTAACCTTGGAGGCAGCTATAATGGGTTCATACTCCTCTCTCAGCAATGTGGTGTTTAGGGGGGTGAGGTCTCATACCGGCATCACGGACTTGATGCGTACAACCATTACTGTATGGCATAAGGCCAGGGCCCGCTTTACCTCCCCCGAGACGTTTTCTCCCCACATTCCTCTTTGGGGTAATCCCAACTTACCACACCTGAATACTGTTCCAGATCCCCAGGTATGGGCAGGGAAGGACATAGTAAAACTGAAACATATTGTTGTAGGGGGTAAACTGAGATCCTTTGCGGATCTCAAAAGTGCCTACTCACTGCCGGGATGGATGCTGTTTAGGTACTATCAACTTCGACGCGCGTACAGGAAACAGTTCCCAGCACAACTTATATTGAAATCAGACTCTGTGGAGAGACTACTCACTGCTAGGGTCATAGATAAATCCCTCTCCTCCCTATATTTTCATCTGTCCATAGCTCTGTTGAAAAAACTTGAAAAAACTCACGATAGATGGAAAATAGATATCCCAGATCTGTCAGAGAAGGAATGGGAGTCCTGTGTATCATCCTTTGTCACTAATATGATCTCGGCCAGAGACCGTTTTATGCGGGTAAAGTTCCTCCACAGAGCCTATTATACTCCAAAGCGATTAACACTTATGAATCCTGGCCTGTCCTAGGTGTGGTCAGAGTTCTGCTACTTTCTTTCATATGATATGGTCCTGTCCTTGCCTTAGGGATTACTGGCTAGAGATAGCTGACACCCTTAGTCGGGTTACCTCTCTAGAACTGGTCACAGACCCCAAGTTGATGCTGCTCAATGTCTTTGACTCTAAGGTAAGGGGTAAATACACTAGACTATTTTTGAATTATGCCACATTTTACGCTCGTAGAGAGATATTTCTTCACTGGAAGGATAATGCCCCACCCACAGTATCCTTATGGCGCCTTAAACTGAACTCGGTGCTACCATTGTATAAACTTACCTATGCTAACCGAAACTGTCCTGCCAAATTTGACAAGATATGGTCGGATTGGATAGATGCGTGGGGTACATTGGGAGAGGATGACCACTGAGATGAGGCTGTTGGACCCGCCCGGTAATAGTTTACCATTGTTTTAATCTTCTGAATGCCTAATCATTGTTTGAGCACTGTGAACCTAGCAAGATGGATATGGTATTTCCCCGGCCCTCTCTCTCCCCCCCCTTTCCTCTCCCCACCCTTCCCTACCAGTCCCTCCCTTCTCTCCTCCCCCCCTCCCCCCCCTCTTCAAGACCTTCTCAACTATTAGTCCTGGAACCTATTGTCTTTGATCTCATCTCCTAATGTGATGTAATTCGACACCTCTGTACTTCTTTATACTGTTCAAGATGTCGCTCATTCGGCTTATGACAACTCATGTGATAATATGTCTGTATACAACTGTGTATATGCATCCCTTGTATTGTAAACATTGAATAAACATTTATTTCTTGTTAAAAAAAAAAAAAAGGATTGAAATGTCTAAGGGGGGTAGAAGTGGGAGCCTGAGACTCGGGGGGGTATACCTGCTCGCAGATACCAGTCAGTGTAGCGGAAAGGCTTTATATGAGTGGAAATCTCCTCAAAAGAAAAGGAGTGTTTCATGTAGTGATGCCACCTGGTGATGAAGCGACTCATGGGTTTGCAGTTTTGGGTGATAGTGTCCAGCCTCTCCATAAAAAACAAAGTCCAAAGCACTTACTTTACTGCCAACAATTGTGGCGGGGAAGGGTTGATCCATGCTTGCATTATAGTTCAACATGCTACCAGGAGACATAAATGGGCCCATTGAGGGAGATTTTTAAGAGTGGGGGTTGGTGGAGAAGTCATCGAGGTGTCACATCTGAAGACACAGAGCATGGGATCTTTAGGTACAGTGATTTGGTTTTGCATATATTTTAAAACCTGGTTCCAGAAGGAGGAGGTTGCTGGGCAGCCCCAAAGCCTATGGAATAGAGTTGGTTTGGAGATAGCACATCATGGGCAGGAGGAATGAGAAGAGTCTGTTGGATTATGGTGGAAAGGCTAGTAGGCTTGGTGAGCGATCTTGAATTGAGTCTCTCTCCATGACTCACGAATTACCAGACTGGACTTTCTGGTATCCTGCTAGAATCATTTCCAGGGCATTTTCCTTAGCTAGGACTGATATCTAGGGTTTAAATGGAGCAAGGCGGTATTTAGAGGTTTGATGCGTGAGAAGGTGAGAATAAATCTCTGATATTGAGTAGTGATCTTGGCTCAGCATAGCATCAATGAAAGAACCTTAGAGGGGGTTCTGGCATGGGCTGATGCAGGTTTTGAGATAACTGGTAAGTTGGTAGTAGTGGAGTGCCTGGTATGGGGGAAAAGAGTACTGCGTAGATAAATCTGTGAAGGCCCTGAAGAAACCTTGAGCAACGTCCATAACCTCCAAGGTTGTAGGGGCCATAGACAGTCCGCTGGGCAAATGCTTTATATTCTAAGGAGGGGGGGAACATTGGATTGCCATATATGGGCAGGTATCGAGAAATGGTGGAAGGCAAACCGAGGAGTCTTCATACTTCTCTCCAAGCGATAGTGGTACCTCTAATTAGCAGATTGGATCTTAAAAAAGCAGGTAGGGAGGGTAACTTGGAGTGAAGAATGGCTTAGAGATTGAACTGAGACACAAGGGCGCTCTCCAGCATGTAATTTGTGTAGAGTAGTTCAGCTTTTAATCAGCTGATGAGATTGATAAAAACAATTAAGGGTTTATTATCACTTTATTAAAATATTAGAGTGTATTAATTCATCAAAAAAAAGTAAAACAATATTTTTCTGACTACTTGCACAGTATGCAAGCACTTTTTTTCACTACATTACACTAAGCAATCTGTATGGCACCTTAATAGTGCCTAAATGCCAGAATAAACAACTCATTTGTGTACTGGTCAAGCTCTGGCCAGTCCAACCCAGGGGGATGTTTGGTTTAAAGGTTGGTCCTGGACCCAAGGTAATCTGAAATCATATGTTTTTTTGCACTGTCAATGACTGATGCCAGCAGCCAAACCTTCCTAATGTGATCCAAAGAATGGCTTGCTCAGGCAGCCACTACCAATGCTGCTCCTTCTTTTTAGCAACCTGAGGATCTGGGGCATGTTGCATTTTTTGCTCCCTCTAGGATGACAGGATGAGATCTGCCATTTTCTCCTTGTATCAGGAATTCAAAAGTGTGACCACCAAGTAATGTTCCCTCACCTTCATAGTCCAAATCCAGAGGTCCAAATGCAAGCACTGCAGAATGAGCCCATTTGCCACAAGTTTCCTCTGCAGCATTGCCAAATTCAAGCTTTCGTGCATCGGTGTATTGCATGTTAGGCAGTTGGTAGGAAACATGTGTCACACCTGTCTGACTTTTAGTTAGGCAAACAGAGTTTGGGTATGACTGCCTGAAGTGGTCACACGCTCTTTTGGCCTGCTGCAGGACATCATGGAAGCCAGGTACCTAACTAGGAACTGCTTCACCATCATGTTATGGATGTGAAATTGGTTCCATTGTCACACACAACCTTTCCTGACAGATAGATATCTTTTGCCCAGTGTTGTTCTTGTCCCTCAGGAATATAAGCAAAACAGCATGGGCGCATTTTGCCCAAGCTGTTACATAGGTTCTTGATAGTTTGAGGGGAAAATTATGGTTCTAACAAGTCACTTGATGAGGACATTGAAGAGGAGGGGGTAAAGGTGACTGAGCTTTCACCATCACCAATTTGCCGGACATGGGGCCGCACCACCAGCTTCAGCCATGTGCCCCTTCTTTTGTCTATTCCAGTCACCAATAAATGTGCTCAGTGGACAATAAAAGAGATGTGATGCCCCTGCCCATGTTTTCCGGACCACATGTCAAGTGGACCCTGCAAATGACCACATGGTGCAGCGACATAAAGACATTACCTTCCACATGCTAGTGGAGGGTATTGATAAGCTGAACTGGATGCTGTACCCAGACCCCATTGAATTTTTTAGGCTAATGGGTAAAGGGCTGCAAAAAAATGGCACAGGGGAAGAAGGGGTAGCCAGGGGTAGGCAAGACTGCCCCGGAGAACATGTACCATGTGTTGGGATGCCCAAGTAAAGGCGCAAAGACTGGAAAAATATAAAACCATCACCATGGGCGGATGTTAAACACAAATGCAATAGGTATATATGATACTATATTGAAGGGGAGGGGAATGATATGTTAGTCCATGACAGTCCATGTAAAGAGCAAGGGGGAATGAGATAATAGTATGGGATCCACAACCAGGGCTGCCTTCCAGGAGAACTGAAACCGAGCTCCAGGGTCTGAAGGAAAAAACACAAGGGGAAAGGCGCCTCTGGGTGTAGTATAAAACCAATTTATTAAAAGTCAATGTGCAAACAACTCACATTTAGTAGATTAAAAGACAGCATGTAGTGGATTGAGGAGATGATCCATCATAAGAACAGTCCATCAGGTCGGTCACAATAACCTCTGCTGGCTTACCGAGCGTGTGGCTTGCTGTACACCGCTGAAGCCGGCCTCGGTGGTGGTGAGATTGAAAGCGAGGCCAGGAACGCAGATAGAAGGCAGGCGTGGGGTTGTGACGTCACTGGAAAGCGATGCGTTTCCTGAGCATACGGGCTACGATATCACGGTAGCCACGCTCCTTCATCAAGCTACAGATGGATCATGATGCTGGCTTAAAAAGACCGGGGGAGAGGGGGTGGCCAAAGTAAAACCGCTACAGCTGGTCCGATTCAGTATACATACGTCTAGGATATTCTATGTTTTGGAGATATTAAAAAACCACTCACATATAAAAAGGGGAAATCAAAGAGAGAATCAACCTGTTGGATCCAGTAACAATAAGGCTGTATTCATATGGGCATTTACCATGCTATGAGTCCCAGCAGCAATAGACTACTGATTCCTGCAGCTGGGATTGACAGCTGTGTCCAGATAGTTGATGAGACAGGCTGTTGGTGGTCGCAGCTTTCGCAGCTTTCTTGACTGTTTGCACAGTTAGCGATTACTTGCGGTAACTGTGGCTGGATACACTTTTTTCAGTAGTCTACTTGCTGGTCCAGTGACACCAATACAGCTTCCTCAGCAGGGGGGGTGGGGGTCAGGGGGTGGACATACCTTTTAGTCTGGTATGTATTTTAGGGTGGACTCCATGTAAACAAATTATAAAAGATGTGAGGTCCCCAAGGAAATCCATACTAAACCCTTTTGGTCTGGTGCAGATTTTAAGGGGGATGCAAAAACACACATAAATATGCATGAGGTCCCCCATAAAAATCCACGCCAGACCCTTAACTCAAACACACAGCCTGGGTGGAAGTAAAGAGGGAATGAGCGTTCACCCTCCTTCTAAACCATACCAGGCCACATCCCCTCAACATGGGGGAGGTGCTTTGCTGGGGAGACCCCCATAGCAATACATCTTGTCTCCTTCCTGACAAAGTAAAGGGCCTCTGCCCCACAACTGTGCGACATCTGGTCAGATACATTATAATTCTCTTAAACTGTACACCATTGTGAATACACCTATGTAATTTTTTATACCACTCTTATTGTATGGGGGATGTACCCCTTGATGTCATATATCACATAGGTACATAATTAGTGGAACGGCTATAATATTTTGTAAGGCTATAGATCCTATAAGTTTTCAGGTAGCGCCAAATATACCCACATTTAATATTTTCTAACTCTCTGCCCCACAAATATAGCCTGGTTGAGGAGGTCTGTGGGAAGAGAGCTATTTAAAAATAAGGGGCCACATAAAGCCCCCATGTGAATGAGTAAGTATTCACAAAAAAGTACCCTAGGAGAAATAAAGACACCCAAACGTTTAACAAACATTGAATTGTCCTATGTTGATTTTTTTTCTCCTCTCTTGAGGTAAGGTAGGCCTCTCAAACCCTTTGACAGGTTTCCTTCTCTATCACTTGAAGCTGCACATTTTGCAGTGGATATTCTTGCAGAGTGGGAGGGGGAATGTGGACCTTTTGCTGTATCATTTAAGTGCTGCTTCCACCTTTTTTTCCCCAAGCTTTTGTGGTGAAAAATCCCATGTCTCCTCATGCATATGGTACCTAAATACATTTAACACCCTTGATGCTCTGCAGGCAGAGGCTGCAAACAAGTGAAGTGCTGTTGAAAGCATATGTGGTAAAAAAGACCCAAACTTCTGAGCTCTGTGGAGCAGACCTTATGAGGAGCAGTGCCATTCATAAGAATAGATTGACTGCTCCTTCCACTTCTCTGTAAACTGCTCCTGCCCCTGGATGACATCTTGCCCCACTGACATTGTGATTCTCCCCCATTTTCCTCCTCTACAATCTCTGACATGCAGGTGCAGTCTGACATCTTATCATCCCCACCCTTCTCATCGCTGGAACCTATTTGCAGTTAAGCTGCAGGTGCAGAGATATTAATTACAATTACTTCTCTATGTTTACCCCCTTCCCTCTATGCTCCTGGCACTCTTTTAATTAACCACTTCAGCCCCGAAAGGATTTACCCCCTTCCTGACCAGAGCGTTTTTTGCGATTCGGCACTGCGTCGCTTTAACCGAAACAAAATTGATGTTCTTTTTTTCCCACAAATAGAGCTTTCTTTTGGTGGTATTTGGTGGTATCATCTCTGCGATTTTTATTTTTTGCAACATAAACAAAATAAGAGCAATTTTGAAAAAAACGCATTATTTTTTACATTTTGCTATAATAATTATCCCCAAAAAATATATAAAAAACATTTTTTTTCCTCAGTTTAGGCCGATACATATTCATCTACATATTTTTGGTAAAAGAAAAAATAGCAATAAGCGTTTATTGATTTGTTTACGCAAAAGTTATAGCGTTTACAAAATAGGGATATTTTTATGGCATTTTTATTAATATTTTTTTTTTTACTAGTAAAAGTGGCGATTTTTATTGTGACTGCGATTTTATGGCGGACATGTCGGACATTTTTTACACATTTTTGGCACCATTGTCATTTATACAGCAATCAGTGCTATAAAAATGCGTTGATTCCTGTATAAATGACACTGGCAGTGAAGGGGTTAACCACTAGGGGGCGGGGAGGGGTTAAGTCAGTACTATGGGAGTGATTTCTAACTGCCAGGGGGATGGGCTGGTGTGTGATGTCACTGATCTCACTGATCTCTGTTCCGATGACAGGGAGCAGAGATCGAGTGACACTTGTCACTAGGCAGAACGGGGAGATGTTGTTTGCAAACGGCATCTCCCTGTTCGTCCTCTCCGTGAGGCGATCACAGGTATGCCCGCGGCGATCGAGTCCGCGGGACCCGCAACCTGACTCACCGAGATCGCAGCAGGCGCATGCGCGCGCACACGGCGGCAATTTCAAAGTAACGTACGGGTACGTTACTTTGCGCAGCCGTGCCATTCTGCTGACGTAAAAGTACAGAAGCCAGTCGGGAACCGGTTAACAACTGATGAAAATAATTCCTGCACATTCTCCTGCACGAAGTGACTGGTGATGTGCTGAAATACTTCCCCTTACTTCTGCATGGCAGTTTTTGAGCCAATCGTGGAATTACAGTATCTCACAAAACTGAGTACACCCCTCACATTTTTGTAAATATTTTATTATATTTTTTCAAGTGACAACACTGAAGAAATAACACTTTGCTACAATGTAAAGTAGTGAGTGTACAGCTTGTATAACAGTGTAAATTTGCTGCCCCCTCAAAATAACTCAACACACAGCCATTAATGTCTAAACCATTGGCAACAAACGTGAGTACACCCCTAAGTGAAAATGCTCAAATTGGACCCAAAGTGTCAATATTTTGTGTGGCCACCATTACATTCCAGCACTGCCTTAACCCTCTTGAAAGGAAATTGCCCCAACGTGGACTTTATAGGCAGGTTAGGGGAGTGTGAAAGAGTATTACAAAGTTTAAAAAAAATCACAACGTTTATTCGTCACATAAAGTAAAAACAATTCCCAAAAGAGGGACAGTAAAATACATAAAACCATAGCATGATGATATACAGTAAATAAATAAAAAGTACAAGACAAGCACCCAATTCATGAGGTAGGCTGTAGCACCGAGCCAGCCAAGATGGTAATGGCCCAACAGGCTTCAAGGTGTTCACAGCTGAACCCAAAATCCAACGCGTTTCGGAAATGTTTTGTATATTCTCTTCAGGGAAGAAGAAAAGTGTGCACAAGATCTATAGATACAATAGAAAAACAATCAATGCAGTATTCAATGAGTAAGGTTAACAAATAGACTGTAGTATGGCAGGATCAGAATGCACACTTACAAGTAATCATCATGATGATTACTTGTAAGTGTGCATTCTGATCCTGCCATACGACATACCCTGTTTCCCCGAAAATAAGACCTAATAAGATTGTCGGTGATGGCTGCAATATAAGCCCTACCCCCCAAATCAGCCCTAGTTAAAGTCCTTGTAGGTCTTATTTTCTGGGTAAGGCTTATTTTCGGTGAAACAGAG
This sequence comes from Lithobates clamitans, assembly GCA_037952925.1. Lineage (NCBI taxonomy): Eukaryota > Metazoa > Chordata > Amphibia > Anura > Ranidae > Lithobates > Lithobates clamitans. The sequence continues at coordinate 2,104,420 of JBBGZY010000088.1, forward strand.
TAGGCCTTATTTGGGGGTAGAGCTTATATTGCAGCCATCACTGACAATCACGCTAGGTCTTATTTTCGGGGAAACAGGGTAGTTACATAGTAGCTGAGGTTGAAAAAAGACACAAGTCTATCAAGTCCAACCAGTGTGTGTGCTTTTATATCAGTATTACATTGTATATCCCTGTATGTTGTGGTCGTTCAGGTGCCTATCTAATAGGTTTTTTAAATTATCGATGTTCCCTGCTGAAACCACTGCCTGTGGAAGAGAATTCCACATCCTTTCTGCACTTACAGTAAAGAACCCTCTACGCAGTTTAACCACTTAGCAACCGGCCCATAGCCGAATGACGGCTACAGGGCAGTTGCTTAACCGAGGGAGGGAGTACTATGACGTCCTCCCAGAATCCCACTCTCGTGCGCCCCCTGGGGCACGCACCCGAGAACATCCGTGACCGCCAGGTCCGCATCACGGTAAAGGGCCGCTGATCGCGGCCGTTTATTCGTCACATGAAGTAAAAACTATTCCCAAAAGAGCGACAGTAAAATACATAGAACCAAGGGCATTGCTAGGTCTGCAAAAGATCTGGGGCTAGAGCCCATAGCAGCGGTCACCAACCTTTTTGCATGCCCGGGGGGGGGAGACCGGTGGTAAGCAATTTTTCACGGCCGATGGCTCGTGTTGGCGCTTCAATCACCATGGCACCATGGTTGATATTGTGTCAGGGAGATTGAAGAAGTACATTATTTCTTCCATCTTGTTAAATTCTAATATACAATGAAGTGGTTCAACTCACTATACTGCAGAATCAGTGGGAGCCCTGGGCGTGTCACTTGCCACATCTCCTGCCACCAGATGCAGCGTGTCACTTGCCACCGTCACCTGTCACCAGATGCAGCGTGTTACTTGCCACTTTCACCTGGCAGCAAATGTGGATTGTCACTTGCCACGTCTCCTGCCACCATTTGCAGATTGTCACTTGCCACATCTCTTGCCACCATTTGCAGATTGTCACTTGCCACGTCACCTGCCACTATTTGCAGATTGTCACTTGCCACGTCTCCTGGCACCATTTGCAGATTGCCACATCTTCTGCAACCATTTGCAGATTGTCACCGGCCACCAGATGTGGGTTGTCACTTGCTAACTGATGTGAATTGTCACTTGCCATGCCAGTCAGTGCCACCAAATGCGCATTGACGCTGCATTGGTGGCAGGCTGACAAGCACCTCCGACATTGAAGCAAGGGGTCAGGCTGCAAAGTGGAGCTCTATGATGACAGGAAGCACATGACCTCAACTCCACCATGCTGTTAGAGCGGAAGAGCGCTGATGTGTGGCTGGCAGTGAGAGATGATGTCATCTCTCTGCTGCTCGCTGCACCTCACTTCCAAATTGAAGAGGCCTGGCTGTGAAGAGTGCTGATGTGGAGCGGGCGGAGAGAGATGTCATCTCTGCTCATCTGCCTGCTCGCTTCTCTCTTCTCCCCCACTACTCTCATGCAGCCAGCCCGCCCGCTGCAGCAGCTGCAACCCGCTGGTTAGGCAGGGACCCTGCAGCAAGAGACTCGGGGCTATGGGCCCCAGATTCGGGGCTATAGCCCCAATAGCTACCCCCTAGTAACGCCCCTGCATAGAACCATAGCATGATGATATACAGTAAATAAATACAAAAGTACAAGACAAGCACCCAATTCATGAGGTAGGCTGTAGCACCGAGCCGGCCAAGATGGAGTAATGGCCCAACAGGCTTCAAGGTGTTCACAGCTGAACCCAAAAGCCAACGTGTTTGGGAAATGTTTTGTATATTCCTTCTTCAGGGAAGAAGAAAAGTGTGCACAAGATCTATAGATGTAATAGAAAAACAATCAATACAGTATTCAATGAGTAAGGTTAACAAATGGACAGTAGTATGGCAGGATCAGAATGCACACTTACAAGTAATCATCATGATGATTACTTGTAAGTGTGCATTCTGATCCTGCCATACTACATAGTTACATAGTAGGTGAGGTTGAAAAAAGACACAAGTCCATCAAGTCCAACCTGTGTGTGTGCTTTTATATCAGTATTACATTGTATATCCCTGATGTTGTGGTCGTTCAGGTGCCTATCTAATAACTTTTTGAAATTATCGATGCCCCCTTCTGAAACCACTGCCTGTGGAAGAGAATTCCACATCCTTTCTGCACTTACAGTAAAGAACCCTCTACGCAGTTTAACCACCTAGCAACAGGCCCATAGCCGAATGACAGCTACAGGGCGGTTGCTTAACCCAGGGAAAGAGTACTATGACATCCTCCCAGAATCCTGATCTCGCACGCCCCCTGGGGCATGCACCCGAGAACATCCGTGACTGCCGGGTCCGCATCACGGATCACGGTAAATGTCCGCTGATATCAGCTGTTTACCATGTGATCGCTTCATCAAACAAACCGGCATCATGTCATGACGCTGGTTCCTCTCTCCCCTCTGTGTACTGATCGGTACAGAGGGGGAGGGATCGGATGGCAGCAGCACTGTGAGCTGGATGTGTAGTGCCCACAGCGCTGCTCTGTGACAAATGCAGTTACATCCAGCCATCCATCCATCCATGCTCAGCCATGCCTCCATGCTCAGCAATACCCTGCACTTCTCTGCAATACCCCGCAATACCCTGCAATACTCTGCAATACCCTGCAATACCCTGCAATACTCTGCAATACCCTGCAATACTCTGCGATACTCTGCAAGACCCTGCGATACTCTGCAATACTCTGCCATACTCTGCAATACCCTGCAATACCCTGCCATACTCTGCAATACCCTGCCATACTCTGCCATACTCTGCAATACCCTGCAATATCCTGCAATACTCTGCAATACCCCGCAATACCCCGCAATACTCTGCAATACCCTGCAATATTCTGCAAAACCCTGCAATACTCTGCAATACCCTGCAATATTCTGCAATACCCCGCAATACTCTGCAATACCCCGCAATACTCTGCAAGACCCCACAATACTCTGCAATACCCAGCCATACTCTGCAATACTCGGTGATACCCAGCCATACTCTGCAATACCCAGCTATATTCTGCCATAACCAGCCATACTCTGCAATACCCAGCCATACTCTGCAATACTCGATGATACCCAGCCATACTCTGCCACACCCAGCCATACCCTGCAATACCCTGCCATACTCAGCCATGCGCAGCCATGCTCAGCCATACTCGCCCATGCTCAGCCATACTCGGCTGTACTCGGCCTCTGTATGTGGCCAGGCTGTGGAAGTCTCACTCATGTGATATCTCCGTACTCAGGAGAAGTAGGAGAATCTATTTTGGGGTGTCATTTTTGGTGTGTGTTTTAACCACTTCCCGCCCCCGGCCATCATACAACGTCCTTGACTTTGTGCGGGGGCATCATTCAGATATCAGCTTTTTCAGCCAGCGATTCCCTACACTATAAGAATGATCATAGCGGCTGTTCCACTGCTTAATTGTTCTTACGGGAGGCGAGAGGGGACGTCCCCCCCTCCCGCCGCCCTCAGGTGCTTCTACCGACTCACCGCTACGATCAAAGCCAGGAGTGTTTTTTTTTTTATTTCAGGCTCCCCATCCTAGAGGTGAGATGTGGGGTCTTATTGACCCCATATCTCACTGTCATGCCATATTCCTATTACAAGGGATGTTTACATTCCTTGTAATAGGAATAAAAGTGATCAAAAAACTTGTTTTTTGGAAAAAAGCATCAAACTAAAATAAATAAAGTAAAATGAACAATACATTTTTTTTTTAAGCGTCCCTGTCCCCGTGTGCTTGCCTGCAGAAGTGAACGCATATGTAAGTCCCGCCCACATATGAAAACAGTGTTCAAACCACACATGTGAGGTATCGCTGCGATTGGTAGAGCGAGAGCAATAAATTTGGCCTTAGACCTTCTCTGTAACTCAAAACATGTAACCAGTAAAAAATTTTAAAGCGTCACCTATGGGGATTTTTAAGTAGCAAAGTTTGGTGCCATTCCATGAGCATGTGCAATTTTGAAGGGTGACAGGTTAGGTATCTATTTATTCGGCATAACTTTATCTTTCACATTATGTAAAAATATTGGGCTAACTTTACTGTTTTGTTCTTTCTTAAAGCACAAAAATGTTTTTGTTTTAAAAAAAACAGGTTCAAAAAATTGCTGTGCAAATACCGTGCGAGATAAAAAGTTGCAACAACTGCCGTTGTATTCTCTAGGGTCTTTGCTAAAAAAACATATATAATGTTTTGGGGTTCTATGCAATTTTCTAGCAAATAAATGATGATTTTTACATGTAGGAGAGAAATGTCAGAATTGGCCTGGGTGCTCCAGAACGCCTGAAGGTGCTCTGTGCATGTTGGGCCTCTGTATGTGGCCACGCTGTGTAAAAGTCTCACACATGTGGTATCACCATACTCGGGAGTAATGGTGTTTTGGGGTGTAATTTGTGGTATGCATATGCTGTGTGTGAGAAATAACTTGCTAATATGACAATTTTGTGAAAAAAAAGAAAAAAAATCTTGATTTTGCAAAGAGTTGTGGGAAAAAAATGACAACTTCAAAAAACTCATCATGCATCTTTCTAAATACCTTGGAATGTCTTCTTTCCAAAAAGGGGTCATTTGGGGGGTATTTGTACTTTTCTGGCAGGTTAGGGTCTCAAGAAATTAGACAGGCCTTCAGTACTTCAGGTGTGATCAATTTTTTAAGATATTGGCACCATAACTTTCGCAAAGACCAAATGATATACACCGATTTGGGTTATTTTTACCAAACCAAAGATATGTAGATATGTTTGACCAAAATATATGAAGAAAATTACTAATTTGCTAAATTTTATAACAGAAACAAAGAAAAATGCATTTCTTTACACAATTTTCTTTTATACCGCAAAAATTAAAGAACCCAGTGGTGATAAAATACCACCAAAAGAAAGCTCTATTTGTGTGAAAAAAGGACAAAAATTTCATATAGGTACAGTGTTGCATGACTGAGTAATTGTCATTCAAAATGTGAGAGCACTGAAAGCTGAAAATTGGTCTGGTTATTAAGGGGGTTTAAGTGCCCAGTGTTCAAGGTTAAACCGCTTCTTTTCTAAGTTTAGTGAATGGCCACGTGTCTTTTTTAATTACCTGTATCCCTATTGTGGGTTCACCAGTATGGTATTTGTACATTGAAATCATATCCCCTCTCAAGCGTCTCTTTTCCAGAGAGAATAAGTTCAGTGCTTGTAACCTTTCCTCATAACTAAGGTCCTCCAGTCCCTTTATTAGCTTTGCTGCTCTTCTCTGGACTCTCTCCAGTACCAGCTCATCCTTCCTGAGGACTGGTGCCCAGAACTGGACGGCATACCCCAGTGACAGCAAGACCAGAGTCTTGTAGAGTGGGAGAATTATCGTTTTATCTCTGGAGTTAATCTCCTTTTTAACCACTTCAGCCCCGGAAGGATTTACCCCCTTCCTGACCAGAGCGTTATTTGCGATTCGGCACTGCGTCGCTTTAACTGACAATTGCGCAGTCATGCGACGTGGCTCCCAAACAAAATTGACGTCCTTTTTTTCCCACTAATAGAGCTTTCTTTTGGTGGTATTTGATCGCCTCTGCGATTTTTATTTTTTGCGCTATAAACAAAATAAGAGCGACAATTTTGAAAAAAACGCATTATTTTTTACATTTTGCTATAATAAATATCCCCTAAAAATATATAAAAAAAACATTTTTTTTCTTCAGTTTAGGCCGATCGTATTCTTCTACATATTTTTGGTAAAAAAAATCGCAATAAGCGTTTATTAATTGGTTTGCGCAAACGTTATAGCGTTTACTAAATAGGGGATAGTTTTATGGCATTTTTATTAATAATTTTTTTTTTTACTAGTAATGGCGGCGATCAGCGATTTTTATTGTGACTGCGACGTTATGGCGGACATGTCGGACATTTTTGACACATTTTTGGGACCATTGTCATTTATACAGCGATCAGTGCGATTAAAAATGCACTGATTATTGTGTAAATGACACTGGCAGTGAAGGGGTTAACCACTAGGGGGCGGGGAGGGGTTAAGTGTGTCCTAGGGAGTGATTACTAACTGTAGGGGGATGGGCTGTGTGGCTGACGTCACTGATTTCTGCTCCGATGACAGGGAGCAGAGATCGAGTGACACTTGTCACTAGGCAGAACGGGGAGATGCTGTTTACAACGGCATCTCCCCGTTCATCCGCTCCGTGAGGCGATTGCGGGTCTCCCCGCGGCGATCGAGTCCGCGGGACCCGCGACCCGACTCACGGAGCTCCCGGCCGGCGCGCACGCACGGGCACGGCGGGAAATTCAAATGGACGTACAGGTACGCCCATTTGCCCAGCCGTGCCGCTCTGCCGACGTACATCGGCGTGCCCTGGTCGGCAAGCGGTTAAAGCATGCCAATATCCTGTTTGCTTTGCTCTCAGCAGCTGGGCATTGCATGCCACCGCTGAGCCTATCATCTACTAGGACACCAGGTCCTTCTCTGTCCTATATTCCCCCAGAGGTTCTCCTTCTAGTGAGTAGATTGCATTCATATTTTTGTAACCCAAATGCATTATTTTACATTTTTCTACATTAAACCTCATTTGCATTGTAGTTGCCCACCACATTAATTTGTTCAGATCTTCTTGCAAGGTTTCCACATCCTGCAGGGAAATTATTGCCCTGCTTAGCTTTGTATCATCTGCAAATACTGAGATTGAGCTGTTGATCCCATCCTCCAGATCGTTTATGATTAAATTAAATAGGATTGGCCCCCAGGACAGAACCCTGGGGGACCCCGCTTTCCACACTGAACCATTCCCAGTACTCCCCATTTATCACTACCCTCTTAATCGCCCCTGTAGCCTGTTCAATCCATATACTCACCCTATGGTCTATGCCGACAGACCTTAGTTTGTACAGTAAACGTTTATGGGGAACTGTGTCAAATGCCTTTGCAAAATCCAGATACACCACGTCTACAGGCCTTCCTTTATCTAGATGGCAGCTCACCTCCTCATAGAAGGTTAATAGATTGGTTTGGCAAGAACAATTCTTCATGAATCTATACTGACTATAGTCCCTTATCATCCCCTCCAAGAGCTTGCATACTATTGATGTTAGGCTAACTGGTCTGTAATTCCCAGTGATGTATCTTGGCCCTGTTTTAACTATTGGTGCTACATTGGCTATTCTCCAATCAGCTGGTACCATTCCAGCCAGTAGACTGTTCATAAAAATTAGGAACAAAGGTCTGGCATTTACTTGACTGAGTTCCTTAAGGACCCTCGTGTGCAAGCCATCTGGTCCCGGTGATTTATTAATGTTAAGTTTTTCAAATCTATTTCTAATTCTATCCTCTGTTAGCCATGAGGGTGCTTCCTGTGACGTGTCATGAGGACAAACATTGCAGTTTTGGTTACTGTAGACCCCTATTTCCCTCGTGAAGACTGAGGAGAATAAATTCAATACCTTCACCATGTCTCCATCCTTAACCAGATTCCCTTCATCATTCTTAATGGGATAAATATGATCTGACCTCTCTTTCTTACTATTTATATGGTCCATGTGTTAACCTTACTCATTGAATACTGAATTGATTGTTTTTCTATTGTATCTATAGATCTTGTGCACCCTTTTCTTCTACCCTGAATAAGAAATATAAAAAACATTTCTAAAACGCGTTGGGTTTTGGGTTCAGCTATGAACACCTTGAAGCCTGTTGGGCCATTACCATCTTGGCCGGCTCGGTACTACAACCTACCTTACGAATTGGGTGCTTGTTTTGTTTTTTTGTTTTTATTTATATCATCATGCTATGTTTTTATGTATTTTACTGTCCCTCTTTTGGGAATTGTTTTTACTTTATGTGACAAATAAACTTTGTTATATTTTATACCTTTGTAATACGTCTTCACACTCCCCTAACCTGCCTATAAAGTTGGGGCAATTTCCTTTCTAGTTGCATATTGGGATCTTGGCAGGTGTATTGGGGTTTTTCAGTGGTTAACTAGCTCCTCCCCCTTTGCCTCAATCCTCTTGATCATGGAGTTCACCAGAGCTTCACAGGTTGCCAGTGGAGTCCTCTTCCACTTCTCCATGACGACATCACAGAGCTGGTGGATGTTAGAGACTATGTGCTCCTCCACCTTCCATTTGAGGATGCCCTACAGATGCTCAATAGAGTTTAGGTCTGGAGACATGCTTGGCCAGTCCATTACCCTTTAACCTCAGCTTCTTTAGCAAGGCAGTGGTCATCTTGGAGGTGGGTTTGGGGTGGTTATGTTGGAATACTGCCCTGCGGCTCAGTCTCCGAAGGGAGGGGATCATGCTCTGCTTCAGTATGTCACAGTACACATTGGCATTCATGGTCCCCTCAATGAACTGTACCTCCCCAGTGCCGGCAGCACTTATGCAGCCCCAGACCATGACACTCCCACCACCATGCTTGACTGTAGGCAAGACACACTTGTCTTTGTACTCCTCACCTGGTTGGCGCCACACGCTTGACACCATCTGAACCACATAAATGTATCTTGGTCTCATCAGACCAGGGGAAATGGTTCCAGTAATCCATGTCCTTAGTCTGCTTGTCTTCAGCAAACTGTTTGAGGGCTTTCATCTTTAGAAGAGGCTTCCTTCTGGGACAACAGCCATGCAGACCAATGTGATGCAGTGTGCGGCATATGGTCTGAGTACTGACAGGCTGACCCCCCACCCTTTCAACCTCTGCAGCAATGAGGCAGCATTCATATGTATATTTCCCAAAGACAACCTCTAGATATGACGCTGAGCATGTGCACTTGACTTCTTTGGTTGACTATGGCAAGGCCTGTTTTTAGTAGAAAAATATAAATAAACGTGCCTGCGCTAAAAAAACAGATATATCCCAATAGTTGGGAGGTGCATATATAGTGTAAAACTATACTACAAAATTTCAATATAAAAAAAAAAAAAAAAAAAAGCTAGTAATATATAAATTATAGAATGAATACAATCCTTATATAAAAGTATCCCATAAAGTGCAATATGCAAAAAAACAATATATATATGTGGTTATAAATATAAGATCAAAGTGCAAAATCAAGTGTCCACATTTAAGTTCAATTCATTGATATCAACACATACTGTAAAGTGCAAGTAAGTGGTGTCCACAAAAAACAGTGTTCCTCATGCTCCTCCTTAATGGTGTTCACAATCCAGCATGCTTCAGTGCTCTCCTGTGACCCCCCACTTGTGCTTGTGCTCACCTCTGAGCGTGTGACACAGTAATTAAACGGTGTCTAAACACGCATTGGAGCCACCCCTTGGGCTCATACAGGGTATGCTGGTATAAACTCCACCACTCTCAGATGTCATCAGATAGTCTCACATACAAGAAAGAAAAAGCTCCATAGTGTGATACAGTAGGGATTTATTTAAAATATATTAAAACTTTCCTCCAGAAGGGCACTCACAATATGTAGGTGCGTGAGTGCACCAATCTTTCCAGAGAATGTTTGTATAAAACAAGCGTTTGTATGGCATGCAGTGTGTCGTTCCTCATCTACCTCTGTTGCTGACAGCTCCGTCCTCGCCCTCCCCTCCCCCTCCCCCTGTGCACTTGACTTCTTTGGTTGACTATGGCAAGGCCTGTTTTTAGTAGAACCTGTCCTGTTAAACCACTGTATGGTCTTGGCCACCGTGTTGCAGCTCAGTTTCAGGGTCTTGGAAATCTTCTTATAGCCTAGGCCATCTTTATGTAGAGCAACAATTCTTTTTTTCAGATTCTTAGAGAGTTCTTTCCCATGAGGTGCCATGTGGAACTTCCAGTGACCAGTATGAGAGAGTGGGATCGATAACACCAAATTTAACACACCTGCTCCCCATTCACACCTCAGACCTTGTAACACTAAAGAGTCACATGACACTGGGAAGGGAAAATGGTAAATTTTCACTTAAGGGGTGTACTCACTTTTGTTGCCAGCGGTTTAGAGGGGACAGCTAATTTACACCGTTATACAAGCTGTACACTCACTACTTTACATTGTAGAAAAGTGTAATTTCTTCAGCGTTGTCACATGAAAAGATATGATAAAATATTGACAAAAATGTGAGGGGTGTACTCACTTTTGTGAGATACTGTATCTGTAGAGGTGGGAGAGAAGAAGGAGCATTTGCAGCCTCTGATGAAATAGTGCTTCTCTGTGTCTGGGAAGAGGAAGATGAGGAATGCTTGGTTATCCACTCCATGACCTGCTCCACATTTCCTGCCTGTAAAGCTGAAGGACCAATTTATATTGTAAATTGATTGTCTTCAGACAAGGTCAGAGAAACCTTGCAAGAGAAAGATATAAGCAAGCTTAATTTGAAGTTTCATGAACAGTTAAAAGTGTCCATAGTATGCCAGAAGCAGAGACATGCAGGCTTGGATGCACCCAGGCAAACTGTAGTTTAAAGATAGATAGACTTATTTGCAACTGAACAGATGGCTCCATAAAAGATGGCCTTTTAGAAATTGGCAGAAAGGATGGCCCATCTCCAGACAGAATTATGCCCATTGAAGCACAGACAAGAATACTCTCCCAAGGGGCAAGTAGGGGATGCCTGTTAATGAAAAAGGCAAACACCACCTTGAAGGCAGCAAGGTCACTATCCCCATGCTGAATCTGTCAAGTTGCACCACCTCCAGAGAGACTGCTCCAATTTTACACAAAGTAATTTGATAAACTCGAAAGCCCTGCTGCCAGGTTAAAGCAGTGGGGTGGCAAAGTGGAATGACTCCCCATCCAAGAATCAAAGATGTGATAGTTTCTTTTGTGAGTGGATACTTCAATGGCTAAGGCCTCATGCACATTGGACATTATAAAAATGCCAGTAGCATTAGCTGTAGAAAGCTGTAGCTGTAAAATGAGTTTTTAGCTTTTTGATTATCCTTTTCTTCTGTAGCAAAACTATACTCCTACAGAAGCTTATGGCTCAAAAAAAACGCTCATAAACACCAAATAGCCATGTTTTTTAGCAGGTTTTTTTAGAGTTTTTCAGAGTTAGAGCATTTTTACAGCTGAGAAACTCCTCTTCAAACATACTAGTTCTGGGGTTTTTCCAGCCAGAAAATTCCCCTGCCAAAAAACTGATAAATATAAAGCAAAACACATACAGCGCTGGTAAAAAATATAACCACACCATGAATATACCAGAATATTCATAGAATACCAGAATATTCATTCTGCCTGCTCTCTGTGACAGCAGTGGTAGAACTGGACCTAAATAGGTTTGCAAAAGCTGCCAAGGTGGAGCACATTGAGCTCCAACAGTTTCATGGTCAACACTATGTGGAAAGAGTAGATATGACTCGGTGGTCAGCATAACAGAGAGTGGGCATGAGAGCAAATACCAGCATTCCTACAACTAATCACCAATGAATTAACAGTCACTCAGACAGTAAGGCATCTACTGGTATAATGGTCAGAGATTTTCTATCAGGGGTAGGATGATCTGGGCTATATCAATAGGATTAAACATTAATGTCACTATTGCACCTCTCACATCCAAAACGTAAATGTTAATGCATAATGTCATTAAGTTGAATTAATTTCCTTATTCCCAACTGACTTTGTTTGTTGGGCCACGTAGATACTAATTAAACTAATACAAAAAAAATATTTTTAGAATATTCACGCTACACTCACTAAAATAAAAACAAATGTATCTGAATCAATTTGGATCATTCATTATATCATTACGTTATTTTGGATGCTTCAAACATTGACAAAAGGCCCAAACTATTGCATCATGTCATCCAAATAAAACAAATGAATCCAAATAAATTTGTTGCTTTTGTTATAATTTTTTTCCAGATTCGTTGAAAATCATTACTATTGTAGTTTGGAGATTTAGATATATCCGAATCTCCAAATAACCCAAATTTTGTCTGAATTTGGATTCTCAACAAAACAAACCGCACATGTCTACAAGCAGATACTAATTATGTAATGGATGTGATCATGGTGAACTGTCTATTCCAATACCTGCTTTATATACCTAACATATAAACTCAGCTTCTATGCTTATTAAGCCTTAAGACATATACAGATATTCTGCAAAGCTCAAAGCTTGCTTAGGAACTGGACTGACTGCAAAGAGTTAATCAAAAAGTTTGCGCCTGCTTCCCAGAATACATTTAGAATATAACAGCATAATACAATGAAGCAAGAGAATGCTGCAAAAACAGTGATTCACTTCTGTAAATGTGCATCAGCTGAAAGCCCAAATTTTGTCACATATTTGTATTTTTATATTTGTGGTTTGTATGCGCCAGTCTTGTTGATGTATCTCAATCTTCACTGGAATTGTATAAAAGTCTTGAGAAGCGGAAATATTAAACAGAAAGTAATTTGACTCTGAACTAAGCAGTCTCAGTGTGAGCTTACTTGAAGCATGCATGCTTTTGTATTCAACAATCTGATCGGGGGTAGATATAATATAATTTGTTCTGAATCCAAAACATTTTGGCGCTCAAATGTGGGGCTTGAGGCTAGGATTCCAAGGGATAGCCGATCCAGAAGGGACTGGGACAGGCCAACACGGAGAGACAGGATATGGAGACTGTTCACCTCTAAAAACGGTAAGACACTTTTGATATCTCTTATATCTAGTCTACTGTTTATCCTGTACCCGTACCTGGTCAACCCCTGTGTCCATGTCGGCTTCCTGCGGCTCTCAAAGACAGGTATTTATCTTGCCTTAAGTCTGTTGATAAATTAAGGAACCTGCAATTATATCTACCGCCTGTTTTGTTCTGTTCTGTTTTGTTGATCGATCTTGTGTTTTGTGGTGGCTGTTGGGAATGAGGGATTGCTTATATAGTCACGGATGAAAATAGTTGACGTGGTTAAACTTCTCCTGGGGGAAATAATTGTGCGGTAAAGCACGGGTGCAAGGAAGTGCATGGGTAACGTAACCAGGAGTGGCGTCAGGAATAATGCGCCCAGTGGTGGCATGGGGATCCCGTGGGATCTGAGCAATCTTGTATTCCTCTACGGTTGTCACACATTGTGTTGTTGGTCACATTTTTGTTGTTGGTGTTAATGTCATGTCCTAAGTGTGTTTGCGGTCTGTTATTTGCCATACAAGAAGAGGGCTGGGGGTTGGTTAAAGTGGTAGAGCCAGTGTATAGGGCTGAGTTTCTTGGTTACAAACTCCTACTGCCACATACTGTGCATTTATTGGTATTCAGATTAAATGTGCATTACCCAGTACTGTCCCTAAACCCCCCTTTGAATGTGTTCCTAGACCCTCACACCACCAAAGACAACGGCCCAAATACGGCCCCTTCCCTTCATCACAGAGAGTCTGACTTTAAGGAAGTTTCTCTAATAACAGTAAATGTAGCAAATGTGCTATATTTATGCAAATGGTTTTAATTGTGTTTAAGCTGTATTAGCAGTAACTGGTTTAAAATGTAGTTTAAAATGTTCAATTTCAATATTTAGTAGTATTATAAATAAAGAGGAAGTTTATGTATTCTGGGCGTTATGCCAGAAGAGCAAAAGAGTAAGTGCTTTCCTTGCTTAAATCTATGTGCTAGATTTAGGCCCCATTCACATCTGAGCGTTTTGTAGTCTAAAAAAAAAAAAAAAAAAACAATTATTCTGTATGTATTCATATATCCACTCTAAAATGCCTGAAGTCAATATGTGTACAAGAGTTCACACAAGAAAAGGCGCATCTGTTGAGAAATAGCACAAGAAGTTTACTGATTTGGGTTTTAGCGTGCTGAACAGAGTGCATAAACACATGTTAGCTGCCGCATTTATTTCAGGTCTTAAAGAGTCAATCCGAAAGGGTCTGAGTATAGAGCAATGGAGCTTGAGACGTTGTTATTAGTAGTTATTAGGTCCAGAATCCTCACAGAGCAGTAGAGAGTAGCTCCTCTCATGATGGCCTCTGACACACCCTATCTGCGCCCACCAGTACCAACTCCACGTGCCTGCTACAACTGCGGAAAACCCGGCCACTCCAGAAGGGAATACCGAAGCCCATGGAAATTCACCCACAGTCAACCAAGCCCCAACCGTGGTCCACATGAAAGCGCCTAGTACCAGGGACATGACACCCCACCTCGCCTACCACCCCGCCCACCTCTCCGGATCACATGGACCTTCTCCACAAGGATTCAGGCAAGCCTGTGTCACCTGCCAGCTACACCTGGACTGTTATGCCACAAGGTGCCCAGAACTCCCCCTCCCAATTTGCCAAGGCAATGGCCCTCATTCTGGACACCTGGATGAAGTTACACCTAGACATTTTACTCCTTCAGTATGTAGATGACCTCCTGCTTGTGATTGCCTCAATCTTTTCTGAAAGCCTCCTCCACTACCTGGTTGAGCTAGATTGCAAGGCCTTAAAGCAAAAAGTCCATAGAGAAGGTGATTTTCCTAGGCCTCTGCATCTCCCAAAGCACCTGACATCTCACTGAAGAAAGAGTTGCTGCAATCAATGCCTCAAGGTCAAAAGCCCCTTCACGCCTTTCTAGGATTATTCTCCTACTGCCGTTCTTGGATCCCAGTTCCTGATTTCACCAGAAGCTGTGGACAATTTAGAAACTCTGAAGGAGATCCTCTCAACCGCCCTTTGGGCCTCCCAGACTAAAAGTCTTTCAAACTGTTTGTCTCAGAGAGTACCAAGTACAGCCCTGTCCCCAGCAAGACACCTCCTCAGACTCCAGTGTGCCTTCCTTCTCCCCGATAACATCACCGTCCTCCCATGTGATACCCTTAACCCACCCACTCTGCTTTCTCTTCTCAAGGGGGGAACCTCTTTGGAGAATAATCCTCATCTCACTGCTCATAACTGCTTCAAAGTGATGACAGCCCTTGAGAATCCTGACTTGACAATTTTTGGGGATGAACACAGTGCAGCTATCAAGGACTTAATGGATGCCCTACTCCTCCCAGCACAAGTGGCTATTCTTAAGGTAAAAACGCACGGCAAGCTGGTTTCCCAAGAAGCATGAGGCAATCACCTGGCAGATACCGCTGCAAAACAAGCTGCAGATTGAACGCGAGAAGTGGTCAGCAGAAAGAATGCACCTATCCTGGATGATACTGTAGAAACCACTATGACTCTACAAAACCCTCCTGTAAACAGGACCCACCTCAAGGAGCAACAAGAGACAGCTGACAAAGAAGAAAAAGAAGTGTGGATCAAAAAAGGAGCCACAGAAGTTGAAGGAATTATGGAATTAAACAAGAGACCGTGTCTGCCATGTAGGCCGGAAGCCTATCCCGTTACCAACATGACGGCAAATACCACAGCTAAAAGACTTTAACAGAAATGGTGTGCAGATATGGTGTCCCAGAGGTCATAGAGAGCGATCAGGGGCCAGCTTTCACAGCCTCAGTAACCAAGGAGATATGGACAGCTTTAGGTAGGGGTCACACTAGCTTTCCACACCCCATACCGTCCTCAGAGCAGTGGGAAGGTGGAAAGATTGAATGGCACAATAAAATCTAGAGTGCTAAAAACGTCTCAGGAAACAGGAATGAGTTGGCCAGACAGCCTACACATTGCCTTATTCAGTGTTAGGTACACTCCAAGGGGAAACCATGGTCTGTCACCCTATGGGATATTGTTTGGTTCAGCCCCCAGACTAGGTTGTTATTTCCCACGACAGTTGCAGCTCCTATCTGATGTATTAACTGATTATGTGACTGTTTTATCTCGAGAATTAACCCGTATCCATTCGGAAGTGTTTTCTTCCATTCCAGATCCTGAGCTAGATACAGGAAGGCACAAGCTGGTTCCTGATGACTGATAAAGAAGTTTGTGAGAAAACATACTCTTGAACCCAGATATGATGCTCCTTTCTAGGTACTCCTAACAACTGCCTCATTAGTCAAGGTGGCCGGGAAGAACACGTGGACACACACCGCACACTGCAAGAAAGTACCTGTACCTGAGGAAGAGGCCGAGGGAACCAAATGATTCTGTATATCCTTTTCATAGTAATTATTGCCCAGGCGCAAGAGGTAGCCATCAAACAAAAAGATGGTATAACCCAGTTCTGGTTTAACTCATCCAATACACATGTTGACACTTTTATATCCTCTTATGAACAGATAATTCCAGGTACTATCTACAAGATCCGGACCTGGGATGAAGCAGTAAGACCCATGACTGTGTATGTATGCGTCACTGACACCTATTGGGGTAACAATTGTGACTCCTGGGGGTTGGAACACTGATGGTACAAACTGGGGGTACAAACCTGAGAACGCCCAAAATAGGAAAGACAAAAATGGGAAGTCACTCTTAGAATGACAATCAACAAACACACAGATCAGCCTTACACCAAAGAGTTCAGGCTGACCATTGAGAATCCTAGCCCAGAAGACAGTGGGACCTATGTTCTGGGCCTATGGTGAGGAAGTGGGTATTCCGGGGCGTGGCCTGGAAAGGAATGGAGTAGGACGCTTGCAGTGAGTGCTCCGCTCGTCCATACTCCTGCAATATCATCCTGCTTCCATCCTTACGATCCTGCCTAAAACCTACATCCCAACAGGCTTGCCATCTCCTCTGCCTGGCCCCTGGAGCTATTTGGCCGTTTTGGGCGCCATCCGCGGCCGCGATCGCCGGATCTCACCGCTCTGGGGCTGCCTCTAGGAAAGACCGCGGCTTCGGCCTACATCTCGGAGCGGCGGCCATTTTACTGCACCCGGCGGCGGCTCCCTCACATTTCCCTGCTACACCTTGCTCCCCTGAGACTACTCTCTCCCAGCCTTGGCCACCGGACTACCTCTGGACACTGCCACAACGATTTTATACCCTGCAGCAATTGGTGGGATAGCCTGAGGCTCCGGCCTGGTCCCTGGAGCAGCGGCCATCTTGCTACACCCAGAGACTGCCTTACAAGTTTCCCTGGCCTGCTCAGCTCCCCAGAAACTGATGTCTGCCTGCCCTGACCACAAGAGCCTCTTCAGCAGCTAAGGTAATACCCTCTCCTTCAGTGACAACCAGTGAGACGTGTGCAGCTTTGGGCCTGGCCCCTGGATAGGCGACCATCTTGCTTCACCCACAGTAAGTCTATGCAAGTGCTGCAAGAATACTCGACCCCCCTGAGCCCGATTTTCTCCATACTATAATCACCTACTCTCACACTCATCTGCAACTTATAGTTCCTATTGGGCCATTCGTGGGCTGCGGCGGGAGGGGATCATCGAGAACTCGGCCCTGTGGACAGCGGCCACATTGGTGCACCCCGGAACTCCTCTGACCACCTTTGGACCATGTCTCCAACGAAAAAGGCTTCCGAGACTACTGACAAACTTGCCAAGTACCGTCGCCTTGAGGAAGACCAACAGGCTAAGGGTTCCCCCGGTCCATCCCCAGACACGGAACAATCCACGGCAAACACAAACAAAGTACTTGACGCTATTGCCCTATGCCAGACCACGCTCACCACCAAAATTGAAGAAGTCAAAATCGATGTGTCTCTTATCCGACAAGACCTCTCTGCCTTGCGGGACCGTGTGGCAGAGACAGAGACCCGTATTAGTAGAGCGGAAGATATATTGCATCCCCTCCAACATACTACTGACGAGGTCCGCCGTCAACTTCAACAGATCAGCGCAAAACAGGACGACATGGAGAATCGCCTCCGGAGATGTAATCTCCGATTTATCGGCCTCCCTGAGAACGCCGAGGGCAACGACGCGGCAAGTTTCCTTGAAAACCTTTTAACATCCACCTTTGGCAGAGATGCATTCTCAGTAATGTTTGCAGTGGAAAGGGCTCATCGAATCCCTGCCCGTCCTCCTCCTCCAGGGGCTCCACCGCGTACCCTGATAGCGAAGTTCCTTAACTTCAGGGACCGCGACAAGATCCTCCGCCTGACCAGAGAGAAGGGGAATATCCCCCATACCAATACACATGTGGCCGTGTTTCCGGACTTTTCCAATGAAGTACAACGACAAAGATCCAAATTTCAGGATGTTAAACGACGTCTCCGAGTGCTGCACCTCAAATACGCTATGCTGTATCCTGCAAAGCTCCGTGTCGAGTGTGAGGGCCGAACCCATTTTTTTGAAGACCCTGAATTAGCATCCGCTTGGATTGACCAGAGGGATCATCGAGACTGAATATATCACCTTACTTATAAGCTGTGAGTACTTTGGCCCCCCCCTTCCTATTCACTGACTCGCGATCCCCATTTCCCCTTTACATGCGAGATGCCTGTAGTGATCAGTAGATTGAACGATACTAATGACTCTGTTAACTACTTATTCATCAACCTGATGGCAAGCGGAGCCTCCCCCCTGCACAGCTGTAATGACGCTGCACTTTTGCGGCCCCTACACCCCATGCACTTCTCAGAGAAGAAGTCGCCCCCCTAGTGTTTCTGTGAATTTTTTCATTCCACATTTGTTTGACGTTTTTTTTTTCCCTTTTGTTTTCTTTCTTGTTCTCATGGGTATCTATGCTCCTCCAAAATTAAGTCCCATGCCTCCAACGGGTCCTAAACGTTGGATGTCCCCTGTTGATACCTGGTTGCGGGATATTATGTCCATGCCAAGTTTGGGAGGCACTGGACTGGGAGGGAGGGAAAATGTTGTGGTTGTTATTTCTCTCACACCACCATTTTTGCAACTACTAATTTATGCTAAAGGTACTATGTTATTATCATACATGCACTGTCATTATTGGTTATCGCTGTGTTTTATACTGTCTGATGTGGTTACGTCTGCTCTGCTGGTCCTGGTCCAACTGTGGTCCACCATATACACCCTTTTTCCGCCATGACTTCTCTGAAGTTCTTAACATGGAATGTTAGAGGCCTGCGTAATAAGATTAAGCGCACAGCCGCCCTGACTTTCCTTAAATCCCAACAGGCCGACATTATTGCGCTAGTTGAGACCAACATTACAGGCCACCTACAATCCTCTCTTAAAAAACCTTGGATTGGGTGGGCATATCACGCCACCCATACTTCTTACTCTAGAGGTGTGTCAGTTCTGATCGCCAAAAGGGTTCCGTTTGACCTAATACTGCTCCAGACGGACCAGCAGGGCAGATATGTATTTATACACGCCGCTATTAATGGATCCCCTATCCTGATACTAGCCTGCTATATCCCCCCTCCATACAACTCACTTGTGATAAAGGAAGGCTTAGCCTTTATGGCACAATACACCTCCGTGCCGGCGGTGTGGATGGGGGACTTTAATATGACCCTCATTCCCACTCTAGACCGAATGGGCACACCAGACCCCCCCTAGACCCGCCGACCCATACCAGACTGCACCGAATACTGACTGACTTCGCTCTTGTAGACACGTGGCGCCACAAGCATCCACACTCTAAAGTCTTTTCATGTTTCTCAGCCAGCCACAACACAATGTCACGAATTGATTTTATTATAATTTCACAGACCCTGACGCCTAAACTAGAAGACGCAGGCTTTGCTCCGAGAATACTATCGGATCACGCACCCTACTGGATTACGATCCAGCTCCTGAAGGCCCCCCCTGCCCCTGTTTGGCGGTTAAATCCGTTTTGGCTGACTGCCCTGCAGGACCAGGATGATATCCCCACGGAGCTGCAATACTATTTTGCGGCCAATGGGGAATCTGCCGCACATGATGTAGTGTGGGAGACGTTCAAACTCCACTCTCGCTCCTTGCTCTCCACACGTATTAACAGACTTAAGCGATCTTCACAACTTATTGTCCAACAGGCCACAGAACACTTACAGGTGCTGGAGGAGGCGTTCCACCGGGACCCCTCGCCTAGCACTGCCAACAATCTCAAGATTCAGACACGGCAGGTCTCCCAATTGCATATTGAGAAGGCCAAGCAGCGCAACTTTTTCTGTAGGCAAAGGATATTTGAATATGGAGAAAGATCGGGCAAACTGCTTGCATATCTTGCTCACTTAGACTTTGACCGACCCCGGGGGAAACGACATCACTGATCCGCAACAAGTAGCGGAGGAATTTGCAAGATTTTATCGTGCACTTTACACCTCCCGGGTCACTCACACTCCCCAAGATACCAAAGACTACTTAGAGAGAATTAAATTCCCTAGATTGACTGATGTACAACGTGAACTTTTAGAAGCTCCCATTACTAGGGAAGATATCTCTGAGGCTATCTCCTGTTTGGCTACATCTAAGGCTCCAGGGTCAGACGGCCTACCACTTGAATTTTACGCTACCTACTCTGAAATTTTAACTCCTAAACTTCATCATTTATATAAATCTATATTTGATACGGGAATCCTACCCCCCTCTATGAGAGAAGCCCAAATTGTAGTAATCCCTAAGCCTGGTAAGGACCCCAAATACCCGGAATCATATAGACCCATCTCCTTACTACAGGTCGACATTAAAATACTTGCCAAGATTCTAGCCTCCCGCCTTAATCAAGTCATTCTTTCCCTGATTCACCCTGATCAGACAGGCTTCATGCCAGGGAAGAACACTGCTATGAATATCCGCCGGCTATTCATGAATCTCCAGGGCTCCCACGATGAAGTTGGCTCGAGGGTCGTGGTGGCTCTAGACGCCGCCAAGGCTTTCGACTCAGAGGAAGTGGGTATTCCAGTTTTAGAAAGCCTTTCCAACTGAAAGATATGTTCAATAACCCAGAGTTCCCTAATCTTCATCTAGCTCAAACCCCCATTTACAGACATTAAAGGACATGGTGGCCATAGCAGACCCTACCTTTGAGGATACCATGGCTGCAGAAACTCGGTTCTCAGATGTCAACTTGTGGCTCAAGTGGATGAGGTACAGTGCAGGGAAACACAATAAGACCAATTGCTATGTGTGTGGAGGGGCTAGACCACACTTATGAATGGTAACCCTAAACATACCCCCAGAACATGGGACATGTTTCCTCAGCCTATTTACCAACACAGCCACTGACCACTCCCTGTGTGAAGGAATATCCCATAGTTACCAAGACCCCCAAGCCAGGTGAAGGTATCGCCATATATCCTGGCAATTACACATGCTATGGACAGTATCAGGGAGTGGGGAAACCTCTTGGGAATTTCACTAAGGGTTACTGTGTATCTTATAGTGAGGTGTCTGCAAATCTAGTGCAAAATCAAGTCCTGTCTTTGGGAGACATGTACTGGATCTGCGGAGACATGAAAATTAGAAGCAGATTGACAGGACAGTGGACAGGAGAATGTGCATTGGCTACATATTCTCTCGGAGAACCCAAGGCCAAATACAAACAACACACCCCGACCTAACAGGAGGCATAGGAGTGCCCCAGCAGGAAGCTTTGACCCTCATGTATACATAGATGCCATAGGGGTCCCTAGAGGGGTCCCAGATGAGATAAAAGCAAGAGACCAAGTAGCAGCAGGATTTGAGTCCCTGATCCCCATCATCACTGTAAACAAGAATGTAGACTGGATAAATTACATCTTCTACAATCAACAAAGATTTGTTAATTACACCAGAGATGCACTCCGAGGTTTAGCCGAACAACTAGAGGCGGCTTCACATATGACCTTCCAAAACTGTATGACCTTAGATATGGTACTAGCCAAAAAGGGGGGTGTGTGTAAGATGTTACCTGAAACGAGTACATGCTGTACTTATATCCCAGATAACACAGGCCCAAATGGTAAAGTGACTTTAGCCATCCAGAAGCTTGAGGATTTGTCCAAAGAATTAAAGAAGAATTCAGGGCTCTCCAACCCCTGGGATCAGTACTTCACCTGGATAAAGGAGGGATGGCAGGGAATTTTAACACAGATCGGAATAGCCATTCTGATAATTCTAGTGACCCTAGCTGTCCTGGTCTGCTGTGTTCTTTCCTACTTTAAGAAGTGTGTAGAAAAAGCTGTTGACCAATCTACTCCCATGTTTTCTGAACCAGGAAATACCAGACTTGATAATGATTATGTGTTATGCTCCGTTATAGTCACATCCTCCCGAGATGCATAGGATTACAGGGACAGACAGCACCTGATTGCCCCTCCAAGCTGTATTGAGGGGGGTAGTGAGTTAGTGAGTTAGTCACTGCTCTTCTCTATATACAGCTAAAAAGAGTTGCAGAGGAGAGGGCCAGGGTAGTGAGTAGGACTTTTTAGTATGAGGGACAGTTTGAAATAGACAGCTTCAAGGGGGGACTGTAATGGATGTGATCATTGTGAACTGTCTATTCCAATACCTGCTTTATATACCTAACATATATAAACTCAACTTCTATGCTTATTAAGCCTTAAGACATTTACAGATATTCTGCAAAGCTCAAAGCTTGCTTAGGAACTGGACTGACTGCAAAGAGTTAATCAAAAAGTTTGCACCTGCTTCCCAGAATACATTAAGAATATAACAGCATAACACAATGGAGCAAGAGCAAGAGAATGCTGCAAAAACAGTGATTCACTTCTGTAAATGTGCATCAGCTGAAAGCCAAAATTTTGTCACTTATTTGTATTTTTATATTTGTGGTTTGTATGCGCCAGTCTTGTTGACGTATCTAAATCTTCAATGGAATTGTATAAAAGTCTTGAGAAGCGGAAATATTAAACAGAAAGTAATTTGACTCTGAACTAAGCAGTCTCAGTGTGAGCTTACTTGAAGCATGCATGCTTTTGTATTCAACAATCTGGGTAGATATAATAATATTGGAACTTTTGTTCCGAATCTAAAACAATTATGCCTATTCTCTTTAATGGATTAAGGTTTCTCTTGCTATCCTAGAACAAGTACTGTATACAATTTTTTTTTTGTTTTATTCAATCTCATCAGCAGGTATTGGCAGATCCCTATAGCCAAGACACACAGGTTTAAGACCACTTTTCTTACTGCCACAGGGTTGTGCCAGTTCATAGGGATGCCCTTAGACAATGTAGTGGAGTTTTCTGCCACATTCGGGAACCATCTTGTACAACTATATGTGGGGTTGGCCACTAGTTTGGGTTGAAATTCAAAACCAAGAAGTTCCATCCATTCAATTGTTAGATCAAGTTTCCAGGACAAGTCATCTCTAGACCAGGCATACTCCCTAATCCATAAGAAAGTAAAGGCCATACAGGAGTGGGGCCTTCAAAGACCATGAATGAAGTTAAAACTTTTTTGGGGGTGGCAGGACATGATCAGCCTTTCTTCAAGCATCCTGGAAGGGCATGAATTTCCGTTTTTTTTTCTCAGAGAATAGGTGCAGGAACTCCCCTTGCAAAAATAGGTTCCCCCCACCAGCAACAATAGACCTCCTTAGCAACGATATATTGTTGTTCAATCGTTTAGTCATGTCCGACTCTTTGTGACCTCATCGTCATCTTCTCCTTTTTCCTTCCATGTTTCCCAGCATCAGGGTCTTTTCCAATGAGTCCTCTCTTCGCATCAGGTGGCCAAAGTATTCGAGTTTCAGCTTCAGAATCTGTCCTTTCAGTGAATATTCAGAGTTGATCTCCTTCAGGATTGACTGGTTTTAACTTCTTGCCATCCAAGGGACTTTCAAGAGTCTTCTCCAACACCATAGTTAAAAAGCATTAATTCTTTGGCCTTCAGCCTTCCTTATGGTCCAACTTTCACAGCCATAGGTTACTACTGGGAATACCATGGCTTTTACTATACAGCACTTTGTCGGTAGGGTGATGTCTTTGCTTTTTATAATGTTGTCTAGGTTGGCCATTGCTTTCCTCCCAAGAATCAAGCGTATCTTAATTCCATGGCTACAGTCACCGTCTGCTGTGATCTTGGAGCCTAGGAAGATAAGATCTGTCACTATTTTCATTTCTTCACCTTTTATTTGCCAAGGAGTGATGAAACCGGTTGCCATGATCTTAGTTTTCTTAAAGCGGGGTTCCACCCAAATTTTGAACAAAATCTGTATGTATTCTTTTCCTTGCCTAGATGCTGACATGCCGTTTAAAAAATTTTAAATCGCCGTAATTACCTTTTATTTTTCTATTCTTCTTTGCACTTCCTGGTTCTCCTCCCGTGGGAGTAGGCGTGTTTCTAGCCTCTCCCAGACTCCTGGGAGCTAGTCTCAGGCTTCCCAGGATGCCACTGAGCATGTGCGGGAATGAGCAGTGAATGCTGGGAGCACAGAATTCACCACACCCAGGAAATAAATGCTTGTGGGCCCAAAATGCCCACAATGAAGATGGAAACCGCCTGCAGTGAATAATATAAGTTATTCTTTCCAACGAAATCTGACACAGGCGGACATATTACACACAATATGTGAGTATGTAATGCTGAGAAGAAAAGTTTGTGAATGAACTAAAAAAAAAAAAAAACGATAGATAGGTGGACCCCCGCTTTAATGTTCAATTTCAGGTCAACTTTTGCGCTCTCCTCTTTCAACTTCATTAGGAGACTCTTTAGTTCTTCTTCACTTCCTGTCATTAGTGTGGTATTGTCTGCATATCTCATGTTGCTATTTCTCCCTGCGATCTTAATTCCGACTTGTGATTCGTTGTTCCTGGCATTTCACTTGATGTACTCTGCATATAAGTTAAATAAGTAGGGTGACAATATACATCCTTGCCGTACTCCTTTCTCAACTTTGAAACAGTCAGCTATTCCATGTCCTGTTCTAACTGTTGCTTCTTGACTTGCACACAGGTTTTTTCAGAAGACAGGTGTGGTGGTCTGGTATTACCATTTCTTTCAGTATTTGCCGCATCTTGCTGTGATCCACACAATTGAAGGCTTTACTGTAGACAATAAAGCAGAAGTAGACATTCTTCTGGAACTCCCTTGCTTTCTCCATGATCCAGCGAGATCAGTTTGATCTCTAGTTCCTCTGCCTCTTTAAAATCCAGCTTGTACTTGTGGTAGCTCTCAGTTCCCATGCTGCTGAAGCCTAGCTTGTAGAATTTTCAGCATAATCTAACATGTGAGATGAGTGTGAGATGAGAGAGATCTATCTATCCCAGCAACAACTGACCCCCATCAATTCTAGATCCATCCCCAGCAACAGTAGGTTCCCCCACCAGCAACAATAGACCTCCTCAGCATCAATATACCCCCCCTGAAAAAATAGATTCCCTCCAGCTAGAATGAATCCCCCCAGCAGCCATCATCAATTGACTCTGCAGCACACCCCAGCACTCCTCGCCATTACATACAGTCAGTGCTGGGGATGCCAGAACTGCGTTCTTCCATGTTCCCGCTACAAAAAAGCCCTGAATATGGCTGACTGTTCTTTTCACATTCTCAAGTAGAAACAAGCATCTTTTTTATGAGCCTGGTGTGATATCTGTCTATTCTAATCCAACGGGGGATTATTCTTGGACATGGGTCTGGTTCCAGGTGAGGAAAATGAAAGTGACAGAAGCTGGCAGGAAGCAACAGCAGGGAGGATTGGAGACACAGGGTTCATATTAGTGCAGGCTGGTGTCAAGGTGTCTACAGAGAGGCAATATCTGGAGGTTTCCATCCAAAAACAACTGGAATCCTGCTGGACACAATGCTTAAGAACCCTGGTGTGTCCATGAATCATCTGAGCTGTAAGGAAAGAGTTAAAGTACACTGCACAAGGTCCTGTTACATTACACTACTTTTTTACTTAGGTGTCCATTAATACTAATATTTACCGTGTATACAATTTAAACATATAATCATGACAATCTGCTGTTTGCAATGTCCTGAATTCATAAACTTGTTTGGTGTCATAAAGATTAATTGAACCTGTGTGTTTTATGACTTGGTGATATAATATAGCAGATGTTCCTTATTAACAAAGCCTTAAGGTACAAAAAAGAAAAACCCATTAGGGGACAAGGACGGTTTAGCAAATTACAAATGTACATAGCAACCATAAATAAAGGTAAGGGTGAGAACATTCACATTGGGAACAAAAAACCATATTAGCCTTGGAGAAAGGGTATTTTCTGAACGTTACACCTGGCATACTTAAAGGGGTTGTAAACCCTCATGATTTTTCACCTTAATGCATCCTATGCATTAAGGTGAAAAAACACCTGGCAGTGACAGGCCCCCTAGCACCCCCATTTTACTTACCTGAGCCCCGTATTTCCCCGATGTCTCTCTTCCACAAGGTCCTGGCTCTTAAATGCATAGATTGATAGCAGCACAGCCATTGGTTCCCGCTGCTGTCATTCAAATCCAATGACACGGGTGCCGGGGGCTGGGGCAAAGTCCGGCATTCATGTCTATGGACGCAAATGCTGGACTCGGGAGCACGCCCGCAAGGTAACCCCCCAGGAGAGCGCTTTTCCTAGGGGGTTATCTGATGTGGGGAGCAGCTACGAGCAACCGGGGGACCCCGGAAATGGACGATCAGGACCATTCTGTGCAAAACGAGCTGCACAAGGGAGGTAAGTATGATATTATTATACAGGATTTATATAGCGCCAACAGTTTACGTAGTGCTTTACAACTTGAAGGTAGACAGTACAAATACAATACACTTTAATACAGTAGGAATCAGAGGGCCCTTAGAGCTTACAATCTAAGAGGGAAGGTCAAGAGATGCAAGAGGTAATAACTGTGGGTGATGTGCTGATTGAGAAGATAAATGTACAGTTGTTAAGTGGGGGCCAGATAGGCTTCTCTGAAGAGATGCGTTTTCAGGGATCGTCTGAAGGTGGATAAAGTAGGAGAAAATTGGACGGATTGGGGTAGAGCATTCCAGAGGATGGGGGAGGCTCTGGAGAAGTCCTGAAGGCGAGCATGGGATGAGGTGACAAGGGAGTTTGAGAGCAGGAGGTCTTGGAAGGAGCGAAGAGAACGGTTAGGTTGGTATTTTGTGACTAGGTTAGAGATGTAGCTGGGGGCCAGGTTATGGATGGCTTTGTAAGTTATAGTTAGTATCTTGAATTTAATTCAGTGACTGAGTGGCAGCCAATGGAGGGATTGGCAGAGGGGTGTAGCAGACGCTGAGCGGTTTGTGAGGTGGATGAGCCTGGCAGCAGCGTTCATGATGGACTGAAGTGGGGATAGCCTATTTAGAAGTAAACCAATGAGGAGGGAGTTGCAGTAGTCGAGGCGAGAGATGACCAGGGAGTGGATTAGAAGCTTTGTGGTGACATTGGTTAGGAAGGGGCGTATCTTGGAGATGTTGCGGAGATTGAGGCGGCCAGTTTTGGATAGTGATAGAATGTGGGGTCGAAAGGTTAGTTCAGAGTCCAGGATTACACCTAGCACCTAGGCGTGGGGAGATGGGTTGATAGTTGAGCCGTTGATATTGACAGGGAAATCAGGGGAAGTGGCACCTGAGGGAGGAAATATCATGAGCTCAGTTTTGGATAGGTTGAGTTTGAGGAAGTGATGTGACATCCAGGCTGATATGTCTGCTAGTAAGTTGGTAATGCGTGAGGAGACAGATGGAGAGAGCTGGGGGGTGGAGAGATAGATTTGGGTGTCTTCAGCATAGAGATGATATTTAAAGTCGTGGGAGGCAATCAACTGACCCAAGGAGGTGGTGTAGATTGAGAAAAGGAGAGGTCCAAGAACAGAACCTTGGGGGACCCCAACGGATAAAGGAAGAGGAGAGGAGGAAGTAGAGTTGTAAGTGACACTGAAGGAGCGGTGTGATGGGTAGGATGAGAACCAGCGTAGAGTACAGTCACGGAGACCAAAGGAGTGGAGTTTTTTGAGGAGGAGGGGGTGGTCCACTGTGTCAAAGGCAGCAGAGAGATCCAGGAGAAGTAGTACAGAATAGTGTCCACTGGTTTTAGCCAATAGTAGATCATTTGAGAGTTTAAGGAGAGCAGTTTCCGTGGAGTGTTGAGGGCGAAAACCGGACTGAAGGGGATCAAGAAGTTTATTCATGGTCAGATGGTCGCTTAGTCAGTTGTAGACCAGTCTTTCAAAAAGTTTGGAGGAGAAGGAGAGTATTGAGATGGGGTGTAAGTTGTTGAGATTGGTGGGGTCCAATGAGGGCTTTTTAAGTATGGGGGTGACTAACGCATGTTTTAGAGAGTTTGGGAAGATGCTACAAGAGAGGGAGAGGTTGAAAATGTGAGTTAGAGAGTGTAGAATCGAGTCAGAGGGTGAGCGTAGCATTTGCGAGGGAACAGGATCCAGGGGGCAGGTGGTTAGATGAGTGTTAGATAAAAGTTTAGCAACCTCAGTAATAGTAGCAGGGTTGAATGAGGGAAGTAATGATTGTATCTGTCGACATGGGGGAGGTTTTTGCGCATTGGCGATCTCCTCATGAATTGTATCAATCTTAGTTTTGAAGTGATTGGCAATCTCATGGGCAGTGAGTGAGTTGGTGGGTGGAGGCAGTGGAGGACAGAGTAGAGTGTTGAAGGTAGAGAAGAGCTGACGTGGACTGGATGAGAAGGTGTTAATGAGTGTGATAAAGTAGGTCTGTTTGGCAGTGTAAAGGCAGGAATAGTATTTTAGGAGGGCTGATTTATATTGTGTGAAGTCTTCCTGGGTCTTAGTCTTATGCCACAGGCGCTCAAGAGCGCGGCTACGTTTTCTGAGACTTCTGGTGTCATCTGTTTGCCAGGGTTGTAGCAGTCGGGGCCTAATTCTGCGTGTAGTGAGGGGGGCAAGCTTGTCTAGGGAGGAAGACAGTGAGCTGTTGTAGATGAAAGTAGCTAGGTTTGGGCAGGACAGAGGTGAGATTTTGTCATAGAGGTGATCAGTAGCAGAGTAGAGAAGAGAAGGGTTGAGGTGGCGAAGGTTTCTACGTGTAACTGTTAGGCGGTTGGAGGGAGAAGAGGTGGAAGACAGGGAGAGAGCAAACTAATAAGGTGGTGATCAGAGAGTGGGAGTGGATTGTTGGAAAGGTTGCACGGAGTGCACAGATAGGAGAAGACAAGGTCAAGGGTGTTGCCGTTGGAGTTGGTAGGAGCCTGTATCCATTGCTTCAGGTCAATCGATGAGATTAGACTGAGAAGTTTAGAAGTAACAGTAGTGTTAGTGTTAACAGGGATGTTGAAGTCCCCAAGAATAATTGTGGGGATTTCAGAAGAGAGAAAGTAGGGTAGCCAGGCAGAGAAGTCATCAAGGAAGGCTGATACTGGTCCAGGGGACCGGTAGATGACAGCAATTCTTAGAGAAATGGGAGAGAATAGACTAATGCAATGTGCCTCAAAAGAGGAGAGTGTCAGAGAGGGAGGTGGGTGAAGTACCTGATAGGTGCTGCATGGGGCTAGAAGGATTCCCACTCCACCTTCCTTCTGTCCACTTGGTCTGGGGGAGTGAGTCCGGAGAAGGCCCCCATGGGAGAAGGAAGCAGGAGAAATAGTATCTGATTCATGAAGCCAGATTCAGTAATGGCAAGTAGGTTAAAGGAATTTGTGATAAAGAGGTTGTGAAGGGCAGTGAGTTTGTTGCAGACAGAACGTGCATTCCAAAGGGGAACAGGAAAAGGGGGGGCTGGTTTTGGAAAGAGGAATAGAGACCAAGTTCTGTGGGTTGCGGCTCCTGCCAGAGGGTGTAGGGGGATGGGAGCGTTGGGCAAAGACAGATGATGTCCCAGGGTTTGGTGATATGTCACCAGAGATTAGGAGAAGCAGGAGGGTGCGGGAGGTAATGTGGGAATGTGATTTATGTGAAGGGGCATGTCTCAGAGTACTGGAGGTTTTATCAGTATATGGATATAGAATGAGCAAGAGTTGGTAGGAGCAGTATGTTTGTTATTTAGAAAAAAAAAGAGCCTTTACAATCACTTTAAGGAAGTCTCACTAAGGTGTCTTTCAGAAAAATGTTTAAATTATTTTGATTTCCCAGGCTGTATCATTGATCTTGTGAAAAGATTTACATTATGGGGCTTTATGAGCATGAATGAAATATATATATTTTTTCTAATTAATTAATGTAGGTATAAACATTTAACTGGACGAGATTTAATTTTTCATAAAATACTGTTTTCACCTTTTTTGCATCTTAGTGCTTCTGATTTCCTGCAGCCTCTTTCAGCCACTTCCTATTTATATGCATGAACGTCAGGGTCGGCTGCACATCATTGTTTTGGACTAACCTCTTGACAGTGACAAAGGTGAACCTTGCCAGTACAATGTATGACACTACGACCCCTTGTATTCTCCATCAGAGTCCCATTTGACAGGGGAACAGTGCAGGGGCCCAATTAAAAAGAATAAACACACATTTTTCAAATGACATTAACATGCTTATATTAGATTTTAGTGATTTGGTTTACATCCAAACTACAAAACTTGTAAGCTTATAAAGTGCTGTTTTTTATCATTTGTATGTGTAAGCATTCTAACTGAAAATCTATAATGGGTTCCCAGAAGTAAAAGGAAGGAAAGCATGTTTTGTTTCTCTGACCCTTTCAGTTCTCCCTATAACTGAGCTCCAGCTGTAAAAACTGGTTACAACACAACAGTAAAATTGGCCTGGTAAACAGAGGAAAGTAGCCTATTTTGCCACCCAAGTTGGAAATATAAAATATCCTTATGCAATATATTTCATATTTACCAAATTCATATGAGGTTTTTTGGTTTTAAATGTTCTTATTTTGAACATGTTCCATCCTTAAAAAGGAAATTGAGTTAACACAAATTACTTTTCAGTGCTATAATATGTGTATACCTTTTTCTCAATAAATAAGGAAAATACAGCAGGAAACATGCATGCACAAATTACAATACTGGCTGCATTCACATGGGTGCCTTTAAAAAAATGTCTGATAAATTCAAACACAAAAGACATTACAATATTTAGGAGTTTATGGTTATCAAGGGTCTTTTTAAAACACCCACATGAATTCAGCTGACATTTTCTATTCATTCTTGCCTGCAATATTTCCAACAGTCATTCCTTTGAAAAAAGTGCTAGTACAGAAAGGTCTAACAATCAAATGTTTCAAACGACACAAATGGGTATTTTACTAAAGGCAACTATATTGTGCACTTGCTTCACAGCTTAGTAATTGAGGTAAAACTTCATTTTGCAAAAACTAACCAATCACATTCAAGGAAAAAAAAAAACATAATTTTTGCTTACACATGATTGGATTATAGAAATCAGCAGAGCTTCACCTCAGATCTAAATCAACTGCACTTTCAGTGAACTGCAGGGCACAGTATATTTGCCTTCAGTAAATCAACCTCCCCGTGATTTTAAAGCAGTACTAAACCCAAAAGCAAACATTTATTTTATTGCAGCTTATAAGTTCTTAGGTGTGGTGGCTGCATACTTTTCCATTTTTAGGCTTTCTTTCTTCTTTTTTCATCTGGTGATCCTACCAGTAAATCTGTTGTTTTTCAACAGAAAAGCTCTCTTATGCCGCGTACACACGATCAGACATTCCAACAACAAAATCCATGGATTTTTTCCAACGGATGTTGGCTCAAACTTGTCTTGCATACACACAGTCACACAAATCTTGTCGGAAATTCCGGACATCAAGAACGCGGTGACGTACAACACGTACGACGAGCCGAGAAAAATAAAGTTCAATACCCAGTGCGGCTCTTCTGCTTGATTCCGAGCATGCGTGGAACTTTGTGCATCAGAATTGTGTACACACGATCAGAATTTACCACAACTGATTTTGTTGTCAGAAAATTTGAGATCCAGATCTCAAATTTTGTGAGACGGAAATTCCGATGGAAAATGTCCGATGGAGCCTACACACGGTCGGAATTTCCGACAACAAGCTCCCATCGAACATTTTCCGTAGGAAAATCCGACTGAGTGTATTACAGTTACAGTGATGAGAGAGACTATTTAACACTGACAGGGGTGCTTAAAATGATCATCTTTAATGCTCTCGTACACTTTTAAGGACCTCTGATTCTATATCCAGTTTGGGTTTTGCACCTCTCCCTTTTGGTAATTTAGGCTCACCTGGAGTCATTGCTCTCAAACCTAGGGGAACAGACAGGTCATGTCTGTGAGAGCTGCAAGGCTGGTGAAAACTGCATATGTGGAGATTGACAAGCATTAGGCTTGCTCAGCTTGTTAGTTAGGATGTGGATTTGTACATTTAGTGCCAGGACACGGCTACAAATTTGTTTTGGACTTTTTGCCATGTTTATTTTTGTGGACACTGTACAGCACCTGTAAATAGATTAGTAAATAGAACCAGTAAACACTGCACTGTTTGTCACTACATCACTGGACTGGTATCTGTGCATTAAAGTGTGCTCACCCCAGGGAGCGTTGTACCTGCTACCTTTCCCCAGCTCACATTATGTAAAACCTTTATCCCAAAAGAGAAAAAGAAACAGTTTGCTGTAACTGATTATAAAGTATTAGCTGGAGTTCAGCTTCAATGTGTTACTGTATTTAAATCTGCTAGTACTTCTAACGCTCCCCTACCCACAGACTGACAGTGCTGCTGTCCAAGTCTGCCCCCTGTGCATCCAGAATGGTATCTGTATAATACAGGATGTGTAATACTGGCCAAATCACCAGGGGAAAAAAAAGGGAAAAAAAGCCTAAAAATAAAAGAAAACTAAGGCAGCCATTACATCAAATGTTTGGTAAGCTGCAGTATATTACACTTTTGGTTTAGGGTTTAACACCACTTTAAATTAGAGCAAATTCAGTAAAGATAATTTTGAATATTTTGTATAGATCGAGAGCGGTTTACCTAAATGACTCGTACGCACGATTGGACATTCCGACAACAAAACCGTGGATTTTTTTCCGACAGATGTTGGCTCAAACTTGTCTTGCATATACACGGTCACACAATGTTGTTGGAAATTCCAATCGAGAAAGCGATGATGTACAAAACATACGACAGCTGAGAAAAATGAAGTTTAATAGCCAGTGCGGCTCTTCTGATTGATTCCGAGCAAGCGTGCAATTTTGTGCCTCGGAATTGTCTGTGTGAGCACTCTGTATAGAAAAAGGCATTAGAAACCTTTCTACCTGCACCTTGTGTTGCTTATCTGCATAAGATGTGCATTGATCAATCAGTGTCATTTATTGCCCTATACACACAGATTATTAGACAGTAGTATAAATCTTCACATTCCGGTGTCAAAATTTTGTGTGTCCTAAAACATTAGGTATGTGGCATGATACTGCATAGGTTGTTGCATGACCTCTATCTGTAGTCTGAGAACTGACACTTCCTGTAAGGAATGTACATATCCCACAATCCCTGAGACTTTCACTCTGGTGCTCTGCAGTTGCAGAGCATTCACAAACAGATCACAATGAGAGATTTATTTTTAGAGAGATTTATTTGTATCACATTACCACTTCCACCTTTGTGATGCAGCACAGGGATAGGGATGAGCCGAACACCCTCCTGTTCGGTTTGCAGCAGAACATACAAACAGGCAAAAAATTTGGCAGAACACACAAACACTGTTAAAGTCTATGAGACATGGACATGAATAATCAAAAGTGCTCATTTTAAAGGCTTATATGCAAGTTATTGTCATAAAAAGTGTTTGACATTTCTAAAGGAAAAAATTGTCATTTAAAACTGATCGTGGCTGTATATGAATTGTCGGCAATATAGATAAAACTCACTGAAAAAAAGGGAATAGGATCCCACCCCTCTCATAGTCCATTACCAGGCCCTTTTGGTCTGGTATGAATATTAAGTGGAACTCGGAACCAAAATTTTAAAAAAAATTGCGTGGTGGTGCCCCTAAAATCCATACCAGGCCCTTCGGGTCTGATATGAAAATTAAGGGGAACCCTGCGCCAAATGTAAAAAAAAATGGTGTAGGGGTCCCCCCAAAATCCATGCCAGACCCTTATCCAAGCACGCAACCTGGCAGGCCGCAGGAAAAGAGGGGGGGATGAGAGAGCTCCCCCTCCTGAACTGTACCAGGCCACATGCCCTCAACATGGGGAGGGTGCTTTGGGGTAGCCCCCAAAGCACCTTGTCCCCATATTGAGAAGGGCCTCATCCCAACAAACCTTGCTCGGTGTTTGTGGGGGTCTGCGGGCGGAGGGCTTATCAGAATCTGGAAGCCCCCTTTAACAAGGGGACCCCCAGATTTCAGCCTCTCCCCTGTGTGAAATTGTAACAGGGTACAAGTACCCCTACCATTTCACAAAAAAAGTGTCAAAATGTGCTTTGGGGGGCTACCCCAAAGCACCCTCTCCATGTTGAGGACATGTTGCCTGGTACGGTTCAGGAGGAGGGGGCTCTATCTTACCCCCCTCTTTTCCTGCATCCTACTAGGTTGTGTGCCCGGATAAGGGTCTGGTGTGGATTTTGGGGGGACCCCTACGCCATTTTTTTAAAAATTTGGTGCAGGGTTCTCCTTAATTTCCATATCAGACCTGAAGGGACTGGAATGAATTTTAGGGGGGCCCCCCACGTAATTTTTTTTTAAATTTTGGTTCGGGGTACCCCTAATATTCATACCAGGCCCAAAGGTCCTGGTAATGGACTGGGGGGGGGGGGAATCCCATGCTCATTTTTTTAATAACTTTTATTCTTTATTGCCGAGACCCGGCAATTCATTACAGCCGTGATCAGTTTTAAATGACAATTTTTCCTTTAGAAATGTTATTTTGCTGTGGTACTGTTCTAAACACAGGAAAAATGCGCCACTTTACAGACATACTATAGACACCCCCAGGCACGAAATTTAAAGGAATATTTCATTTTTATTGTTTCACTTAAAGCATTAAAAAAATCACTGCTCCCAAAAAAACTGACGCTTTAAAAAAAAAAAATTTGCATTGATTCATATCCCCTGGGGCAAGACCCAGGTCCCCAAACACTTTTTATAACAATAACTAGCATATAAGCCTTTAAAATGAGCACTTTTGATTTTTCATGTTAGTGTCCCACAGACTTTAACGGTGTTCCGGCGGCTTTCGAATTTGCACTTCAATTTAACACTGCATATTGTTCAGTGTTCGCAGAACATCCGAACAACCAAAGTTCGGCCCGAACTTATGCTCAGGCCGAACCGTTCCCCCATCCCTATTCCCTTAGCGAATAGGGGCAAGCTAGGTGAATGAATGCATGGACATAATTGAATTGATCAGACATAGCACTACAAACTGCAGGAGCAGCATGTGATCCCATCATTACAATGTAAGGTAGATTACACTAATGCCTCCTGTAATTAGAATAGCAAAACCATTTGAAAGTTTACAATGTCTTTCAATTTACCAGTCGATCTTGCCAGAAACCCTTTTTAAATGTCACTTCCCCCTTAAGCTGATAATACTGAGAGTGCCATTGAAATGGCAATTAACCTTATTACTTATATCATCTGCTGTACAAGACCATACTCTTGGAGTATGTGCCAACGCACTCAGTACTAATTTGAATAAACACTCTTGCATGCATTCAGCCCACTTCTCATGTGTGCTTACTGATACATACAAATGTACTGTAAGCTGCTGGAAGGGCAAGCTCATAGGCATTGTAGTTTTTGTTGCACATTATATCAAAGTTAAATGTAGCCACTGGAAGCAAATAGAGCCCCCTTTGGAAGTGCTAGCAAAGGTATGCGTAACATTCCTGACCTATAGAATTGTTTTCAAGCTGTTTTTGGGATACAAACATAGATTTCAGTAGGGAAAACATTGGATCTCTCCTTCTAATACATAACTAATAACATACTTTCACTGGCAAAATAGGGTTTACATATACTGGTATTGTTGCTTATATCAAGCATTATTACCAAAGTAACCAAAGTTTATAGTATATGCAATGTCAATCCCCACTTCCTTAAAATCTATAGTTTTAAGCTGAACTCCAAGCCCTATCTTTGTCTTACACAAGCACCTCTCCTGTACTTAAATTGCCCAATCTGATTTATCTGATTTCACTACATAAGCTATTCAAGTGTAGCGGCTGCAATTTTTGCTCTATAATCTAATGTTATGTTATCCTATGAGCAGTGTTATAGCTTAGTATATAGCAACATAAAAATATAGAATGAACTGCATTTTATTTCTATATTGAAGAAGATGACAGGAAGTGATTTGTTTGTTTACTTTGGACAATAACTTGACCTACCCACAATGCATAGTGACCTCCCATGAGCACCAAGAGACCGACCTGCATTCTAGGAAGGCTATAAAAGAACTCGGCGTGGCCATCTTAGGTCTCTTGGGAACGCATGGCCAGCTTGTGAGGGTCTGTGTGGAGGTCTCCAGCAAAGCGTGGCCTACACTCATTGCGGAGCGACGCGATCAGCGACCCTGCAGCACATCAGTGAGCTGGACTGACAGCGAGGTAGAACTGAGGAGGATACAGTGAAGCCTGTCGGAGCCATCTGAGAGTTCCAGAACATCTCACTGAGTGGAGCAAAGCAGCGTAGCAGTGTCGACTGGCCAGAAACAGGACTGTATGTCCTAGAGCAGAACTGTCTTACATTGCAGACCTGGTTGGGTGAGAGGGCTGCTGCCCAAAGTTTCATTGACGCACTCTTACACCCTTGCTCTTATAACACAGTGCTGCTGGGACCTGTAGTCCCACAGAGGAAATTCAAAGGATTAAGACTGAGTTCAATATAGGCTTCAAGCCTGTACTTCATTACAATTTTGACACTGTGTTATATAAAGTTACTCACACTGAAGATAGTTGCAGTGCTGCCGCACCATAGCTATAGTTCCACATTCAGTTTTCTCTGACCCGGTTTTGTTAACCACTGGATTACAATTTCACCTACACATAGCTAGCAGAAGACAAAAGACGACTTAAGAAAAGGACTACCTCTATTATTGCAAGGCCTTGTATTCTATTGTCTTTCAGAGAGACAGCTTTGCAAAGCAGGGGGAGCTCCCTAGGAATTGCATTGTTTATTATAACGTAACATTTGTTCTGTTATAGTTATCAGAGCGGGCTTGGAGAGGAAAGGTGCTCAGAGTGAAGGTGATTTCACTTTGACCTTAGTCCCACTCAGAGGCGCTCTTCCAGGGATCAGTTACTACCCTTTTCTGTATACAACTTGTCATAAAAAACCCCTTTGTTTTCCTCAATGTTACTCGATATTACGTTTGTGTAACAGTGTAAAAACTGTAATTAACATTTTTTACCAATTACAAGTAAAAAATATGTTCCTGGTTAAGTACCATTGGTGTGGAGTGTTGTTCCTTTTCCAGCAGGTGGAGCATTGGATGCCCAGGTAACAACAAAGGTATATTATTGTTATTGTACACATTGTGGGGATTATTCTTGTTGTCAGCTACATATCACATCACAGTTGTATTAAGGGGATTGAGTCTGTGCTGTTACACATAATGGAACCCGAAGTGTCAGAGGTGAGGGTAGCCTCAAGGATCTGGGATGGCCAGTGGGAAAATGAACGACATAGGGGTTGATTTACTAAAGGCAAATAGACATAGAAACATAGAAAAGTGATGGCAGAAAAAGACTGAGTAGTCCATCAAATCTGCCCATTTTATATGTATATATATACTGTATATATATATATATATATATATATATATATATATATATATATATATATATATATATATATATATATATTTTCCCATTAACCTTGATGTCTGACTATAGATCTATGTTCATCCCAAGCATGTTTAAAGCTGCTTACTGTTGACAGTCTCACTACCTCTGTTGGTAGTTTATTCCAATCATCAACTACCCTTTCAGTAAAATAATACTTTCTAAGATTAGTTTTGAACTTTCCTCCAGTTAGTTTGAGGTCATGTCCCCGTGTTCTTGATTTTGGTTTTTAAATTAAAAAGACTGCCTTCCTGAACCTTATTCACACCCTTGATGTATTTAAAGATTTCAATCATGTCTCCCCTTCCCCCTCTTTCCTCCAGACTGTACATATTAAGTTCCTGAAGTCGCTCTCGATATGTTTTATCCCCTACATCTTTCACCATTTTTCTTACCGGTCTCTGCACTCGTTCTATCTTATCAATATCTTCCAGGAAGTGAATTCTCCAGAACTGGACAAAGTATTCTAAATGAGGTCTCACTAAAGATCTATGTAAGGGAATCAGGACCGCCTTCCTCCTGGTGGTGATCCCTCTAGTAATGCATCCTAGAATTCTATTTTCTTTCCCACTGGCTGGTCACATTGTTTGCTCATTTTGCAATCATCTGAAATAAGCACCCCCAAATCTTTTTCTTCTGTAGTGCTGGCTCTAACACTGTATCCCCAATGTTGTACTCTCTCAGGGGATTCTTTTTCCCTAGGCGCATTCGTTTACATTTAGAAATATTGAACTGTAGTCTCCACTGCTTTGACCAATCTTCCAGCAAATCATATTCCATGTTACAGACACCTCCAGAAATATCAACCCTATTACACACCTCTGTGGCATCATCAAAAAGACATACCTTACCCAACAAACCTTTGGTTATATCACTTACAAACAGTATAGATTAAAAAGAACGGGACCCAGGACCGAGCCTTGTGGTACACCACTAGTGACTGGTCTCTGTTCTGAGTGAACCCCATTTACAACTACACTCTGATATCTATCCTTTAGCCAACTGCATATCCGCTGAACTACCCAAGGGTTAAGTCCTAGCTTGTACATCTTTTGTATTAGATCATTATATGGAACTGTATCAAATATCTTGGTGAAATCAAGATATGCTATGTACACAGCACCATCCTGGTACAAAACATTGGTAACATAGTCAAAAAATTCAATCAGATTAGTCTGACATGATCTGCCCTCAGTAATGCCATGCTGCTTTGGGTCTAGCAAGCTGTTTTTTTAGGTGATCAATGATCCTTCTTTTCAGGAGTTATTCTATTAATTTGACTACAATTGATGTTGAACTCACTGGCCTGTAATTGCCAGCTTCTTCCTTGCTGCCCTTCTTGTGGATAGGTACAATATTAGCTGTCAGCCAGTCATGGGGAACTTCTTCTGTTAGAAGAGATTGATTAAAAAGATCCGTTAATAGTCCAACAACTATACCCCAAAGTTCTTTTAGCACTCTGGGGTGAATACAATCAGGGCCCATTGCTTTATTAAGCTTTAACAGATCCAGTTCCTCTGTTAGCCTTCTCTCCAGAAATCCTAGAAATGAACCATCATTACTAGAATCAATATGATTTCTCAAATTGTTATTGTTAGTGCAATTTATTTCTGAGAAGACTGAACAGAAGTAATTGTTTCAATGGTTTGCTACTGTATACCCAGGTCTCCCTCAACATACAGTATGTGTTGTGCCCAGTTTCCATTTTAGTGACCCCATTGTATTTTTTTCTTCTATCACTAATGTACCTAAAAAAAGGTTTGTATCTCCTTTCTTAATAGACTTAGCAATTCCTCCTCTTTCTGTGCTTTGGCAGCACTGAAAATGTGTTTGGCCAACATTTGTCTATTTTTATACTCCTCTGTCAGCTAAACCTCCTGTTTCCTAGAATCTTCTATATGCTAATAGTATTATCCTACTTACCTCTTTAGTGAACCATATTGTTTTTTTCTTCTGTTTAAATCTTACTAACTTGCATTATATGGCTGACATATAATCTAGTTGCCTCCAGGATGGTAGATTTTAATAGTGCCCCCTGATTATTTACTCCTGTCATTTTACTCCAACCTTTCAGGTATTTTTTTTTAGAAATTGCCCCATTTCTTTAGACTGTGCACTTTGCAAAGTATAGTTGCTCCAGAGCTTAGTAAATGAGGTAAGGCTTCACCTTGCAAAGAATACATAATCAATTCAACTGTACTTTGCAAAGTGCACAGTGCACTCAACCCCATTGAGCCCTCTTCATTTCCTGGCTAGAGGACATTCAACATCATCTAGTCCTTTCCCTGCCACTCTAACTGTGCCTGCCCCTTTCATTCATTGGATTTTAGTTTTTGTCATCATTGAGGTTAGGCATCCCAAAGGGATGTTCCCTTTAGCAGTCTGCATGCAAATGTGGTCTGCTAGGACTGCCCACTCCTTCAGACTGGATCCTACCTGTCAGGGCATTTTGATATTTGCATAACACCTCCTAAGATCCACCCCACTGCTTGCATTAGTGCCGAGGTCTTTTAAATGGAGTTCTGAGGTAGGGTGCTGTGATGTTTTTGGGGAGCTACAGTATGTACAGGAGCTTTCCTATGAATTATGATCTGCCTGTATTGCATTTAGAGGAACAGAGACCCAGCGGTGATATCACTGGATATAAAATAAGGAATGTAGTGAAAGTATGAAAGTTTAATTTACAACTTAAAAGTTTGCCCCATATAAAATACCAGTTAGGTACCGCCCTAGTAATTCATGTGCTGTGTAAAAGTCTAGGAACCCTATTATATTTATTTTTTTTAGAACTGTAGACTTTCTTTTTGACCTCTAATATTTGATAGAAGCATACTTTATTATCATCACTTGGGTTGCTTCCTTTTGGCAGTAAGCCCCTTTGTATTCTTCTAGGATAAAGCGCTTGCAATATGATGAACTGTAATCTCTAGCCCTATGATAAGGTCCCTAACTACATGTGAAATGGTGTGACAGTTCATATTAGCAGGCCTGTTATCATCATAATGCCAACATTGATCTATGTGTGATTTACTTACTGTGCGGATGACCTTGTGATGGTAAGTATATGTGCACCATGAACTTGGCCGGTGTCATGGTTGAATACTTCAACTTTCATCACCCGGAGACCTGCTGTGCTCACCTCTCTGTCTGTGATAACCTATTTTAAAAAAGATTTATAAAGCTATTAGTAAATAACGTAAAATGTACCATCCTTTTCTCAGATTTTTTAATTATGAATTCTCAATTCACTATTCGAAGAGTAATAAGAGCATTTTAAGAAATACCTTTAAATTTATTATATATATATCTTAATATGCATTGAAAATCTTTTATTTATTGCTTGCTATGTTATGTTAAATAGAAGGGCCACACTGCAATGCAATTCAGAATGCAATATTTCTTTATACTGAATTTCCTACATAACAGCTGGAATTTAAAATAGGACTGATAGAAGAGGTGTCTTCATCGGCTGTTGAAATGTAAGAAAAGTCCGGGAGAACTGACACAAGATATAATCTGCAATCTTCACAGAAAAACAACCATAGTTTACAGAAGACATTAAAGTTATATTAAAGGCTTGCTTTTTGTCTTTTTTTTTTTAATAACAAACATGTCATACTTACATGCTCTGTGCAGTGGTTTTGCACAGAGCACCCCAGATCCTCATCTTCTTGTGTTCCCTGCCAGCTCTCCAGGCTCCTCCTTCCTGCAGAGTGCCCCCACAGCAACCAGCTTGCTATTGGGGTACCTGAGCAGGCTCGATCCCAAGCCACTGCTCTGTGTGTCCATTCACACACAGAGCGTGGCCCAGCCCCGCACCCACTCTCTTCTCATTGGTTTACTGGCTGTGATTGACAGTAGCAGGAGCCAATGGCTACCTCTGCTGTCTCAACCAATGAGCAGGGAGAAACCCAGGAGAGCCGAGGCACAGGACAGGGATGGGGCTCAGGCAAGTTTTAGGGGGGCTGGGGGCGCTGCTGAAAACATAAGGATTTTTACCTTTATGCTTGAAGGTAAAAAACCTAGAGCCTTTACAATTACTTTAAATTAGTCACAATAAAATATTTTATAGGTAGACGATGAACTTTATGACTTTTAGAAAAAATCATTTTCACTGTACTTAGCTCTTCAAATGAACCAACTCCAGGCATCGCTTTGTTTTAGATTGAGTGGAGATGTTTGAAATGTCTTTTGGGTTTTTATTTTCTGTCCATGTGACATCCTTACAAGAAATACCGGTAGATGGTGCAACCCTTCCATATTTCAATACAAATTGCTTTTGGTTTTTACTTTGTCTTCATTTGAGAGATTTTCCATCTTTTTCTGTCTTAAAATGAGTGAGAGTAAATTTCACCAAAAGGGACCCTGACAGAAATAATGGTCTGACTGAGGCTCTTACCCTATGACCACATGTAAAAAATAGCATTGCTCAAACACCTCACATGCCAGCCTCACTGTGTAAACTATGACTAAGCCCAATCAGGGTGAAATATGTCAGAAGGGCATGGCCATGTGTGGAAGATAGCTGAAGCCTCCGTTAGCTTACCAGTGGATGTGATTGATCTATGTGGTGTGTGCCTCCTAATTTTGCTATTGAGGTTCTAACCCTTTATAGTTTAGGCTTTAAAATATAGGTATCACATTTTCCACTTTCAATACTTAAGAATGACAACATTAATTTTGAGTTGATATCTATTTAAAACAGCTCAACAACAATGCAATCCTATTTCAAAGTCACATATTTACTTAAAGGGTCACAAAAGAGCATGTGAAAGAATCTGAATTTCTACCCTTAAGGGTCCTTTCACATGGGATGGATCCTTGATGATCCGCCCTGTGAACATCCGCTTGCTCAGCGGGGATCGCTCCGTGGATCCCCGCTGAGCAGGCAGATGACAGATCCGTCGCTGCACACTGTGCAGCGACAGACCTGTCAGAGTGCCGCTCTCCCGTATGGGGGATCAGATGATGATGGACCGTAGAGTCCGTCGTCACCCGATCCGAAAACGGATGGAAAAGTAGGTTTTCCTCCGTTACACTCATGTCACCGCTGACATTCGACGCTCCATAGAGGTCTATGGAGGGTCCATTCAGGGCTGCCTAAAAAACTGACAGGTGGACCTGAACGGATCGTTCATGTGAAAGAGGCCTTACTGTTGCATGAATGTAGCCTTAGCTCTCAGGGATAGGTTCAAAGAAGGAAGGGTAACCCCTAGAAGTTGCACATCTATGGTGTCCTACTGCAGTGAATGGAGTGGCAACCTCAGCCTGGACTCCGACCAGGCCACGTCCCCAATGCATTTCACCCGCCCCCTGGAGCTTAGTCATGGAGATAGGTGATAGACATGTGCAATTTGTTTCAGTACGAATGTAAATTCAGAGGAATTTTTGGTTATTCTGAGATTTGGATACATCTGAATCTCTGAATGAAATAGTATTGAATTTAGTTGCAATTTGTTTTGTTTATTCGTATTCTAACAAACTCCAAATTTTTGGAACAATTCAAATACGGATCAGTCGAAAAATGATCTACCGATTCAAATCCTATGTGAAAAATAGCTGGTTGTTAAGAAACGGCTCGGAAAGCCGGCCGCCGCGTCCTTACCAATCGATGACTCATCAGCTGTCAGTGGGCTTCCCCACTGAGAGCTGAAATGTAAACAAAATAATTCCAGGATGGGAAAAGTCAGGAAAAAAAACAGCGTGCCCGCCCCCCAATCTGAAGGGCCTTCTAAGGGAAACCCCACTCCAAAATTTAAAAAAAAAATGGCATAGGCGTGCAGACCGGCAGGTCAGGAAAAGGAGGGTACGAGCAAGCGTACCTCTTCCTCCTGAACCATACCAGGCCACATGCCTTCAACATGGCAGGGGTGCTTTGGCGCGGGGAGGCTCCCCCCCAAAGCACCTTGTCCCATGTTGACCTGCCGGACTGCATGCTTGGATAAGGGTTTGGTAAGAATTTTTGGGGGGACCCCACGCCATTTTAATTTTTGGCGTGGGGTTCTCCTTAGAATCCACACCAGACCCGAAGGATGACTTTTCTATTGCTGGCATTCTTTTGTTTACATTTCAGCTCTCAGCGGAAGCCCGCTGATAGCTGATGAGTCATCGGCTGTTAAGGATGCAGCAACCGGCTCCCCGGCCCGCTCCTTAACAACCAGCTATTGTTCTCACAGAATTCTAATCGGTCGATAATGTTTCCGAACAAACAAAACTAAATTAAATGAAACAAAATGAAACAAAACTAATTCCCAAATGAATCAACAAAACAAAATTAGTAACATAACAAATCTATCCGAAATGAAACAAAACAAATGTTTCTGTTCTGCACATGTCTAATAGATGTGAATGTTGTATTCCCTCTAAAGCTAAAATGTCAGTTCAGTACCAGACTGAAGGACTACATGGATAATTAAAAATGATATCTTCCATACCTGTATAAAGCTTTATATAGCAAAAAGGCATGGGAATGCTCAACATATCTCAGGGGGCTGACCCACCTCCCCATATTAAATATATGAAAATAAACTAACCAAAAGGCACATCCAAAATATTCAGGTGCAAAAAAATGTATTAAAAATAATTAAGACAGAGGTACATAAGTACAATAATGAATATGAAACATATAGAGTGTGTACACAATTTATTTTGCAGCAATAAGTAATGCGTTTAATCCATGCAAAATGCAGAATATACAGCAAAATA
This sequence comes from Lithobates clamitans, assembly GCA_037952925.1. Classification (NCBI taxonomy): domain Eukaryota; kingdom Metazoa; phylum Chordata; class Amphibia; order Anura; family Ranidae; genus Lithobates; species Lithobates clamitans. The sequence continues at coordinate 2,148,444 of JBBGZY010000088.1, forward strand.
CAATGTCAGTGCATTAATCAGACACCCAGAGATATAAGAGTGGCCACTGAAGCCAGACAGAAGAGGTAAGGTACCGTGCCATCATTTCAAGGTATAATAATAAATAATAACCCGTTTCTCAACATGGACCTTGAGAACTGAATGTAAGCCCCACTGTGATGTGTGAAGTATCTCTACTAAGGGCTTGTTTACACTTGTGGCTGGGGGGGGGGTGAAGTTGAATAAAGGTGGTTGAGCTTTGTTTTTACCTCCCCCTTAAGCTGCAAAGGCAGATGGATGTACCTATGTCATGCCTGCGATGCTTTGCTTCGCAGGCGCAGCTGAAATTATACCCTCCAGTACTGCCGCTGAATGCAACCCATTCATGTAACTAGGGCTGTGCTACGTCTGCCCTTGTGGCATGGCATTTACAGGGTTAAAGCAGGCAGTGAGGAGGCAACATATCATCTCTTCATCGCTTATCAAACATCCCTGAAAAAAAGGTTCACCACAGGTCACTTTTCAGAGGGGCAGCAAGGTCTGCCTCATGTCTTAATGTAGCCTAAGGGCCACCAACCCAACATATATATCACTAATACTGGCCAAGGCAGACAAATGCCTCGCAGCAAGGTTCCTCCATCACTTGTGTTATATGACAGCATTTTTCAAGTGTTTGTTATAGGAGTAATCAATGTGCTCATACAGGTTAAATGATTAACTTGCAGCCTTCAGCTTTACATGTCTGCTCGGAGAGGGAAAGTATACAAGTAATAAAAACAAAAATCAAGGAAACCGTAAAAAACACATGTACATTGTGACGGGTTCTCTTTAAATACATTTGAAAAATTTATTGAACCTGCTCATGAAAGAATCATTGAAATAAAATAATAGATGACTATTCTTCAATAAAACATGACTTTGTTTTCTTCCACTTTATTAAAAATATTACATAAAAAAACTATGTATCAAGAGCAGATTAGACAGCAAATAGATAAGCATGACTTTTTAATCCATATGAGTAGATTTAGGCCAGTGATTTCATAGCAGGGGATGTCTTCCATGAAAGAACTCGATTATTTATTGTTTAATGTCCTGACATTACAAAGATTAGCTTTTGAAAAATGCTAAATGACTTTCCATGTTGCTCACGCTTCTTAATGCCTCGGTTGTATTACAGGGTTTATTTAATGCTGTTCACTTTAACCAGTGCACAATATCTACAGAATCTGTCAGCTTCGGTGAAATTTAAATCTGATGACTTGTTTATAAAGGGTTCTAGTGCAAATTATATAAATGTAGTCTGATATATCTAGCACAACATTGGTCTGTTACTTCCTTCCAGGGCAAAGCAGTTCATTCATGAATATCCAGTGTACATAGACAAAGAAAGAAGTTTTATTTTAAGGATTACAACAAAAATTATAAATCAAATTAATGAAATATAGGTTTACATTAACTACAATTTATTAAATGATCACTAAATTTCAATTACGTTTTCAACGAATAATAGAAAAAGTTTCCAAGCTGGCATATTTCATGATGCGAAATGAATGATCATTTTAATTGTTCCTGGTGTGGACACTGAGGTGTTTACCTATTTAGTCACTTCAGCCCCTGCGTTACTTTAACTGACAATTGCGTGGTCGTGTGACGCTGTACACAAATAAAATTTATGTCCTTTTTTTTCCCACAAATAGTGCTTTCTTTTGGTGGTATTCGATCACCTCTGCAGCTTTTATTTTTTTGCGCTATAATCAAAAAAAGACTGACAATTTTGAAAAAAAAAATAACAATATTTTTTACTTTCTGCTAATTTCTTCATCAGTTTAGGCAAATATGTGTTCTGCTACATATTCTTGGTAAAAAAAAATCCCAATAAGCGTATATTGATTGGTTTGCACAAAAGTTATAGCGTCTACAAACTAGAGGATATTTTTATGGAATTTTTATTTATTTATTTACTTTTACTAGTAATGACAGCAATTTTTAGCAGCAGACAAATCGGACACCTAACTGACACTTTTTGGGGACCAGTGACACTAATACAGTGATCGGTGCTAAATAATATGCACTGTAAACTTTACTAATGACACTGGCAGGGAAGGGTTAACATCAGGGGCGATCAAAGGGTTAAGTGTGCTCCTAGGGAGTGCTTTATAACTGTGGAGGGAATGCTGTGACTGGAGGAACACAGAGATCCATGTTTCTGTATAGCATGAAAACAAGATCTCGGTCTTCCTCCCTCAGAGAATGGCGGTCTGCCTTGTTTACATAGGCAGACCGCTGTTCTGCCTCTCCTGTGAATTATCGTGGGGTGCCGGCAGCCATCGCGGCTGCCGGACCTGCTGATTGGCTCCCGCTGTGCCTAATCCCAGACCCACTACACACTGCATTGTAGATATATGATTGACCCTCTTATAGACACTCCTGAAGAAGGAGACATAGATACTCTGAAACGCGTCGGGTGAACTATGAGAAATTTACTGTCAATCGTTGTGGTCATTGTGTACCTTGTACGCAGTAATTGCAACCATTCTAATACATTTTATCTTTATTGTGTATACTATGTTTAATAAAATATGCTTTTTCTACAAACTATGTTAATGCCTACAAAGTCCATTTAGGGGATACCCTTTCTTTGTCTAATCCTAGGCCCACTGCACGAAATCACGTACCTGTATGTGATTTTGCACAGGAGGACCACCCTGCCGCAGTGTATCTGTGTGGGTTGGTCTAGGTGGTTATATACACCTGGAGTTGACATGGTAATAAAGTGACAGATATCTGCTCAATACATTAAATGTGCAAATGAGCAATAGTGTAAAATAGGTGTGAAAAACAAAATATTTGATTTAACTTACAACATATAAGTACACCTAATACCGTATTGCAAATCAATTCATAACCTGTGCAATCAATCAAAATATATCTCTACAGAAAACACATAAGGTAAATGTGCAAATAAAGTGACAAGTGCCATGTCCAAAGTGGTTCCATGATCAAAAACAAGAAAAAGTGACATGTGCTATGAAACAATAAATATGTTCATAATATAATGTAATTTGAGTTCATAAATCTCGCAGTGTGCCGGTGACTCCACATGTGCTCCCTTGCTCTCTCCTCACTCACCAGACGCTTTTCCCATTTAAGGGGTATATCAGCATTCACAGCACTCTGTGGCTGTATACAGATTCCTGATCCAGGGCTGTCTCTCTCTTCTCCTTAGTTCATCTCACCATCCAAATCACTCACCTGTAATAAAGAATGTCCCATGATGTGCGGACTGCTGGATTCTGTAGAAATCTTCACTGTTGGGTTGCCTGTCCTCTTCCTGTTGCTGGGCTCTCAGCACTGTGGGGGTTACCAGCCTGGCTCTCTACTATGGTAGTAGTCTCATTGAGGGCAGCGGCTTAGAGTACAATGTATTTATTTTTTTTTTGCATTTGGCCCATAGCGCGGAACATCCTTTCCTTGTTTCTACTAAGTGGACTAGGTTTTTGCCAAACTCTCCATTAAAAGCAATATCTCACAATATATGGCATGTAATATTTGTCTTACAAATTAACATGTAATACATGACAAAGGATTCTCAAAGCACTATGCTTTAGCTAAATGCACAACAAATGATGCTAGTTTTGTATCTACTTTTGCCTCATTAAAAATTATACTGAGCCATCACAGCAACTGGCCTCCTATTGTCCAGGAAAGCTTTCTCTGTGTCCCAGCTCTCAATTTCTTGACCTGGGACATAAGCCTAGCTAAGGTAAGTAGTTGTGGGTCTTCTCATAGGATTTACAGGTTAAAGGGCAGATTAACTTTAGTTAACTTTAACTATATTACTCATGGTGTTCTTGTAAAACCTACTTACCAGGTAAAAATAAGATTGTTTCCTGGTCTGATTAACAAAAGTATGGGGGGATTAACATATTCATTGTATATACACCTTGTAAATTAAAACGTACCGGTCCTTTTTTAGTTTTTCAGATAATACATTTCTTTTCATACGACAGCTATTTTTTTATTAACTTTATTGATTAAAGCCATTACTGTGTGTAAACTACTGTAAAAATGTTAGTAATAAAAATATTAGGATAGGAGTTTACTTATGTGTGAATCAGGAGCTCAACATTGGCTGTTTTAATAGGCATACAGCCTAGTTTATTTCTTACAGAAAAACAGTAACTTAAATTTAGAGGCTTATAATAACTAATGAATTGACAACATAAATATCAGTATTAATGTAGTGCAAGCTATTACACAGATAATGGGAACACAAACACATTAATAAAAGTTATGGCTGTTAGGTAATGATATTCTAAAAAACATAAATAAGCCTAAAGGTGAGCTTTACTGGTACAACTATAATGTGAAGAAAGCTTTAAATTAAAGTGTAACGCTTGGGCATGTCTAGTGATTCATTATTTCTTTTATTTGGTCTTTCAAAGGCTAACATTGCTTTTTGCAGTGCAAAGAATTATAAGGCAACTCCATGCAAGCAACACACAATGTAATAAGGAGGAGGAAACAGGCTTTGGCCATTTAAGCTCTGGAAGATTTTACTTTCTTCTTGACCAGGGCATTTTTGGCTATAGCCAGTGCTACTTTAACTGACAATTGCGCAGGCATGCAACAATGTATGCAAATGAAATGTATATATGTGTTTCACACAAGTAGGACTTTCTTTTGGTGGTATTTGATAACTACTGTTTTTTTTTTTTTTTATTTTGTATTAAATAATTGAAAAAAACAGAACATTTTGAAAAGAAAACACTATTTTTTATTTTCTGCTATAAAATATATCCAATAAAAAAAAAAATAAAAACATCAAATGTCTTCATAAATGTAGGCCATGTATTCTGCTACATGTTTGGTAAAAAAAAAACCCAATATAGATTGGTTTGTGTAAAAGATAGAACATCTACTAATGATGGTACATATACTGGAATTTGTATTTACTTTTTTTTTTAAACTTGTAATGACAGTGATCAGTGACTTATATGGGACTGTGTGTCAGACAATCTGACACTGACACTGGGTGGGAACTGACTAACTGACACTGACCTCACCATTGACACTAATACAGTGATCAGTGCTAATACTACACTGGCTGGGAAAGGGGTTCACATCTAGGGGCAATGAAAGGGTTCACTGTATGGCTAACAATGTGAAATATGTGCTGCTTTTACTAATCGACATGGCAAAGCAGGGAGAAAAAAAAACAGCCACATCCCTGCTCCGTGTACAGAGCCCTGTGACGTTAGTGATCACAGGGCTCTGTACTGTGATTCACCTAGCCCAGCAACAGGTCCCAGCCATAAATCATTGACTGGGACCTGCTGAATGACTTGGGCTGTACCAAATCACAGCACAAATGGGGCGGTTGGTGGGTGCACACCCTACCTGGAAGTGGCGGATCAGGTACATGTATGTGATCCAGCACAGGGGGGCATCCCTGCCGCAGTAAAAAGGCAGTGGGTGGTCTGATAGTGATTTAAGAAAATTAAAATGTGCATAGACAACATTTTTTTTATAAAGTGACTCTAAACAATATCTTTATTTTCCAAAAATAATCTGCCTGATTAAATACAGAGTGATTGGATAGATGGTGTCTCTTCCTATTATATAGTTTTGGTAAATCAAAAGGAGATTGTACAGAGATTGTACAGAGACTGTACAATCAAATTGTATAGTGTATGGCTAACGTTATACACCTAAAATGAACTAGTTGTACTTTCCCCCAGTACCCTAAATGCAAAAAAACATTTTGCCATGTGAAAAAAACTAGCGACAAACACAACAAAAAGTGCAGTAAAAAAATTACAACACACCACAGTGACCCATGAGCTACTTTGCCATGTGTAGGGCAGCCCATTTAAATTATATCATGGGAAAAACAAGCCAAAAAACCTGTGCTCGCACTACGCTATGAATGGGGCCTGTATGTGAAATCTGCGTGTTTACACAAGAACAATGAGGCTCCATTCACAACTGTGCATTTCCAAACACATGGAAAACTGCACAGAAAACACACTGCAATTGTGCAAAAATATTTTCGTCTACTGAATTACAGACTAAAATATGACTAAAACTAAGAAAATTTAGTTGACTAAAATACAACTATAACTAAATGGTATTTTAGTCAAAAGACTATGGCTAAAACTAAATCAAAATTTGATGTCAAAATTAACACTGTATGACCAAATTGGAATCAGTGGGGGGCACCTACTAAGCTGCTGAAAGAAAAAAAATTAAGAAAAAGGCTTTTCTTATTTTTCTTCTTAATATGTAATGTTGGTAATATATTCAGGCAATATGTGCAATGGCATTACAGCCAAAAGAGTTTACAATTTTTTTATATTTTAAAGATGTACTTCTGCAATATTTTTGCATGTTTATCCAATTGTTGACCTCGTAACTTAGTTATTGACTTGGCCTCTGGAACATTTACCCCCTTCATGACCAGGCAACACGGCACTGCGTTAATTTAACCAACAATTGGGCAGTCGTGTGACACTGTACCCAAGTAAAAATCCTTTTGTCCTTTTTTTTCCCCACAAATAGAGCTTTCTTTTGGTGGTATTTAATCATCTCTGCATTTTTTATTTTTTGTGCTATAGACAAAAAATGACTAAAAACTTTGCAAAAACAATATTTTTTTACTTTCTGCTATAAAACATACCAAATTAAAATATGTAAAAAAAAAAAAATAATTTCTTCATCAATTTAGGCCAATATATATTCTGCTACATGTTTTTGGTAAAAAAAATCCCAATGAGCGTATATTGATTGTTTGCGCAAAAGTTATAGCGTCTACAAACTATGGGATACTTTTTTTTTTACTAGTAATGGCAGCGATCAGAGATTTATAGCTGGATTGCAAAATTGCGGTGGACAAATTGGATGCCTAACTGATATTTTTGACACTTTTCGGGGACCAGTGGCACTAATACAGTGATCAGTGCTAAAAATATGCACTGTCACTGTACTAATGACACTGGCTGGGAAGAGGTTAACATCAGGCGTGATCAAAGGGTTAACTGTGTGGTTAACCTGTGCTTACTCACTGTGGGGGAGGTGCTTTGACTAGGGGAAGGTAAAGATCCATGTTCCTGCTTTGCAGGAGCACATGATTAATACCTTCCCTTCTGACAGAATGACAATCTGCCTTGTGTTCATGCCTGTGTCCTGTGTAATCGGTGTGTGCCGGTGGACATCGAGTCCACAGTATCTGCCGCTGGGCTCCTGCTATGTGTGATCACAGCAGTAGTTGGTCATCGGTGACATGCTTGCCTCAGACCCAGAGGTGTCAAATCACGTACTAGGTATGTGATCTGGCACAGAGCAGCCTCCTTGCCACAGTAAATGTATAATGGGTGGTCCGCAAATGGTTAAACAACGGCAGAGCAGCTCTCCTATGCTAGATCACGTACCTAGTATGTGATCCGGCACTTCCGGGCAGGAGATGCATGCACACATCGCCAGCACCATGGCTGTGGTGTGATTAGACACTGCACAAGCCGATCAGTGGGTGCCTATGTAAAGCAAGGTCCATAAAGACATGGATGAGCGAGTTTGGGCTGGAGGAACTTGACTGGCCTGCAGAGAGTCCTGACCTCAACCCAATAGAAGACCTTTCGGATGAATTAGAACAGAGACTGCCAGTCAGACCTTCTCGTCCACATCAATGCTTGACCTCCCAAATGCACTTCTGAAAGAATGGTCAAACATTCCCATAGACACACTCCTAAACCTTGTGGACAGCCTTCCCAGAAGAGTTGAAGCTGTTATAGCTGCAAAGGGTGGCCCAAATCATACATATATGAAAGCTCCTTGAGAGTAGGGATCGATGTGAATGTACAATGTATATGTAAAGCGCTGCGTAAGCACTGCGTAAATATACACAGTACCTCACAAAAGTGAGTACATCCCTCAAGTTTTATGTAGATATTTTATTCTATCTTTTCATGTGACAACACTGAAGAATGACACTTTGCTACAATGTAAAGTAGCAAGTGTATAGCTTGTATGACAGTGTAAATTTTCTAGCCCTTCAAAATAACTCAACACACAGCCTTTAATGTCTAAAGCGCTGGCAACAAAAGTGAGTAAAAACCTATGTGAAAATATACAAATTGGGCCCAATTAGCCATTTTCCCTCCCCAGTGTCATGTGACTCGTTAATGTTACAAGGTCACAGGTGTGAATGGGGAGCAGGTGTGTTAAATTTTGTGTTATCACTCTGACTCTGTCATACTGGTCACTGGAAGTTCAACATGGCATCTCATGGCAAGGAACTCTCTGAGGATCTTAAAAAAAGATGTATGTATGTTGCTCTACAATACATAAAGATGGCCTAGGCTATAAGATGATTGCCAAGAGCCTGAAGCTGAGCTGCAGCATGGTGGCCAAGACCATACAGTTTACACTCATGGTCGACCAAAGAAGTTAAGTGCACGTGCTCAGTGTCATATCCAGAGGTTGTCTTTGGGAAATAGATGTATGAGTGCTGCCAGCATTGCTGCAGTGGTTGAAGGGGTGGGGGGTCAGTATGTCAGTGCTCAGACCATATGCCACACACTGCATCAAATTGGTCTGCATGGATGTCGTCTCAGAAGGAAGCCTCTTCTAAAGATGATGCACAAGAAAGTCAGCAAACAGTTTGCTGAAGACAAGCAGACTAAAGACATGGATTAATGGAACCATGTCCTGTGGTCTGATGAGACCAAGATAAACTTTTTTGGTTCAGATGGTGTCAAGCGTGTGTGAGGGCAACTAGGTGAGGTGTACAAAGACAATCGTGTCTTGTCTACAGTCAAGCATGGTGGTGGGAGTGTTATGGTCTGGGGCTGCATGAGTGCTGCCAGCACTGGGGAGCTACAGTTCATTGAGAGAACTATGAATGCCAACATGTCCTGTGACATACTGAAGCAGAGCATGATCCCCTCCCTTCAGAAACTGGGCCGCAGGGCAGTATTCCAACATGATAACAACCCCAAACACACCTCCAATATGACCACTGCCTTGCTAAAGAAGCTGAGGGTAAAGGGTAATGGACTGGCCAAGCATGTCTCCAGACCTAAACCCTATTGAACATCTGTTCATTTTTAAATTCCTTTAAATATAGTGCCTGGGGGGTTCCCTTAGTCTGCTTATAAAGTGTTGTATCTGTAGCGTGCATAGAACATGCTGCAGCAAAAATGACATTTCAAAAGAAAAAAAAAAAACTAGTCAAATCACATTTAAATTGACTCCTGGTTGCAATTGCTGGCACCCGGCTATTAAAAAAAAATATAAAGAAAAAATCCCCCAGTGGATTTTAACCACTTCAGCCCCAGAAGATTTGGCTGCTTAATGACTAGACCATTTTTTGAGATACGGCATTGCGTCACTTAAACTGACAATTGCACGGTCATGCAACGCTGTACCCAAACAAAATTGACGTCCTTTTTTCCCACAAATAGAGCTTTCTTTTGGTGGTATTTGATCATCTCTGCGTTTTTTATTTCTTGTGCTATAAACAAAAAAAGAGCGCCAATTTTGAAAAAAACACAATATTTTGTACCTTTTTCTATAATAAATATCCCCAATTATTTTTGAAAAAAGCTAACTTTTTTCCTCAGTTTTGACCGATACATATTCTTCTACATATTTTTGGTAATAAACATCGCAATAAGCGTATATTGATTGGTTTGTGCAAAAGTTATAGTGTCTACAAACTATGGGAAAGATTTAAGGCATTTTTATTATTATTTTTTTGGTTTACTAGTAATGGCGGTGATCTGCGATTTTTATCGGGACTGTGGCATTATGGCAGACAGATCAGACACTTTTGACACATTTTTGGGACCATTGACATTTATACAGCGATCAGTGCTATAAAAATGCACTGGTTACTGTGTAAATGTCACTGTCAGGGAAGAGGTTAACACTAGGGGCGATCAATGGGGTTAACTGTGTTCCCTCATGTGTGTTCTAGCTGTAGGGGGGATCAAACTGACTAGAGGAGATGACAGATTGTTGTTCCTAGCTAGTACAAGCAGACGATCGGTCTTTCTTCTCCTCACAGAACAGGGATTTGTGCGTTTACACACATATGTCCCTGTTCTGGCTCTCATGCCCGTGATCGCGCGTGGCCATCAGCCATCGTAACCACTGGCCATGAGCATCGGCACCCCCGCAGTGCAGGCACGATATCCCGCTTAAAGGGACCAACGTACAGCTACAACGGTTCGCGGGATCGTGCCGGCCTACCACAGTATAATGACGGCAGCTGGTCAGCAAGTGGTTAAGGGGAACCCCATGCCTAAATTTAAAAAAAAAGGGGCGTGTGGTCTGCCTCAAAATCCATACCAAACCCTTATCTGAGCATGCAGCTTGGAAGGTCAGGAAGGGGGGGGGCGAGCAAGCTCCCCCCCTCCTGAACCATACCATGCCACATGCCCTCAAAATGGGGGGTGCTTTCACATGCCCTCAACATGGGGCCACCCCTAAGCACCTTGTCCCCATGTTGATGGGGACAAGGATATCTTCCCCACAACCCTGGGCTGTGGTTGTGGGGGTCTGCGGGCAGGAGGCTTATTGGAATCTTGAAGCCCCCTTTAACAAGGGGGCCCCAGATCCTGCCCCCCATGTGAATGAGCATGGGGTACCCCTACCCATTTACCAAAAAAAGTGTCAAAAAGTAATAAAAACACAGAGACAGTTTTTGACAATTACTTTATTAAAAAATTAAAAAACAGTGTCCCGAATGTAAATCCATCTTCAATCATGCCGCCCGCCACACCTGGAAAAAAAATGCTCCGCCCTCATTGACGGCCAACCGCCGAATGCCTCCTCCGTTGTTTGACAGTTCTTATATAGGTAAGGGCGAGGCCACCTGGTGATGCCACCTGGTGGCAACGCCCCCCTTGTGACATCAAGGACTGGTGCATGCTGGGTCGGGCCCAAGCCAGTTTTTTTTTATTTTTTTTTCTCTGCAAATGTTTGTTTTTTTAATTCAGCTGTCAGTGGGGAAGCTCAGCTGATGATACATCACACAGCTGACAGCTGATGACACATCAGTTGTTAAGGACACCATGGCCGGCTTCCCGGCCCATCTCCTTATTAACCAGCTTTTACTGCGCCCTGATTGGGCAAAGCTTTGCCCAATCAGGGTGCGGAATGCAGCGCACAGTGCATTGCAGGGCGTTCAGTGGGGCAAACACCCTGCAAATTCGGGTGTTTCCCATACGGGGCGAACAAGCCAATGTTCAGTCCAAACTCATGCTTCGGCCGAACCGTTCACCCAACACTAGTTATAAGAAATATAAACATTTATAAACCAACAAGGACTGATGCAAACTTTTACTTGTCTTTACAAACATTGCACCATAATCTGTTGAAAATATGCTATATGAACAGCTATCGCTTTAAGCAATAAGAATTCATTTTGCTCTGCATCAGGTTTCAGTTTATACTGATTGACCCCAAATCCTATCTTTGACATGAATGGAACAACATTAGCCCCTGCAGATTATGTATAGTAATTTGCTCTTGTGGAAAACCCCAGATCCTTTTGCATTAAAATAAACTTGGGTGCTAGGAACTGATTTTGAATTTCAATACAGATATATTGAAGCTCACACGTTTACTGGTAAATGTTTGCCCTAATTTCTCTGTTAATTACTGCTTAGAGTTCGATATATTTGGAGGAGGAAGAATGCTGCAAATGCCTTTTATCAGTGTAAATGTCAATGAACATTGGTTATATTTTAAAGGTAAAACTTCTGTAATAACTCCAAATATGTGCATTATAGAAATTTCCTAAACTTCAACTTTAAAGTCTTGTATGTCTGAATAATCACAAGGGTAACAAAGCACTGGTGGGACCCCAGGCACCGCCAAATAATAGTCTGCTAAGGACTACAAGAAGACTCTTGCTGAGTATATACAGTACATCCAATATACCGCAGTCAGAAATAGATGCTCACTTTCAAAACGTGTCTCATTCATAGACAACTCCATGAACTTTTGATAACACCATGTAATTAAAATGATCATAAAGGGTTGCTGTATAATTTACCATATAATAGTTCCAGTACATAAGAAGATGAGAATGGAATTTCATTTTAATGTGCTCCAGATTCAGCACAGATGAAAAAAAATGACCTATGTCATCATCTCATATTGAGGCACACATGAAAACTTTTGACCTGTATCACTGAAGAAATGAACAATATTTTACAAAGAGGAAAATCCATACCAACCTAATATCTTAATTGGTATAGCTCAGGTTTGAATCCATATTACAGTAAGGCTTCATTCAAGTAGAGGACAGGAAATCTGGTAATTACTGATGTATCCAAGCATTGGAGATAATGTTGTAGCAGCCTGTGTAAAAGACTGTGAAAGCCATGATATCACTTCACTTGAAAATGTAAATAATGTATTATGCATTTGTAATGTCATTTGCAACTAGACAGACACGATTTGAAGGATTTTAAGTCTCCAGCTCAGTAGTTACTTCATTATGAATGTCTTAGGCCCACCTACGGTACTAATGTCAAAGGTGGATTGCTTGCAGGGAGTAGTAAATAACTAGTCAAAAAAAGCATTGCAATAACAATCACCCTAGAGCATGATAAATCATGTCAGGTACCTAAATGAGGTAAAAACACTATGGGGCTGATTTATTAAAGGCAAAAAGACTGTGCACTTTGCAAGTGCTGTTGCATCCTGCAAGTGCAGTTGCTCCAGAGCTTAGTAAATTAGGGGAAGCTCTCCTGACCTCCATCAGCCAATCATCTGCAATAAATATATATATATTTTTTTTCCTTGCATATGATTGGTTATTTTTTATAAAGTGAAGCTTTACCTTATTTACTAAGCTCTAAAGCAACTTTACAGTCTATTTACTTTTAGTAAATTAAATTAACCAATATCGTTTGGAAATTATATCTACCATGAAAAGGTACAAAAATATGATACAAGGCCATTCCCCTTTTAGGGGAAGTGTATTTTTTTTTCTGTACATATTTATTATTTTCAGCACCTGGGAGCACTTGAAAGCCCTTGTCTGGAAACAGTATATTGAGGGCAGACTCAGGTCATCCCCCACATACCATTAGAGGCATTCCTGTAGGCCAATTTTTATGTTTATGAAGGATATGTAGCAGGGATGCTGATTTTGAGCGGGAGACGGTTAATATGAGGAATAGTTTTTTGCAGCGGGGTTACCCTGAAGGTTCAGTCAATAGTTCTATTAACCACTTCCCATCCGGCCACTGCACATAAATGGCCAGGTGGGCACTCTCTCCTTCTGAGTGGACGTTCAGGAACGTCCCTCAGAAGGAGGCGGATCGCGCGTGCGTGCCTGCACAGCGGCGCGATCCCGATGTGCTTGTGTCACCCGGACACAGCACATCTCTGATTGGCAGGAGGGCTCTGTGATTGGCCCTCCTGCTCACATGACGGTCGTGTCCAATCACAGCCATCATGTGATGTAAACGGAGAGCCGGTTGTCGTTGTCGGTGAGGAGAGGAGAGCGGATTGCTGCAGCCGGCCGGTGATCAGTGAGTATGAGCGGTTTTTTACAGCTTTTTACACACTGATCACCAGTGTAAAACACACATGTAAAACACACATGTATACGGGGGGCAGGAGGCGGAGCCTAGCAGAGCAGACATGCATTGTTAGAGCTCCACACCGCTGAGGAGAGAAGAGAAGGACAAAGCGGAGCCTGCAGGCTCAAAGGTATCCATTTGAACCTTTTTGTCCCAGGGAACAAACTGTGAAAGTTTGGGCAGGAAATATGGTACTGAGAGGAAACCGTGGCAGAAATAAAAATCACCTCACAAAGAGCTCACAGGCACTCACTGCAGCTGAAGCAGCTCCAGTCACCTCACAAGATACAGCATCAGGGCGCTCTCACAGACAGAAAATGTCACAGCAAGACTCTCCATTTGAGTCAGATACAGAACAAATCCTCTCACAAACTTCTCCACAAGCCTCCTCAGTATCCCCAGAAATATTATTACAATTTGAAAAGATGCTTCATAAGGCTTTAAAACAAACCTCAGACCAAATAACAAAAAGCCTAACCAAAGAAATAAGAGAGCTGGGAAACCGCACCGCAGCCTTAGAAATAAAAATGGATGAAATTGAAATTACAACCCAAGAAAATATAACAGAATTGGAACAATTAAAAAAAGAGAATTTAATACTTCAAACTAAGCTCGAAGATTACGAAAATAGAGCCAGACGTTCGAACTTGCGCATAAGGGGAATACCTGAAACTGTGACAGACCTGCAATCTACTATTACTGCTCTATTACAAGAACTAAAGCCAGATATCCCTATTGAACGTTTAGAACTGGACAGAGTACACAGAGCCCTCACAGCCAAAAAGAAAGATGGACCCCCACGTGATATAATTACAAAATTTCATTATTACAGAACGAAAGAACAAATACTAATTGCTGCAAGAGAAAAAAAGGAACTTAATTTTCAAGGACACAATTATCAAATTTTTGCTGACCTATCCCAACTTACTATTACTAAAAGACGATCCATGAAACCCCAACTAATGGAACTGCAACGCCACAACATTATGTATCAATTGGGCTTCCCCTTTTCAGTCAGATTTAACTACCAAGGTACAATTTACAGAAGCAGATCAGCAGATGAACTACAACAAACCCTTTTAAAATTAAATCTGACAGAACCCACAAGCAGCAACTCTCCCACACGCAGAAGAATGGCGTCATCTTCACCTTCAGGCAGCACCCAGAAAATTTCAGAACAAAATGGGAATCATCATTCTCACAAAAGAGGCCGTTATGCCACATCATCCATGGACCAAGAAGATTCAATGGGCTGACATCCTAATTCCTGATATCTCTTCATTTATTATACTAAGAGATGGTTCTCTATAAAAAAAACCTGTATTTATAACTGAATGTAACTGCATTCTGATAGTCACACACTGTGTGGGATCATGTTACATTCCAGTTATATTTCTTATTACTTCTGATTCATATAGCCTTAGAATATATAAGTGAAATAAGGAAATTCTTGTTCAGTTATATATTATCAGGTAATAACAATAGGTTTATTACTTTTTAGGACAAATATGTTCAATAATCCAGAAGTAATGGAAGCTTTTTCTTTCTTTTCTTAAAACAAATATATTATTACCTAACTAGTCCCTAGAAATATGTTTTTGTTTATTCTAATCTGAAGCAATACAACCTCAATTTTATGAGTTAACATATCTAAACAGTTGCATATGAATAAAATATGTAATTGTTTACTCTAAAAGGGTTAAAATCCCAAAATAATTCAAACTATCTTCATCAATACCAAAGTTATTAACAGTACCTTTCTAACTGAATTATTTAGCCTAGGGCAAGACTAATCATATACAACCACCCTGGAATAAATAATTTCAACAAAAACTATATTCTGCACTCCAATTAATGAAACATCATTTTGATGTCTTTTGACATAGCACTTCTCTCCTGTAAGCGGAAGATCCGTGTACACCCATTAGCCCTCCTCATTCTCCCAATCATATTATGTGGGAGTGTGACGAAGGCACTTATTCCCCTGAGAGAGATATTTACTCTCTTTCACGGGTAAATTGTGATTACTTGCAAAAAATAATTTATACAATGTATCATTTAATCTCATATGTTTTTTGTTTACTCTTTACTCCAGAATTCACTGGTTTCTTTTCTATCTATTCATCTCTTCAGTCCACACAGGTTGATCTGCGCAGTCAGCTCTGCATAACAAAAAGTAAGTCAAAACTATTTGATCTATTGCCATGGCACCACTGAATATACTTTCCCTGAATGTTCAGGGAATAAATGTCCCTCAAAAAAGGACCAAAGCCTTCCGTACTTTCCATAACAAGAAGGCTCACATAGTATGCCTCCAAGAAACACACTTCACCAAAGATTCTACTCCAAAATATATATCTCCTTTTTATCAACAAATTTACACGGCTTCTGCCTGTACCAAGCAAAGGGGAACTCTAATTGCATTTCACCGATCCACACCATTCACCTTATCATCAGAAATTAAAGACCCAGAAGGTAGATACCTGATACTCATGGGTTATATAATGGATACAGCAATCACGGTGATTTCCTACTACGCTCCTAACAAACAACCTACACCATTCCTCTCACATATATTACAAGTGATTAATACACACAAAATAGGAACAGTGATAATGTGTGGGGATTCAAACCAGGTCCTTCTCCCATTTCTAGATAAATCACCTTTTACACCATCCAAAATAACCTCTAGATTACCTTTTTCTCAACTTCTTTCCAAATACAATCTGGTAGATTCATGGAGAGAAAGTAACCCAATGAAAAAGAAATTCACTTATTTCTCGCACCCTCATCAAACCTTCACCAGAATAGATCATATTTTTCTAACAATAGGAATGATACCAGAAATTATTGCATCAGATATAATTCCGATTCCGTGGTCTGACCATAATGCAGTATACACTACTATAGCCTCAGCCATACCAAAAGCGCATGACCCAACGTGGTACTTACCGGACATAATGCTCAAACACCCACTACATCAGGTGGCCATTGAACAAGCTTTAAAGGAATACATATCAATTAATAATACAACAGACATCTCCCCAATAACACTGTGGGAAGCTCATAAGCCTGTCTTGCGTGGTACAATACAAAGACAAATAGCACTATTTAAACGGGAACGCAAAAATCTAGCAAAAAAACTAGAACTCAATTTTAATGCAGCCTACATATCATTTCAAGATAATCCATCTCAGAGTACAAAATCTCATCTGGAAAAATCTAGATTGGAATACGATCTATTTCTCACTGAGTCAGTTGATAAATCCCTCAAACGCTCCAAACACAATTTCTACATGAATACAAACAAACCAGGTACATATTTGGCTCGGGCATTAAATTCAACTAACAAATCTTTCAAACCAATACGTTTGAAATTATCAAAAAATGTTTACACTTGTAATCCAGTTAAAATAGTCCATAAATTTCACTCACATCTCGCAACTTTATACAAGACAAACAATGAATTTAATCCTACAGAGGCTGAATCCTTCTTCTCAAAAATAAACTTACCTGAGTTATCTCAGAATCAAAAAAGCAGTTTGGATGAGCCTATAACTATAGATGAAGTTGCTAACGCCATAAAAGACCTAAAACTTAACAAAAGACCAGGCCCAGACGGCTACTCGGCTTTATACTATAAAACATTCTCAGAAATACTCTCTCCCATTCTCACTGAAACTTTTAACAAACTTCTAGATGGAAATTCTTTTCGGCAAGAAACACTAATGGCAATTGTTTGTATGATCCCAAAACCCCTTTCTGATGATACTTCCTGTGTGAATTATCGGCCTATCTCTCTGTTAAACCTCGATATTAAATTATTAGCAAAAATAATAGCAAAACGCCTCAATAGCATTATAGGAAAATTAATACATAGAGATCAAGTAGGCTTCATGCCAAATAGACAGGCAGGCGATAATATACGCAGGGCAGTGTTATTGGCACATATTGCTAAAAAACTGAAAATCCCTTTATGTTTTCTATCTCTCGATATTAAGAGGGCATTTGACACAGTATCCTGGCAATATATGCAATATTCATTACAAAAATGGGGTTTTGGACCCCACTTTTTAACATGGATCAAAGCATTATATAATAAACCCAAAGCCTATATAAAATATGCTGGATACAAATCTGAAGCCTTTAATATCGAAAGAGGTACCCGACAGGGTTGCCCATTATCTCCCTTATTATTTGCCCTTATACTCGAACCCATGGCCCAATACATCAGAACAAACCAAACTATAACTGGCATTGAAGTAGGAGGTATTACACACAAATTATGTATATTTGCAGACGATATATTACTTTTTCTATCATCACCACAGGTCTCTGGTCCTAACTTAATACCAACTCTTGATGGATTTGGAGCCCTATCCGGCCTTATGATTAATCCTAAGAAATGCCTAGTATTTCACTCACAAACATGGAATTGATCCCGGCTAAGGCTGCACTCCCATTCACATGGGCAGAAAAATCAATCCCATATCTTGGAATTCATTTAACAGCATCTCATTCGGACTTATTCTCAACCAATTATCCTCCTGTATTAAGACAGATCACAAATCTAATAAAACAATGGTCGCAACTTCCTTTATCCTGGATAGGGAAAATTAATGCAATCAAAATGACTATTCTACCCAAATTGCTTTATCTATTCAGAGTCCTCCCTATTCCAATTCCTTCCTATTTTTTGAGAATAGTACAAAAAAGAGCAACTTCGTTTATATGGGGCTCTTCTAAACCACGTATACCTATACACACACTACATCTTCCCAAAAATAAAGGAGGCCTGGGATACCCTAATTTTACTAACTACTACAGAGCAGCACATTTGGCCAGTCTGTCCAAATACCATGCAAAACAGGAAATCCCACTATGGGTATTTATAGAGGCTTCAGAAAATGACCCTCTATTAATATCAAATTTATTATGGCTTGATCCTAAAGACCGCTTTAAAATTCATAATCCCATAACTAAACACTTCTTATCTCTCTGGGATAAACTAAAAACCAAATATCAGTTACAATCTCCACACAATCCTCTCCTTTCTTTTATCAGAAATCCGGCCTTTTATCCGGCATGGATCTACCCAAATTCTTTTAAAGCTTGGACAACATCAGGCATTCAGACACTAAATGACTTCATAGCATCTAAATCATTCCTTTCATTCCCATTGCTTAGAGAAAAATATGATCTACCAAACTCTGAGATATTTAGATATCTCCAAATCAAAAATTTCTATACACCATTCCTAAAGGGGGATACACCATTATCCCAATTATCCATTTTTGAATCAATCTGTACAAAAAATCCATTTGCTAAAGGTACAATTTCATCACTTTATAATCAATTATATGGAGTAGCAAATCTTAATAGACCCTCTTACGTTCAGAGGTGGGAGGAGGACCTGGGACGAACTTTAGAAGACACGGACTGGTCTAACATATGGCTCACATCTAAGTCATCTTCACCCAACATCTTAGCACTGGAGACAAATTATAAAGTCCTAACTCGCTGGTACCTTGTACCCGCTAGAGTGGCAAAATATTCACCTAATACCTCAGCTCTTTGTTTTCGAGGATGCCCAGAAATAGGCACATATTTACACATATGGTGAACGTGCCCAGTAATCCAAACCTTCTGGAAGGAAGTTTTCGTGATTGCATCTAAAATATTTAAAAAGATAATACAACCAGATCCATATTTAACTTTACTTAATCTAAAACCGGAATGGTTAACACTCTCTCAATTCAAACTTATGATCCAACTAATAACGGCTGCAAAACAAACAGTGGCCAAGGCATGGAAATCTCCTACATTGGTACTAGCAGAAACAATTCACAGAATGAATAATACAATGTCCCATGCTAAGATGGTAGCCATCGATCAAAATCAAATTCCAAAATTTGAAAAACTTTGGCACCCTTGGATAAAACAACAGTTCCTGTCAAATTTCAATGACTCTGTCCTGTTGCCATGGTAACAGATTAAATGACTTACAGAGACACCCATTCTAAGGCTTCAAAGAGAACTAAAAAGAATAATAAACTGACAAGCGGGACAACCTTGTGGACCATACCTCTACCTTTCAACCCTTTTTCTTCTTTCTCTTTCCTTTTCTCCACCTTACGATTAAAGCTCATTATCAGAATTTATTTGACCTATATACACTCTACTTGTAAACAATATGTATAGTAGGTATAAATCATTTAAATACCTACAAAAGTAACTAAGGAAATGATATATATCTTTAATTTAGGTTTACGTGAACCCAATGTTTAATATTTGAAATTTCATGATATTTACCTATATAAACCCTACTGTAAAACAATGAGCTTATTTTATAGATCCTTGTAAACTTACTTTATGTATCTTTATAACATTGTATACTCAATAAACTTCTTTTGACAAGGAAAACACACATGTATACAATGTAAAACACACATGTAAAACATGTACACAATGTAAAACATACATGTCCCCAAAACACATGTCCCCACACACATGTTCCCACATAGTAAAAACACCTGTCCCCCATAGATTTAACAGTAAAATCACATGTACTGATGATTATCTGCACACATATGTCCGTGATCACCTGCGCACGTCTGTACATGATCATCTGCGTACATATGTCCGTGATCACACAAACCAATTATTATACACTTAGGCTATGTTTCCACTAGTGCGTCCCCAAAGTCGCGCGCTTTACACTGCGATTTTGCGATGCGATTTGTGGTGCGTTTTGTTGCGACTTTAATAACGAGTTTGTGCGACTTGGATGTTCTGCGATTTAGTCATAGTGATGTAATTCCTTATCCTGCTTATTTATTTCCCCTTCCTCTTTCGTTGTCACGTGTTGTATGTTTGTTAGCAAACATGTTGGCTATGCAATATGTTGGGTCAGCAGTCATTTTGGCTGCTGTAGCAGCATTTATAGATAAAGAAGAGGAGGATAACCGGAGGAGGAGAAGGCATAGGTTTTGGATACATCCCATCATCGCCCAAAGGGAAGTGAGAGGCCAGTTTGGGGTCCTTTACAATGAACTCTGGGCTCATGAAGACAAATTCTTTAATTACACAAGGATGTCAATTAGAAGGTGAGAACATTTTTTGATGTCAACTTGCAAATGCTGCCAGATATATTTATGAAAATGTGTATATGCCTGGTCAGTATGACTCTTTTTATTATTTTTAGATTTGAATAGCTAGAAGTGTTAACTATAATCTGATCAAATTGTTAGAAAAATGGAACTCCATTTGTAAATGTTTGATTTTTACATGGTCAGTGTAGATAATAGCCATATTTTGTCTCTTTACAGTTTTGATGAATTGTTGGCTTTGCTCTCTAGTCATCACAAAACACAAGTTTCAGAAGGAGTATTCCAGCTGTTGAAAGACTCATAATAACATTGAGGTAACTTTTCATACCTACTGTTTCTTCTTCTTAACTTCTATGTGGCATTTGGAGATCCACATCATTCTTTCATCATCTTTACATGAAGTCCAAAAATAAATACTAGCATGTAATTGTGCGTAAGCTTGTTTTTACAATCTTAACTCTGCCTCTACATCACCAGTGTCTTTCTCCTGCTCCTCTTCTTCATTCTTCACTTCCTCAGGCACCTCCTTCCTAGCTCTTTTTTTTTTGTTTATTGAAGTAGCTTAGTGTAAATATGTATCATTATCATAAAATGTATGTACTTTTC
Source organism: Lithobates clamitans (assembly GCA_037952925.1). Classification (NCBI taxonomy): domain Eukaryota; kingdom Metazoa; phylum Chordata; class Amphibia; order Anura; family Ranidae; genus Lithobates; species Lithobates clamitans. The sequence continues at coordinate 2,169,739 of JBBGZY010000088.1, forward strand.
CATTTTAAGTACCTGGCAACTGGACATTCCTTTTCAAGTTTGCATTATGAGTTTTTGGTTGGCAAAACTACTGTCAGCAATATTGTCCACGATACCTGCCGAGACATCTGAAATGTCCTTAGGGATTTGGTCCTGAAGAAGCCCACTTGCGAAGATTGGTGCAAGAAAGCGGAACTTTTCTGGGATCGTTGCAATTTCCCAAATTGTCTAGGGGCAATTGACGGAAAACATATGAGGGTAGTGATGCCCATTGGCAGTGGAACAAAATACTTTAATTACAAAAAATATTTTTCTTTTGTATTACTAGCAGTGGCTGATGCCAATTATTGTTTTAGCTATATAGACATTGGATCATATGGCAGCAGCTCAGACTCCAGTATTTTCCAAAGATCATCCTTTGGAAGAATGTTGCGGGAAAATGGTCTGGACCTGCCACAGGACTGTCCGTTGCCAGGAACAAATGGGCCGCCAATGCCATTTGTGTTTGTTGGGGATGAGGCCTTTGCTCTCAGTGAGCATCTCTTAAGGCCTTATTCCAATAGGTGTCTGAGTGAAGAGAAGCGAATCTTCAATTACCGATTAACGAGGGCAAGACGAGTGGTAGAATGTTCTTTTGGCATTTTAGCCAACAAGTGGCGTTTGCTACATACACCGATTAATTTAAAACTGGAGAATGCAATATCTGCAGTAAAAGCAGCATGTGTGCTTGATAATTTTGTTAGAATTCGTGATGGCTATCTTTTTGAAGATTCCCTCATGCACGATCTGGAAGGTGCACAATGGAGTGCCAGTAGGGGCACCACCAATGGTGCCAGTGTGCGTGAGGGATTCTCATCTTATTTTATGTCTGCTGCTGGTTCTGTCCCCTGGCAGCAGGATGCCATAGCATAATGTATGTCATGCATTTTCTTGGAATATTATTTAGATGTATGTTATGTTTCATTGCATCCAAATGCAGAATAACATGTCTTTACCTCAAATTAGAAAAAAGGATAAGCAGAAAATGCACAATGTAACCAAAATAATTTTTATTTTCTGGATTTTTGTGCAGGAAAGCACACAAAAATTTTTAGTTATGTGTTTTGGTGAACTACACCATTTTTTTTACTTTTTAACAAGCACAACAAATATTAAAATAATAAAATATTTCACTCTGAAAAACACCAAAATAAAAGTAATAAAAAAAAAATATATATAATGTGAATCTTTTTTACAAGACAACTATTTTTGCAAGAAGGCAAAAATAAAGAAATACGTTCCATGAACTCAAAAATTCAACAGTTGTTGTTTTGGCCTCCTCAACCAACCAAAAAATATAGAACAAGTCTTAAACCCACATCAAAAATAATAGTAAATTACAATTGCTCGTATGTTTTGTTTTCAGTGGTCCCGGAAACTGAACTAAAAATAAGTCGCACTAGTGGAAACAGAGCCTGAACGGGATTTTTTTACCAAAGAATTGTAGCAGAATACATTTTGGCTTAAATTTATGAAAAATTTGATTTTATTGGATTTCTTTTAAAATAGAAAGAAGAAAATATTGTTTTTTTCCAAATTTCTGCTCTTTTTTCGCTTATATCACCAAAGATAAAAAACGAGTCGTGAACAAATACCACCAAAAGAAAGTTCTATTTGTGAGAACAAAATGATAAAAATGTAATTTGGGTGTAGTGTAGCATGACCGCGCAATTGTCATTGAAAGTGTGACAGCGCTGAAAGCTGAAAATTGTTCTGGGAAGGAAGGGGGTGAAAGTGCCTGGTATTAATGTGATTAATATAGCTAGAAAAACTGAGAGGAGTAATTTATTAGGCGGTAAAACACGTGACGTTAAAAAGCAAGGGCCACCCGTGTTCTACACTCCATTCAGTATGGAGTTTAGAAAGATTAAAAATATTGTTGAACTCCATTTATCAATTTTATATAATGACAGTGTGTATGTCCAAATCCTCTCCAGTGGGGCTAGGTTTCTTGACGTGCGCCCTCTCTAGGCAACTCTTTATCCCCCAGCTATTTTACATATAGTAATAAGCCGGGTACTACTTGGCTTGATTTTAAGGGGAACTACAAGTGTGGCACAAAAGATTGCCCTTGTTGTCCACGCTTGATTAAGGGAGAAGGATTTAAGTCTACAGTTAGTGACAGAAATTGCAGTGTCAAGGATTTTATAAACTGTAACACCAGATATTTGATATACCGTATATACTCGAGTATAAGTCAAATTTTTCAGCCCATTTTTTGGGCTGAAAAAAGTCACTTCGATTTACACTCGAGTCATTTAACTAAAAATCCAAGTAATGGAGGAGAAAAGGGGGCGGGGTCGTGCCGCTGGGTTCGCCGACGGCGTCATTAGTTTGCTGGGACCGCGGGTTTCCCCAGCAACCAGTGATGCTGCATGCGAGCGCCTGCCCCCTGCTCCTCACCGCAGACGAAGATGAGCTCGCACTCAGCTCGCACTCACTCGCTGCGAGTAGGGGCGTGACGTCCCTTGCGTGCCCCGCCCCCCTACTACTCGCGGTTCCCGGGTCCCTGCTTAGGCTCGTGCAGCTTCCGCAATCTGCCCCTCCTGCATTCAAGGTATGTGGGCCAACTAGTAATCACTAATGGCTGGACATATTTTATTTTGTTAAAGGTCAAGCTGATGGGCACCTTTTTTATGTTAAGGGGCACTCTGATGGACAAATTTTATTTTAAGGGGAACGCTAATGGGTATATTTTTAATGTGCACACTGATGGGCATATTTTCTTAAGGGGCACACTGATGGACACATTTTGTTGTGCCCATCAGAGTGCCATTTAACATAAAATTTACCCATCAGCATGCACATTAAAAATATACCCATCAGCGTGCCCCTTAAAATAAAATGTGCCCATCAGAGTGCCCCTTAACATAAAAGGTGCCCATCAGCGTGACCCTTATTTTATGTTAAGGGGCACTCTGATGGGCATATTTTACTTTAAGAGCAACACTGATGGGCACATTTTGTATTAAGGGGCACTTTGATGGGCAGTTTTTACATTAGGGGGCACGTTTTGTTGTGCCCATCAGAGTGCCCCTAATTTAAAATGTGCCCATCAGGGTGCCCCTTAACATACAATTTGCCCATCATAGTGTCTCTTAATATAAAATGTGTCCATGGGAAAATTTTATGTTAAGGGACACGCTGTTGGAAATTTACCGGTAGCTGCTGCATTTCCCACCCTAGTCTTATACTCGAGTCAATACGTTTTTCCCATTTTTTTGTGTGGTAAATTAGGGCCTCGACTTATACTCGGATTGACTTATACTCGAGTATATACGGTATTTCATGACATGTAAAATCTGCCTCGTACAGTATGTGGGCAGAAAAACATGAAGATTGCGGGATCGCCTCCATGATCATGTGTACAGAAGAACCACTCTTCAAATGTGGCTAATCATTTTAATCAATCACATGATGTCAATCTCGCAGCTCTACAAATACAGGGGATTGAAAAAGTTTAAAGACCACCCAGGGGAGGTGATGTGTTTAGGTTGCTGTGCAAGCAGGAGGTCTTTTGGATTTTCCATTTGAGATCATGTATACCCAATGGATTAAACTTTGAGTGGGATCTTAGCCATTTTTATGATTGACCTCCCCTTGCTTTTTCTCTTTTTTTTTCTCTTAGCTAGTTTCTTGCAGTCTATTAGCACCTATTTCTCTCCTATTTTTTTTTTGCCATTGACGTTCATTCGAGACTATGCACATACTTTGTGAATATGCCAGTATCGGTTCTCATGATGCTCTAACAATTTGTTTTTAAAATCATTGGTTCTCAACACCAACTTTATTGTGTGCATACATATATCCTTGTTTTCTATTATTTTGTGTATGTTGTTGTAACTATACAATGATTTGGACTGATGAGTTGAGTTTGCTCCGAGTTCAATTGGTGTATCAGATTTTTTTCTGGCAGTGGATTTGGACCGAACTCTTTAGATCAGATTTGAGTGTAAGTACCGTGTATTCTAGCTGGGTGTCAGGAAAAGCCCTCTTGCAAATATCTCAGCAAACTGAAGTTTAAAGGAATGCCTGTGCACAGAAGCGCCATCCGGCGCTCGCGCACACGCAATAGCGCCAATAGCGCCCTTAGCGCTAACTGGCGTACGCGCATGCACAATAGCGCCAAAAGCACGAACGGACGTACGCGCATGCGCAATAGCGCCAATAGCGGCGCCCTGTGACAGCACTTGGCGCCAAAGAGGCTATTTAAAGAGGACTGTTCCACTGCTGCCTTGCTGTCCGGTCTACAGCATTCCTGAAGACCCCTTGTGCCCTGTTACTTGCATTTGCTACCTGATACCTGTTGGACTGTTCCTGACTACTCTGTTTGCTGCCTGCCCTGATCCCGGCTTTTGGACTTTGACTACTCTGTTTTCTGCCCTCCCTGATCTCTGCTTTTGGACTTTGACTACTCTCCCGGATTTACCTTCTGTACCTGATCTGCCCGCCTGTGTTTGACCCGGCTTGCCTGTATCCTGCTGTCTTCCTCCTGCTGCTGGACTACAAGACACCTCCCAGCTGTCTACATCCTGCTGCGGGACTACAAGACACCTCCCTGCTGTCTACATCCTGCTGCTGGACTACAAGACACCTCCCATCTGTCTACATCCTGCTGCTGGACTACAAGACACCTCCCTGCTGTCTACATCCTGCTTCCAGACTACAGGACACCTCCCAGCTGACTACCTGATTCAGCTCTCTGCTCCAGCCTTCCAGTCAGGCACTTGTGCCCCTTCGCTCTCCCGAGCCCCTGTCATCACTACCAGGGGTTCCCGAGTCGGTGGTATACGAGAGGCCGTTCCCTGCATTCCGGGCTCCACCTACCAGGTACGTGACACTGGGTTTTCTTTGTAACACCAGCTGAATACTAATTTTATTTGGTTAGTTCACCTGTAACCTAATAATGACACATTAGAGCAGTATATAGGTGATTGTGGTGACTAGTTCCAATAGGTAATGACTAAGGCCCCTTTCACACTGGGGCGGTTTGCAGGCGTTATTGCACTAAAAATAGCGCCTGCAAACCGCCCCTAAACAGCCTCCGCTGTTTGTTCAGTGTAAAAGCCCGAGGGCTTTCACACTGAAGCGGTGCGCTGGCAGGAGAAGAAAAAATCTCCTGCGAGCCGCATCTTTGGAGCGGTGAAGGAGCGGTGTATTCACTGCTCCTAAACCGCTCCTTCCCATTGAAATCAATGGGACAGCGCGGCTATACCGCGGTAATACCGCAGCTATAGCTGCGCTGTACGAGGGGTTTTAACCCTTTTTCGGCCGCCAGCGGGGGGTTAAAACCGCACCGCTAGCAGCCGAATACCGCGGTAAAACAGCGCTAAAAATAGCGCTGTTTTACCACCGACGCCCCCTACCGCCCCAGTGTGAAAGGGGCCTAAGCGCTAACATTTGCGTGAAACGCGTCTACCTCTTTGTCCCCTGCTCCATCTTTCAACCACTTGTCATCTATTTCTCTCCTATTTTTTTTTTTTGCCATTGACGTTCATTCCATACTATGCACATACTTTGTGAATATGCCAGTATCGGTTCTCATGATGCTCTAACAATTTGTTTTTAAAATCATTTGTTCTCAATACAAACTTTATTGTGTGCATACATATATACATGTTTCTATTATTTTGTGTATGTTGTTGTAACTATACAATGATTTGGACTGATGTGTTGAGTTTGCTCCGAGTTCAATTGGTGTATCAGATTTTTTTCTGGCAGTGGATTTGGACCGAACTCTTTACATCAGATTTTAGTGTAATAACGTGTATTCTAGCCGGGTTTTCTTTGTAACACCAGCTGAGTACTAATTTTATTTGGTTAGTTCACCTGTAACCTAATGATGACACATTAGAGCAGTATATAGGTGATTGTGGTGACTAGTTCCAATAAGTAATGACTAAGCGCTAACATTTGCGTGAAACGCGTCTACCTCTTTGTCCCCTGCTCCATCTTTCAACCACTTGTCATATGAAGCTACAATAAAAGGATTTTTGAAAGTGCAGCCACCCATAATTATTTCCTTATGTAACATGCTTTCTGTCTTGGGGTGGCTAAAGTCTGGATGGAGGAGCAATGGAGACACATTTGTACAGCAGCATGTCATTCTGGGGGGAGGGTAGTGTTAATAGTATAAGATTTAGATGGAATTGGCTAACAAATTAAAGAAAAAAAACTCTTGGTAGCATTTCAAATACAGTTACAGCAACATTTTTTTTTCCTTTTGGTTTAACCACTTCAGCCCCGGAAGGATTTGCCCCCTTCCTGACCAGGCCATTTTTTGCGATAAGGCACTGCGTCGCTTTTACTGGCAATCGCGCGGTCGTGCGACATTGTACCTAAACAAAATGTATGTCCTTTTTTCCCCACAAATAGAACTTTCTTTTGGTGGTATTCGATCACCTCTGCGGTTTTTATTTTTTAAGTTATAAACAAAAAAAGAGCGACCATGTTGAAAAAGACACATCATTTTCTAGTTTTTGCTATAATAAATAATTCAAATTTAAAAAGAAAACAAACTATTTTTTTCCTAAGTTTAGGCCGATATGTATTCTTCTACATATTTTTGGTAAAAAAATTGCAATAAGCATATATTGATTGGTTTGCGCAAAAGTTAAAGCGTCTACAAACTATGGGAAAGATTTATGGCATTTTTATTATTATTATTTTTACTACAAAATAGGGGATAGATTTATGTAATATTTATTATTATTACTTTTTTTTACTAGTAATGGCGGCGATCTGCAACACTAGGGACGATCAAGGGGTTAACTATGTTCCCTAGGCGTGTTCTAACTGTAGGGGGATGGGACTGAGTAGGGGAGGAGAGAGATCGGTGTTTCTACTTAGTATGAACAAACAATCTCTCTCCTCTTCCCTGAGAGAACCAGGATTTGTGTGTTTACAGACACAGATCCCGGTTCTCGCTCTGTCACGAGTGATCGCGGGTGCCCGGTGATCATCACGCACACCAGGCACGGGCATCGGCTCCAGGGACATGCGACGGGCGCGTGCCTGCTGTGACGTCTTAAAGGAGCGACGTACAGCTACGGCGATTTGCGCAGCTGTTCCAACCTGCCGCAGTATAACTACGGCAGTTGGTCGGCTAATGGTTAAAGGTTTTACATAAATTAATAAAATTTGACCATTGTAAGCATCCCTGTCAGTGTTAAATGGTTTTTTTCAACGTTCTTACTTCCCCTTTGCTGAACAGCTTTAAAGGAAGTTAAAAAATACCATGTACTGGCCTAACCAGCAGCTGTAAATAAAGAAAAACTGTCTAAAAAGTTAAACCAATGCAGCCAGCACATCTAAGAATTGGTACTGCAACATAATTCAATTGTCTCACATTCTGTCCGTCTAATGACGTTGATAAATTCACCCTCATAAAAGATATTCACCTTTTCGCACGTAAATTGCTCTTCAAGGTAATTTATGATAAATCCCCTCCCACTACCTCTTCTGAATCCACTACCTCCTCTCAAGAGGTCCCTACTTTGGCAGAGATACAAGCTCTTGAAGAGCTTATGTCATTATGGGAGGAGGGTGACACCGATGGTGACGAACTCTCTGACCTTTCAGACTCGGGTATTGTCGCCCATGGTGTCTCCTTCCCCCCTCCAACCTCCTTTAAGCCTAAATCCCGTAACTTTCCCAACTTATCCACTAACCCCAACCTTTGGGCATTTGTGCAACAAGTTACCACAGCTATTGAAGGGATGAACTCTACTTCCACTTCTCCATCGAATCTATCTCCAGCCTTGACCAAAGCACTCAAATCTCTTCAAAATCATCCTGAACTAGTCATAAAGCCTGCCGATAAGGGCGGCAATGTGGTAGTGATGGGTGTACCCTTCTACGAACAGATGTGTCACGACATCTTAAATAACCGGGACTGGTACAGACCAATATCTAAGTCACTCATTGATCATTTTACCTCCGAATATAATCAGCTATTTTTCATCAATCAAAAATGCACGATTGACTCCAACACTTGGAATTTTTTAAATGTCAGGGAACCAAAAACGCCCACCTTTTATTCCTTACCTAAACTTCACAAGTCTACGACCCATCCACCTGGTCGCCCTATCGTCTCTGGACGGCAAGGCCTCACCGAACATGCCAGCGCATTAGTTGACAAGTACCTAGCTCCACATGTTACCTCTTTGCCTTCGTATATAAAAGACACTATCCACCTTCTTCATATTCTATATGGCCAACTCCTACCTAAAGACACCTGGCTCGTTGCCCTAGATGTCGAAAGCCTATATAATACTATTCCACATAATAGAGGCATCTCGGTTATTGATAAACAACTCCGAGAGAGAGGTTCCAAATACGATGCCTATGGAGACTTTGTTCTTGAACTTCTCAAGTTCATACTGACGCGCAATTATTTCATGTTTGGCTCCTCCCACTACCTCCAGTTACAGGGCCTGGCTATGGGGACTAAATGTGCCCCCTCATACGCCAACCTGTACCTGGGGGGGGTGGGAGAGAGAACTTTTTGACACGGCCCATTCCACTCCCTTCCTGTCCAAGGTAACTGCTTGGTACAGGTATATAGATGATATACTACTTCTGTGGTCAGGTACCAAAGATGAATTGATGCTGTTTATGGATCATTTAACCCAGAACTCTTATAATCTCAAATTCACCATGTAGTGCAGTCAGTCTCAGATCCATTTCTTGGACCTACAGATTGATTTGCACTCCAATGGTCAGATACACACCGCTCTATACCGCAAACCCTCATCGGGAAACACTATTCTGCATGCCAGTAGTGCCCATCCAAAGCCTCTCCTCAGAAGTATCCCCTTCAGTCAGTATGTCAGACTCAAAAGAAATTGTACCCTTGAGAAAGATTTCTTTCAAGCTTCACAGGAACTATACAGTAGACTTATAGACAGAGGATATAGCCACTCGGTTTTAAAGAAAGCCTTAAATAAGGCCAAAAAACTAGACAGAAAGGATTTAGTTTAATTACGCAATACTCAAAACAACACACCCAAATTAGACATATTTTAAATCAGTTCTGGCCCTTGCTAACTGCAGATTCTACCATTTCTAAATATGTTAAGGCCCACCCTGACATTACCTACCGTAGATCCCCTTCACTTCGAGATCGACTCATTAAAAGTCACCATTCGGTAGACACATTACTTAGCTCCACAAGCACTGGAACTTACCAGTGTGGTAAATGTGATGTTTGCAATTTTGTAACCAATTCCAAGGAATTGGCCCTTCCTAACGGACAGACCCACAGTATCAGACATCGAGTCACTTGTGCGACCGTGGGAGTCGTCTACTTGGCCCAATGCCGATGTGGCTCGTACTACATCGGCAAAACCAAGCGACCCTTCCAGGTCCGCATTCGAGACCATATTAGACCTCTATTCAAAAAAATCACCACTACAGCCATAAACAGGCATATTGCCACGCAACACAACTTTGATCCCCATGTTATCCAGTTCTCCGCACTTGAACATGTTCCCTCACATGCCAGAGGTGGGAGTATTGATAACAGGTTATTACAGTTGGAGACTAAGTGGATCCACTCTTTACAGGCTACCAAATGTCCTGGACTCAATGAACACATTAGCTTTAAACCTTTTCTAAAATTTAATATTATCCTCTAATTGCGTATTTCTTGCTCTCGAATTCTTATAACCATTTATCTCTTCAACTGCTTATTGTTCTGTCTACCTACCCTATCTCCAGTTCTTTCTTCACTTCTTTTTTCACTTCCTTTTTCACCTCCCCCTTTTTTTTTTTTTTACTTCTCCTTTCCCTTTCCTTTTATCTTTTCCTCTTCTCTTTCCCTTTCCTCCCCTTTTCCCTTCTCTTTTCCCTCCCTCCCCTCCCTTCTCCTCCCTTCTCCTTTTTCCCATCCCTTCCCCTTCCCCCTTTCTCCTTAGTTTCCCTTTTCTTCTTTTTTCTTTTCACTATGCTTTTCTTCTTTTCTCCCTTCTCCGTCATGGTATAATATTGTGTCTCTTCTACACTGTTCTAGTCAAGTTACAAAAGGGAACAAAACAACCATTTTTGTATTTATATATACTGATTTTTGTTATTGATTTATATATTTAATAAAATTGTTTTGTCATGTTATACAATTTGGTATCAACATATATTGTGGTTTCTTGCTTTATGATATATATGTTTATATCACACTCATTGTTCTTGTTTTTGCATGACTGTTGTATTATGTTTACACAGGGACCATGCTATTGTATATGCACTTGTGGATCTATGCGGCTGGATCACGTGGGTCGCGACGCTGGGGCGTCCCCTCCTCCCTCATTGACCTATGGGGCGGCTGGGGCATTTGGGCACCTTTCTTCCCTTTCCTGCACCTCTTCCCACGTTCTGTCTCACAACCAGGGGCCCCATCCCCGGATCTCATCATTGCTTGTTTCCCTTTCCCTCTCCCGGGATGGCTCGGCTTCGGTCCCCTGCGTTGGTGGGCGTGGCTAGCATTGTTGTTGTTTGTACGGACGCCAAGGGCAGTACATCCCCTGTCTGCCCAAGGCGTCTGCGCACTGCCCGCTCCATCCGTTCTCCAGCAATCCTCCTGCCTAAGGAGCTCTGGGTTGCGCAGCCGGACCACATCTGACGGCGCTCCCCATCTCCTATTGGCCCTACTGGACCTCGGTGTTCGGAGCCTGCGCCCGCAGTGCATCCTGGACCTTGTAGGCCCCGCTGTGCTGCTGAGTGCGCATGCGCGGACACTATTCAGCGTCCGCACACCTGATCATCCTTTGATCTGGTGTGGGGGGATATATAAACCGGCCCGTCCTTGCATCCAGCTGGACATGACCGACGCCTGCACAAGCTCATACATACTGGCAAGGTAATTCCCAAATGCTTCTCACTGCTCAGCATCTCTAGACAAGTCCCCTCTGCATTCTTAATGAAGCTCTCACTTACCCTCCCCTAGGACTTTTCACTACAGACAAGCTTTCATCCACCACCTTTAACATACAATAATAGCAGTGATCCTGCATAGGCATCTGCCTTATAAATCATCTCCAGGGTAAGCCCTCTCTCCATCACTACATTTTTATTCCTTTGGAGAAATGCTGTTCTTTTTTCAGGTCATACACTTTATTATTTACTTTCCCATATTCTATTTGTATATATTTTCCTAGATTAGCATTCAACATCTTGTCAATCAGCCTAGCTAGTCCTTCAATTCCTCTTCAGGCGATTTGGTCCCATCAAACAATCTGTTTTTAAAACGTAAGTTTTTTCTGAGGCCTTGTTGCCCTATGTATTTTTATGTGGTCGCTGACCCTATTTATATATACAGTGGCTTGCGAAAGTATTCGGCCCCCTTGAACTTTTCAACCTTTTGCCACATTTCAGGCTTCAAACATAAAGATATAAAATTTTTATTTTTTGTGAAGAATCACCAACAAGTGGGACACAATTGTGAAGTGGAACGAAATCTTTTTTAACTAATAAAAAAATGAAAAGTGGGACGTGCAAAATTATTCGCCCCCTTGCGTTAATACATTGTAGAGCCACCTTTTGCTGTGATTACAGTTGCAAGTCGCTTGGGGTATGTCTCTATCAGTTTTGCACATCGAGAGACTGAAATTCTTGCCCATTCTTCCTTGCAAAACAGCTCGAGCTCAGTGAGGTTGGATGGAGAGCGTTTGTGAACAGCAGTTTTCAGCTCTTTCCACAGATTCTCGATTGGATTCAGGTCTGGACTTTGACTTGGCCATTCTAACACCTGGATACGTTTATTTGTGAACCATTCCTTTGTAGATTTTGCTGTATGTTTGGGATCATTGTCTTGTTGGAAGATAAATCTCCGTCCCAGTTTCAGGTCTTTTGCAGACTCCAACAGGTTTTCATCCAGAATGGTCCTGTATTTGGCTGCATCCATCTTCCTCTCAATTTTAACCATCTTCCCTGTCCCTGCTGAAGAAAAGCAGGCCCAAACCATGATGCTGCCACCACCATGTTTGACAGTGGGGATGGTGTGTTGAGTGTGATGAGCTGTGTTGCTTTTACGCCAAACATATCCTTTTGCATTGTGGCCAAAAAGTTTGTTTTTGGTTTCATCGGACCAGAGCACCTTCTTCCACAAGTTTGGTGTGTCTCCCAGGTGGCTTGTGGCAAACTTTAAACGAGACTTTTTATGGATATCTTTGAGAAATGGCTTTCTTCTTGCCACTCTTCCATAAAGGCCAGATTTGTGCAGTGTACGACTGATTGTTGTCCTATGGACAGACTCTCCCACCTCAGCTGTAGTTCTCTGCAGTTCATCCAGAGTGATCATGGGCCTCTTGGCTGCATCTCTGATCAGTCTTATCCTTGTCTGAGCTGAAAGTTTAGAGGGACAGCCAGGTCTTGGTAGATTTGCAGTGGTCTGATACTCCTTCCATTTCAAAATGATCGCTTGCACAGTGCTCCTTGGGATGTTTAAAGCTTGGGAAATCTTTTTGTATCCAAATCCGGCTTTAAACTTCTCCACAACAGTATTACGGACCTGCCTGGTGTGTTCATTGGTCTTCATGATGCTCTCTGCGCTTTCAACAGAACCCTGAGACTATCACAGAGCAGGTGCATTTATACAGAGACTTGATTACACACAGGTGGATTCTATTTATCACCATCAGTCATTTAGGACAACATTGGATCATTCAGAGATCCTCGCTGAACTTCTGGAGTGAGTTTGCTGCACTGAAAGTAAAAGGGGCCGAATAATTTTGCACGCACCACTTTTCAGTTTTTTAATTGCTAAAAAAGTTTAAAATATCCAATAGATTTCGTTCCACTTCACAATTGTGTCCCACTTGTTGGTAATTCTTCACAAAAAATTTAAATTTTATATCTTTATGTTTGAAGCCTGAAATGTGGCAAAAGGTTGAAAAGTTCAAGGGGGCCGAATACTTTCGCAAGCCACTGTACATGTTTGGATAATTATGTGTTTAAAACACATTTCTTGCTTGCATAGTTATTACATACTCCTAATCTACAATATATTTAATTGCCAAGTTTTTGTATATGCCCCCTGCAGACATAGATACGGTGCGGCTTTCTCTCTCCTCAGCTGGGGTACCCCTGCTGGGCCACCCCTGAGTGTCTGGCCTTCAGGTATTCTCTTGGTCCTGGTGCTGTGAGCCACCCCTTGTGGGTCAGTTCAGCCGTATATCCCAATATCCATCAATTGTACACCTATGTATACCTTACTGTTCAATTTTTTGATTGTTTACATGATGTTTTCTGTATTTCTATGTATAGATTCTTATTTACACAAACTAGCTCTCACCATTCCCTGAGGAAGCCAATGCTTTGGCGAAACATGTAGGAAACTGAGCTATTGTTTCGAAGGCCGTCTACCCTTGGCCCACCTTACTGCATTTTGGTCATGTATTTTATATATGTTAATCTCAGCCAATGATTTTACTGTTTCCTGTATGTATTGAACTCCTTAATTTGTGAAATAAAGTATTTTTGTATTTTTTACATCTGTTACCTTACTTTCTTACTTTGGCTTTCGTTGGCACCGTGATAATCCCTCATTCCCCCTATTTGACCAAATATCAATATTATTTGGGATGAGGTGCTGTATCCAATTTAACCTATCTAGCCATACCCTCATTCTCTTAAAATTCAATCCTGGTTTGGAGTTTAATACCGTTAATATATATATAATAATAATAATATATATAATAATAATATATAAAAATATATATTATAATAATATAAAAAAATAAAGGATTCTCATTTTTTACTTCTCTGGAGGGAATTTTCAGTCTTATCAAAACTAGGGATTAGCCCGATGTTCGAGTCGAATGTAAGTTCAACTCGAACATCGGGTATCCGCCTGTTTGCCGAACAGCGAACAATATGCTGTGTTCGCGGAAAATTAGAAAGCCGTCGGAACACTGTTAAAGTTTATGGGACACTAACATGAAAAATCAAAAGTGCTCATTTTAAGGGCTTATATGCAAGTTATTGTCATAAAAAGTGTTTGGGGACCCAGGTCCTGCCCCAAGGGATATGTATCATATTTTATTAAAAACTGTCGTTTTTTGGGGAGCAGTGATTTTTTTAATGCTTAAAGTGAAATGATAAAGTATATAGTATGCCTGCAAAGTGGCAAATTTTTCCTGTGTTTAGAACAGTACCACAGCAAAATTACATTTCTAAAGGAAAAATTGTCATTTAAAACTGATCTGTAATGTATTGTTGGGTCTCGGCAATATAGATAAAACTCATTGAGAAAAAGAGCATGTCCAGTCCATTACCGGGCCCTTTGGGCCTGGTATGAGTATAAAGGGGAACCAAAATAAAAAAAATTGCATGGGGGTCCCCCTAAAATTCATACCAGACCCTTCAGGTCTGATATGGATTTTAAGGGGAACCCTGCACCAATATTTTAAAAAATGGCGTAGAAGTCCCCCCAAAATCCATTCCAGACCCTTATCCGAGCACGCAACCTGGCAGGCCGCAGGAAAAGAGGGGGGACAATAGGGGGGGCGAGAGAGCACCCCCCTTCCTGAACCGTACCAGGCCACATGCCCCAACATGGAGAGGGCGCTTTGGGGTCTGCCCCCAAAGCGCCTTGTCCCAATTTTGATGGGGACAAGGGCCTCATCCCCACAACCCTTGCCCGGTTGTTTTGGGGGTATGCGGGTGGGGGGCTTATCAGAATCTGGAAGCCCCCTTTAACAAGGGGACACCCAGATCCCGGCCTCCCCCTTGTGTGAATTGGTAATGGGGTACCCAATCGTACCCCTACCATTTCACAAAAAAGTGTCAAAATGGTAAAAAAAAGATGCATCAGTCGGTGGGAGCCTCCCATGGAGGCGAATCGGTTGCGGCTTTTTTTTTTCTTTTTCAGTCCGTCGGGCGGCGTGAACTTACATTGTGGGACACTTTTATTTTTTTATTTTTTAATAAAGGACTTGTCCCAAGCTGTCTCTTGTCTTTTTTACCATTTTGACACTTTTTTTGTGAAATGGTAAGGGTACGATTGGGTTCCCCATTACCAATTCACACAGGGGGAGGCCGGGATCTGGGGGTCCCCTTGTTAAAGGGGGCTTCCAGATTCCGTTAAGCTCCTCGCCCACATATCCCCACAACCACCGGGCAAGGGTTGTTGGGATGAGGCCCTTTTCCCCATCAACATGGGGACATGATGCTTTGGGGTCAGACTGTGCTCAGATAAGGGTCTGGTATGGATTTTTTTGGGACCCCTACACCATTTTTTAAAAGAATTTTGGTGCAGGGTTTCCCTTAAAATCCATACCAGACCTGAAGGGTCTTATATGGATTTTGGGGGGCCCCTACGTCATTTTTTTTTAAATTCTGGTTCGGGGTTTCCCTTGATATTCATACAAGACCCAAAGGGCCTGGTAATGGACTGAGGGGAGATCCCATGCTCTTTTTTTCAATGAGTTTTATCTATATTGCCGAGACCCGACAATTCATTACAGCCGCGATCAGTTTTAAATGACAATTTTTCCTTTGGAAACGTAATTTTGCTGTGGCACTGTTCTAAACACAGGAAAAATGTGCCACTTTGCAGGCATACTATAGAGACCCCCCCCCCAGGCATGATATTTAAAGGAATATGTCATTTTTATTGTTTCACTTTAAGCATTACAAAAATCACTGCTCCCGAAAAAACGACATTTAAAAAAAAAAAATTGCATTGATACATGTCCCCTGGGGAAGGACCCGGGTCCCCAAACACTTTTTATGACAATAACTTGCATATAAGCCTTTAAAATAAGCGCTTTTGAATTTTCATATTCGTGTCCCGTAGACTTTAACGGTGTTCGTGTGTTCTGATAAATTTTTTGCCTGTTCGCATGTTCTGCTGCAAACCAAACAGGAGGGTGTTCGGCTCATCCCTAATCAAAACTAGAGTATTATATTACAATATTGGTTCACCCTATAATATTAAGTTTTTAATTGAATTTGGAGAGGTACAGTTATTAACAAAAGTTGCTTATATTCCTTAGAAAGCTGATCTCTGTGCTTATGTTCCCAGAGCTACACACCTGCCCTGGCTGTTGTGAGGAGCTTATTCTTTCACTGCGTTTATTTTTTTTATTTAATATTTTGGAAAATACAACAGGAAGGGTAGGCACACACCAAGGCTGGTTTTAACGACCCAAATTGGACAGGAACAGAACCAAGAATTATGGCAAGAACAGCTTAGGGACATCAAGGGAAGGTGGAAAGCCAAGAACACACGTGTGCATTTGTGTAGAGAGGAGGTTGGCAACCCATCGATCATGATCTACTCATCAATGGGGGCAGGTAATGGATAGATTGCAGCCCTTCCTTGCCAACCCCTGCCCAGATAGCAAGGATAACTTGTCACAAATTTGTGGCAGGGTTGAATTGTAAGTCTTGTTAACTTGCTGCACATTTTCAACGGCAAGTTGTACACTTGCAGAGCACTTGAAGCACAAGTTCTAGTTGACACTTTTCTAATTTGTAGCAAACTTGCGTGGCAAGTGCTAGCAAGAGCAAAGTTGCAGTGGTGAGACTACAGCAAGAGCTCTGCAAGTCTACAGCAAAAACCCTGTAAGTCCATAGCAAGATCCCTGCAATCTATAGCAAGATCCCTGCAAGCCTATAGTAAGAGCTCTGCAAGCCTATAGCAAGATCCCTGCAAGCCTATAGCAAGAGCTCTGCAAGTCTACAGCAAAAACCCTGCAAGTCTATAGCAACAACTCTGCAAGTCTATAGCAAGATCCCTGCAAGCCTATAGCAAGATCCCTGCAAGCCTATAGGAAGAACTGCACAAGTCTACAACAATGAGTTATGCAAGGCTCAGTTTTTATAGGGTCTATTCCAGGGGTAGACAATCCCCGACACTGGTGTAGCAAACGGCACACAAAGCCTCTTTTGCCGCCACCCGACTCCCTCCCCATCAGCAGAGCAGCGCAGGGAAGTGTCACTGAGACACTAATGCATTCCAATTTCAGAATTCCCCACACCTGCACTGAAGGGGAGGCACTGTGCCCCCGCACATTGTAAAAGATGGGAAACATTGTTTGGTTCTCTAGCTTTGCTGTAGCTGTGATCTTCAGCTTTTGTGATGGGGAAGAGATTGGGTGCAGTTCTGCTGGGGGGGCATCCCTGTTTTCAGTAGGAGGAGGACTATCATTGACCACTGCTAAAGCCAATCACAGTCCTGCTAGCCCCGCCCACCATCTGGAGGAAGATGACTCACTTGGTTGCCACTACTGATCTCAGAAAGAAGGGATTTCACTGTGATTGAGAAAACCCCAATCAGGTGACAGTTTGTGGAATTACTGTTGAGATTCTGGGAACTTTGTTGAAATTATTCCTGAACCTTTGCGGTCACTTACTACTGAATCCCAGCACTCTGTGTCCCTTTAAGCCACAGCCAGTATTCATCTGGAAGAAAATCACACCCAACCTTTGCTGTGGCATGGAACGCTGCACTTTTTCTCAGTTGCGGGGGCCCAACATATGCCCCTGACCTGAGCTCCTCATTACACATCCATTCCAGGTGCTTGTATGTGACATCATATACATCACATACAAGCACGTGAGCTGGAGTTGGATCAGCAGGATGAGTGTGTCAGGACAGGTAGATGTCTCATCTCTGCTTTCTTTCACCACTCTGCATATCACCCATATCATAGATGAGAAGAGGGTACAGCAGTGGAGCAGATGAGTGGGAGGGTACAGCAAGAGGGAAAATGAGCAGGTGGTGTTCAGAGGTGGGACAGAAAAGGAGTGTACAGCGGTGGGGAAAATGAGCAGGAGGGGTTCAGAGGTGGGACAGATGTGCAGGGAGGTACAGTGGTGGAAGAGATGAGAAGGGGGTTCAGCAGTGGGACAGAAGAGCAGGGGGTACTGTGTTGGGGCAGATTAGCCCCCCTGCTGTTCTGTTCAGTGTTGGGCCAGATAAGCAGGGGGGTTCAGTGTTGGGCCAGATAAGCAGGGTGTTTAGTGGTGGGACAGAAAAGCAGGGGGGTAGAACAGTGGGGCAGATGCGAAAGGAGGTTTATTGGTGGGACAGATGAGCAGGGGGTTACAGAGGTGGGGCAGTAGAGCAGGGGGAATAGAGATGGGGCAGTAGAGAAGGGGGAACAGTGGTGGGACAGGAAAGCAGGGGGAACAGAGGTGGGGCAGTAGAGCAGGGGGTTACAGAGGTGAGACAGATGTGCAGGAGGTACATTGGTGGGGCAGATGAGAAAGCGGGTTACAGTGGTGGGGCAGATTAACAAATGGGTTCAGTGTTAGGACAGATGAGGAGGGGATTCAGTAGTGAGACAGAAGAGCTTGGGGATACAGCGGTGGAGCAGATGTGCAGGGAGGTACAGATGGTGGGGCAGTGGTGGGGCAGATGAGAAAAGGGGTACATTTATAGGGCAGCTGAGTAGGGGGGGTTACAGTAGTGGGACAGAAGAGCAAGGGGGTACAGTGTTGGGGCAGATGAGCAGGGGGGTTCAGTGTTGGGCCAGATGAGCAGGGGGTTCAGTGGTGGGGTAGATGTGCAGGGGATTACAGTGGTGGGGCAAATGTGCAGGGGGTTACAGTGGTGTGTCAGATGAGAAAGAGGGTACATTGGTGGGGCAGATGAGCAGGGTGGTACAGTGGTGGGACAGATGTACAGGGGGTTACAGTGCGGGGAAAGATGAGCAGGGGGTTACAGTGGTGGGGCAGATGAGCAGGGTAGTATAGTGGTGGAGCAGATGAGCAGGGGGTTGCAGTGTTGGGGCAGATGGGCAGAGTAGTACAGTGGTGGGGCAGATGTGTAGGGGGTTACAGTGGTGGGGCAGATGAGCAGAGGGATGCAGTGGAGGGGCAGATGTACAGGATAGTACAGTAGTGGGACAGATGAGCAAGGGGGTACAGTGGTGAAACAGATTTGCAGAAGGGACAGTGATCTGAGGTGTGAAGGTGCATGAATTGGGGCTGATCTGAGACGTGAGAGTGCAGGATGTTAATTTCTCACTACTAAAGTAGTTTACAGCATTTACTTTATACAAATCCTTGCCGTGATTGAGAGTGTGAAGTTTTTTTGTTAAAAAATCAGCACACTCAATTTCTTTGAAAACATTTTTCGGCACACTGTGCTCAAAAGGTTGCCTACCCCTGGTTTATTCACTAAAAAGTGAAGTAAGGTGAATTGCAAAATGTAAGCCAAAGTGGCTGAAGTAGAAATAAAATCCCCCATTCAAATATTTCTAGTTCAGCTTTTTTGGCCTAAATGTTACCATTTCCCTGAAAATTTACCTCAATTCACTGAATAGTGCGTTTTATTACCCTAATAAAATAAAATCATGTTCCCTTAAAGCATGTTATACAGTACAGTGCTTGTGCTTTGTCATTTGGCCCCCTGTATCAGCTGAAATACCTGGCTGATCCTGCCTGTTTCTGCACTCCGCTCTAAAACCGCTCTAAATAAAAACATTTATTAAAACTGTAGCACCCTCTAGTGTAAATAGGTTTTTTCTGTAGATAAATTCAGGCTTGGCAGGCAGCCAAGGCAGTGTGTTTTGAATCTGGGTCAGGGTGAGTGACTCAGGGAGGCTGGATGTCTCAGCAGGCACCATCTCTGGTACCTCCCTACTTCTGGAACTTTTGAAAAACTCCTGGAAGAATGGGAGGAAGGTTAGGAAAAGCTACTTGGAGTATTCATGAGGGCCCTGACCAATCCCCAACAGGATGGGTTGGCAGGGGGCAGCTCACCACATAAATACTCAGAGTTGTATACATTGGTATTAGGCTGAGGCAGGATATCTCTCCCCCCTCATCCCCTCCCTTTCTTTTTCTATTTCTCTACCTCTCCTTACTCTCTCTCTCTATCACACACAGTTTTCATTTTCCTCTATACGAGGTATGTGTTGTCCTTTAATGGCATTTTATGTTCATGCTTTTTTTTTTTACTATGTCAATGAGTCATTCTGGCCTATGTTTACTGAACGGTCCTAAGCATCTATTGACGCCTTGTCTATGGCTAATCCTGTCTTGTGTGTTCCCTAAGCCAGTTGACATCCTGTGTTTGTTTAGTTTGCCACCAGGGGAAAGATACTGCTATTTCAATTCATTGTAAACTATATTTCACTCTTCAATAAAAATGTATTGAACAAAAAAAAAGAGCTGCCTCTTTGGTCCCTGCTGCCTATAGGCACAGGCCTACTGTGATTAGTAGTAAAAGTAGCCATCTTCATAAGAGTGAATGCAATTTCAAGGATCGTTTATTAATTATTGCACTGCTGAATAATAATGGCTTTTCCTTAGGTGCCAGGTTATGGCTGGTTGTTCTGCAGCTCCTGTTGGAAAGAGTATAACTAACACAAGTCTGATACTGCCTAAGTCTTTTCTGCATACCCCTTCACATATGAGTTTCGTAGCTGCAATTTTTAATTTATCTCCCTAGCGGTATTTCGTGTGGCTAGGGGTGAATTTTTTATTACCAAAAGCGGTAACCCTGAGCCACACTCTGCATTGCATCGCAGGATCCAGGCAAAGTTACTTACCTTGTCCCCAGGATCCTGCGATGTCTCCCCGTTGTGTGTGTGCAAGCCGTCCTCCGCTCGATTTATCACAGTGCCAGGCTCTGTTCCCTGCGAGCGTCGCAACGCATGGGGACAGAACCCGACGCCAAATTCAAAAAGTGAAAAACACAAAACACATACAGTACACTGTAATCTAACAGATTACATTACTGTATCACATCCCTTTTGTCCCTAGTGCTTTGTCCAATGCTGTGCCTGCAGTTTTATATATTCTAAATACTGTTCTTTTTGCCTGGAAACTTGAGATTGTCCATGGCAACCAAAAAGTGTCCCTTTACGTCAAAAGCGGTTTTAGACCAGCTAGAAAAGATCTATAATAAATTAGAATCACTTGCAGAATTGAGAGATAGTGATTTGTGGGGAAATTCGTCATCAAACTCTGAAACTGAGCAAATTTCAGTGTTTTTGATTTGATTACATTATTGAATACATTTTATTTTGATTCTTATATAATTATTTATAGTTTTTTATTATATTATAATTTATGAGTTCGTGTTTCAGACTTGATCATACCCGGGATGTCTACTAGACTCTTGTTTAGACAGATTTAAGTGAGTTATTCCTAAGAATCACAGGCTTACAATATAAACGCCAAATATCCATGTGAAACAATATACCGCTTTCAGCATCAAAATCTAACATAATCATACCACCAGGGAGGTTAATGGAGCATCCCTTCAATAAAAAGCATTCATTATACATTTATATTCCAAACTTTTCCCAAGCAAAGTCAGGTTTAAATCCCTAAATGTTTGCATCTCCTTTTGGAGATTATGATTCTTACTTGAGGATTAGTAATTCTGAGATTCCCTTTTATTACAATGGTAATTTATTATAGCCCTGTGCCTCAAAATGTTCCATCTGTTGAGACGTTTTTCACATCAGTTGTTAAAATTACTGAAGGATTTGTTGGTGTGTTATTTTTGCTCACAGCCATATTAAGGTTAGTAGTAACATAA
Organism: Lithobates clamitans; assembly: GCA_037952925.1. Taxonomy (NCBI): domain Eukaryota; kingdom Metazoa; phylum Chordata; class Amphibia; order Anura; family Ranidae; genus Lithobates; species Lithobates clamitans. The sequence continues at coordinate 2,191,253 of JBBGZY010000088.1, forward strand.
TCAGTTTCATTATGCGCATTTCATGCAGTTTGCACATATTTAAAGCTTGGTTGCTTCATCTAGTCTCATGCTTCTGAAGCAGCTGTTAGGCATTTAACTAATATAATTCTAATCCATGGGAGAATTCGATTTGTCCATTCAAAGTTAGATGTATGTGCAGCCCTGGAAGGATAGTCATTTTGCTCTGATGACAGTAATTTAAGTCTATGGCTTGGACAATCAAAATACTCATATGTATTTATTTTAAGAAAGGAAGTAAAAAAAAATTGTTAACAAAATAAAGAAGCATGTACAAGCAAAATATTACAATTAATTCAAACCGATAATAAAAATTAGTAATAAAAATGACATAAATCTATCCCCTATTTTGTAGATGCTATAACTTTTGCGCAAACCAATCAATATATGCTTATTGCGATTTTTTTTACTAAAAATATGTAGAAAAATACATATCAGTCTAAACTGAGGAAGAAAATTATTATTTATATAGTTTTTGGGGATATTTATTACAGCAAAAAGTAAAAATATTGCTTTTTTTTTCAAAATCGTCTGTCTTTTTTTGTTTATAGCGAAAAAAAATTTAAATTGCAAAGGTGATCAAATACCAAATAAGCTCTATTTGTGGGAAAAAAAAGAACGTCAATTTAGTTTGGGTACAATGCTGCACGACCACGCAATTGTCAGTTAAAGCGATGCAGTGCCGAATCGCAAAAAAATGGCCTGGTCAGGAAGCGGGTCAATCCTTCCAGGGCTGGAGTGGTTAAAGTTGCACTTTTTGGCAAAATTTTATATTTTTGTTTGTTTATGATGCAAGAGATTTTAGTCGACTAAAAATGTAATGGAGATTAAATACTAAAATACAACTAAAACTAAAACAATTCAGATCACTAAAATATGACTAAAGCTAAAATGTTAGTTTAGTCAAAGGACTATGACTAAAACTAAATTTAAAATTTGATGTCAAATTTGAACACTGAACTATAGATATGGTGGAGAGCTCAGATCTACATGATAATGCAACCCCAAGGGGTGGGTACATGACAGAATAGGAAAGGGGGGGAAGGGGGGATGGGTGGATTCCATGCATCAGGGTCTAGGAAGGGAGTACTGACTCAACCAGTCTTGGGTGGAATTCACCAATGGGACCTGGGAAACACTGAAAAAAAAGGTGGTTAGGGACAATAGAAAGTCTCAAAAGAGGTCCATACCTCAAAAGAGGAGTGGGAACTTTCAGTGGTGTACTCCAAAATGTTTTATTCAAAAATTACAAAATTTGACAGAGAACAATTACAATAGGTGGCTGCAAAGTGTTAAAGTACAACATTGCCTATTAAAGTGCACAGCTTTGGGATCCCAAACACGCCAAACCACTCAAAACATCTACATCAGGGGTCTCAAACTAACCTGTTATATATAAGCCCTACCCCCCAAATAAGGCCTACCCTGTTTCCCCGAAAATAAGCCCTACCCTGAAAACAAGACCTACAAGAACTTTAACTAGCGCTTATTTGGGGGGTAGGGCTTATATTGCAGCCATCACCGACAATCACGCTAGGCCTTTTTTTCTCAAGTCGTCTTCCAGGACGGCACCCTGAGAGATGACTGGTCCACCTGACAGGAAACACAATCAATCAAGAGGTTAAAGGCCCCTGCCCCTCCCGATGCTCCTCAGTTTTTGATTGTGTTTCCCCACAGCAAAACCGTTTGTTATTTTTCTGTTGACCTAAAAGCCTGGGGCTGGTGGTCCCCCCCTGGGAGCCAGACCAAATGCCTGGGAAGCCTCTGGGTCCGGCCGGATGGTTCTCATCCTTCCTGGGGGGTTTCCCAATCCGTGTCTCGGGGGGGGGAGAGGCAGCAGAACCGTGCTTCTTTCCATGGAAGAGCCCCCCCCCGAGTGCTGAAGAACCCTAGGTGCGGTGGTGTACCCAGAACTTCAGGGGCCAAATTTCCTGTTGCCCTTCCTTACCTGTGCGGTGGCCACGCAGTTGCAGGAGTTGGTGGTTTTCCTTCTACTGGCTACAAGACCACAGGAGGTGAGTCTGGGACCCGTTCTGGGGTCTGGCCAGGGCTGCCGTTCATCCGCCTGTCCACCAACCGTTCACGGGAGGTCGCGTGGCAAGAAGTTCTACATGGAGAGCTTTTCTTCCAGGGACCTTGCTGAGTGTAGCTCAGCACCATTTTCCTGAAGATCAGGAAATGACATCACTTCCTCCTCTAAGAGGAGGGAGTGGGAAGGGCTGCAGCAGGAAGTGACCTCAGGTCCAGTATCACTTCCTGTCTTCAGCAAGATGGCGGTGGCGAGTTGCAGCCAGCATACAGAGGATATAAAAAGCCACAGGGAACAGGCGCCCATGTCTCCTCTGCGTTCCTGTATGCAGCACCTCCAGGGAGAGATTGGAAGTAGCATGGAACATGAGAAGGAGAGACCTGCAGGGTCCGCGGCCATGGAAGAGACCACAGGGGGTGAGTCTGACCGGCCTTCGGAGGTTTAGAGGGGGAGGGTACCCCAACTCTTCTCCTCTGACTCTCACAGTGTATGCCTGTGTGTTTTTTTCAGGGGACGACGCTATTGCCCGTGAGTTTGCCAGCCGTCCTGTGAAATCCTCCACCCGCTCCAAACGATGTGGGAACTGTAATGACAGGCTACCCCCAGAACATCCAAAGCCCTTCTGTTTTAAATGCATACAGAAGTTGACAGGGAAGGAGACATCTCAGATAAAGAAGGAATTTCTTACTGTGCAAACTGAGATGCTGTCCACCTTAAAGTCTTTTCAGGCCACCCTTAAGCCTAGGGATTCAGAGGCTCACTCTAGTAAGGATGCCTCTTCCCAGGAGAGCTCTGCCTCCTCTAGGAGGTATCGGGCAGAGGTACTGAAGTATCCACTCCCCCACGATTCAGAGGAAGAGTGTGATTTAGAAGTTCCTAATCAGGAGTTTTCTGATGAAGGGGTGGTGGACAGCCAAGAGGAGGATGGGAGGGAGGAATTCAGGTCTAGCAGACATATATTTTCTGCTGACGACATGGAAGATCTTTTGAAAGCTATTTATGCCTCAGAAGAGATTCAGGAGCCTGCTGCACAGGTGTCCGCTCAGGATAGGATGTATAGAGGCTTGATTAAACCTCAGGCCAGGGTCCTTCCGGTACATTCCGCCCTTAAAGAAGTCATCTTAAGGGAATGGAAAGAACCAGAAAGAAGGCTTCTGAAATATAAAACCTGGAAGCGTAGATGCCCCTTCTCTGAGGAGAATGAGGAAAAGTTTTTCAAAACTCCTAGACTAGACACCTCCTTAGCACAGGTCTCTAAGCAGTCAGATCTTTCCTTTGAAGATACCAGTAACTTAAAGGATCAAATGGATCACAGGGCTGAAACCATTTTACGCAGAGCCTGGGAAGCTAACGCTGCGGCTATGAGCCCCGCATTGGCCTCAGCTTGCATTGCAAGGAATGCCGACAAGTGGGTCTGTAAATTAATGGACCACGTATCCCGAACCTCAAAATCCAAGGAGGTCCTGGATTCTCTGGAGGTCATAGGGAATGCTGTCGCATATTTAGCAGATGCTGCGGTTGAGACAGTGCGTACAACCGCTAAGACAGGTGCCTTACTAAACTCAGCCAGGCGAGCCCTCTGGGTTAAAACCTGGGATGGGGATAGCTCATCCAAGACCAATCTATGTGGTCTCCCTTTTGAAGGGACGCTCCTTTTTGGTGCTGGCCTAGATCAGGCTCCAGCCAGACCTACCGAGAAGGGGAAAAAATTTCCTACCAAACCTAGGAGAGAGAGGAAGTGGTTTTTTCGTGGCCCCCAGGCAAGGAATCTCTTCTCCGAGAAAAAGGTCTCCCCTAATAGATGTTGGGGCGCAGGAAAAGACAAAAAACTGGCGTTCTCTTTTCCAGACAGAAGTCAGTTGACAAGACCCCCAAATGACTTTCCGGTAGGGGGAGACTTTCCCACTTTGCCTCTCAGTGGGAAAGGATCACCCAAAGCCCTTATGTACTTCGGATCATAAGAGAGGGTTACAGATTGGAGTTTCTCTCCCCTCCACCCCCCAAGTTTCTCTTGACCTACCTTCCCAGGGATCCCTGCAAGGTGGTAGGAATCCTTCAGAATATAAGAGAGCTGGCCAGTCAGGAGGTTATAATACCTGTTCCAGTGGACCAGCAGGGTCAGGGGTTTTATTCCCACATTTTCGTGATACCAAAACCCTCAGGAAGGTATCGTCTTATTATAAATCTAAGGAACCTCAATGTTTTTCTTCGTTACAAGAAGTTCCGCATGGAGAGTGTCTATTCCCTCAGGAGACATCTCCTCAAGGTAGTGTTTATGGTAACCTTGGATTTAAAAGACGCCTACCTTCATGTCCCCATTTTTCAGGGCCATCAAAGCTTCCTGAGATTTGCGATCGCCTCTCCAGAGGGAGTGCAACACTGGCAGTTCACAGCCCTCCCCTTTGGACTGGCATCCAGTCCGAGAGTCTTCACAAAGGTCATGGCCGAGGTGGTGGCTTTTTTGCACCTCCAGGGAGTGGCATTGATTCCCTACCTGGACGACATTTTGATTTACAGTCTAAGTCGGGATCAACTACTTCTGGATCTATCCAGAGTAATGCAGACCTTAGAAGACCTGGGATGGATTGTCAGCAGGGAAAAGTCCTCACTCACTCCTGCTCAGACAAAGTTGTATCTAGGGTTCCTGGTGGACTCCTCAGAACAAAAGTTAATTCTACCTCAGGGCAAGGTAGAGGGCCTCATATCAGCGGTCAGGTCGCTGTTACAGGCAAGCACCATCTCCTACAGAGGTATCATGAGAGTTCTGGGTCTAATGACGTCAGCTATCCCAGCAGTTCCTTGGGCACAGCTACACTCCAGGCCCCTCCAGTACTTCCTTCTATCCTCTTGGGACAGAAGAAGAGACTCTCTCGACATAGAGATAGCCATTCCGGTCGAAGTAAAGAACTCCCTTCACTGGTGGCTCCTTCCTCAGAGGCTTCAAGGGGGCCTCCTTTGGAGCCAACTTCAGCCTCTCAGGTTAACTACAGACGCAAGTTCCTGGGGGTGGGGAGCCCACCTAGAGGAACTAATAGCTCAGGGGTCCTGGAATTCAGAACAGAGAAGGGCCTCCTCCAACTTTCGAGAGCTGTTGGCCATAGGAGAAGCACTAAAGGCTTTTGAGGGAAGGATCAGGGGCCAGGAGCTGCAGGTCTTGTCAGACAATGCCACGGCAGTGGCGTTCCTGAATCATCAGGGGGGTACCAGATCTACAGCACTCCTATCCCTATCTGCAGAGATCCTGTCCTGGGCGGAAAGTCGGGTTCCTTCCATCTCCGCAGTCCACATAAAGGGGACATTAAATGTAGAGGCAGACTACCTCAGTCGGCAGCCGATTCTGCAGGGGGAATGGGAGCTGAATCCAGAGGTCTTTTCCCTGGTAAGTCGGCAATTCGGCGTTCCAGAGATAGATCTCTTTGCCCGCAGGAAGAGCAGAAGGGTAAAGAGATTATTTTCCCTTGCTCGAGAGAGAGGCTCAGAGGGGATAGACGCGTTGGCACAGTCTGGGACTTCCGACTGGCCTATGCCTTTCCCCCTCTGGGACTAATTCCGAGGGTCCTTCAAAAACTGTTCCTCTCGGAAAGCAAATTGATTCTAATAGCCCCTTGGTGGCCCAAGAGAGTCTTTTTTCCAACCCTGCAGGGTTGGTCCATAGCCCCACCGCTTCACCTCCCGGTCCCAGTCACAAGGCGTATTTACGCCAAGACCTGGGTGATTTTCTCTCGCTGGTGCCAGGAGAGAGGGACTTCTCAAAGAGAGATCCCTGCTATCTTAGAATTTCTCCAGGATGGAGCAGATCTAGGTTTGGCAACCAAGACCCTTAAGGCGCAGGTTTCTGTCCTGTTTCCTTGAGAAACGTTTGGCATTACACCCCCTGATCAAGAGATTTCTCTTGGTCAGGGAGAGGTTGTCCCCTGTTCAAATGTCCAGGTGTCCTCCTTGGGACCTTACACTAGTACTGGAGGGGTTAACAAAGGCCCCATTTGAACCGATAGATCAGATCCCCCTTAGGATCCTGACCTTTAAATTAGCCTTTTTACTAGCAATCACCTCAGCTAGGAGAGTAGGTGACATTCAGGCTTTTTCTATTAAAGAGCAATTTTTTTCTTTATTCGAGGACAGGGTTATACTTAGGCAGGATCCCCTGTACCTCCCTAAGGTAGCATCAAAGTTCCATAGGACTCAAGAAGTGGTGCTGCCTTCCTTTTGTAGTAACCCCAAAAGTGAAGGGGAAGTTTCTTTTCATTGTCTGGACGTCAGACGCTGTCTATTATCCTACCTAGAAAGGGTTAAGGAATTCAGAAGGTCCAGCCATCTTTAAGTTAATTTTTCTGGCCAAAAGAAGGGCCAACAGGCAATCAAGGCTTCTATAGCTAGATGGATTAAACATACTATTTCGTTAGCCTATGAGCAGTCAGGTAAAGCAGCTCCTAGAAATCTTAGAGCGCATTCCACGCGATCTCTGGCAACCTCCTGGGCGGAAAGGGCCGGAGATTCGGTGGAACAGATATGTAGAGCCGCTACATGGTCAAGCCAGAACACGTTCCTGAGGCATTATAGAGTGGAATTACTATCTCCTCAGGACCTGGCATTTGGCAGGAAAGTCCTGCAAGCGGTGGTCCTGCCCTAAAGGTAGGCCTGAGCTACTTGCTCTTCTCTCAGGGTGCCGTCCTGGAAGACGACTTGAGAAAAGAACCAGTTACACTTACCGGTAACGGTGTTTCTGGGAAGTCTTCCAGGACGGCAGGCCTACTTCCCACCCGTTCTATTTAGGAAACATGTAATGTTTAGAGTGTGGTGGTGGTTATGTTTTTCACTCTCGTGCACTGGTGTGGGTCAATACTTTGTCACAACTGAGGAGCATCGGGAGGGGCGGGGGCCTTTAACCTCTTGATTGATTGTGTTTCCTGTCAGGTGGACCAGTCATCTCTCAGGGTGCCGTCCTGGAAGACTTCCCAGAAACACCGTTACCGGTAAGTGTAACTGGTTCTTTTCAGGGAAACAGGGTAGCGGCCCTCCAGCTGTTGTGAAGCTACAAGTCCCATCATGCCTCTGCCTGTGGGAGTCATGCTTGTAACTGTCAGCCCTGCTATGCCTCATGAGTCTTGTAGTTTCGCAACAGCTGGAGGGCAGGCAGCTTGAGACCCCTGATCTACATAAACTATCACACATATAATGGGATGTGAATAGAGTTATCGGGGGTCCTAGGAAACCACACTAAGCACTAGCCAATGAGGTGCTGTGCGCCTAAGTAGCGGACATCTAAGCCCACATAGGGCCCATGCATAGTAGTCAGAAACCCAGTCAGGTGATTCAGTGATTAATTGCAGAATGCAGTGGAGTCTCCACAGACCTGTTAAAGTTTTTACATTCATGGAATATGTGCAATGTAGTTTACAGTTTTTTGTTTTTTATATTTTAAAGTTGCACTTCTGTTTGACAAAAAGTAATATTTTTGTTTGTTTGTGATACAAGAGATTTTAGTTGACTAAAAGTATAATGGAGATGAAATACTAAAATACAACTAAAACTAAAACAACTCAGATGACCAAAATATGACTAAAGCTAAAATGGCATTTTAGTCAAAGGACTATGATTAAAACTAAATCAAAATTTGATGTCAAATTTGAAAACTGAAGTATAGATAGGGTGGGGAGCTCAGATCTACATGATAATCCAACCCGAAGGGGTGGGTACATGACAGCCTGAGCTTGCAGAAGCTGGGTTGGATAATGCTGGGTGTCATTCTACCCAGAAGAGGACCATCGCACAGAATGGTGCGGGACAGAGTCAGAGAAGAGGTGAGTAATGCTGCAAGAGTTGTTTGTGTAAGTATTACAGCTGCTGGGAAAATTATAAATGAAACTTGTAAAATACATGTAATTTACAAATTAAAAAAGAGGGATCTGAACTATGCCCTTTTCTATCTTTTTAGATTGAGGGAAAAAAGCTTTTACCAATAATACTTTAAAAGTATATAATCTGTTTTGTGGTTAATGCTTTTAAATGGGTTAGTTTATTGTTCCTAAAAATATAGAAATGTTCTGAAAGAAATCCAGCATAATGAACTAGAATAGTGAGTTAACCCAATCTATTAAAGGATAAGTTCACCTTTGGGAACATGTTACAGGTTACCCCCTTTTTTTAGGGTAGATTGCTTAACATGTTCCCAATGCTGCAGCTGCCGCCTGACCCCCCCCCCCCTGACAGCAGTACGGGGAGAAGTTCCCCATGCTAGTTGTTAGCTTTGAAATCAGCACGGAGCTCTGTGTATGAATGAACTTTAAGTCCCAACATCCTTTGCAGATAGGCTTGTATTTCTTAATGATCACAACTAAACTATATGGTGACTCACAATCAACTGAACCTCATAGAGTGTTGCTGCTTGTCATGCAGGTTCAAACATGTTTAAGGTCACCACGCATGCAGTTATAACTGGTTCTGACTGCTTTGTTTACTAGGTGGGATCACGGCCTCATTATTTATTTAATAGACACACCTCGTATATAGTGTGCATATATTTAGTGCAAATATGAGGTATACTAGCACAGTTGGAGTAGAAATACATACGCAGGTTTGGTCACTGACCTTTATTCTGTAATAAATCTGAAACAGCTGCCCGTTGAGCCCGCGCTGCCAACACTCGCCAACTGTCACGGATGTCTACCTGTCCCCATGTTCCTCCTCTGGAAATAAGAGTGGCAGTTGGGACAGCTTACAGCCATTACTTTCATTGCTATGCCCGCTCATTGCATATCTGTATCTCGGTATTAGGGATTTCTGCCCACATCAGGACTGGAATCTCCGCCCCTGTACCTCCCCCTAACTCGCTCCTCCAGCAGGTTTTCAGTCATAGCCAGTGTCCTGCAGTCATAGCCAGTGTCCCGCTGGCCTCTGCTGTTCGAGTGGGCGGGATGGGGATTTGCCTGACATCCGAGATCACGCCCACCTGGAAGGGGTTGGTGTGACAGCGAGCTGAACAGAGGGAGACAAGCCAGTGCGTGTGGAGGTAAAATCGCCTTGCTGTACCTCGTGTATTACTGTAGCTTGCAGGCACCTCTATGCTCAGTCTGCTGGGTTATTCCAGCTTAGCATAGAAGTGCTGCCTGTTAGCTGACAAATGGAAAGCACTATGAGAAATTGGGTTTCATGATTGTCACTGTCTCCAGGTTTTCACTGCCCCCTGGTGTGTGTCTTCCTGACACTCCCTGGTGTATGCCCTCCCAGCCCCCATACTACTATGCCCTCCCGACCCCCCTGGTGTGTGCCCTCCTAGCCCCCATACTATGCCCTCCAGACCCCCCTGGTGTGTGCCTTCCTGACCCTCCCTGGTGTGTGCCCTCCTAGCTCCCATACTATGCCCTCCAGACCCCCCTGGTGTATGCCCTCCTGACCCCTCCTGGTGTGTGCCCTCCTGACCCCTCCTGGTGTGTGCCCCTCTGAACCCCTCCTGGTGTGTGCCCTCTTGATCCCCCTGGTGTGTGCCCTCCTGACCCTCCCTGGTGTGTACCCTCCTGACCCCCCCTTGTGTGTACCCTCCTGACCCATCCAGGTGTGTGCCCTCCTGACCCCCCCTGGTGTGTGCCCTCCTGACCCCCCAGGTGTGTGCCCTCCTGACCCTCCCTCTTGTGTATGCCCTCCCAGCCCCCATACTGTGCCCTTCTGACCTCCTTTACAGTGCCATGCTGACCCCATACCATGTCTTCTTTACCCCCTGTCCTTGTCACACCCAATATTTTGCCCTGGTGACACCCAGTCCTCTGCCTGAATGATACCCAGTCCTCTGCCCGGGTGACCCTTGTGCACTGTCCTACAGTAAGTTTTAATGACTTTTGTGCTCTGCTCTAATACTGACCTCTATACACTGCCCTACCGACTGCTGACCTCTGTACACTGCGCTACCTACTACTGACCTCTGTACACTGCTCTACATACTACTGACCTCTGTACACTGCCCAACCTACTACTGACCTCTGTACACTGCCCTACATACTACTGACCTCTGTACACTGCTCTACATACTACTGACCTCTGTACACTGCTCTACAAACTACTCACCTCTGTAATCTGCCCTACCTACTACTGACCTCTGTACACTGCTCTACATACTACTCACCTCTGTACACTGCCCTACCTATTACTGATCTCTGTACACTGCCCTACATACTTCTCACCTCTGTACACTGCCCTACCTACTATTGACCTCTGTACATTGCCCTAACTACTACTGACCTCTGTACACTGCTCTACATACTACTGACCTCTGTACACGGCCCTATATGCTACTCACCTCTGTACACTGCCCTACCTACTACCGACCGCTGTATATTGCCCTACCTACTATTGACCTCTGTACATTGCCCTAACTACTACTGACCTCTGTACACTGCTCTACATACTACTGACCTCTGTACACGGCCCTATATGCTACTCACCTCTGTACACTGCCCTACCTACTACCGACCGCTGTACATTGCCCTACCTACTATTGACCTCTGTACACTGCTCTACCTACTACTGACCTCTGTACACTGCTCTACATACTACCGATCTCTGTACACTGCTCTAACTACTACTGACCTCTGTACACAGCCCTACCTACTACTGATCTCTGTACATTGCCCTACCAACTACTGACCTCTGTACACTGCTCTACCTACTACTGATCTCTGTGCACTGCCCTACATACTACTGACCTCTGTACACTGCCCTACATACTACTGACCTCTGTATACTTCCCTACCTACTACTGACTTCTGTACACTGCCCTACCGACTACTGACTATACGCACAGTAGTCGGTAGGGCGTATGTTTTTTGTGCGTATGTATGGTATTGTTTCTTTGCAGGCACGAGTTATAAAAAAATTGATGGTAAAAGGATAAAAATGGTTAAAAGGCTAACCTTCAGCATTCAATCAGCAAGCTGTAATAATGTGCTGTAACCTCTAACAACCAATAAATAGGTGGTAGTGATGCACAGTAACCTCTAGCAACCAATCAATGGGCAATAATGATGTGCTGTAACTTCTAGCAATCAATCAGTGAGTGGTATTGATGTGCAATAACCTCTAGCAACCAGCTAAAAGTGGGCAAGAGCCCTATGAGTGGTATATTCCCCCTTTTTATGGACATGTTTGCTAGAAGTATGTAAGTGTGTGGAACAGTTTGCAGAGAGTTAGCTCTCAAGCCAAAGCATTATTTCGCTTTGTATGTGGAAAATGGTTGGAACCTCAGTTTTTCTGTTCTCTTTTTTACACTTTTTTAGTAAAGTATGGCTCATGTCTCACTAGGGATCCTAAAGCTGGTGAGAATTTTCCATTAAAAGAGAAGTATGGTTTTTTTTTTTGTTGGCTATTCATACTTACCTAGGTGGATGCTGCATCTGTCCCCCGCTGCCTCTTCGCTGAGAACCGAGCCACCAAACATCGCCGATGGCCCAGTTCTCTCAGCTCCCCAAGCGGAGAGATGCTGCCTGTCAGTCAGCATCTCTCCTGCTCTGCTCCTCAAGGCTCATTGGAGCGCTGAGTTGTGGAGGGGCAGGGAACGGCTGTCTCACCCTCTTAGTGTCTTGCACTGATCCTGGTGACGTCAGCGGAAAGCGGACTTCAGACCACTCTCTGCTAAAAAGGGGTCCTGTCACGGAACATCCCTCTGTAAGGCTCTCCCACAGCAATCCAGGGCCGCCAAAGTCATATCCCTCCGGAGAGCATTCTGTTGTCTCCCCTAAATATCCCTTCTCTGCGTGCCATTGCAGAGCCCGATAACGATTGTCCAGCTCTATCTCCCGCTGGACCAGCCTATCCAACTCAGTCACCCATTGCTCCTGGGGCCGCTCTCCCAGGAATGCCATCCGCAATGCCCGTTGGTCACTGGCCCGTTGCTCTTGGGTTGGAAAGAACTTGCCCTGTTTTATACGAGCGAGCTGGAGGGCTCCGATCCAGAGCCCCACCCGAATCTGCTGCCTGAGCACTAGGTATTCATCCTTAGACACAGTCCTGGTGTTTGTTGAAAGGATGATCCGCAGCAGCCCCGGGAACTCTGATGCCAGGTCCATATTTCAGCTGGGGTGACTGAAGTCTGCTATGCTGATCTTGGATCCAGTTGGAGGTTTGGATGTCCCAGACTGCAGGAAGCTTTCCCGCTGCTTGCCACCAATGTCACGGAACATCCCTCACTCCGCTTGAGTGCTTCCGTCAGTATAACGCTTCCTAAGTTCTGGAACACGAGTCCAATGGATCTGGCTATAGGAACCCCCAAGACCTAGACAACACCAGTCTTGGAGTACATCAGGACTAACTCTTTATTTGAGATCTCACAAACATTTATACAGCAGGCTGACTCAAAGTTAACCTAATTAACATGAGCTAATTTACTACAACATTTACCCAGACCAGATGACAGACTTGTGGGCACCGATCTTCACACAGTAGTATAAACACAATAGCTGGAGCTAATTACAATTAACAATACAAACATAACTTAATTAACATGAGCTCCAATAGGAGTCGTCACGTCTCCTACATTGTATAGAGGACAATGTGATCAGCTCATTCAATTAACATAAACACAGATAGTTGGAGTTGATGACACCAGCATCTCCTCACACAATGTGTCCCAACAGTATCATTCAGTCTTATCATTCTAATATGGCATATAAAGGGTTCCAGAGTCTGTGTCTTTTGGGGGGACATGGAGCTGAATCCAAAGTAACACCAACCCCAGGGTCCCCAGGCATACAGCTCATAGAGAGCACCATTCCCCCAAATGCTAGGGCCCATAATCGGTGGGCAAGAGGCTTGCGTTCAGTCCCCTCCAATAGCCGCTGTCTCAGGTGAGTCTGTCACAGGTCCCAGGAATGCAAAACAAATTGCACTCCTGTGACCCTTAGGAGAAGCCCAACCTGAAAAGCTTTAAAATAATTTACCTTTTTTGCAGGTATCATTGCATTTATGGTAGGATGAACAAAGCATGCTCAGTTTCTGATGAAAATGTTTCAGAATTTAAAGCTGAACTCCAGGAAAAACAAAAGAAAAATGCCCTTGCATTGGAACGTCCCCCACTTTGAAAGGGTTAAGATTTTTGTTTATGCTGGGAGAATGAGTAAAAACAACTTACCTAATGCACTATAAGACCAGTCACTTTAAGCCTCTTTTGCAGTGGTTGCATACACTCTGGTGTCATTAAGTACAATGCAGGACCATCAGGAACATTGGGGAAAACGTTTTATTTCAGGGACTGGGGAAGCTAGGCTAGGTTAACAAGGGCTCGTTTACACTTGCTTCAAAACATGGCTTTGGACACGCGTTGTTAAAGCTCTCTGAACGTCAGTCAGAGCCCCTGTCACTAAACAAAATATTTAGCTTACAATCCTGTTTACGCCTTGCATTTGCTTTGCTCTACTACGGCTTTTATTCCTAAATGATTCCCCATGTAGCTTTAGTGGTGCTTCAAAGCGTCTTCAAAGCCTTCATAGAAGTCTATGGCAAAGCTTGCTTGAAGCACCTGCAGCTTTTAAGAGGCTTTAATCCAGCTTTAGCTTTGCTTTGTTTTGAAGAAATTGCAGGTATGAGATATTAACACACAGGGCATCTTCCAAGCTTCATTAAACCTCAAAAGAGCACCAATGAAGCATCATCAAAGCACCGCCAAAGCATCACAGAAGCATCAAAAACACATCAAAAAAGCATGTTGAAGTGGTAGGCACTTGTGTATGTTGAAGTTGAAGCAAGTGTAAATGCAGGGGGAGCCCTACTGCAGGGTGGTTCTTTTATTTGTCATCAGCCAGGAGTGATGTCTTGCTCATCCAAACAGCAAGGGAGCAAAACCTGTAAGCAGGTGAACAAAAGAAAGTGACCAGTCGCATAACTAAATATCAATGGCATGCTTCCATCCCGGGTTCATATATAAAAGAAAAAGAGGGGCAAGTGGGACTTTAAATGAAGCATGTCAATTGAAAGTATAATAATGAATACATGCGAGTAGGTAAAATGATTGGATTTAATTTATAGTCAAGTCCATGATTTTGATGCATACAGTACCAATAAAGTAGTATAAATACAGACATAATTGCATGAATTGATATATAAGCATATTTAGCAGTAACAATCAAGGAAACTCAGTAGTGTAAACAAATCAATGGACATACATATATGCAATTCATAACAGAAATACATGAATTAAAATCGCCAATCAAAAATACACAAAATCGCATGAAATGAGAAAACTCGATAAAAAATTGATAAATGTCAGGGATATGATTTAGGCTTGATAGGGCATCCTTAGTTTGCGAACCCGACGCGTTTCTTGGCTTCTTGCCAGTCATCAGGGGTGGGATGCATAATTTAACTGAGAAAAACAAAGGAATATCATAAATATTGATACATGTGGAACCTCCGGCCAATAGAGAAAATCGTATCAGAAATGTCCAAATTGTCTACTTTGAATGGAGAAGCTACTTACAAAATAGCCCAAAAGTCAAGAAGAGTCACCAGCAATGGGATCTGTTAGGGTGTGAGATATAACCGTCTCAACCGGGGTTGAGGCAGGGCACCGACCATCCTTCCAAAGTGATTGGAGGGTGGGCCAGGAGAGACCACAGCCGACTGATTCCTGAGCCCTCAATATACTGGTCAATGAGTTGTAAATGGGAAAATCTGCAGAAAATTGAAAAAAATGGGATGTGTCAAAGAAAGTAAAACTGGAGTAAAGTGTTGGATGAATGGAATGACTGAAAGAAATGTGTGCTTGGTGTATATGAAAAAAGTAAATGTGTGAAAAATAAGATAATAAGGGGAAATGAAAATAAAAATAAAATGGATGCATGAAAATGCACGTGAAAAAAGATAAGTGAAGAAACCCATAGGAAATGTGTGAAGATAGAGGATGTCCTGCACTGGGTAAATAGGTAAGAGGATGGGAATGTGTGTACTGTAAGCAGAAAAAAAAGATGTAAAAAATATATATTAATTACCCATGTGTTGAATAGTGGCTGCTTAACAGAGCGGTCCCTTCCTAGCGAAGCACAGTGAGGGAGTGAACCGTCAGTCTGTCGGTCCCAGCTGATATACTCTGGCCCTGGGCGGGTCCCTGCCAGCGTCATGCATGACGTCATTGGTAGCTGAGGGACGAGAGAGCAATCACAGCTGAGAGTAACTCAGTGGATGTCTGCTCATCACAGCTGTAGGCGTCAGATGGAGAAAAAACAAAACCCGGCTCATACCTTGTGGCGTCAATTGATGCCACTTGGGGGGGCCCATTTTGTGCATGGCGCCGATGCGTTGAGATCGGGCCCCAACCACCCCGAAATGCATGAGGGGAGGTGGGGAGGGAGCTGAGCGCATCGCAACCCCGGACAAAGAGACTGCAAAATATCAAAACACTCCAGCCCATGTGCTGGATTTAAATCAATAAGTGGATTCCAGGGAATAAAAATCCTGGAATTGGTACAAAATAGTTCTCAATAAACTCAAGGGAACACATGTAAAAATATGTTATATAGTCAGACTGTTACTGTGTTGGAAAATTGGTAACGGATTTAGGATAAAGATACAAAAGAATATATTTAAACTATTATTTAATTTATTTATTTATATTTAAACTACTATTTAAATATCTCACACCCTAACAGATCCCATTGCTGGTGACTCTTCTTGACTTTTGGGCTATTTTGTAAGTAGCTTCTCCATTCAAAGTAGACAATTTGGACATTTCTGATACGATTTTCTCTATTGGCCGGAGGTTCCACATGTATCAATATTTATGATATTCCTTTGTTTTTCTCAGTTAAATTATGCATCCCACCCCTGATGACTGGCAAGAAGCCAAGAAACGCGTCGGGTTCGCAAACTAAGGATGCCCTATCAAGCCTAAATCATATCCCTGACATTTATCAATTTTTTATCGAGTTTTCTCATTTCATGCGATTTTGTGTATTTTTGATTGGCGATTTTAATTCATGTATTTCTGTTATGAATTGCATATATGTATGTCCATTGATTTGTTTACACTACTGAGTTTCCTTGATTGTTACTGCTAAATATGCTATTATATCAATTCATGCGATTATGTCTGTATTTATACTACTTTATTGGTACTGTATGCATCAAAATCATGGACTTGACTATAAATTAAATCCAATCATTTTACCTACTCGCATGTATTCATTATTATACTTTCAATTGACATGCTTCATTTAAAGTCCCACTTGCCCCTCTTTTTCTTTTATTTCTGTAAGCAGGTGAGTATTTCACTGTCCTGCAGTCCTGCGCTATTGTTTTTTGTCATCAGAACAGAAAAAGAGGAGAAATCTCCATAACAAGCCCTCACATTGTTTGACATTAAAAGAATTCAAAATCTTCGAATTTTTTATTACAACAGTGAGACAGCAATGAGGAGGTGATAATGAGAGCGCTAATAAGACGTTGCTATTTTTTTGTTCTCTAAACAAAGCTGACATTTGTACTTTACACTGAATCCTGCTCACCTTCACATAAAAATACATAAATAAATACTACAGAGAAAGTAATATGTATTAAATGCTTATCGTTGGAAGAAATGGTTGTTTGCTGTTTAACAACAACATGACATCTAATTATGGGTAGTTTGGGCAAATGTCAATTCAACACCCTTTTAGCTTGCCAATATATGACAGCAATTTGTTCTATTAAATTTTTTTTGTCAAAATTCATGGTCTATATGAATGGCTCTTTATCCTTTGGGCATTTGCTGCAGTGATACATCTCTATGCATTCATAACCCAAAAATGTCACCTGAAACATGCTAAATGTACATTGCTGTAATGACTGAGTTAATGTGCAGACAGCGACATCTTTAGCAGAAACCTTAATTAACATAGACTGAGATGCACCCAGAAGTGTGTGGCTGACCATCAAACACCATAATAAACATTAGTCGTATGCTCATTTTAAAAACAGGTAAAGACAGGTAGGCTGGACCAAAACAAGAGTATTGGATCAGCAGGCACGCATATTTACACAGCAATAACTGATCTCTTAGGAAACTAAGAAAGATAACTGAAAATAGTTGTCACAAAACGTCCATGCCATGTGCACCTTGCTGCAAAGGCCAGTTATAAGTCGGGGTGGTTGCCACTTTTTTGTATAGTTTGATGAATTTGGTGCAGTTACGCACTGGATGCCTTCGCTGCATTGTACCTTTAAGGAGGGGTGGGCTCCCTCCAGGCATACCTGCCCTTAATTTATCCATTCTTATATGTGCTCCTACAGGGGCGTATCATGAAATGAGTGGGTCCGTGTGCAAGATAAAAAGTGGGCCCCAGTTGTTGATAAATGAATAATCACAATAATCAACCCACAGTAGGACACATAAATTAACCCCTAGCACAGCACAGTAATTAACCAGGGCATGGTTCAATACTTAACCCTCATAATGGCACAGTAATTACCCCCACCAGCACTGCACAACAAATAACCCTCAACATTGTACAACAATAAGCTCCCAAAATTGCACAACAATTAGCCCCAACACTACACGATAATAAACCTGCAGCACGTTACAACAATTAACCCCCAGCACAACACCGTAATAAATCCTGAGCACAGCACCATAATTAACCAGAAATGAACATTAATTTCCGTAACCCCGAACATTGCACAATAATAAACCCCCAGTAGTATAGCAATCAGTTGGCCCCATTCACTGTGCAACATAGCATACAGAGTGAAGAGGTTAGCACTATATAGCTTATAGAGTGTACCCTTCTACATTGGTGGTAGAACTCAGAGTGCCCCATTACTTTAGTTGTCAGTGGTGTGCCCCCTGTACAATGGTGATCAGTATGTCCTGACCTCTGTACATAAATAAATAAAAAGCTAAAAAAATGGCAGCCCAACCCTACACTTAAAATTGTACAAACGGACTTATAAGTGCAATGGTAAAAACAAGGAATATAAGGAATATCCAGTGCAAATCAACCAATACATATTTTCATTAAATGATTAATATATATAGGGGGTTTCACCAATATTTGCACATTGCAGCTCTGCAATTTCTCAAAATATTTTTGCAGGGAGGGTGGCACCATCACTACTATATTGCTTACATTAGTTATTCCTATATTGGTTTTACCATTGCACTTATAAGTCCATTTGTACAATTTTATAGAGAAAGTGTAGGGCTGTGTTGCATTTTTTACTTTTTATTGATTCAGGTTGGATGTGGGAACCAACTCAAAATATTCTGTGGGTATTGCTTTTAATTTTTTTTGGTTTTGTGGTGGTTGTTTTATTTGATTTGGTATGTCCTCTGTATACTGGAGCAAGTGACCCTGTATACTGGTGGTCAGTCCCCTTGTATACTGGTGGTCAGTCCCCTTGTATACTGGTGGTCTGTTCCCCTGCATACTGGTGGTCAGGGCTTTTTTCTCAGTCATCTCAATCACGCTTCTATCACAATACAAATGACCCCCTCTCCCCAAGGGGGAGAGAAAGATGCATCAAATGGTGAATCTGGCCAAACTGTACTAATAGTTTCAGGATCTTAAAGGGGCATTGTTAAATACTAGGAGAGCATTACACACAGGGAGCAGAGTTCAAGAGTGTGTAATGTGTTACTTACAGAGTACAGGGTTCAGGAGTGCGCTACATGCACAGTGCAAGTTTCAGAATGACGCTACATACAGAGTGGCGTTTAGGAGTGCATTATGTACAGAGTGCAGAGTTCAGGCTTGCACTACATACAGAGTGCAGGGGAGTGCACCACGTTAAGAGTGCAGAGCTCAGGGGTGCGCTATTTACAGAATGCAATGTTCAGAAGTGTGCTACATACAGAGTGCAGAGTTTAGGATTGCACTACATACAGAGTACAGGGTTCAGGAGTGCGCAATTTTAGGAGCGCAGAGTTCGAGGTTGCACTATTTACAAAGTGCAGGATTCAGGCTTGTGCTACACACAAAGTGCAGGGTTCTGGTGTGTACTACACACACACAATGCAGGGTTCAGGAATGCACTACGCACACAATGCAGGGATCAGGAGTGTGCTACGTGCACAATCCAGGGATCAAGAATGCACTATGTACACAATGCAGGAATCAGGATTAGGCATGAGCCCGATGCTCGAGTTGAACGCAAGTTCGACTCAAACATCGGGTGTTTGCCTGTCCACCGAATAGCGAACAATTTGGGGTGTTCGCGGGAAATTCGAAAGCCCCTTTAAAAGTCTATGGGAGAAATCAAAAGTGCTTTCGGGAGCAGTGATTTAATAATGCTTAAAGTGAAACAATAAAAGTGAAATATTCCTTTAAATTTCGTACCTGGGGGGTGTCTATAGTATGCCTGTAAAGTGACGCATCCCGTGTTTAGAACAGTTCCTACACAAAATGACATTTCTAAAGGAAAAAAAGTCATTTAAAGTAATAGCGGCAATAGTGAATTGTCGGATCTCGGCAATACAGATAAAAGTCATTGAAAAAAATGGCATGGGATCCCCCCAGTCCATTACCAGGCCCTTTGGGTCTGGTATGAATATTAAGGAGAACCCCGAACAAATTTTTTTTTTAAATGTGCGTGGGGGTCCCCCCAAATTCCATACCAGGCCCTTCAGGGCTTGTATGGGTATTAAGGGGAACCTTGTGCCAATTTTTTTGTAAAAAATGGTGTAGGGGTCCCCTCAAAAGGGTCTGGTATGGATTTTAATGGGAACCCCACGCCAAAATTAAAAAAAAAATGGTGTGGGGATCCCCCCAAAAATCCATACCAGACCCTTATCTGAGCATGCAACCTGGCAGGCCATAGGAAAAGAGGGGGGATGAGAGAGCACCCCCCTTCCTGAACCGTACCAGGCCACATGCCCTCAACATGGGGAGGGTGCTTTGGGGTAGTCCCCCAAAGCACCTTGTCCTCATGTTGATGGGGACAAGGGCCTCATCCACACAACCCTTGACCAGTGGTTGTGGGGGTCTGTGGGTCGGGGGGCTTATCAGAATCTGGAAACCCCCTTTAACAAGGGGACCCCCAGATCACAACCTACCCCCAAGTGTGAAATGGTAACAGGGTACAAATGTACCCCTACAATTTCACAAAAAAAGTGTCTAAATGGTACAAAAGACAAGACACAGCTTGGGACAAGTCCTTTATTAAAAAATAAAAAAATAAAAATGTCCCACGAAGTCCATTCATCTTCTTCTCTCGCTCCGCCGACGGAACGAAAAAGAAAAAAAAAAAGCCGTGACCAACCCGCCTCCATGGGAGGCTCCCACCGTATGACGAGTCTTCGCTTTGACAGTTCTTATATAACTGAGGGCAGGGCCACGCGGTGACGTTTCCCGGGGCGTCAGAGGGGACGGGCCACCCGTTTACGTAACCAGTATTTTAGCCGTTATAGCCGCTTTTAAATGACTTTTTTTGCTTTAGAAATGTCATTTTGTGCAGGGACTGTTCTAAACACGGAAAAAATGCACCAATTTACAGGCATGCTATAGACACCCCCAGGTAAGAAATTTAAAGGAATATTTCACTTTTATTGTTTCACTTTAAGCATTATTAAAATCACTGCTCCCAAAAAAAACGACCATTTTTAAAACTTTTTTTTGCATTGATACATTTCCCCTGGGGCAGGACCCAGGTCCCCAAACACTTTTTATGACAATAACTTGCATATTAACCCTTAAAAATAGCACTTTTAGTTTCTCCCATAGACAATTCATTATAGTCGCGAGTAGGTTTAAATGACTTTTTTCCCTTAGAAATGTCAGAGGAGAATATCCTTTAAATTTTCATTCCATTCTTCTTGTATTGTGACACCAGCAATAATGGATGGATGGATAGATAGAACACTCAGACATGCACTATTTTCTACCTGTCAGAGTCTCTGTAAGAAACATATGACTTGTGCTGGTAGAGAGCAATGCAGGATGCAAGTCTTACAGGTGTCAGAATACAGCATTGATGGATAAACAATCTTGTTCTCCTCTGCTAACCTTCCCACACTGTACAAACCAGTTTGTTCTTACTATGTTGGCAGCAGTGCAGGCAAACACAACTCACTGTTTATCATAGCTGGGGCTAAGGGATCTGCCTGCTTCTTACAGTGTGTTCCCCATAGCAGGCTGTGTTCTGTCCTCTCTCTCGCTCTCTCCCCTTTCCCTCCAGCTTCCAACATCTCCTCTTCTCAGAAGTCAAAGAGCCCGGGCTGGGGAAGGGGAGGGGGGTACAGTCTTTACCATTGGCTGAGGAGGCAGCAGAGAGGTGGATATCCATCCGCTTCTGAAATTAGCCTGTGCCGGATCTAGCTAAAGATCATTGGCTTCTGCGGCCTTGGCTGCTGTATCCTTCCACAAGAAAAAAGTGTCCCCAGCTTCCAGGCAGCGATAGAGAACATACAGGCAAGGAACAAAAAACAAAAAAAAACTAACATTTGTAAATACTACCATGTGAATTTTGTGGGTGCTATGGGGGTGTTTAAAGAATTTTTGGGATGCTTAAACACACAAGCACCCACCTGGCGCTGCCCCTGATGCCGGGAGATTGGTGCTCACAACTGTTCCCCCGACGCCCCGACGCACTGATCATAGTCCCATTTAAGGGACAATCACCCATGTGTTCAGTGTGGGTCACAGTGGGCCCGTGTGCAGTGAACACCCTGCACATATGGATGATACGCCACTGATGGAGGCTCTAATGGAGATTGTAAGTTCTAATCTATTTAACTTCTGTATAATAATATAATAATACTGTATCTATATACAGTGGAAACTCGGATTACGAGCATAATACATTCCAGGACTATGCTCGTAATCCAATGTACTCGCATATCAAAGCGAGTTTTCCCATTGAAGTCAATGGAAACGAAAATAATTTGTTCCGTATTGACTTCAATGGGATGCAAAACTGCATGCGGCCAGAGGCGGGGGTGCCGGAGAGCCTCGGAAACGGCCGGAAAGGGACACTTCGGCGGACCTCGGCAAACCTCGCAAAGACTCCGTTCACTAGCCTTTCCGAGGTTTGCCAAGGTCAGCTAATCTGTCCTCGGGCCTTTCCGTGCATTTCCGAATGGCGCCGATCGGCAACTTTCGGCTCTGCTCGGCTCCGGCGCCCCCCACCTCAGGCCAAAAGCTGTACTGCACACCGCTTTTGGCCTGAATCCTGCTCGTTTTGGTAGACAACACTCGCAAACCGAGTTAGGAATTTTAGAAATACAGTGCTCGGTTTGCGAAACGCTTGTTAACCGCGTTACTCGCAAACCGAGGTTCCACTGTATATATATATATATATTATAATCACGTTTTGGGAAATTAATTCTGCTAAACTAGAAAAAAACAGGTGTGTGTGTGTGTGTGTGTGTGTGTGTGTGTGTGTATATATGTATATATATATATATATATATATATATATATATATATATATATATATATATATATATATATATATATATATATATATATATATATATATATATATATATATATATATATATATATATATAGTATCTCACAAAATTGAGTACACCCCCACATTTTTGTAAATATTTTATTACATCTTTTTATGTGATAACACTGAAGAAATTACACTTTGCTACAATGTAAAGTAGTGAGTGTACAGGTTGTATAACAGTGTAAATTTGCTGTTCCCTCAAAATAAGTCAACACACAGCCATTAATATCTAAACCGCTGGCAACAAAAGTGAGTACACCCTTAAATGAAAATGTCCAAACTGGGCCCAAAGTGTCAATATTTTCTGTGGCCACCATTATTTTTCAGCACTGCCTTAACCCTCTTGGGCATGGAGTTCACCAGAGCTTCACAGGTTTCCACTGGAGTCCTCTTCCACTCCTCCATGATGACATCACAGAGCTGGTGGATGTTAGAGACCTTGCGCTCCTCCACCTTCCGTTTGAGGATGCCCCACAGATGCTCAATAGGGTTTAGGTCTGGAGACATGCTTGGCCAGTCCATCACTTTTACCCTCAGCTTCTTTAGCAAGGCAGTGGTTGTCCTGGAGATGTGTTTGAGGTCGTTATCATGTTGAAATACTGCCCATTCTCCAAAGGGAGGGGATCATGCTCTGCTCCAGTATGTCACAGTACATGTTGGCATTCATGGTTCCCTCAATGAACTGTAGCTACCCAGTGCTGCAGCACTCATTCAGCCCCAGACCATGGCACTCACACCACCGTGCTTGACTGTAGGCAAGACATACTTGTCTTTGTACTCCTCACTTGGTTGCCGCCAACAGCAAACTGTTCTTGTGCATCATCTTTAGAAGAGGCTTCATTCTGAGATGACAGCCATGCAGACCAATTAGATGCATGGTCTGGGCCATGACAGGCTGACCCCCCCACCCCTTCAACCTCTGCAGCAATGCTGGCAGCACTCATACGTCTATTTCCCAAAGACAACCTCTGGATATGACGCTGAGCACGTGCACTCAACTTCTTTGGTTGTCCATGACGAGGCCTGTTCTGAGTGGAACCTGTCCCGTTAAACCACTGTATGGTTTGTACTCTGTGCTGCAGCTCAGTTTCAGGGTCTTGGCAATCTTCTTATAGCCTAGGTCAGCTTTATGTAGAGCAAAAATTCTTTTTTTCAGATCCTCAGAGAGTTCTTTGCCATGAGGTGCCATGTTGAACTTCCAGTGACCATTATGAGAGAGAGTGAGAGCGATAATACCAAATTTAACACACCTACTCCCCATTCACACCTGAGACCTTGTAACACTAACAAGTCACATGACACCTGGGAGGGAAAATGGCTAATTGGGCCCAATTTGGACATTTTCACTTAGGGGTGTACTCACTTTTGTTGCCAGCAGTGTTGACATTAATGGCTGTGTGTTGAGTTATTTTGAGGGGACATCAAATTTACACTGTTATACAAGCTGTACACTCACTAGTTTACATTGTAGAAAAGTGTCATTTCTTCAGTGTTGTTAAGATATAATAAAATATTTACTAAAATGTGAGGGGTGTACTCACTTTTGTTAGATACTGTATATATATATATATATATATATATATATATATATATATATATATATATATATATACATATATATATATATATATTTATTTTTTGGTTTTTTTTTTTTTTATAAATAAATAAACTTTTTATCTTTATAATAATGATAATAATGACTGGTGTATATATATCGCTGTCTTCATTTTAGCAATATAATCACTTAACTCTTTTGTTTTTTGTGGAATAAATATACCTAACGTACGATAGTAATCTTTTTGTGTAATTGAAAAAAGCAGCAGTATCCACATGTAAGCTCTAGGTGAGAGCATTGGGGATTATCCAGAGAAACTGTCAAGACTGGTTTTCTGCTTCCAGCGAACAAGCCCCAGTGTCACAAAGGGCAACTCCAATTCTGTAGACAGCAATTATAGCAGACATTCACATGGAGTATAATTTGTCAGTTTCTTGTCAGTTAACTTCTTTGTGATAACGGTAGAGGGTCTAATCAGCTTGATGGTTGTTTCTATCGGACAGACCTCTATAATTATTATTTTGTAATTGCCTTTGTAAACTGCTGACACATAATTCTTGATTTTCCGAAGGTGGACGTAGATTATAGGTGAATAGTGGCATCTATTTTTTGGTGGCACCTTAATTTTAAAGTATGCATTGCTGTGAAGCCATTTTATCAATATTTCGCACATTATACAGTATATTCCGAACTAAGGTTATTGAAACAAAAACACTTACTTGTTTATATGAATTTTAGTTGCCTTTACCAGTTATATTTTACATTTTAGATTTTATTCTGTATATAAAAATGCTTAAAATGTGACCTGCACCTGTGACGGGGCTATGGGCATTAAAACATTTACACATTTTAATCTGCTTCCTGCTGAGGTCACACATATGGCTCCCAGTCACATGCTCACTGTGACAGGTTAACTTGTAAAGTGGAATAGACTTGGGAAACTTGTATATATGGGTTGCTGAAAGACTTCTGTGAATTGGTGTATCATGATGTATTGCACCTGTCATGTTCAAATCCAGCTTGAAAAACAGTGTGGTCACTCAAAACCATTGCTTTCTAAGTGCTAATTTTGGATTTGGTGGATGGAGAAAGCACTCCCACTAAGCTATTGTGTTATGGCAGTGAGGATGCTTTCCCACCATCAAAATACACTGATCAGAGCTGCCGGCTATATCTCATCGAGAAGCATTTATCGGACAGGATGGTTGCACAGAAGTCCATCAGTAAATCAACTTCTGTATAATCACTGTCCCTATACATGGATTGAAATTTGGCAGTGTCTGCTGAACCGGCCAAATTTTGATCCATGTGTTTAGGGTCAGTGTCAGTGTGTTCAGGTAGGACAGAAAAAAAATCAAAATGCACACTGTTGTTTTAGTGCCCTACTACAGGTGCATATAACAAATAATATGCATATATTCACTATATTGCCAAAATTATTGAGACACCTGCCTTTACACGCACATGAACTTTAATGGCATCCCAGTCTTAGTCTATAGGGTTCAATATTGAGTTGATACACAAAGGCAAGCAGTCACTTGCACTATGAGGTCTTCTGTGGTGGAAAGCAGCAAAGACAACGGCAATTTCAAAACTGGGCGGATGCAGCCCTTCAGACAGGGTAATCCGAATGAATACTACAAAAACCAACAAAAAGAAAGGCGCACGCACCTAGTGCATTACCAAAAGACATTTATTGAATATTAAAATCGATAAAAATGGGTACTTACAAAATGGCAACTGTCAATAGGCCTATAGAACCAAACAATGTTAAGCAGTGCGGACACACCTGTGACGTTTCAGATCAAGGGGTGTAAAACTGACATGTTTTGGGGGCACACCCCCTTCCTCAGAGCTAACTGTCTATGGCTCATTGACAATTGTCATTTTGTGAGTACCCATTTTTATTGATTTTAATATTCGAAAAATGTCTTTTGGTAATGCACTGTGTGCGCGCCTTTCTTTTTGTTTGTTTTTACAATATTGAGTTGGCTCACCCTTTGCAGCTACAGTATAACAGCTTCAACTCTTCTTGGGAAGGATGTCCACAAGGTTTAGGAGTGTGTCAATAGGAAAGTTTGACCATTTTTCTAGAAGTACATTTGTGAGGTTAGGCACTGATGTGGACGAGAAGGCCTGGCTCGCAGTCTCTCCTCCAATACATCCCAAAGGTGTTATATTGGGTTGAGGTCAGGACTCTGTGCAGGCCAGTCAAGTTCCTCCACCCCAAACTCACTCATCCATGTCTATATGGACCTTGCTTTGTGCACTTGGCTTACTTACCTTGATTGACAGCAGCGGGAGCCAATAGCCCCTACTGTATCAGGAGGGAGAGTCCTGGACAGCCGAGTTTCGCATACAACATCGCTGGATCGAGATGGGCTCAGGTAAGTATTAAGGGGGCTGCTGGAGAAGGCTTTTTATCTTAAAGAGGAAGTAAACTTCCATGTATGGTTTGTTCCTATGGGTAAGCCTATAATAAGGCTTACCTATAGATACTGTAAATATCTCCTAAGCGTGCGCCGTTTAGGAAATATTTACTGTAAATGCAGCCAATGACATCATCAGCACATGCACTCTGAAGGAACAGCCCCCTGTGCCGTTTCTTCAGAGCCCTGTGCCATGACCGGTGGCTCCCGCGTGCATGCGCAGGAGTGACGTCACACGGCTCCGGTCAGTCACACAGCCGGAGTCCGCGGACCCGGAAAGGAAGATGGGCAAAGATGGATGCGGCCTCCAGCGGTAAAAATGAGGGCTTTGTTTGCAGGTAGGTTTCACATAAAATTATGCCTTTACTTTTGCAGGTAAGAAAAAAAAAAAACTGCGCTTTACTTCCTCTTTAATACATAGAATGCATTGTAATAATAGCAAAAAAGTTTTCAAAATGTGGTTTTGTTTATTTTTTCAGCCAGTAAAAGAAAATCAGGAGATATCTATTGACAATTAACACCTGATCAAGGCCCAATTTGTTCCAAACGAAACCAGGTATAATACACCTGGATATATAATGCAAAACTATATATAAAGAAGCAAAGCTGTTTTCGGACATTAAGGTTTGTTTTTCCTTGGTCATGAAGGGGTTAACAAGCAGTAAAACAGTGTTAAAACAAGTCACCTCTGATCTCTCTAGCTGCCTGTATTGTAAAGTAATTAATTCTCAAGGATCCTCAAAGATCACAAAACAGACTCCAAAGTCAGATTCAGTTTCTAACAGCTTATACATACCTGCAGTGTGTTTACATTCGAAAACTTACAGGCTGACAAGATTCCAGTGCAATAGAAAGTAATAGGAAAAAAAAAGAAGTTCAGTACCTCTGCTGTTAATTTTAAAGATTAATTTCTTCACAATGCCTGTAACTATAGAAGTCAGTGATGGCTTGTTTTAACATCCATTTACTGCTTGTTGGACTATGTAAACACTTTATTATGCATAGTCTGGAGTCTGGACACAGACTATCTTTTCACAGATTGCACATGCACCTATGGTCAAAATGCACTTCTCTCTTGCCTATGACTGCCCACAAGGACAAAAGCAGATCTGCAAGAGTTATTTAGAATGACAACAATCAGATGATATCATACCTCCCAAGATTTTGAGATGGAAATGAGGGACACCTATCAGTATGCAGACATAGGACACACCCCCTGCCACGCCCCCTAAAGGAGAATTGTACAAAAAAAACAAGATTGGTCAAACCCACAAGTGCTTATTTTACCACTACTATTCCTTTGTATTGGCTTTCGGAATTTACAAATGCAGCAATTTAGAAATCATATGAAAGGTTTACCGCTGGAAAACACTTTTTGATAGATAAAAAGTGCATTTTATATACAGCTATATACAGTGGCTTGCGAAACTATTCGGCCCCCTTGAACTTTTCAACCTTTTGCCACATTTCAGGCTTCAAACATAAAGATATAAAATTTTTATTTTTTGTGAAGAATCACCAACAAGTGGGACACAATTGTGAAGTGGAACGAAATCTATTGGATATTTTAAACTTTTTTAGCAATTAAAAAACTGAAAAGTGGTGCGTGCAAAATTATTCGGCCCCTTTACTTTCAGTGCAGCAAACTCACTCCAGAAGTTCAGCGAGGATCTCTGAATGATCCAATGTTGTCCTAAATGACTGATGGTGATAAATAGAATCCACCTGTGTGTAATCAAGTCTCTGTATAAATGCACCTGCTCTGTGATAGTCTCAGGGTTCTGTTGAAAGCGCAGAGAGCATCATGAAGACCAAGGAACACACCAGGCAGGTCCGTAATACTGTTGTGGAGAAGTTTAAAGCCGGATTTGGATACAAAAAGATTTCCCAAGCTTTAAACATCCCAAGGAGCACTGTGCAAGCGATCATTTTGAAATGGAAGGAGTATCAGACCACTGCAAATCTACCAAGACCTGGCTGTCCCTCTAAACTTTCAGCTCAGACAAGGAGTAGACTGATCAGAGATGCAGCCAAGAGGCCCATGATCACTCTGGATGAACTGCAGAGAACTACAGCTGGGTTGGGAGAGTCTGTCCATAGGACAACAATCAGTCGTACACTGCACAAATCTGGCCTTTATGGAAGAGTGGCAAGAAGAAAGCCATTTCTCAAAGATATCCATAAAAAGTCTCGTCTAAAGTTTGCCACAAGCCACCTGGGAGACACACCAAACATGTGGAAGAAGGTGCTCTGGTCCGATGAAACCAAAATTGAACTTTTTGGCCACAATGCAAAATGATATGTTTGGCGTAAAAGCAACACAGCTCATCACACTTAACACACCATCCCCACTGTCAAACATGGTGGTGGCAGCATCATGGTTTGGGCCTGCTTTTCTTCAGCAGGGACAGGGAAGATGGTTAAAATTGAGGGGAAGATGGATGCAGCCAAATACAGGACCATTCTGGATGAAAACCTGTTGGAGTCTGCAAAAGACCTGAAACTGGGACGGAGATTTATCTTCCAACAAGACAATGATCCCAAACATACAGCAAAATCTACAAAGGAATGGTTCACAAATAAACGTATCCAGGTGTTAGAATGGCCAAGTCAAAGTCCAGACCTGAATCCAATCGAGAATCTGTGGAAAGAGCTGAAAACTGCTGTTCACAAACGCTCTCCATCCAATCTCACTGAGCTCGAGCTGTTTTGCAAGGAAGAATGGGCAAGAATTTCAGTCTCTCGATGTGCAAAACTGATAGAGACATACCCCAAGCGACTTGCAGCTGTAATCGCAGCAAAAGGTGGCTCTACAAAGTATTAACGCAAGGGGGCCGAATAATTTTGCATGCCCCACTTTTCATTTTTTTATTAGTTAAAAAAGTTTCAAAAATCCAAAAGATTTCGTTCCACTTCACAATTGTGTCCCACTTGTTGGTGATTCTTCACAAAAAATAAAAATTTTATATCTTTATGTTTGAAGCCTGAAATGTGGCAAAAGGTTGAAAAGTTCAAGGGGGCCGAATACTTTCGCAAGCCACTGTAGATCCGACCAAAATGAGGGACAAATGAGGAGGAATGAGGGACACAGAGACATGGCTCCAAATCAGGGACAGTCCCTCGAAATCAGGGACAGTTGGGAGCTATGTGATATCATCTGTTGCCTCTTTTCTAGGATCATGTGGCGTTTTGTCCTAGAGTACTTAAGGCATACCTCCCAATATTTTGAGATGGGAATGAGGGACACCTACTAGCAAATGTATGTAGGCATAGGACACACCCCCTGCCACACCCCCTTAAAGGAGAATTAACCCAAATAAGGTTAATGAAATCCACAAGTGCTTTTTTTTTACCACTACTATTCCTTTATATTGGCTTTTAAAATGTACAAATGCAGCAATTTAGAAATTGGATGAAAGGTTTAGCACTGGGAAACACTTTTTTGAAAGATAAAAAGTGCATTTTATATACAACTATATAGATCAGACCAAAATGAGGGACAAATGAGGGACAGAGGGACAAATCAGGGACAGTCCCTCAAAATCAGGGACAGTTGGGAGGTATGCTTAACCACATAAGCCCCCGGACCATTTGGCTGGCCAAAGACCAAAGCACTTTTTGCGATTCGGCTCTGTGTCAATTTAACTGACAATTGCGCGGTCGTGCAACGTGGCTTCCAAACAAAATTGATGTCCTTTTTTTCTCACAAATAGAGCTTTCTTTTGGTGGTATTTGATCACCTCTGCGTTTTTTATTTTTTTCGCTATAAACAAAAAAATAGCAACAATTTAAAAAAAAAAACACATATAAACAAATATATAAAAATGTTTTTTTTTCCTCAGTTTAGGCTGATACATATATACGTAATGGCAGCGATCAGCGATTTTTATTGTGACTGCGACATTATGGCGGACACGTCGGACAATTTTGCCATGATTTTGGGACCATTCACATTTAAACAGCGATCAGTGTGATTAAAAATGCATTGATTACTGTGTAAATGTGACTGGCAGTGAAGGGGTTAACCACTAGGTGGCGCTGTAGAGGTTAAGTGTGTCCTAGGGAGTGATTCTAACTGTGGGGGGGAGGGGCTGTGTGTGACACTACATTGATCATCGCTCCCGATTACAGGGAGCTGTGATCAGTGAGAGGGTCATTAGGCAGAAAGGGGAGATGCTTGTTTACATTACATTAGCATCTCCCCGTTCTTCCTCACCGTGAGACGATCGCGGGTATCCCCACGGACATCAAGTCTGTGGGACCCGCGATTGCGGTCACGGAGCTCCCGGCGGGCGCGCGCGCCAGCAAGCTGCCTCTTAAAGGGGAGCGTACAGGTACGTTCATCTACCTGTACGTGCCCTTCTGCCACAGTATATGTGCGTGAGGCGGTCGGGAAGCGATTAAGGGATATTTTTAATTTTAGTCAAACACAAAAAGTAAAACATGTCTGGAAGGAATCAAGGGCATTCATGCGATTCTTTTTTTCTTTTTCATAGACTTATGCTTAAAATTGACACATTTACATAAATCAATAGGCACAAAACAGCTTACGAGGTCACAATAAAACAGTACTTCTGACTTTTCATTAATAAAACTACTCCCACCGAACCCACAGTCTAGGCAGCCTAATCTTACCGCTAACTGTTATAGACTACAGAGTCCATTGTTTTAAGTCAAGCAGACCCTGCCAGGATAAACATGCAGTAAAGTAGGACTGGAAAGGCATAATAAAAATTATTGGTATGCATGCATATATATAAGCACACCCTATGAAAAAACAAGTTTGTTAAATATTAAATATTAAATATATATTTGTTAAACACTCATTTTTAAAATTGTTGACATTTAACCAATTTATTTTTGCATACATTACTAAAGCATTTAAAAGACTAAATAGCCACTTTAGATATTACAGATGGCTATGTGCAAGAAATTCAGAGCAGATCAGGTGCATTTAAGATAATGAATGATGGGTAAGGCCCCTTTCACACGAGGCGGGCTCCGCTCCTACGGAGCCCGCCTCGGTCCGCCGGCTCAGCGGGAGATCTGTCCGTTGATTTCCGCTGAGCCGGAGGATGACAGGTCCCTCTCTGCTCACTGAGCGGGGAGGGGCTTGTCAGGCGCCGCTGCCGCCTATGGAGGGATCGGACGAAAATGGACAGCGTGTCCGTTTTCGTCAGATCTCACCCGATCCGATTCGCCAGCGACGGATCTGGACGTAGAGCCATACGTCTGCTTTTAGCGGATCGGACGGGGTCGGATGTCAGCGGACATGTCTCCGCTGACATCCGACGCTCCATAGGCTAACATGGATTGCCCGTTCAGGTCCGCTGTCAAAACTGACAGGCGGACCTGAACGGTCGATCGTGTGAAAGGGGCCTAAGAGTGGCAGCTTAGGGTAATCTAAGTTCTGACTAAAACTGATATTTGATTGACCAGCTTTGCATACTTCTCAATGACTGCTATGGCTTTTACAAATCATATCATTTTCCACCTTGTTTTTATTTCTTTTTATAATTTATTTTATAATGTAGTAATTTAGAATGAAAATGTCTCTTGTTATATCAGGAGCAGTGTTATGCCCCGTACACACGGTCAGATTTTCCGATGGAAAATGTCCGATCGGAGCGTGTTGTCGGAAATTCCGACCGTGTGTGGGCTCCATCTGACATTTTCCATCGGATTTTCCGACACACAAAGTTTGAGAGCAGGCTATAAAATTTTCCGACAACAAAATCCGATCGCGTCAATTCCGAACCGTGTGTGTGGCCTGTTCCGACGCACAAAGTGCCACGCATGCTCAGAAGAAATTCCGACACGGAACAGCTCGGTCTGGTAAAATTAGCGTTCGCAATGGATACAGCACTTTCGTCACGCTGCAATGTTAAAAATGGTTTAATACAGCGCACTCTCTTCTTCTTTATAATGTGAGAAGAATTAAGTAGTTTTGCTGCTCATATTCACGCACACTTCTCACAAACTTATTTCTTTTTTTTTATTG
Organism: Lithobates clamitans; assembly: GCA_037952925.1. Taxonomy (NCBI): domain Eukaryota; kingdom Metazoa; phylum Chordata; class Amphibia; order Anura; family Ranidae; genus Lithobates; species Lithobates clamitans. Next base: position 2,223,694 of record JBBGZY010000088.1, read on the forward strand.
GGATTACCTGAATATATTGGTATTTGTCACATCTGACATAAATAATTTTTTTTTTTTTTTTTTTTTAAAGCCATTTTTATTTTAGATTTTATGTTTGTATTTTTTCAAAGGCTGATCTTTGTTTAATACTATTTTTAGTTTTACTCCAGAATATTTTTGTGTGTGTTTTGTGTGTCAAGTTACCACAACACCATTGATATCTTTTATTATTGAAGTTCAAGGAGATTGTTTGGTGTTGGTGTCCCTTGTTAATTTCACATTGTATATTTGAAATGTACCTGAATCCTCACAAACAAACTGTCCTTTTTGAACTAAAACACACATAGGCAAGTATAATTCAAACCAAAATTCCTTTATTAAGGGCTCAGAACCAAACAAAGAGGGAGGCAACGCTGGAGAAACAGCAGAAATTAGCGAAGCCTTTTACCCCCAGGGCAGACATCAATTCTTGAACATCAAAATTGGTGGCCTGAGGAGTCCAAATGTAAGGAAGTGCAGTCTGGTCCAGAAGTCCCAGAGATCCGGAAAGCAGCAGATGACATCTGTGTCCCCAGGCTGTGGTACCACAAGAGGCTGCATCTTTTGCAAGTCCAGACTGGATCCAGGGTCATCACTCTCTGGTCTTCCTTCCACGCTTTCTTCCACGCTGTGGCTCTGCTGTTGGAGATGTGGCAGGAGGAGGAGTAGGACCTGGAGGAGGAGGAGAACTAGTAGGACCTGGAGGAGAAGGAGGAGGAGGAGGAGGACCTGCAGGAGGAGGACCATGTGTGAGTTCACAAAGGTGTGTATCAGATGTTATTTGGGCCCTCAACCCCTTATTGAGAGCCTCCAACATTAAGGACTCACACATGAGTTGTTGTCCCTCCTCCATCCTCTGCATTTTACAGGCAATGATGGCAGCGAAGTCCTCCTCCACAGTGTGTGGTGCTCCCAGGGCTTCTGTATCCTTCCAAAAGAGGAATATGGCAGCCTCCGCTAGGGCACTCCTCCTCCTGCCACTTTCCCTTTCCAGGTGTAGGGGAGGGACCTGCAGATCAGGCAGCCTGCTCGGCCTGGCCACCTCCTGGTTGAGACTTCCCTGTGTATGAAAAAGGAACATGGTTTTAGTTTTTGCATAATCAATCACAATCATAAATTAGTACTCCAAACTAACATCTAGTTAACATCATTGATTGGACAAGCAGAAATATTTAGAGGAATGCTATACCTGGCTCAATCTGGGCTCCTCCACATGTGGCCTGGAAGGCCCAGGTTGGGCGTCAGAAGCCTCAGCCGGGGAGGAAGGAAGCGTGGAAGGAAGACTGGAGAGTGATGACCCGGGTTCAGTCTGGCCTGCCAGAAAATGCAGCCTGTCATAGTACCACATCCTGGGGACATAGATGTCATCTGCTGCTCCGGATCTCTGCGAATCCTGGACTTTCTTGCGCTCCCTTACATATGTGCTCCTCAGGCCACCAATTAGGATCTTCAAATATGTGATGTCTGCCGTGGGGATCACCTGCTTCACAATTTCCAACAATTGATCCAGCGCTGCCTTCCTCTTTGTTTGGTTCCTATAATGTGGGTGGTTGATCTCCCACAGACAAGGCAGCTCCCTGAACATGTCAATGAATATTGTCATGAAGTCAGTATCTTGAAAGATATCCATTTTCACTGCAAGACACAACACAAGACAAACCCTAATGTCAGGCCAAACTCTCCTAATCTTGTTACAATATAGGCCTCAATGTAGAAGCAGTATAGGCACAAGTATGTCTCTTACCTTCGTTCTTACGATCGGCACCTCCAATGCTCCTTCCTCCGCTCACAGATCGTATGTAATACGCACGTGTGGTACGCATTATACACACTGCGCATGCGTGTAACTCCGCCCGCCCCTGACGTTCTTTCTAGTCTATTCCCCGCCCCTTTTCATTCTGCGCAGTGGGGAAAGAGCACATGGCGGATACACAGCAGGTGCCTGCTAATTACAGGAACGAGGAGGAGGAGGAGGAAAGCCTGGATCCGGACACGTCCCGATCCAGAAGGAGAATATTTAAGGCCACAAATATGTCCTTTGGGGAGATGTTGGAGATGGTCGATATCCTGAAGAAGGCCGACTATGATGGAAAGTATGGGCCTTACCCCAACCCCAATATCAGAAAGGCCAAGATCATTGCAAAAGTGGTCAAAAGTCTGCACCGGAATTTCGGGGGAACGACGATCGAAAGTTCAGCTCAGGAAGCGGTGGTCGGACCTGAAATTAAGAGAGCCTGAGCAGTACAGAAAGATTCGGAGAGTGCTGCAAAAAAGTAAGTAGTTGTGCTGTGTTCCTATTCTTCTTGTCTTTATTACGTTCGTGCTGCTCCATATGCTTTTCTTAATTGTTGTACAGTTTAAAGTGGCAACTTTAATGTTCATGGGCCCATTATTCATTCGTATCAAACAATTTTCTTTCGGCCTCTAAAACACCATTGTTTAGGCCATATGCATTTTCCTACATTTTTTAGGGCCTACTTATATGAAAAATATTTGGTTGTGTAGATGGGTTTGTTACTAGAATGAAATGCAAACTAAATTCTGTGAAAGGAGAGGACACAGCAGCTGTTTTCACATCTGGACGCTGGAGCACTAGTGTGGGACACAAGAACACCCTTTTTATTAGGGGGCCCACACAGGTGCTCCAGTGCATACTATAGAGGGGTCTCCATCTGTGAAGCTTGTACAAAACAGGTAAAGTATTGCAGCTTGACAAAGGACAATAAAAATGCTACATCTTGGAACTCTGCCCAAATAGACAATTGTACCCCACTTCCAAGCAATGTTTCCTATTTATAGTTCTGCCATCAAATATCTGTGTGCTAATTATAACATTTTTGTTTTACATAGGGGAGAAAAGACTCGGAGGACACCCCTCATCCGAGGAGACCGGAGACCCCCCACCTCTGGAAGAAGGGGAAATACCCCCAACCCAAGCTGAGCAGGAGGAGGAAGAAGATGTGGTGGAAATTGGCACCACAACAGGTGAGTGTCTGCGACCACAGACTCAGGTAAGAGATGGATGCCAGCAGATTTTTGATACCTGTTTTTGTTTGGTTTCTCTCTTTTTAGGTGATCGTGATCCTTTCACATCAGAAAGTGCCTAGATCCTGATCGGGGAGATCATGGGGTGTAATTTAGAATTGGAAAACCTCAAGAAAAAAATCAATGATGTTATTCAAAAAAATAATAACATCATTGATGTTTTGGGGCCAATTTAAAACCTGACAAAATCACTTTCTTTTTTTGTGTGCTACAATCTTAAGTTTTTTTTTCGAAAAGCCAAATTTGGAGGATGCACACAGTGTGCCAACATGTGCTATCTGCCATCACGGGAGATCAATGGACGTGTTTTGGGGGTGCAACCCCTTCTCCAATAATAAAGTAGCGGTGAGGAAGGGGTTGCTCCCCCAAAACACGTCCCTTGATCCCCCGTGATGGCAGCTAGCACATGTTGACATTCGTAAATTGGTGTGCATCTTCCAAATTTGGCTTTTCAAGGGGTGACTTCACCCCATCTGAACAAAATATCAAACACAGTTCCCAAATACTCATGTCTGATATTGCCTTCAAGTTTTACCATATGTGAACTTTGTAAGTTCAAGATTTTTGTCTTTCTTGTTGGTTTTACACAGGCCTGTTTTATCGTAAATGGACATTTCTATTTTTGATAATGCCACCCCAAAAATTGTTATACAACAAACATGTTGGTTTGTTTTAAAAACCTTTTCTAAATGCACACGTGATTGTGCAGGTATTAAAAAGTTTGTTTATCAAGAATGTGTGGATTATTGTCTCAACGCTACAACACTTTTGTGGTGATGTAATTGCTGTTTTCTGTGAAAATGGGGGTTATTTCCTAAGGGCAAATCCTCTTTGCACTACAAGTGCAGTTTCAGTGCAGTTTCAAGTGCACTCGTAGTGCAAAGTGTCTACGCCTTTAGTAAATAACACCCAACAGTGCTTTGTATAAAAGGTTACACAATCACACCATTTTCAGGACTCCCCACATTGCTGTCAGGGTCAGCTAAAACAAACACAAGCAGTAAATGTCACCAAAGATTAGCTTTTTTTTTATTTGATAAATGCTTCACAAATTGTCTGGCATATTGATGGCCCCCCTACCCGCAAAGAACTCAAGGTATCTTAACCGGACATCACGGGCACTCAGGGAGGACAAGCCAGGACAGCCACTTTCAAGCGCCGTCAAGGTTGTATCATGTAGAATTCTGGCCTCAGGCCCAACTGAGCCAGCATAGTTGGCAGAATGTTGGTGTAAAAAGTTACGTAGAACACAGCATGCCAGGATTATATGATTAAGTTTATACTCCGCCATATGGATGGGTGTCAGAAATAGGCGGAACCGGCTGGCCATGATTCCAAATGTGTTCTCCACCACTCTTCTGGCTCTGGCCAGCCAGTAATTAAAAACCCTTTGTTCCGGGGTGAGGGTCCTCATCGGGAATGGCCGCATAAGATGGTCCCCCAGCGCAAACGCTTCATCAGCAACGAACACGAATGGGAGTCCTTCCACATTGTCCTCTGGAGCTGGCAAGTCCAAGCTGCCATTCTGGAGACGCCTGTAGAACTCCGTCTGGGCGATGACTCCACCATCGGACATCCGGCCATTCTTCCCCACGTCCACATACAAGAAGTCGTAATTAGCCGACACCACCGCCAACATCACAATACTATTGAACCCCTTATAGTTGAAATAGTACGACCCCGAGTTGGGTGGTGGGACGATGTGGACGTGTTTCCCATCAATTGCCCCTTTCGCAGTTAGGAAAGTCCCTCCGCTGGGCAAAGTGGGAGGTCACAGTCTGCCATTCCTGTGGCGTGGAAGGAAACTGTTAAGGAAAACAAAAATAAATTAGTATTTTTGCACATAAACATGGCAAGCAGATTAGACACAAACATTCTTGGCCAACCTCCAGATATAAAATCATACAATACAGCGCTCGCAAATATATAATCTGTGATCTCAAAATATAAGAAAGAACTATGTTGCAGCTGCAGAGTGAAAGTACTGTACTTTTAGTATTATATAACCAAGTGAACTGCGCTAGCAACTGTGAATGAAACTAAACATATGCAAAAACTCAAAAAATATATATATAAAGTGACACATTGATAGTGCATAGAGAGGGTATTGTAGAAAACTGGGCAAACACCCTGCAAACCTAGCCCAACAATTAATGGGAATACCTCCAGATAGCATTTATTAAGGGGAATTTAACAACACCAAAGTATAAGGTACACCTATCATATTCCCCCTCCCCCCCTCTCATGGGCCACTTCTAACATTATAGGGGGGGGAATCTTGGACAGAGACTTCATTGAGAGATGAATGCCTAAATACAGGGTATTACTTGGAACAGCCCCTCCTTAGTTACACTATTGACAGCCCACTGGACAGGTAAGAAGTGTCATAATACAAAGATATAAATACACACTGTACACATTTGAGGACATTTGGACATTCTGCTATTACCTGTCAAGATAATAATAGGATAAAAAAACTTTAAACAGTACCATTTGAAAGTATACAGGCAGGCCCTTGCACTACATGCTTTGGGGAATTCATCCATACATCTGAGCACAAAACAGATGGATATAGTGTGTATGGGTTTGGCAAAGTCAGCAGATAGATGATTGAGGATAGATAGAGAATTGGAATCAGCTGACTTAGCAGTTGGGGGGAGGGAGGGTTACAAATGATTTGGGGACACCACAAAAAAAAGCCTCTGGCACTCTGCCAGAATTTAAAGCACAAATCACATTTAAAAACATTTTAGGGGTGTTTGGGGTAAAGCACTACTATGGAGCTGACAAAATACATTGTTAAGTGACTACATGAGGTGAATATTGGGCAAGAGAGCATGCTGGGGAGGTTATTGAAGGCCAATCTGTATGAAGGACTAAAAAAATAATTACATAAAAATCCAGCATGCATGAGGACAAAGGGGACATTCACAGCATATTACAATCATGGTAATTAGGGAATGAGGAAAGAAATACAATATATTATCAAACATTCAATACAATAAAATGTTATATTAAAGGATAAAAATCTTACCTTCATGTACTCCTTCTGCAGGACCTGGATGATGGCAGAACAGGTCTCTGGGATTATGATCCCCAGAGCCTGGGGGGAGATGCCTGTCAAGAACTTCAAGTCCTGCAGACTTCTCCCTGTCCCCAAGTACCGCAGGGTAGCCACCAGCCCTTGCTCCAGAGTGATGGCTTGCCTCATGCAGGTATCCTGCCTGCTGATATAGGGGGTCAGCGAAGCCAGCAGACGCTGAAACACGGGGTCCGTCATTCTGAGAAAGTTCCTGAAATCATCAGGATTATTCTCACGGATCTCACGGATCAAAGGCATATGACAGAACTGGTCACGCTGAAGCAACCAATTCTTGGTCCATGAACTCCTCCCCACCCTGTTCATGGACTGGACTTGTGTCAAGGTCAGGACCCCAACACCAAGCCCCCACACAGCACGAACTCTACGAGGAGTACGTATACGCAACATGGCTAGAAAACGGTCGGCTGCTCAGAACGAAGTAACAAAACGCACTGAAGAAAAGCAAGGCCTGTGAAGAGGCCTGAAAAACAGTAACGAACAAGAACACAATGACTATAAGTCACGCGGAACTTGCTTGCACGCACTGAAGAGCAGATACAAACCCACAAGCACAAACTGAACCACAGAAAAAGATCTGAAAGCCACGAGTCTGAAAAAGCGTGAATCGTCTCTAACCAAACTTTTACTAACACGAGATTAGCAAAAGGAGCCCAAAGGGTGCTGCGCTTGGTTCTGAACTGGCCTTTTCTAGTCTCGTCGGACGTGGTTGACGTCACCGCGTTGTTGGCGATCGGAAATTCCGACAACTTTGTGCGACCGTGTGTACGCAAAACAAGTTTGAGCCAACATCCGTCGGAAAAAATCCTAGGATTTTGTTGTCGGAATGTCTGAACAAAGTCTGACCGTGTGTACGGGGCATTAGTGTAGAAAATAGAGGGATCTACAGCAGGGTTATTGTACTGCTGCAGTCCCTAAAATAAGAGATAGGCAGTATGACAGTGTTTTATATTTTGTATAAAAGCGGAAGAATCCATGTTTGTATCCAGATAGCCATTTCTTAGCCTCTGACTATATATGTTGAACACCGTGATGGTTATGTCATCAGTGCTTTCTCACAATGCTAAGGAATGAAACTTAATGGGAAATATGTTAAATATCACTGAGGAACATTGCAAAAAGACATTTTTATACTGTGCCTGATATGCATTTGTAAAAAAAGATGCAGCAATAAAAAAAAGCACATAAAATATCAAGATATTGTCAGACAAAAATGTCAAATACAAAATGTGTATTGAGGCCAGAGGATTGACAGGCAATGATGATGCACCGATAACAATAATACAAATGGTCAGGTGAAGCCACAAAAAATGGCCGGGTGATGCCACAGAAAATGGCCAGGTGAATCCACTAAAAGGTCAGCTCTCCTTCCCCACACCCTCCTTGCATGAATATTACCTGTGGGGAATGACAATGACTAGTTGCTGCTTGTCATGCTCGATATTACACATTTAGGACAATGCAGGCATATGTATTATAGTAACCTGCATTACAGCATGGCAGTTTACTATTTAGAATGGCACCCCAGACGGAAGAGGCATAGAGTGGAATAAATACTTCGGAACTAGACCCAGAGAGCGAGGGGGGGGGGGATTTTGGAGGGGGGTGAGGGAGGGGTAAGAGTTTATTTGTAATTGATGATGGAATTGATGAGAAGTTAACGTTTTATTGATTCTGTGTATAACAACAATTCCTTTTTCTTTTATATGTAACAAAAATATTTATAGAAGAAATTTAAAAAAAAAAAAAAGAATGACACCCCAGGGCACAAATACTATAGTAGGCAATGCACCCATGGAGCAGTGTGCCATAACGCACAAACTTTTTTTGTAGTGTGCTTGCATAAAAAGGAAAGTTACGGTATATACATTTATGGGGCTGTTGCTGTGTATATGGTAATGCACCACACAGATGTAAATGAAACATAAAGTGAAAACATAAAACATTGCATTCCACATTGCATCATCAACCACATGTACTGACTACATGGATAATATACATATATATATATATATATATATATATACAGAAAGTCACTTAGTGGCTCTTGAAATGAGAAATCAGTTAAATGGAACAATCTACATTTGCAATATTTTACCTAATTAATTGCTTCCTTTTGTCAAGTCCCGATAATGCCTCATCTATTTTTTAAATAGATATTCTATTTCTCTACAAAAATGAAGAACACAATGTTTACCATCCTCTTCATGCCCACTAGCTACTACATGCTGAATCCCAGCGAAAAAAAGAATCTGTTTATTCTTCATTTTTTGCTTTCCTGCTGCTACTATTCCAATGCTGCTACTTCCATGAGAAAAAAAAAGTGTTTTCTATTATCACCCTACAGGAGATCATCAAAGCAGGAAGGTTGTTAATCCATTACTTTTTGATTCCTTGAAAAATTGCAAATGTCTTATCTGCAGAGAAGGCTGATTTACTAAAGCAGTTGAAAATGTTCACACAATAAATTGTGTGAAGATTCCATTCAATTATCCTATCATGTGAAAATCAAATTCCTGTTTACTTATTTCATTTGCACATGACTGGGTAATTGAATTGAATATACAAACAATTTATTGTGTGAAGATTCTCATATTTTTAGTAAATCAGCCTCTATGTCGGCAAGCAGCAGAATATAAAAATTCACCTTTTACAGCTGTCCCAAATTATTTTCAAACATGTTTACTTACTACTGTAGAGTCTCTAAATGCTGTGTGCATAGTACAACATCTATTATAAAAAGGAAATTGAAATTTGTACATGTACAGTGCATTCATAAAGTATTCAGATCCCCTTCACTTTTTTCAGTGTTGCAGCCTGAAGTTGTTTACATTATTTTTTTTCTCATTAATCTAATAATAATGACAAAGTGAAAACAGAATTTTACAAATGTCTGTGAATTTATAAAAAAATAAAAAATTGAAATATTACTTGGACATTGTCCATTCATAGAGGTGCGGCTCAGGAGTGAGCCTGCTCAAGTGCCCCCCCCCACTCTCTCCTTATTGGGTCACTGACTGTGATTGACAGCAGTAGGAGCCAATGGCTCCTGCTGTTGTGTGAGCCAATGAGGAGAGAGAAACCTGCTGCTTTCATCATGCACATCGTAGGATCGAGATGCAGCTCAGGTAAGTTTAGGGGGGGGGGCTGGCAGGGAGTTGTACCCATTCTGTATTTAGAAGCACTTTAGGTATTCAGACCCTCCATGGGTGCTGTGGCTCCCTAGCTGTTGCAGATCTACAAAGTCTAGTGGGACTTCAACAAGAAGTTCCATAAGGCATTGCAAGGCTGACAGTTACAAGCATGGCATGATGGGACTTGTAGCTCCACAACAGCTGGAGGCCACAGGTTTAGCACCCATGCTTTGCTCAATACTTTATTGAAGCACCTTTGGCAGCAATTGCAGCCTCAAGCCTTTTTTGGCTATGACACGACAAGCTTTGCACACCTGGATTGGGGTATTTTCTGTCATTCTTCTTTGCAATTCCTCTCCAGCTCACTCCGGTTGTATGGGGACTGTTGGTGGACAGCGATTAACCTACCAGAATGTCTGTGGAGCATGGGAGGAAACCAGAGTATCCGGAGGGAACCCAAGCAGGCACAGGGAGAACATGCAAACTCCAGGCAGGTAGTTTTGAGGTTGGGATTCGATCCAGCAATCCTTTTGCTGCTAGGCAAAACTGCTAACCACTACACCACTATGCCACCAATTGTCAGGTCTTTCCAGAGATGTTCAATAGGGCAATAGGCTGTAAGTCAGGGCTCTGGCTGGGCCACTCTAGGATATTCATAAAGTTGTCCCTAAGCCACTTCTGTGTTGTCTTGGCTGTGTGCTTAGAATCATTGTTATGTTGGAAGGTGAGCCTTCGCGCTCAGTCTGAGGTCCTGAGCACTGTAGAACAGGTTTTCATTTAGGATATCTCTGCACTTTGCTCCAACCAGCTTTCCCTCAACCCTGACCAGTCTTCCAGTCCCTGCTTCAGAAAAACACCCCCTCAGCATGCTGCTGCCACCACCTTGCTTCGTTATAGGCATGGTATTGGGCAGTGATTTCCTCCAGACATAATGTTTAGAATGTGCAATAATGTGCAACCTCTACCTGGTGTACCCAATTATAATTATAATAAGTCATTCTGTTATCCTTTAGGGTTCTTTTGCGGCTGTGCTGTGTTGGATGTCCCTTGTGTGGGCTTTTCTGAGCATGGACGGGGTCCATCATCTTATGGTGGACAATTGGCAGCAGAGGTTTATCTAATGAAAAGAAAATAAAGTAGATATGGTGCCATTCTGTTTCCGTGTTTCAAAAATAGATCAATTGGTGAATATACAATTGTTGGTCTACTTGCCGTGTGTACTACTTAACTTTACAGTGTAATATTGACCAAATGAATTAAACATATAAATATTAATATATTATCACATAGATTATTTGGATTTACAACTCTATAAGAAACGTATCAATGGACGTATCAATAGGAGAACCTTCTTCAAAATTACGGACAGGAATTTGTATATCCCAACCAGTAGCTGTCATCATTGCCAATGGATTAGCAACAAACCAAAGGGCCAATTAATGAGACTATACAGAAATTGTAGTAACACCAACGACTACAACATTCAAGCAGATATCATCATAAAAAGATTCATTGAAAAAGGATACAACAAAAAGGAATTAGAGATACTAAAGGAAAAAGTAAAAACTATGGACAAAGAACTGATGAAAAAAGGCAAATCAAATGAAACTCATAAGGAGAAAAATAATAAAAATATGGACATGGCCTTCCTAACGGGATATAATATACAACATAAATCATTAGAAATGATTATAAAAGAACACTGGGGAATTTTACAACAGACAGAATCTTGAAGGATATTATACCACTAAAACCTACATTTATTTATAGAAGGGCACCAAATCTCAGGAATAGACTGGTACACAATGCCCTGGATCCACCAAAACAGATAAAAATATCAAGCCAGCTAAAGGGCTTTTTTAAATGTGGAAAATGTCTCCCATGTAGAGTCAGCAAAAAAAAAAAAATGTAAGAAAAAAACGTATTTCATATCTACAGCCAATTGAACTAAATACAATATAAGAGAGTTTATTACATGTAAAAGTACACATGTAACATATGTGTTAGAGTGCCCATGGCACAAACAATACGAGGGCAGAACCACAAGAGAACTGCATGTAAAGATTCGGGAGCATATAAATAACATCAAGAAAGGTTTTAATAAACATAGCGTTTCCAGACATTTCAGAGACCATCATAACAGGGATCCTACATGTATGACCTTTTATGGCATAGACAAGATTAAAGGGCATTGGCGGGGGGAAAACAAGAAAATCAAAGTCTCCCAAAATGAAACAAAATGGATCTTCCAATTAGATAGTCTCCAACCCATAGGAATGAATATTGATGTAGATTTAAATTGTTTTTTAACTAATTTTTAGAAACATAAATTTTCCTTTGAGCGAATAGCAAATTAAATAGAGACCCTAGTATAAAAAGTCCCTTTACATCCACAGTAAAGCAATATAGGTTTGTTTTATTACAATTTTATTGTCAGAAATTAAAAAAAAAAATATATTTTTTTTTTAATATTTTATCTCTATTGCTTCTCTAAAACAAGCCCTCTTTTAACACATAAAAACATTTTTATATTTTATTTTATGTATTTTTTTTTTATATTCATTTTATTTTTAATTTGTATTCTTTATTTTCCTTTTTTTTTATATAGATCATATATGTAATAAACTAATGAATTTAATGTATATAAGGGTATATTTAAATAGATTATTGCCAGGAGTATAGGGTTATATCAGAAGGCACACAAATTAGTTTATTTTTTAAGACAGCCTTTATAACTTATAGCATATCGCAACTGGTTAACATTGGAATAAATTAAATTCGAAAGAGTGACGGCATAGAGCGTTCAGCAAGAAACATAAAATCCTATTAATTTAAGAAATACATTTTGCAATAGAACGCTATTAATATGGCTCCAGAACACTTGAAATGCAGACTTCGGTCTGCATAATATCATCAAACATGGCCGCGGGTATTATATTTTACAACAGTGGTCTTCGGTCTGCATTATCCCACCAAAAATGGCCGCCAGGACAAGTGCATATAACATGCGGACTTCGGTCTGCAAAACCTTGCCCAAAATGGCCGCCGTCAATGTTAATTACTCAAGTTACGATTTACTATATAAAGGAGATGAGGCAATTGCGGTGCTTGCTCCAGATGACGTCAGAGTGACGAAACACGTAGGGCGGGATCAGCACACGCTTTTGCATCACTTCTGGTCACCAGTCTTTGTGTCAGCAACAAATGCTTTTTTGTATTTCACTAAATGTGAGTACCTTTTTATGATTCTAAGTAATAAATCAGTTAAAACAATATCACACTATTGGAATCCTTTTCTCCTATACCTTATATGGCATTTGGGACAAGAGTGGAAACTATTAACACACCGGGGAATATCCAGCCTTCAGAATGCTGCACAGTGGCAGATACTGTGAATGCTCCATACCCCAAGAGGGGGGGGGGGGATTTCCGGTGAGTGCAGCCACAATAAGAGCACGGATAAAGCACGCATGCTGTGATCACCTTTGCAAAATGAACAATATTGTCTTTCACCAGCACAGAAGCACCTTAATTTTGGATATTTAAAATTTGGGACTGCACATATATTTGTATTATTTTTAATTTTAATTTTTAATTTTAGTTTTAGTTTTAGTTTTCAATTTTTTTCAAAAAGTTCTTTGCACAGAAGCACTTTAAATCAAAAATGGAATCATTTAATAGTTTGTAGAATAAACAAATTTTCTGTGGAGGATTTATTGGTTTAGTACACCAGCACAAAGACATTTATTTTGTTTATTTATATTAGTTTGATAATATATTAATATTTATATGTTTATTTCTTTTGGTCAATATGACACTGTAAAGTTATGTAGTACACACGGCAAGTACATCAACACTTGTATATTCACCAATTAATCTATTTTTGAAACACGGAAACAGAACGGCGCCATATTTACTTTCTTTTCTTTTCAATCATATACTCCACCTAGTGGTAGTAATTAGTAGAGGCAGCAGTTCTTTTTCTTTTTTGTTTTTGGTCAATATTTATTTCCTTTGCGCGGAATCATTCACATTTCCAGAGGTTTATCTAAACTCTCAAGAAAACTATTTTTGCATATACTTATACACTTTTCAATACAGTCACATATTGGTATGTATATTGGACATTGTCTGAACATTGTAATGCTCACTTTGAATTATATGCCTATGTTAAATTTACTCTTACCTATTTTTCAGAATATACCCATTTTTCCTTCCAAAAAAAACCTCTGAAGAAGGGACATCGTCCTGAATCATGTTAGGCCTATGGAGGAATTTGTATTTGGTTTTCAAATTATAGAAAATTTACTATATGCAAATCTTGTTCTGTATGAATATTTTATATAGATTGCTATTATGTTTTTATAAATATGCTTTTTTAAGCAAAAAACTTTTTCTAATAAACAATGATTTTATAAAGTTTTGACCGTTCGTCTTCAAAGTCCTGCTGTACCGGGGGGTTCAAGTGTTCCCTCTTTTTTGAGGGTTCCTTCTATGCTAATGTTTAAAATCAAGGCCAAACAGTTCAATCTTGGTTTGCTGGCTTTTATGTGCTTTGCAGTGAGGAGAAGCTTCCGTCTAGCCACTCTGCCATAGAGCCCAGATCAGTGTAGGGTTGCAGTGATGGTTGTGCTTCTGGAACATTGTCATATCTCCATGCAGGATCTCTGGAGTTCAGTCAGTGTGGCCATTGGATTCTTGTCACCTCTCTTACTAAAGCCTTTCTCCCTCGATTGCTCAGTTTGGCCGGGTGAACAGCTCTTGGAAGAGTCCTGGTTGTGACTTTGGGCCTAAAACGTCTATCTGTCCTCTGCCGTCTCTTAATTCTTGTAGTTAAACCCCTGCATAGTCTCTTTGTCTGTAGTAAATCTAGAATTAACAAGCTGCACTGCTGTAACTTCACAGAGGTCAGACATGGGGGATCTTGAAAGGCAAGCTCTTCAATATGCACTAGTTTGAGCTCACTCCAAAGTTAATAATGGTGAGTGTTACACTTGTACTTTACTTTGGAATGTATATCTTTTCTGGTAGCTGACATATAGCTTACCCCTTCTGTTTGCTACTCTCTGACCTTTCCTCTGCATTGTGGAAGGAAGGTGGTGTTTCGGCCCAGGACCTCATTTTTTATGAAGCAAGTACCCGACTTTCATTGCCGTCCCTGCCCAAAGGTGACAGGAAAGGGATCTCCAGCACACAGCCTGTGATTGGCAGCCTCACCTCTGTTGCTGTGTGAAAGGGGGGTGTCCCCTCCCTTTAATTAACTCTCAGCTCTCCTCACTGAGCTCTTCACAGTGTAATTGCAGCTCCCCACCCTATTTCGGAAGTCTCAGACAAGCTGTATCATTTCTAGACTTTGAATGGCTGTAGAGATGAGAAGACTGCAGATAAACAGATACAACTTATGTAGAAGGATTTGTTTCATCTCTGTGTATCACTAGTCACTTCACTGGCTATATAGGAGGGTTTATGACCACTTTAACAATTAATCACAACAGAAGAAGGAAGCTGTTATATATAGTTGTAGGGGAAAATCCCCTACTGTCTATAAAATTCTAAACCTGCCATATAGGCTATAAGTCTAAAACAGGCAAAAAAGCAAACCCTCAATGGTAAGAGAAAGATTCTATACACACATGGTTAAGATATTCACTACTTTAAGTTAAAATAGTGGTTAAAATGCAGGGGGGGGGGGGATACACATCAAAAGTTACATAGATTTGCCAGGACAGTCCTGTATCTCAAACTTTTAATCTTCATGATGCTGTGCCCAGACTATGTACCTGGGATCATGGGCATGAGCAGGGCCGGACTGGCCAACCGGGATACCGGGATATTTCCCGGTAGGCTGGCTGCATTTATTAAGGCTGAGGCCGCTTTTGCCTCGGCTGGCTGGCTGCCTGTGTCATCAATGTGAAGAGCAGCGGCCGCCGCACTATGTAATGCCTGTGTCACTGTCTCCTCCTCCGATCCGGCGCCGCCCACACTCAACTAAAGTGTAATATATGCCTCTGTGTGTGTGAGGGGGAGGAGCAGGAGAACAGTCCCTTCGTGACTTGTCCTGTGCGGCGCCAGCACCGCCCACTAATCTGAGGAGAATAGAAGTGGCCGGCCGTGCAGCACAACAATTAAGGTACAAAATTCTCTCTCTCTCTCTCTCTCTCTCTCTCTCTCTCTCTCTCCCCCTCCCTCCCTCTCCCCCTCCCTTCCTCCCTCTCTCTCTCTCTCTCTCTCTCTCTCCCTCTCCCCATTAAATTACAGCCACTGTGCCCATAAATTACAGCCACTGTGCCCATAAATTACAGCCACTGTGCCCATTAAACGCAGCCACTGTGCCCATTAAACGCAGCCACTGTGCCCATTAAACGCAGCCACTGTGCCCATCAAACGCAGCCACTGTGCCCATCAAACGCAGCCACTGTGCCATCAAATGCAGCCACTGTGCCATCAAACGCAGCCACTGTACCCATCAATTGCAGCCACTGTGCCCATTAAACACAACCACTGTGCCATCAAGCGCCACCACTGTGCCCATCAAGCGCCGCCACTGTGCCCATTAAACGCCGCCACTGTGCCCATCAAACGCCGCCACTGTGCCCATCAAACTCAGCTACTGTGCCCATCAAACGCAGCCACTGTAACCATCAATTGCCGCCCTCTCTCTCTCTCATCAAACGCAGCCACTGTTGTACCCATCGATTACAGCCACTGTGCCCATAAATTCCAGCCACTGTACCATCAAATGCAGCCACTGTACCCATCGATTACAGCCACTGTGCCCATTAAACGCAGCCACTGTGCCCATAAATTACAGCCACTGTGCCCATAAATTACAGCCACTGTGCCCATTAAACGCAGCCACTGTGCCATCAAGCCCAGCCACTGTACCCATAAATTGCCACCACTGTGCCCATTAAACACAGCCACTGTGCCCATCAAACGCAGCCACTGTACCCATAAATTCCCACCACTGTGCCCATTAAACGCAGCCACTGTGCCCATAAATTCCCGCCACTGTGCCCATAAATTCCCGCCACTGTGCCCATCAAACACAGCCACTGTGTCATCAAACGCAGCCACTGTGCCCATCAAACGCAGCCACTGTTCCCATAAATTCCCAACACTGTGCCCATTAAACGCAGCCACTGTGCCCATAAATTCCCACCACTGTGCCCATAAATTCCCGCCACTGTGCCCATCAAACACAGCCACTGTGCCATCAAACGCAGCCATTGTACCCATTAAACACAGCCACTGTGCAATCAAGCGCAGCCACTGTACCCATAAATTGCCACCACTGTGCCCATTAAACGCAGCCACTGTGCCCATAAATTCCCACCACTGTGCCCATCAAACACAGCCACTGTACCCATAAATTGCCACCACTGTGCCCATTAAACGCAGCCACTGTGCCCATAAATTGCCACCACTGTGCCCATTAAACACAGCCACTGTGCCCATCAAACACAGCCACTGTACCCATAAATTCCCACCACTGTGCCCATTAAACGCAGCCACTGTGCCCATCAAACGCAGCCACTGTGCCCATCAAACACAGCCACTGTGCCCATCAATTGCCGCCAGTTTTCCCCATCAATTGCCGCCAGTTTTCCCCATCAATTGCCGCCAGTTTTCCCCATCAATTGCCGCCAGTTTGCCCCATCAATTCCTGCCAGTGTCCCCCCCGCCCGGCACTTACCTGTGTCAGGTCAGCTCGTTGCTCCACACTCCCTCCGATCACAGTGCCTGTCGCTTCAGCCAATCAGGTGATAGGTAACCAGACCCAGTGCACCTGATTGGCTGAGAGGCGGGTCAGTGTTAGGAAATCAAATAAATCGCTTCCCTAACACAACACTGTGTAAGCAGCGAACGCACAGCAGTGTGTATGTATATATATATATATATATATATATATATATATATATAGCCCTATGTGCTTTTATATGTGTCTTATCTATATATAATGCACTCTTTAAATGTGCTTTAAAATGCATGGTTTTCCATTTTATGAACAAGAAAATAATGACGTTATGCTGTTGGGCTGGTATAATAATGCTATGGGGCTGGTATGACATTTTTTCCAGGGCTGGTTTTCATACCCAGTCCGGCCCTGGGCATGAGTGGGGGATTCTGCCATAATTAGGGGCTGAAAGTGGACACACTTGTTAAGTAGGGATGAGCTGAACACCCCTCGGTTTGGTTCGCAGCAGAACATGCGAACAGCCAAAAAATTTGTTCGAACACGCGAATACCGTTAAAGTCTATGGGACACGAACATGAATAATCAAAAGTGCTCATTTTAAAGACTTATATGCAAGATATTGTCAAAAAATGTATTTGGGGACCTGGGTCCTGCCCCAGGGGACATGTATCAATGCAAAAAAAGTTTTAAAAACGGCAGTTTTTTCCGGAGCAGTAATTTTAATAATACTTAAAGTGAAACAATAAACGTGAAATATTCCTTTAAATTTCGTACCTGGGGGGTGTCTATAGTATGCCTGTAAAGTGGCGCATGTTTCCCATGTTTAGAACAGTCCCTGCACAAAATTACATTTCTAAAGGATAAAAAGTAATTTAAAACTACTCACGGCTATAATGAATTGTCAGTCCCGGCAATACAGATAAAAGAAGTCATTAAAAAAATGGCATGGGATCCCCCCAGTCCATTATCAGTCCCTTTGGGTCTGGTATGAATATTAAGGGGAACCCCGAACCAAAACTTTAAAAAGAAAATAGCGTGGGGGTCCCCCTTAAAATCCATACCAGACCCTTCAGGTCTGTTACAGATTTTAAGGGGAACCCTGTGCCAAAATAAAAAAAATGGTGTGGGGGTCCCTCCAAAAATCCGTACCAGACCCTTATCCCAGCACGCAACCTAGCAGGCTGCAGGAAAAGAGGGGGGATGAGAGAGCGCCCCCCTCCTGAACTGTACCAAGCCACATGCCCTAAACATGGGGAGGGTGCTTTGGGGTAGCCCCCCAATGCACCTTGTCCCCATGTTGATGGGGACAAAGGCCTCATCCCCACAACCCTTGCCCAGTGGTTGTGGGGGTCTGCGGGCGGGGGCTTATCGTAATCTAGAAGCCCCCTTTAACAAGGGGACCCCCAGATCCCGGCCTCCCCCCCTGTGTGAAATGGTAACGGGGTACAAATGTACCCTACCATTTCACAAAAAAAGTGTCAAAATAGTAAAAATGACAAGACATGGCTTGGAACAAGTCCTTTTTTTTAAAAATACAAAAATAAAAATGTCCCACAAAGTCTTCTCCTTCTCTTGCTCTGCCGACGGACCAAAAAATAAAAACACCCCAAATTGTTTGCTATTCGGCGAACAGGCGAACACCACATGTTCGAGTCAAACTTACATTCGACTTTAACATCTGGTTCATCCCTACTGTTAAGTGTGAGAGCTACAGTATGTATTACACATACATAGTGAGGCTCCTGGTGCTGCTTGCGTTCCAATCCCCAGTCCTACCTAAGTCAGCTCTCTACTTTTTTTGTTGCATCTTCTGCAGCATGTCCATGATCAGTTTTTAATGTGTCTTGCTGTACCAGTTGTGTGTTGACAAGCCAGGGCCCCCAGATCCACCTGACAGGATAAGTAAATTGGTGGAAAAGGGCATGCAGTGGATCTAAGTTTGGATATGGAGTTTGCGTTCAAACCATTATCACCTTTGTCACTATTAGTTTTAATTGTCAAAATGTATTAAAATGCAGGAAATATGTTATCAAGCCATTTCAGTGAAATTGTGTGCAGGTTCTTCCTCTGTAGTCAAAGCCTTATAGTTAACACTCACTGACCAAAGCTACCAAATTATATTCCTGCCAATGAAATTGAATGTATCTGCTAGGTGAACTTGATCATCAGTTTCAATGGTCATCCAGTGAGAATATGCCCAATTCTGCAAAATATAGCCATTTCCATTAGAACTATGCATTGCGTTAGTTAATTACATGGTGATAATAAAACGTCTGAAATAAAATATACATGTAGTGCTCATCCCCTAAGGAGCTGCTAGAAATAAGGTGTCCCTTACCAGTAGGAGGCTCCCAGCCCAGGTACCAGTTTCAGGGCACACCGACAAAACTCAGGTTCAGTCTGAGGGGTGTCTTTTTGAAGATTTATTGCAGTACTTGAACACAGGCGGGTAGAGAGATGAGGGTGCAGGATACACCAAAACACGCAGTCATTAGAAGACAGATTCTCAGGCAAATTCCTTAAGTAGTGACCTTAAGTATCACTGGAGGTAGAGTGGACAGTCAGTTAGTCTGAGGCTCTAAGAGCAGTCACCATCCTTGTAGCAACCTCTGATGACTAACCCTCAAAGCACATTCACATCTGGAACTTCAGGCAAAGGGTCCTACTCACAATGTCCAGAGACAGCTCCAGACCTGCTTCTCTGTGAAACTCTTCAGTGAAAGGGCTCCCTATTCCAGGGGAGCTTCATATGCAGTGTCTTCCAGCAAGTTTCTTTAAGTCCAAGTTCCTCCCAAGGCCCTCATCCAAGCACATGCTGTGACCTAACTGCTCCTTTGTAATACACAGGCTGTGTCCCATGGGCAGATGCCCCAGGAAAAGAGACCTCCCCAAAACATTTATTTTCTCCCCAGTTGCCTTCAGGTGCCCCTTCCAAGGATTGGCTGAGGTCAGATAAATTTTCATAACCCAGTGGCTGACCTTCGTACTCTATTTTTGAAAGATTCTTCCAAGGGCAGGGTGGAGCAATAAACCCCCAGGTTTAGGTATAGATCTAACCAGACCTAGAAAATAAATTGCTGCTCAACAGAGCCAAAAACTAAATTAATCCAGCCTAGAGCAAAGTGCTACATACATTATTTTAGCAGTTGAAATTTTTGTTTTGTAAATGTAATATAGCTGTGACAGATCAGGCATGCAGCTAAAAAGTGTTGCACATCACTAAGCTCAGTTGTACATGTGCTTACCATAGCTTTGTCATTATTTCAAAAAAAAGAATATCATGACACTTGAATAACAAAGGGTTATATTCTGTTTATAAGAACATTTTTATCCCCTGGATAATACATAAATACTGGATTTTCTTACGATCACACGTAACACACAACTGACAGCTTTCAAATGACCTTTGCTACTGCCTGCAACTATTTATAATGCTGCTCTGCACACAATGAGTTCTGATGCTCACATTTCAATTTCTATTTCATCTCCACTACATGTATTATAAAGAAACGCTTTAAGTGTCATTAGAATGACTTTTCATCACAAGAGCAAAGCAAAGATGACAATCATATAGGATAGCTCATCATAAGTGCAATGGTTGTTTTAAAATAAATTTTGTTAAAGGAGTATAACCCTACGACTACAAGACCATAATACATTCAGAACAATCTAGTTGTAATATTTATTACACTCATACAGTAGGTATGTGCAGCCTATTGCATTAGGGTGTGCACCTCAAAACTAAAACACATATATATATATATATATATATATACACAGTGCCTTGCAAAAGTATTCACCCCCCCCCCCTGGCTTTTTACCTATTTTGTTACATTACAGCCTTTAGTTCAATGTTTTTTTAATCTGAATTGTCTGTGATGGATCAGAACACAATAGTCTAAGTTGGTGAAGTAAAATTAGAAAAATATATACATAAAACTATTTTTCAGAAATAAAAACTGATAATTGGCATGTGCGTATGTATTCACCCCCTTTGTTATGAAGCCCATAAAAATCTCTGGTGCAACCAATAACCTTCAGAAGTCACATAATTAGTGAAATGATGTCCACCTGTGTGCAATCTTAGTGTCATGTGATCTGTCATTACATATACACACCTTTTTGAAAGGCCCCAGAGGCTGCAACACCTAAGCAAGAGGCACCACTAACCAAACACTGCCATGAAGACCAAGGAACTCTCCAACCAAGTAAGGGAAAATGTTGTTGAGAAGTACGGGTTAGGTTATAAAAAAATATCCAAATCTTTGATGATCCCTAGGAGCACCATCAAATCTATCATAACCAAATAGAAAGAACATGGCACAACAGCGAACCTGCCAAGAGACGCACACCAAAACTCACGGACCGGGTAAGGAGGGCATAAAATAGAGAGGCAGCACAGAGACCTAAGGTAACCCTGGAGGAACTGCAGAGTTCCACAGCAGAGACTGGAGTATCTGTACCTAGGATGACAATAAGCCATACGCTCCATAGAGTTGGGCTTTATGGCAGAGTGGCCAGAACAAAGCCATTACTTTCAGCAAAAAACAAAATGGCACGTTTTGAATTTGCGAAAAGGCATGTGGGAGACTCCCAAAATGTATGGAGGAAGGTGCTCTGGTCTGATGAGACTAAAATTGAACTTTTTTGGGCATCAAAAGAAAACGCTATGTCTGGTGCAAACCCAACACATCACATCACCCAAAGAACACCATCCCCACAGTGAAACATGGTGGTGGCAGCATCATGCTGTGGGGATGTTTTCAGCAGTCGAGACTGGAAAATTGGTCAGGGTTGAGGGAAAAATAGATGGTGCTAAATACAGGGATATTCTTGAGCAAAACCTGTACCACTCTGTGTGTGATTTGAGGCTAGGACGGAGGTTCACCTTCCAGCAGGACAATGACCCCAAACACACTGCTAAGGCAACACTTGAGTGGTTTAAGGGGAAACATGTAAATGTGTTGGAATGGCCTAGTCAAAGCCCAGACCTCAATCCAATAGAAAATCTGTGGTCAGACTTAAAGATTGCTGTTCACAAGCGCTTTGCAGTTTTGCAAGGAGGAATGGACAAAAATCCCAGTGGTAAGATGTGGCAAGCTCATAGAGACTTATCCAAAGTGACTTGGGGATGTGATAGCCACAAAAGGTGGCTCTCCAAAGTATTGACTTTAGGGGTGAATACTTATGCACATTGACTTTTTCTGTTATTTTGTCCTGTTATTTTGTCCACAATAAAGAAAAAAAAATCTTCAAAGTTGTGGTCATGTTCTGTAAATTAAATGATGCAAATCCTCAAACAATCCATGTTAATTCCAGGTTGTGAGGCAACAAAACATGAAAAATGCCAGGGGGGGGGGGTGAATACTTTTGCAAGGCACTGTGTATGTATATATATATATATATATATATATATATATATACGCATTCACACACACACACATTATATTGTAAAAAGTTCTGGGACACCTGCCTTTAAACGCACATGAACTTTAATGGCACCCCCATCTTAGTCCGTAGGGTTCAATATTGAGTTGGCCCACCCTTTGCAGCTATAACAGCTTCAACTCTTCTCGGAAGGCTGTCCACAAGGTGTAGAAGTGTGTCTTTGGGAATGTTTGACCATTCTTCCAGAAGCACATTTGTGAGGTCAGGCACTGATGTTGAACGAAAAGGCCTGGCTCGCAATCTCTGCTCTAATTCATCCCAAAGGTGTTCTATCGGGTTGAGGTCAGGACTCTGTGTGGGCCAGTCAAGTTCCTCCACCCCAAACTCGCTCATCCATGTCTTTATGGACCTTGCTTTGTGCACTGGTCCAAATCATTTTGTGGAGGGGGTTGGGGGGTTATGGTGTGGGGTTGTTTTTTTTAGGGGTTGGGCTAGGTCCCTTAGTTCCAGTGAAGGGAACTCTTAAGATGTCAGCATACCAAGACATTTTGGACAATTTCATGCTCCAAACTTTGTGGGAACAGTTTGGGGATGGCCCCTTCCTTTTCCAACATGACTACCCACCAGTGCACAAAGCACTTTTTTTGTGGTGTGGAAACACGTAACAGTGCTTAGCGGCAAGTCTTTTACTGACACTTTTTTATTTTACCACCAGTAGTTAATTTTAAACAGTAGTGTGGTGATTACCTATTATAGTAAAGATTGGCATGTGACAATAATAAACATCAACAGATTTCAGTTGTGCCCCACCTGCCCCCCCCCCCATGGACAATGTGCCTGGATGCTGAGTTCATCTCCCCATTTCTTCACTCAGTGCACTGATGGGCACTGATTGGCACTGATAAGCAGCACTGATTGGCACTGATAGGAAGCACTGTTGGGCACTGATGGGCCCTGATTGGCACTGATAAATGGTACTGATTAGCAGCACTGCTGGACACTGATAGGTGACACTGATTGGCAAAAATGATGGGCACTAATAGCTGCCCCTGATTGACACTGATAGTCAGCACTGATGAGCACTGATTGGCAGCACTGATAGGCTGCACTGTTGGGCACTGATGGGCCCTGATTGGCACTGATAGGTGGTACTGATTAGCAGCACTGATGGGCAGCACTGATGGGCACTGATAGGTGACACTGATTGGCACTGATTGGCAGCACTGATAGGCAGCACTGATTGTTAGTATTGATTGGCACTGATTGGCAGCACTAATGGGCACTGTTAGGCACTCATTGGTGGCACTGTTAGGCACTCATTGGTGGCACTGTTAGGCAGCATTTATTGCCACTGATTGGCAGTACTGATTGAAAGCACTGATTGGTACGGATAGGCAGAACTGATAGGCACTGATTGGCAGCAGTGATATGCGACACTGTTTGGCACTGATAGGCCCTGATTGATACTGATAGGCAGCACTGATGGGCACTAATAGGCTGCACTGATTGGCAGCATTGATGGGCACTAATTGATAGCATTGATAGGTGGCACTGATTGGAACTACTGATTGACACTGATAGGCAGCACTGATTGGCACTGATAGGCAGCACTGATGGGCACTGATAGGCAGCACTGATAGGCTCTGATTGGCAGCACCTATGGGCACTGATTGGCACTGATGGGCTCTGATTGGCAGCACTTATGGGCACCGATTGGCACTGATAGGCAGCACTGATGGGCACTGATAGGCAGCTCTGATGGGCTCTGATTGGCAGCATGTATGGGCACTGATTGGCACTGATAGGCAGCACTGATTGGCACTTATTTGGCAGCACTGATGGGTTCTGATAGGCAGCACTGATGGGCTCTGATTGGCAGCACTGATGGGCTCTGATGGGCAGCAATTATGGGCACTGATTGGCAGCGATAGACAGCAATTATGGGCACTGATTGGCAGCGATAGACAGCACTGATGAGCAGCACTGATAGGCACTGATAGACAGCACTGATGGGCTCTGATTGTCAGCACTTATGGGCACTGATTGACACTGATAGACGACACTGATGGGCACTAATGGGCAGCACTGATGGGCACTGATTGGCAGCACAGATTAGCACTTATTGGCAACATTAATTGGCAATGACAAGAGAGAGGGGAGTTTCACATGCAGCAGATAGGGAGACTTGCAAGAGCCACTCAGTGTGTGAAACTGTCAGTTAATGTAACTGCATGCAGGGAGAAAGACCACCCGTCACAACTCAGCCGCAATATCGGGGATGGGTGGGACCGAGCAGCTATCAAACACCAGCCAATAATAGGGCTGCTTAAGAAAGGGGGTGGAGCCACATAAATGTAGTGGGCCGCCCAGACCTTATCCCATTAGCTGGTGTTTGATAGCTGTTCGTCCTGCCAACCCCCGACATCACTGCTGAGTTGTAACAGCTGGTCTCTCTTCCTGCAAGAAGTTACATTACCTAACAATTTCACACACTAAGCGGCTCTCGTAAGCCTCATGATCTGCAGCATGTGAAACTGTTTCACAGGTAGTGCAGGCTACACACTCCTTGGATGCAGCATTTCAGGGCAGATCTCGGGAGACAGCTTGGGGTGATTAGGGTGTGTCCAGGCACGCCTATGATCACACTATATAACCACTTCAAGTAGATCTAAACCCAGTCACTAATCTCAGTAAATTTGTAATAGGAACAGGAGCCGCTGGTCACCGCACAACTACTGAAGAGCAGGCCGTTTCTTCAGTGCGCATGTGCTGATGACGTCGGCACATGTGGATACAGTGAATATCTCCTAAACTATGCAACTTTTGGAGATATTCATGGTACCTACAGGTAAGCCTTATTTTAGGCTTATCTGTAGTGAACAGTGGTGAAACAGGGTTTGCAACCACTTTAACAGGAGAAATAATGAAGTCAATGGCTTTACAAACAGGCAGTAGACAGAGCATGTGCACTGAGAGGGGCAACGCAACTGCCAGAAAATTGGCTAAGAGAGCATTGCCACTAGGGATGAGCCGAACACCCCCCGGTTCGGTTCGCACCAGAACCCGCGAACGGACCGCAAGTTCGCACGAACGTTAGAACCCCATTGACGTCTATGGGACTCGAACGTTCGAAATCAAAAGTGCTCATTTTAAAGGCTAATTTGCATGGTATTGTCCTAAAAAGGGTTTGGGGACCCGGGTCCTACCCCAGGGGACATGTATCAATGCAAAAAAAACTTTTAAAAACGGCCGTTTTTTCGGGAGCAGTGATTTTAATGATGCTTAAAGTAAAAAAAAAAAAGTGAAATATTCCTTTAAATATCGTACCTGGGGGGTGTCTATAGTATGCCTGTAAAGTGACGCGTGTTTCCCATGTTTAGAACAGTCCCTGCACCAAATGTCATTTTTAAAGGAAAAAATCTCATTTAAAACTGCTTGCGGGTTTAATGTCATGTCGGGTCATGGCAATATGGATGAAAATCAGTGAGACAAACGGCATGGGTACCCCCCAGTCCATTACCAGGCCCTTTGGGTCTTGTATGGATATTAAGGGGAACCCCGCACCCAAATTAAAATAAGGAAAGGTCCCTATATACTCTGAACAGCAGTATACAGGCGGTGCAAACAAGACAGGGACTGTAGGTTTGTTGTTAAGTAGAATCTGTTTGTAATTTTGAACATTTTTAATGTGTTTAGCTCCAGCCAAAAAATCTTTTCTAAGCTTTTTGGAAAACATAGGGAAGGGTTATCACCCCTGTGACATTTGTTTTGCGTCTTTCCTCCTCTTCAGAAGATTTCACCTCACTTTTTTGTCCCAATGAAAAATGTTTTTTGAAAATTTGGGTTTTTTTGTGGAACAAGGATTGGAAAGCATCAGTGGAAAGGAAAA
Organism: Lithobates clamitans; assembly: GCA_037952925.1. Taxonomy (NCBI): domain Eukaryota; kingdom Metazoa; phylum Chordata; class Amphibia; order Anura; family Ranidae; genus Lithobates; species Lithobates clamitans. The sequence goes on from JBBGZY010000088.1 coordinate 2,249,967, forward strand.
ATTGTTTTCCCATATTAACTCTTACAGGAGAGAATTTCCCTTCCTTAGGGGTAGATTTCATCTCACTTCCTGTTGTCTCCTTCCGTTTGCAAGTAGGAGTCGTTTGTAAGTTAGATGTTTGAAAGTAGGGTCCTGCCCTATATACTCAGCAGAAATTTGGGCCTTAGGTGTTGCTGTGGCCAAAACACTGTAAGCCCTCACAGGGCCCTGCTGTGAAATATTAGATCAAGAATTGTAATTACATGCCCCTGTTGAACTGGAGCTGAAAAATTAGGCCTTAGGCACTGGTGCTGGTGCCACAACACTGCAACCCCTCACAGACACTCTAGTTGGAACGCAGGAACGAGCCCTGCTGCAAAGTATTGCATCAAAAATTGTAATTACACGCCCCTGTTAGACAGGGGCAGAAAAATTGGGTCTTAGGCACTGGTGCTGGTGCCACAACACTGCAACCCCTCACAGACACTCTAGTTGAAACGCAGGAACAAGCCCTGCTGCAAAGTATTGCATCAAAAATTGTAATTACACGCCCCTGTTAGACAGGGGCTGAAAAATTGGGTCTTAGGCACTGGTGCTGGTGCCACAACACTGCAACCCCTCACAGACACTCTAGTTGAAACGCAGGAACAAGCCCTGCTGCAAAGTATTGCATCAAAAATTGTAATTACACGCCCCTGTTAGACAGGGGCTGAAAAATTGGGTCTTAGGCACTGGTGCTGGTGCCACAACACTGCAACCCCTCACAGACACTCTAGTTGGAATGCAGGAACGAGCCCTGCTGCAAAGTATTACATCAAAAATTGTAATTACACGCCCCTGTTAAACAGGGGCTGAAAAATTGTGCCTTAGGCACTGGTGGTGGCGCCCAGAACCAAAAATGTTCTTACAAGCTATCAGCGTGATGATTGAGGAGGAAGAGGATAATTACTCAGGGATAGTCACTCAGCATCAGCATAGGCAGTCTTTGAAGGGATCTGAGATTTCAAAAAAAATTATTCGGTTACATCTGCATCAGGTGCTTGGTAGCTGGTGGTGATCCAAGACTGATTCATTTTTATGAAGGTCAGCCGATCGACCGAGTCGGTGGACAGACGCACCCTGTGATCGGTTACCACGCCTCCAGCAGCACTGAATGTGCGTTCCGAAAGAACGCTGGATGCAGGACAGGCCAGTAGCTCAATTGCATACTGTGCAAGCTCTGGCCAGTGATCCATCCTCAAGACCCAGTAACCCAGAGGATTTTCGGTGGGAAAGGTGTCCAAGTCTGATCTTGCCCCTAGGTATTCCTGCACCATGTAAAACAGACGCTGGCGATGGTTGCTGGAACCGATCATACCTTGGGGCTGCGGACCAAAAAATTGTCTGAACGCATCGGTCAGACGGCCACCTTCTCCACCGCTCCTTCTTTGACTGACCGAAGCCTCAGCAACACGTTGTCCAGAAACAGGAGTTTGTAACCTCCCAGTCTCTGGGAACGCGTTGCACAGACCTTTCTGCAAGGCCTCCCGAAGATGTTTCATCCTCTGCTCCCTCTGCGATGGCAAGATAAGGTCCGCAACCTTACCCTTGTAACGTGGATCAAGGAGGGTTGCCAGCCAGTATTGGTCCTTCTCCTTGATACCACGAATACGAGGATCCTTACGCAGGCTTTGCAGGATCAGGGAGGCCATGCAGCGTAGGTTTGCTGAGGCATTCGGTCCGGAGTCCTCTGGGTCACTAAGGACAACAACGTCCGCAGCCACCTCCTCCCAGCCACGTACAAGTCCATGTGTTCCTTGGGACTGATCCCTTAAAGACTGCTGATGCTGAGTGCCAGGCTCCACCTCCATACTGACACAATCTTCCTCCTCCTCCTCCTCCTCCTCCTCGTCCTCTTCCTGTGTGATCGGCGGGCACGCAGGAACACTGTCTGGATAAAGGGGGCCTTGAGAGCTAAGGAAGTCCTCCTCTTCCTGCCTCTGTTCTGCCTCAAGTGCCCTGTCCATTATTCCACGCAGCGTGTGCTCCAACAGGTGGACAAGGGGGACAGTGTCACTGATGCATGCACTGTCAGTGCTCACCATCCTCGTGGCCTCCTCGAATGGTGACAGGACAGTGCATGCATCCCTGATCATGGCCCACTGGCGTGGGGAAAAAAAACCAAGGTCCCCTGACCCTGTCCTGGTGCCATAGTCGCACAGGTACTCATTGATGGCCCTCTGCTGCGTGTGCAGCCGCTGCAGCATGGCCAACGTCGAGTTCCACCTGGTGGGCATGTCACAGATTAGGCGGTTCTTGGGCAGGTTAAACTCCTTTTGGAGGTCCGTCAGCCGAGCACTGGCATTATATGACCGGCGGAAATGCACAGAGACTTTCCTGGCCTGCCTCAGGACATCCTGTAAGCCCGGGTACCTGCCCAAGAACCGCTGCACCACCAAGTTAAGGACGTGAGCCAAACAGGGCACATGGGTCAGTTGTCCCTGTCGGAGGGCAGAGAGGAGGTTGGTGCCATTGTCGCAAACCACCATTCCTGCCTTAAGTTGGCGTGGCGTCAACCACCTCTGAACCTGCCCCTGCAGAGCTGACAGAACCTCTGCCCCAGTGTGGCTCCTGTCCCCCAAGCACACCAGCTCAAGCACCGCATGGCATCTTTTGGCCTGCGTACTTGCGTAGCCCCTTGAACGCCTACGGAGCACCGCTGGTTCCGAGGAAGAGGCCATGGAGGAAGAAGAAGAGGAGGGGGTGGAGGAGAGAGGTGTGTCACAATCAGCATTTTGGAGGCGTGGTGGCGGAACAACCTCCAACACTACTGCACCTTGTCCTGCATCCTTCCCAGCTGCCAGCAGAGTCACCCAATGCGCCGTGAAACTTAAGTAACGTCCCTGTCCATGCCTGCTGGACCATGAGTCAGCGGTAATATGCACCTTACCGCTGACCGCCCTGTCCAGCGAGGCATGGACATTGCCTTCCACATGCCGGTAGAGAGCCGGAATCGCCTTCCGTGAGAAAAAGTGGCGTTTGGGTACCTGCCACTGAGGAACCGCACATTCCACAAACTCACGGAAGGGGGCAGAGTCTACCAACTGAAAAGGCAGCAGTTGAAGTGCTAGCAATTTTGCCAAGCTAGCATTCAACCGCTGGGCATGTGGATGGCTGGGAGCAAACTTCTTTCGGCGGTGCAGCAGCTGGGGCAGGGAAATTTGCCTGGTACAATCTGACGTCGGTGTACCAAAAGCAGATTGCCCATAAGTACTTGGCTGTGACACACCTAATTCTACACCTTCATTCCTCTCACTGCAGGTCGCAGAGAGGACTGAAGGTCTAGTGGGGTTGGAAATCTCAGCTGATGAGGAGCAAGGAGAGATCGTCTTTGTTCTTTGGTGTGGGTCTTTTAGATACGCTTGCCAACGAACTGCATGGCAGGTCAACATATGTCTGGTCAAGCATGTGGTACCCAAGCGGGAGATGTTTTGGCCACGCGAGATACGCTTGAGACATATATTGCAAATAGCAGCGGTGCGATCTGATGCACTCGTCTCAAAAAAGGCCCACACCAAAGAACTTTTTGAATAACGCGCAGAGACTGCAGCGCCCTGCACATGTGGAGCTTTGGGGTGTGATGCAGTCAATGTGCTGCCCTTAGGCTGGCCCCTGGAGGGCATCCTGCCTAGTTGGTGATGTGCCACCTCCTCCTCCTCCTCCTCCTCCTCCTCCTCCTCTCTCCTATCAGGCACCCACGTTGAGTCAGTGACCTCATCATCCCCTCCCTCCTCATCACTGGAGCAAACCTGGCAGTATGCTGCAGCAGGGGGAGCATGACTGCCAGATTGCTGTCCTTCTTGGGCACCCCCTCTGTCCGTGCTCATGTTACTGCCTTCATTGAGCTCAGTATCATCATCAGAGCCTTCCAAACGCTGGGCATCCTCCTGGAGCATGTACCCAACACTGTGGTCAAACAGTTCGAGGGAATCCTCATGAGGACATGGTGGAGCTAGGGAAGGAGTCACTGATGACATTGAGCTGAGGGAAGAGGCCGCTGCTTTGCCAGACAAAGCACCCTGGGCATGGGTGAGAGAGGATGAGGAGGATGAGGACGGCTTGGTCATCCACTCGACCAAGTCTTCCGCATGTTGCGGCTCAACACGGCCAGCTGCCGAAAAAAAGGCCAAGCGTGTCCCATGGCCACGTGCTGATGAGGATGCACCGTCTCCACGACCAGCACTAGACACAGAGCCTGCTTGCCCTCTCTTATTGGCTTGTGACTGTCTGCCTCTCCTTCTTGGCCTTCCAGACATACTAATGGCCTGTAGCTGCACTAAGCTGGGATAGAACACCTGTAATTTTCTTCAGGTAGCTTTATATACTGTAACCAGACAAGCCTGCCTGTCAGTAGGAAGATAACAGGAACGGATCTAGCTGAACACTGTGAGCAGGACGTACTGCACTAAATGTATATAGCAGGAACGGATCTAGCTGAACACTGTGAGCAGGACGCACTGCACTGAATGTAAATAGCAGGAACGGATCTAGCTGAACACTGTGAGCAGGACGCACTGCACTGAATGTAAACAGCAGGAACGGATGTAGCTAAACACTGTGAGCAGGACGCACTGCACTGAATGTAAATAGCAGGAACGGATCTAGCTGAACACTGTGAGCAGGACGCACTGCACTGAATGTAAATAGCAGGAACGGATCTAGCTGAACACTGTGAGCAGCACGCACTGCACTGAATGTAAATAGCAGGAACGGATCTAGCTGAACACTGTGAGCAGGACGCACTGCACTGAATGTAAATAGCAGGAACGGATCTAGCTGAACACTGTGAGCAGGACGCACTGCACTGAATGTAAACAGCAGGAACGGATGTAGCTAAACACTGTGAGCAGGACGCACTGCACTGAATGTAAATAGCAGGAACGGATCTAGCTGAACACTGTGAGCAGGACGCACTGCACTGAATGTAAATAGCAGGAACGGATCTAGCTGAACACTGTGAGCAGGACGCACTGCACTGAATGTAAATAGCAGGAACGGATCTAGCTGAACACTGTGAGCAGGACGCACTGCACTGAATGTAAACAGCAGGAACGGATGTAGCTAAACACTGTGAGCAGGACGCACTGCACTGAATGTAAATAACAGGAACGGATCTAGCTGAACACTGTGAGCAGGACACACTGTACTAAATGTAAATAGTCTAGCTGCCTGACCGTGGTACTAATAGGATCAAAAAGAACACCTGTAATTTTCTTCAGGTAGCTTTATATACTGTAACCAGACAAGCCTGCCTGTCAGTAGGAAGATAACAGGAACGGATCTAGCTGAACACTGTGAGCAGGACGTACTGCACTGAATGTAAATAGCAGCAACGGATCTAGCTGAACACTGTGAGCAGGACGCACTGCACTGAATGTAAATAGCAGGAACGGATCTAGCTGAACACTGTGAGCAGGACGCACTGCACTGAATGTAAATAGCAGGAACGGATCTAGCTGAACACTGTGAGCAGCACGCACTGCACTGAATGTAAATAGCAGGAACGGATCTAGCTGAACACTGTGAGCAGGACGCACTGCACTGAATGTAAATAGCAGGAACGGATCTAGCTGAACACTGTGAGCAGGACGCACTGCACTGAATGTAAATAGCAGGAACGGATCTAGCTGAACACTGTGAGCAGGACGCACTGCACTGAATGTAAATAACAGGAACGGATCTAGCTGAACACTGTGAGCAGGACACACTGTACTAAATGTAAATAGTCTAGCTGCCTGACCGTGGTACTAATAGGATCAAAAAGAACACCTGTAATTTTCTTCAGGTAGCTTTATATACTGTAACCAGACAAGCCTGCCTGTCAGTAGGAAGATAACAGGAACGGATCTAGCTGAACACTGTGAGCAGGACGTACTGCACTAAATGTATATAGCAGGAACGGATCTAGCTGAACACTGTGAGCAGGACGCACTGCACTGAATGTAAATAGCAGCAACGGATCTAGCTGAACACTGTGAGCAGGACGCACTGCACTGAATGTAAATAGCAGGAACGGATCTAGCTGAACACTGTGAGCAGCACGCACTGCACTGAATGTAAATAGCAGGAACGGATCTAGCTGAACACTGTGAGCAGGACGCACTGCACTGAATGTAAATAGCAGGAACGGATCTAGCTGAACACTGTGAGCAGGACGCACTGCACTAAATGTAAATACCAGGAACGGATCTAGCTGAACACTGTGAGCAGGACGCACTGCACTGAATGTAAATAGCAGGAACGGATCTAGCTGAACACTGTGAGCAGGACGCACTGCACTGAATGTAAATAGCAGGAACGGATCTAGCTGAACACTGTGAGCAGCACGCACTGCACTGAATGTAAATAGCAGGAACGGATCTAGCTGAACACTGTGAGCAGGAAGCACTGTACTGAATGTAAATAGCAGGAACGGATCTAGCTGAACACTGTGAGCAGGACACACTGCACTGAATGTAAATAGTCTAGATAGAAGATAACAGGAACGGATCTAGCTAAACTGAATACAGTGTATATATATATATGCAACACCTGGGATGCATATATATACACAATACACTGTAAGTGCAGCTAACTGACTGACTGTTCTGCCTAATCTATCTAACTCAAATCAAATGACACTGTCTCTCTCTCTCTCTATCGCTCAGCACACCGGAACACACACTACACAGGGCCGCCGTGCAGGCGGCCTTATATAGTGTGGGGTGTGTACTAAATCCCCTGAGCCATAATTGGCCAAAGCCACCCTGGCTTTGGCCAATTACAGCTCTCTCTACTGACGGCGCTGTGATTGGCCAAGCATGCGGGTCATAGTGCATGCTTGGCCAATCATCAGCCAGCAATGCACTGCGATGCCGCAGTGAATTATGGGCCGTGACGCGCCACACGAATTTGGCGCGAACGGCCCATATCGTTCGCAATTCGACGGACGGTCGAACAGCCGATGTTCGAGTCGAACATGGGTTCGACTCGAACACGAAGCTCATCCCTAATTGCCACTAGACATGTGCAATTCGTTTAGTTCCGAATTCATTTAAAAATCGTAGACAAATACGTTCATTCAGAAATATCAGAATCTCTGCATGTTTCCAAATATTCGGAAATTCGAAAATTAGGAAATTTGGAAATTCGAAAATTAGGAAATTCGAGAATTCTAAATTTCGGAAATTCGAAATTTCAGAAATTCGAAAAAATTGGAAATTCAAAAATTCAGAAATTTGGAAATTTGAAATTCGAAAACTTGAAAATTTAGAAATTCAGAAATCCAAAAATTCAAAAACCCGAAATTTTGAAAATCTGAAATAATAACTAACAAATAATAACTTAACTATTACTAATTACTAAATTATAGGTATTAGAATTTCCTTTCAAATCTGGCTGTTAGTGAACATAACAAATACAAATTTATCCAAAGTTACGAATAATCCGTAATAACAAATGCTGTATCTAAACAAATGGAATGTACCAAATTAATAATAATAATAATAAATAATAATAATAATAAAAACATATTATTAATATTATTTATTATTTCATTCCGTTCCTTTTGTTTAGATGCGGCATTCATTATTTCGGATAATTCGTAACTTCAGATAAATTTCTATTCGTTACGTTCACTAACAGCCAAATTTGAAAGGAAATTCCAATACCTATAATTTAATAGTTAGTTATTATTAGTTAGTTATTATTTCAAATTTTGGTATTTTAGGAGTTTTGTTTTTTCGAATTTTCGGATTTTCCTTTCTTATTTTTGGATTTTTGAAATTTCAGATTTTCGAATTCCGAATTTTTGAATTTCTGAATTTTCGAATTTTCGAAAAAAACAAATGAAACGAAAAAAAAAAAATTTCAGCAGTGCACATGTCTAATTGCCACTAAGAATGGGGAAGTACATGAAAATGACAAGATCAACCAGGTATTTACAAAAAAATGAACATATTCTTATTAGCCAGCTTCTGAATACAGGTGCAGTGCCTTGAAAAAGTATTCATATCCCATTTTGTCATGTTACAGCCAAAAACGTAAATGTATTTTATGGGGATTTTATGTGATAGTGGCACATAATTGGGAAGTGGAAGAAAAATGATAAATGATTTTCAAATGTTTTACAAATAAATATGTGAAAAGTGTGGCGTACATTTGTATTCATCCCCCTTTACTCTGATACCATTAACTAAAATCTAGTGAAACCTATTGCATTCAGAAGTCACCTAATTTTGTAAATAGAGTCCACCTGTGTATAATTTAATCTCAGTATAATTGTATAGAGACCCTGAAACAGGGACACGAGTACCCCCTGGTACAATGGGACTTTAAGGGCGAACAACATATATTGGTATATTATGTAATGTAATGTAATTTATTAGAAAAGATTAAAAAAACATGTATAAAAGTATAACAACAGATCATACAGCATTTTTGGTGCACGACAAGAAATACATGTTCATCGTGTTTATATTATTCACATATTTCGCAGATGAACACAATTTTCCTCCAATTAGCCTGACATGTTTCGGGAACAATTCCCTTCTTCGGAGGCGTCTATGGGAGATAATATAATGTATTCTGAAAAAGAGGATTGGTTTTAACAGAGCATTTTTCAAGACAAAAAAGCACCCCCGTAATGCGTGAGCCACACCACACAAGGGTCCCCACCAAACGGCCACCACAACACAGCTACAAAAGAGCCCTGCGGAATAATAAAGTGTTTGGGTAAGGATAAAATCTATATTTTTGTATAGAAAAGTTGAGATGTCAGAAGATATATCAAATGATTATTTAGGAAGGTAAGATTTAAAAATGAATAGGTTGTATTCATTTTACATTCCAATTTGGAAGCCATTTATCATAACAATTCAATTGAAAAATCAAATGAATAAGAAAAAAATTTCTTTTTGCAAATTAACTAGATTGAAAGCCAAATGAATGGGAACAAACCTTTTATCTGCTGAGACTGAGTGTGTGACCGATCGTGGCTAAGTAGTTGTTTGGACTAAGGGTTTTAAGCATGCTGCGCCAGGTGTGGGCTTAAAAAGCCGCCGGCGCATGCGCAGTGCTGAACATCCATACAGTGTCAGCAAAGAATGTCAGTGTGTGTCGTCGCGTGTAATAACAAGGTGACGTCATCACACAGCCACTTAGAGATAAAAAGAGCAAGGCAGACGCTTTCAAATAGGTCATTTGATGGGCAAGCCAGAATGAGAAAAAAGGGTGATTGTTGTTGCTCGTTTCCATAACAACAACAAAACACAAATGGAATGCGCAAAAAAGAAAGGGAGGACCGGTCACAACAAGGGGCCACAAAATCCGAAGGGAAGAGTCATGGAGAGGTACATATGAGGGACCCCAGGGCAGGAAATGCACGGTGCCGCCTCAATGCAGAATGGCAGTGGGGAAGCATCATGCAGATCAGGCCCTCTGGTGCACAATCGCCACAATACCCCAAACGACTGAAGCAGATAGGGGATGCAGCGTATAATAGCGGCCCACCACTCCAACCCGTACCAATGGAGGGAAAGGAAAGAATGGGCCCCCGTGCGCCTGGCAGGAATGAATCAGACCCCCTGTAAAAGAGGGAGCAAGACGGGAAATTAGATGGTAAAAAAAATCATTGGAGACCATGGAACTGATATTGATTCATAAAGATATTATTAAGGGGTTAAAACAAAACAGAGTGTCCTTCTAAACTTTGTAGCAAATGAATAGTGTCTTTGGTGTATGAAAATAAATTAGACACAAAAGGTCTAAGGTGACTGTCTATGAATTTACTCAGGTTTTCAGTTATGGAACCATTCCCTAAAACAATGGCCCAGCTAGGGGGATTTTTAATTTTTTTGTGTATTTTTGGGAGACAGTATAGGGTAGGAATGTGAGGAAAGGGGGTTCTAATATACTAATATACTCCCATGTACAGTAGGTGCCGCCGATATTGTGTTTCCAACGCGATGGGGTCGTGCTGGAAATCAACGCTGCGAGGCTGTGCTTCTCACGCTTACCGCCCCCACGAGGTGCAACATATCCATAGGAATGTATTGGGGCAGCGAGCGGGAGGAGTGACATAGCTCGGCGCTGGCTCCCTCGATGGGGCTCGCGGGTGTCAATCTCGACACAATATCGGCGGCACCTACTGTATCTTTATCGATGTAAGAAGCCAAACCATTTTTATGTTCTCCATGCTTTTTTCCATATGATGTATGTGATCATACTTGCATACGTGCCACTAGGGATGAGCTTCAAGTTCGAGTCGAACCCATGTTCGACTCGAACATTGGCTGTTCGCAAGTTCGCCGAACAGCGAACAATTTGGGGTGTTCGCGGCAAATTCGAATGCTGCGGAACACCCTTTAAAAGTCTATGGGAGAAATCAAAAGTGCTAATTTTAAAGGCTTATATGCAAGTTATTGTCATAAAACGTGTTTGGGGACCTGGGTCCTGCCCCAGGGGACATGGATCAATGCAAAAAAAAGTTTTAAAAACGGCCGTTTTTTCAGGAGCAGTGATTTTAATAATGCTTAAAGTCAAACAATAAAAGTGTAATATCCCTTTAAATTTCGTAGCTGGGGGGTGTTCCGCTCGGCGAATAAGGACCCCCCTCTACTGCGCAGGCGATGCGCCTGCGCAGTATGATCCGGCGGAAATAGCCGAAGATAAATAGGGGAAAATCAGCTGTACACGGCGCCTGTAAGAGGGCCCCTCGTGGGCTTGCTTCACTCGCCACGCTTGGGGCACGGCCTCGCTTTGCTCGGCTCTTTTAGATTCCCCCTCTAGGTCCACTTGGATGGTGGGGGAGGAACCTGGACCCAGAGCTCAGGCGCTGTGTACAGCTGATTGTAGATTTTGTCATTCGGCTATCTCTGGCGGCTTCTAGTAGTTGGTACTGTGCAGGCGCTGCGCCTGCGCAGTACAGGGGGGTAACTTATCCGCCGAGGAAAGTTTCTCGGCAAGACACTGGTCCGACAATACACATAGAAGTTCATTGATAAAAACGGCATGGGAATTCCCCACAGGGGAACCCCGAACCAAAATTTAAAGAAAAATGACGTGAGGGCCCCCCTAAATTCCATACCAGGCCCTTCAGGTCTGGTATGGATATTAAGGGGAACCCCGCGCCAAAAAAACAAACGGCGCAGGGTCTCCCCAAAAATCCATACCAGACCCTTATCCGAGCACGCAACCTGGCAGGCCGCAGGAAAAGAGGGGGGACGAGAGAGTGCCCCCCCTCCTGAACCGTACCAGGCCACATGCCCTCAACATTGGGAGGGTGCTTTGGGGTAGCCCCCCAAAACACCTTGTCCCCATGTTAATGAGGACAAGGGCCTCATCCCCACAACCCTGGCCGGTGGTTGTGGGGGTCTGCGGGCGGGAGGCTTATCCATATCTGGAAGCCCCCTTTAACAAGGGGACCCCCAGATCCCGCCCCCCCCCGTGTGAAATGGTAAGGGGGTACTTGTACCCCTACCATTTCACTAAAAAACAGTCAAAAATGACAAGAGACAGTTTTTGACAATTCCTTTATTTAATAAGGAGAAAGGAGGGTGGGACTTTATATGAAGAATGCATCCCTGGAGGAGTCACGATGCATATGAAAATGGGCAATACTAGGTATATTAAAACTATGGGCATTGATGACAACATTGCAAGGCAACAATTAGTAGTCAGTGGTTTATTGATGTAAAAAATGGTAACAGTAGTGGTAATGATACCATAAAAAAATAATAATGACATAATAGATTAATGATATAATCAATTCATATTGTTAATAATATATAAAAACAAAGTACATAGGGTAGATAGATGTAACAATAATCATAACAACAACAATAATAACATAATGAATTCATATCATGCACATCATAGAGAGCCATTTTCATAAAAGCGTGTCTCCCTGGTAGAGAGCTGTATCTGGATATGTTGGTACGATCCAATTAGTAAGTATGGTAAGTGTTGATAAAGTACAGTATGAACGAAAGGGCGTCTATTGGCTCTACGCGTTTCGTGGCGACTGCCACTCTTCAGGAGCAAGTATGAGGTAGATGTCTGTGTATATTGAAACACATGGTTAATTTGTAAAGTAAGCTAGAGTAATCATTGTTTTAAAGAGGAAAAGGAGAGGGGGAATAACCCCAATTTACCACAACTACTTACAGAGATGTCAATGGGACTGGGTGAAGGCATGAAGGGCCGGAAGGCCGACCGGGTGTAGACGTCAGTCCCGGGAGCTGAGGTGGACAAACCCGGGCGTAGGTGTATCGCCAAAAGGAGAAATTGCTCCCCAGGGAGGGGCCCCCATGGGTAGAGAAGAGATAGTGTAGCACGGGAGTGTAGCTGTCTGTGAAGAGGGAATATAAGGTGAAATGAAAGAGGGGTATGACAATGGATGTGTAGCTAAAAAGAGACCAGTGATGAAAAAGATAATAATAGAATAAGTTATATGACAGGAACCATCCAGTGATAATGGTGTCATGAAAAATAGCTACGGTGCAGAGTATAGGGATGATTTGGTGACAAAAGTGAATAGGAAAGAGTAAATGCTAGTAAAACCCCAATACTGGGGTATAGGTACCCACGATAGAGACAGTTTGGAGCATAAATGTGGTAGAAAAAAACATGGTAGAAAGAATATTATATATTAAGTTGTAAACAGGGGGGGGGGAAACAAAAAAGATACCTGGTTTGCAGTGAAATTGATTAAATCCAAAGTACATCGTAACCATGGGGGAAACAAGCCCTGGAAGGGAGCAAATATCTACTGAGAGGAGTATATATACACTCCAATGAGGGGGGAAGGTCCACCAACGTCACGCTAGCGGCCGAATGAGAGGAGGAGGCGCCAAAACGGCGAACGGCAACCGCCATCCCCGTCCGGCGCCAATCACCTCGTGGAGGGCGTAGGATGTAAACACAGCGTCGCCGCGCTGACGTCACAAGTGTGCGACGCAGCGCAGGCGGCGTGGGAAGCGTGACGCCGATGCGCAATTGGGTGCCCACCCAATACCCGAGCGACCCGGAGAGGGAAGAAGGGGGAGGGGGAGGGCCCCAGGAGCGCATCGCAGCTCCCGGAACTGGGCAAGCCCCGGCCGGAATACACCAGCCCTAACATAGCCCAGCCCTGTACCCATAGCACCCCAAGTAGCCATAACAACATGGTAAACAGCAAAGCTCAGCTCCTAAAACCTATAGTATTATGTATCTCTCAATAATAGATAAAGGAAATGTGTTTGAATATACAAGACCTAAGTGACCATGAAAATGGAAAGTACCAGCGTGAATATATATATAAGAGTAGGGTGCATCCTTCCATCCCTGTTGTATATATGAAAAACAAAGAGCAACCAGATGGGACTTTATATGAGAACGCAGGGCTACCACCGCCAAGCGCCTCCATCCCTGTTAATTGATAAGGAGAAAGGAGGGTGGGACTTTATATGAAGAATGCATCCCTGGAGGAGTCACGATGCATATGAAAATGGGCAATACTAGGTATATTAAAACTATGGGCATTGATGACAACATGCCTTCACCCAGTCCCATTGACATCTCTGTAAGTAGTTGTGGTAAATTGGGGTTATTCCCCCTCTCCTTTTCCTCTTTAAAACAATGATTACTCTAGCTTACTTTACAAATTAACCATGTGTTTCAATATACACAGACATCTACCTCATACTTGCTCCTGAAGAGTGGCAGTCGCCACGAAACGCGTAGAGCCAATAGACGCCCTTTCGTTCATACTGTACTTTATCAACACTTACCATACTTACTAATTGGATCGTACCAACATATCCAGATACAGCTCTCTACCAGGGAGACACGCTTTTATGAAAATGGCTCTCTATGATGTGCATGATATGAATTCATTATGTTATTATTGTTGTTGTTATGATTATTGTTACATCTATCTACCCTATGTACTTTGTTTTTATATATTATTAACAATATGAATTGATTATATCATTAATCTATTATGTCATTATTATTTTTTTATGGTATCATTACCACTACTGTTACCATTTTTTACATCAATAAACCACTGACTACTAATTGTTGCCTTGCAATGTTGTCATCAATGCCCATAGTTTTAATATACCTAGTATTGCCCATTTTCATATGCATCGTGACTCCTCCAGGGATGCATTCTTCATATAAAGTCCCACCCTCCTTTCTCCTTATCAATTAACAGGGATGGAGGCGCTTGGCGGTGGTAGCCCTGCGTTCTCATATAAAGTCCCATCTGGTTGCTCTTTGTTTTTCATATATACAACAGGGATGGAAGGATGCACCCTACTCTTATATATATATTCACGCTGGTACTTTCCATTTTCATGGTCACTTAGGTCTTGTATATTCAAACACATTTCCTTTATCTATTATTGAGAGATACATAATACTATAGGTTTTAGGAGCTGAGCTTTGCTGTTTACCATGTTGTTATGGCTACTTGGGGTGCTATGGGTACAGGGCTGGGCTATGTTAGGGCTGGTGTATTCCGGCCGGGGCTTGCCCAGTTCCGGGAGCTGCGATGCGCTCCTGGGGCCCTCCCCCTCCCCCTTCTTCCCTCTCCGGGTCGCTCGGGTATTGGGTGGGCGCCCAATTGCGCATCGGCGTCACGCGTCCCACGCCGCCTGCGCTGCGTCGCACACTTGTGACGTCAGCGCGGCGACGCTGTGTTTACATCCTACGCCCTCCACGAGGTGATTGGCGCCGGACGGGGATGGCGGTTGCCGTTCGCCGTTTTGGCGCCTCCTCCTCTCATTCGGCCGCTAGCGTGACGTTGGTGGACCTTCCCCCCTCATTGGAGTGTATATATACTCCTCTCAGTAGATATTTGCTCCCTTCCAGGGCTTGTTTCCCCCATGGTTACGATGTACTTTGGATTTAATCAATTTCACTGCAAACCAGGTATCTTTTTTGTTTCCCCCCCCCTGTTTACAACTTAATATATAATATTCTTTCTACCATGTTTTTTTCTACCACATTTATGCTCCAAACTGTCTCTATCGTGGGTACCTATACCCCAGTATTGGGGTTTTACTAGCATTTACTCTTTCCTATTCACTTTTGTCACCAAATCATCCCTATACTCTGCACCGTAGCTATTTTTCATGACACCATTATCACTGGATGGTTCCTGTCATATAACTTATTCTATTATTATCTTTTTCATCACTGGTCTCTTTTTAGCTACACATCCATTGTCATACCCCTCTTTCATTTCACCTCATATTCCCTCTTCACAGACAGCTACACTCCCGTGCTACACTATCTCTTCTCTACCCATGGGGGCCCCTCCCTGGGGAGCAATTTCTCCTTTTGGCGATACACCTACGCCCGGGTTTGTCCACCTCAGCTCCCGGGACTGACGTCTACACCCGGTCGGCCTTCCGGCCCTTCATGCCTTCACCCAGTCCCATTGACATCTCTGTAAGTAGTTGTGGTAAATTGGGGTTATTCCCCCTCTCCTTTTCCTCTTTAAAACAATGATTACTCTAGCTTACTTTACAAATTAACCATGTGTTTCAATATACACAGACATCTACCTCATACTTGCTCCTGAAGAGTGGCAGTCGCCACGAAACGCGTAGAGCCAATAGACGCCCTTTCGTTCATACTGTACTTTATCAACACTTACCATACTTACTAATTGGATCGTACCAACATATCCAGATACAGCTCTCTACCAGGGAGACACGCTTTTATGAAAATGGCTCTCTATGATGTGCATGATATGAATTCATTATGTTATTATTGTTGTTGTTATGATTATTGTTACATCTATCTACCCTATGTACTTTGTTTTTATATATTATTAACAATATGAATTGATTATATCATTAATCTATTATGTCATTATTATTTTTTTATGGTATCATTACCACTACTGTTACCATTTTTTACATCAATAAACCACTGACTACTAATTGTTGCCTTGCAATGTTGTCATCAATGCCCATAGTTTTAATATACCTAGTATTGCCCATTTTCATATGCATCGTGACTCCTCCAGGGATGCATTCTTCATATAAAGTCCCACCCTCCTTTCTCCTTATCAATTAACAGGGATGGAGGCGCTTGGCGGTGGTAGCCCTGCGTTCTCATATAAAGTCCCATCTGGTTGCTCTTTGTTTTTCAACAATTCCTTTATTTAAATGCTTCTTCTTTCTTCTATTTTCCTTCATATTCTTCTTCTGGTTCTTCTGGCTCTTCTGGTTCTTCCTCCAGCGTTCTCGTCCAGCATCTCCTCTGCTGCGTCTTCTATCTTCTTCTCCTCGGGTCGCTCCGCACCCATGGCATGGGGGAGGCTCCCGCTCTTCTCTTCATCTCCATCTTCTTCTTTTCTTTTCTTCTTTTTTTCTCCTCTTCTTCATTTTCTTCTCCGGGCCACTCTGCATTCATGCTGGCATGGAGGGAGGCTCCCGTCTCCTCGTCTGACAGTTCTTAAATAACGGGGGACGGGGCCACCCATGACCCTGCCCCCCTCTGACGCACAGTGACTTGACGGGACTTCCCTGTGACATCACAGGGAATGCCACAGGGAAGTCCCGTCAGACGAGGAGACGCCGTCACACAGCGGGAGCCTCCCTCCATGCCAGCATGGGTGCGGAGCGGCCCAGAGAAGAAAATGAAGAAGAGGAGAAGAGAAGAAGAGAAGAAAAGAAGAAGATGAAGAAGATGAAGAGAAGAGCGGGAGCCTCCCCCCATGCCATGGGTGCGGAGCGGCCCAAGGAGAAGAAGATAGAAGACGCCGAGGAGGAGATGCTGGACGAGAACGCCGGAGGAAGAACCAGAAGAGCCAGAAGAACCAGAAGAAGAAGATGGAGGAAGATAGAAGAAAGAAGAAGCATTTCAACAGAGGAATTGTCAAAAACTGTCTCTTGTCATTTTTAAAATTTTTGACAGTTTTTTAGTGAAATGGCTTACCATTTCACACGGGGGGGCTGGGATCTGGGGGTCCCCTTGTTAAAGGGGGCTTTCAGATTCCGATAAGCCCCCCGCCTACAGACCCCCACAACCACCGGCCAGGGTTGTGGGGATGAGGCCCTTGTCCTCATCAACATGGGGACAAGGTGTTTTGGGGGGCTACCCCAAAGCACCCTCCCAATGTTGAGGGCATGTGGCCTGGTACGGTACAGGAGGGGGGGCGCTCTCTCGTCCCCCCTCTTTTCCTGCGGCCTGCCAGGTTGCGTGCTCGGATAAGGATCTGGTATGGATTTTTGGGGGGACCCCACGCCGTTTTTTTTTTTTTGCCGTGGGGTTCCCCTTAAAATCCGTACCAGACCTGAAGGGTCTGGTATGGAATTTAGGCGGACCCCCACGTCATTTTTTTTAAAAATTGGCCCGGGTTCCTCTTAATATCCATACCAGACCTGAAGGGCCTGGTATGGAATTTAGGGGAACCCCCACGTCATTTTTTTTTTATTTTGGTTCGGGGTTCCCCTGTGGGAATTCCCATGCCGTTTTTATCAATGAACTTCTATGTGTATTGTCGGACCGGCAATGCAATAGCCGCGAGTAGTTTTAAATGGCTTTTTTCCTTCGAAATGTCATTTTGCTGCCAGACTGTTCTAAACACTGGAAACATGCGCCCCTTTACAGGCATACTATAGACACCCCCAGCTACAAAATTTAAAGGGATATTACACTTTTATTGTTTGACTTTAAGCATTATTAAAATCACTGCTCCTGAAAAAACGGCCGTTTTTAAAACTTTTTTTTGCATTGATCCATGTCCCCTGGGGCAGGACCCAGGTCCCCAAACACTTTTTATGACAATAACTTGCATATAAGCCTTTAAAATTAGCACTTTTGATTATTCATGTTCGTGTCCCATAGACTTTAACGGTGTTCGCGTGTTGGAACAAACTTTTTTCCTGTTCGCATGTTCTGGTGCGAACAGAACAGGGGGGTGTTCGGCTCATCCCTACGTGCCACTATACATTCTATTTTGTTTTATCCCCTTAATAATATTTTTATGAATCAATATCAATTCCATGGTCTCCAATGATTTTTTTACCATCTAATTTCCCGTCTTGCTCCCCCTTTTACAGGGTGTCTGATTCATCCCTGCCCGGCGCACGGAGGCCCATTCTTTCCTTTCCCTCCATTGGTATGGGTTGAGGTGGTGGGCCACTATTATACGCTGCATTCCCATCTGCTTCGGTCGTTTGGGGTATTGCGGCGTTCGTGCGCGGAGGGCCTGATCTGCATGACGTTCCCCCCCTGCCATTCTGCAGTGAGGCGGCGCTGTACATTTCCTGCCCTGGGGGTCCCTAATATGTGCCTCTCCATGGCTCTTCTCTTCGGATTTTGTGGCCCCTTGTTGTGACCGGTCCTCCCTTTCTTTTTTTGTGCATTCCATTTGTGTTTTGTTGTTGTTATGGAAACGACCATTAACAATCACCCTTTTTTCTCATTCTGGCTTGCCCATCAAATGACCTATTTGAAAGCATCTGCCTTACACTTTTTTATCTCTAAGTCGCTGTGCGATGATGTCACCGCGTTATTACACATGACAACGCCACACACTGACATTCTTTGCTGACACCGTATGGTTGTTCAGCACTGCGCATGCGCCGGTGGCTTTTTAAGCTCACAGCTGGTGCAGCATGCTTAAAACCCTCAGTTCAAACAACTACTTAGCTATGATCGGTCATACACTCAGTCTTAGCAGATAAAAGGTTTGTTCCCATTCATTTGACTTTCAACCTAGTTAATTTGCAAAAAACAAATTTTTCTTATTCATTTGATTTTTCAATTGAATTGTTATGATAAATGGCTTCCAAATTGGAATGTAAAATGAATACAACCTATTCATTTTTAAATCTTACCTTACTAAATAATCATTTGATAGATCTTCTGACATCTCAACTTTTCTATACAAAAATATAGATTTTATCCTTACCCAAACACTTTATTATTCCGCAGGGCTCTTTTGTAGCTTTGTTGTGGTGGCCGTTCGGTGGGGACCCTTGTGTGGGGTTTATTGGCTTTGATGGACCATTAATGACAAAATCAGGGTTTCTAAAACTTTCTTTTATAAAAACCAAGTACATATTTTTTCACATTCTATGAATTGGTATGTATGCTGGTTATGCTCACGCATTATGGGGGTGTTTTTATGTCTTGAAAAATGCTCTGTTAAAACCAATCCTCTTTTTTCAGAATACATTATATTATCTCCCATAGACGCCCCCGAAGAAGGGAATTGTTCCAGAAACATGTCAGGCCAATTGGAGGAAAATTGTGTTCATCTGCGAAACATGTGAATAATATAAACACAATGAAAATGTATTTCTTATCATGCACCAAAAATGCTGTATGATCTTTTATTTTACTTTTATACATGGTTTTTTAATCTTTTCTAATAAATTATATTTTATAATATACCAATATATGTTGTTCGCCCTTAAAGTCCCGTTGTCCTGGGGGGTACTCGTGTCCCTGTTTCAGGGTCTCTATACAATGATCATTGGGATGTTGACAACATTTTTTTGAGAACATTATATCTCTTTGTGGTTCTCTATATAATCTCAGTATAAATACAGCTGTTCTGTGAAGCCCTCAGAGTTTTGTTAGAGAACCTTAGTGAAAAAACAGCATCATGAAGGCCAAGGAACACACCAGACATGTTAGGGATAAAGTTGTGGAGAAGTTTAATGCAGAGTTAAGTTATAAAAACATATCACAACTTTGAACATCTCACGGAGCACTGTTCAATCATCCAAAAATAGAAAGAGTATGGCACAACTGCAAACTTACCAAGGCATCCCACCTAAACTGACAGGCCGGCCAAGGAGAGCATTAATCAAAGAAGCAGCCAAGAGGCTCATGGTAACTCTGGAGTAGCTGCGGAGATCCACAGCTCAGATGGGAGAATCTGTCCACAGGACACTTATTAGTTGTG
This sequence comes from Lithobates clamitans, assembly GCA_037952925.1. NCBI lineage: Eukaryota > Metazoa > Chordata > Amphibia > Anura > Ranidae > Lithobates > Lithobates clamitans. The sequence goes on from JBBGZY010000088.1 coordinate 2,269,882, forward strand.
CACTCCACAAATCTGGCCTTTATGGAAGAGTGGCAAGATAAAAGCCATTGTTGAAAGAAAGCCATAAGAAGTCCCATTTGCAGTTTGTGAGAAGCCACATGGGGCACACAGCAAACATGTAGAAGAAGGTGCTCTGGTCAGATGAGACCAACATTTAGCTTTTTGGCCTAAAAGCAAAATGCTATGTGTGGCGGAAAACTAACACTGCTCATCACCCTAAACACACCATCCCCACCGTGAAACATGGTAGTGGCAGCGTCATGTCATGGGGATGATTTTCTTCAGCAGGGACAGGGAAGCTGGTCAGAGTTGATGGGAAGATGGATAGAGCCAAATAAGGACAATCTTAGAAGTAAACCTGTTAGAGTCTGCAAAAGACTTGAAACTGATGTGGAGATTCACCTTTGAGCAAGACAACGACTCTAAACATACAGCTGGAGCGACAATGGAATGGTTTAGATCAAAACATATTCATGTGTTAGAATGACCCAGTCAAAGTTCATACCTAAATACAATTGAGAATCTGTGGCAAGACTTGCTGTTCACAGACTCTCTCCATCCAAACTGAAAGAACTTGAGCTATTTTGCAAAGAAGAATGGGCAAAAATGTCACTCTCTAGCTGTAATTGAAGTTAACGGTGGTTCTGCAAAGCATTGTCTTACTTGGGCTGAATACAAATGCATGCCCCACATTTCACAAATTTATTTGTAAAAAAAATGAAAAACGCATAATTTTCCTTCCATTTCACAATTATGTTTAATTGATATAAAAAAGGTCTTCGACACTGTGTCCTGGCCTTACCTATCTTTTAAATTTAAAAAATGGGGCTTTGGCCCCAAGAATCTATTTTACTCCCGCTCTGCTTATCTAAAGTATGTGGGCTTTAAATATCCCCCTTCTCCATCAAGCAGGAAACCAGAAAGGGCTTTCCCATATCCCTGCTCCTGTCCTACTCTTTTTGAAGCCAACTATCTCCCATTAATCTGGAAACTTAAATCTCTTCTGCAGAATTAGGCTACCTACAACATGTCCTGGTTAAGATGACGTACGTGCCTAGATTATTATACTTATTCAAAGTCTTACTTCCACCGATTCCTGCCTCTGTCATGTGCTCCATCCAAAGCCAGTGATGTACTTTATTTGGCAGGGCTGCAAAGCAAGAATCTTGAAACGTGTTATGTTTCAAACCAGACCGAATAGGAAACCAATTCCAGTTCCCAATTTCTTGAGATACTACCAAGCTGTGCAAATTGCACAATTGACTAAATACCATGCTCTGGGTTGAGATGAAAGTTGTTGATTGCACTCCCCTGTCTATCCATAACATGTTGTGGCTTCATTCTTGGGATTGGAAGACACTTCTTAACCCCATTACACAGCATTCATTGCAGCTCTGGGACAGTCTCAAGTACTTGTGAGGCCTTCTCTTCCCCCACCTACCACTATTCTCTATTGTTTGCAACAGATCTTTCGAACCAGCTTTTGAATCCCCTGGATTCTTTAAACAATAGATTACTTCAAAGGCTACACTCGATGGAGCTAATTACCCTAATTTATGAAACCCTAACCTGCAAAATTACATCCGTAAGAAAGAATGTGATCTACAATTGTCTGTTGACCATGAAAACTGGTACTAAATCTGGACCACCACAAAGTCCTGCTCTCATAATGTGTTTACACTCAAAACTAACTGCAAAGTACTGCTCCGTTGGTACTTGGTCCCTTCTAGAATAGTACATATTAACCCTAATGCATTTCTTCCATGGCTGTTCGGAGGTTGGCTCCTTTATTCACACATGGTGATGTAGTGGCTCTGGTGACAAGTGTATAGCATGATACATACCCTATTAAGCAAACACTGCCAATAAATCCACAGTTGAAAACCATAAAGATTGTCAAAATCCCAGTCTATTCCCACGATCCTCATTCTTACAGCCACTAAACAAATTATAACAAAACCTGTCTTTAAAAATGCATATATGAGTCTGAGTTTTAATCCTAAGTCCAGTGGACTTTGCTCAATGAGAAGCTGACAACTAGGCTCCAGTAGGGAAGGTCTACATTTTGGCGAGTCTAGGAATTTGTTCCCATGAGATTTCAGATTGGAACTGTAGAAACCACCACTTTTGTGTAAGTGGACCTGTGCTTAATATCACTTCTCCCCAGCTGACTCTACCCCCACCCCTCTCCCTCTCTTCCCAGTTCCACCTTTTACCACGTTGCATTTTCTCATGACTGTTTCTTTTTCTTCTTCTTGTTTTACATCCGTAGGCTATATGCAGTATCTTTACTGATTCATTAAACACCCCTATGGTGTTATATACCAGATGTTCACTGTCTCCGAAAAAGTGTACAGTTTTTTTGTTGAACACTGTTCCCACATGTGAATTATTACTTGTGCAAACAACTGTCATGTACAGAAAAGTCTGTACATTATTCTTTGACTTTGTCATTTGCTCTTATACTTACAATACAAAAATGTATTGAACAAGAAATTTAATTTTTGATTGGGCCAACTCTGTCTTTAACAGAAGCAGTTTATTGATTTTTAAAGTTTAGCAAATATACACATACGATCTTGTACCAAATAACAGGTCTTAATAAAACAGTTAACATAATTAAAGTATATGTAAAGCACAAATTCAAACTCAGTCACTGGTCGTACACACCTTTGAACATTTGTCACTTACAGACAGACTAACTCTTTAGGCCACCCTCACTTCTTTACATTCTGGTGCATTGCATTTATGCATGTTATGCCTCCTATTTAGTTAAGGTAGCTCATTCATTTGAATGGGCTGTCAACACACAAGAATGAAAAAAAAAAAGAAAAAAAACTTTTTTCAGACACATCACACCACAAGGCATATGTCAAACATGATTGAATACTAGATATAATCAGCGCTTGCAGGATAAAGTGCAAACCACGCAAATTGCTGATAAATAGGTGCCTAAATTGTGAAAATAAAATAAAATGTAAACACTGCAGCAGCTGTCACAAAAGGTGCTATGACCTCAAAGTGAAAATAAATGGGTATAAACAGGGCTTACAAAATGTGACTAAACAAACTAACTGAAAGTGCAGCTAAATTACATGACCATACTAAACAATATACAATAGTGAACAAAAACATCAAAAATAGACAAATATATCTGTAGATAAAGTGCTAGGTGCTCCAAAGTAAATGCATAAGTGCTGCAAAAATATTGCTGGTGCTCAAAAAATATTGCCTGTGTCATGTGCCACACTCCCCTCTTGTGACCCCACTCACCAAATGACATGGACCCAAAGCTTTGCAGTCTGGGGTCAGGAGCGCTGTGATCTATAGTGCACATAAGCACTTTCTTTGGAGCAGCTATAGCACTTTATCTACAGATATATTTGTCTAGTTTTGATGTTTTTGTTCACTATTGTATATTGTTTAGTATGGTCATGTCATTTAGCAACACTTTCAGTTAGCTGTTTAGTCACATTCTGTAAGCGCAGTTTATACCAATTTATAAGTCAAAAATGGGCAAATACATTTATGTAAGCATGCTCGCACTTATGTTAAAAAGGAATAGGCCACCACCACACCAAAGACTCCATTATGAAGAATGCACCATTTCTTGAACTCAATGCACAATGCACATTAGTAAATTGCATGGGTTGTACTGTGCTTGCCATGGGTTGTACTATTCATCAGCAAGGTGCATTGGGAGGCCATTTACAATAAATGTCACCACATAATACCAACACATGTATCCAATGCACTAGTTTGAACCAATGCAATAGACCTGAAGCATCTATCCACCCAGCCACTTGAAAGTTTCTTTAGAGTTCCTGGATTTTGCACACCTGATGGTGCCCATTATGAGAGGGTATAATTTACCCTGTTTAATTTTTATTTTATTTTATGTAAAATGCAACAGAAGTAGTGGGAACAAGCAAAGTGGGCATGAATACTAAAAACTAATCAAAAGGTAATTCAGTCAGAGTTAAGTGTATGTGAGTATACATTTGGCATTATGCAATATGATGTATGGATGTAGAATGCAAAATATTGGTAGTTTTTTCAACATTGCAGGTGGCGATAGATAAATATCCCTGATAGGGATAATTTACAGATATTCGAAACACGTTCCTTTTCATACAAGAACTGTTACTGAACCTGTTTAGAATGTACAGTCGTATATGGTATTGGGTATCACCACCAACATACAATGTGTATATAAACATTGTCATTAATTTTTTTAATGGGATACTATAAGCCTTATGGAGGTTTATTTTAAACTTTGAACAATAAAATTTGCATTTTTAATATAATATGTTTCTGGCTATATTGGTCGCTGTGTAAAAGTTCCAAAAAAGGTGTATTGGAGTTTTTTCTGTGAATACTAAAAGTATACATTAACAGAATAGAGAATTAGGTCAGGGAGATCCTGTTGTTTGAGCTTTCAAAATATATTGGAAACTAGGGGCTGACTCAGCCCAACATATTCCACCTATTAAAAAAAAATACTTTTAGGTGGGCTGACAAGGCAATGCAATGAACAAGGCCAATGTAAAAATGCATATAATCTTATGTAACAAAGACAAAACCTCACCATCTCTTATCTTTTATTAACAAGTGTTACTAAACCAAGATCCTGTATTCACTATATCTGGTCTCCCACAGTACAGTAATAGCAGTATTGTGACTTGTATCAGTTCCTAGTTAAGCTTGTAGGAGGAGTTTTCATTCTCCCCTGATCATCTGTCTGGACATGCCTGGATAGTGCTGATATGCCCTGTGCTGATCACATGCACTCTCCCAAGAAAAAAACAAAACTCGCTAGCAAAACACATCAAACTGAGCATGTACAGCATGTTCCCTGGCTCTGTAAGTATCAGGTTTTTTTTTTTTTTGAGACATTGGAAATACAATTATTTTATTAAATATAAACTGCTAAATACCTTTTTCATCATCAGTACATAGCAGTCTTATGACCTGTATCAGTGCCTGGTTAAAGCTTGTAGGAGGAGTTTTTATACTGCACTGGCTGTCCTATCAGGATCCATGACCCCTGACCCTCTGTCTGGACAGTGCTGATTGGCCCTTTGCTGATAACATGCACTCTCCCAAGAAAAAAAAAACTCTCTAGCAATACACATCAAACTGAGCATGTGCAGCCTGATTCCAGTAGCTCTGTCTTATCCAGACCTGTTTTGGAGTCAGTGGAAGAAGAGGAGGATCTGTGCATTCAGGAACCTGCATTCACTATATCTGGTCTCCCACAGTACACAGAACACGGAAATGCAATAGTAAATATAAACTGATAAATACCTTTTCTCATCAGCAGTATATAGCAGTATTGTGACTTGTATCAGTTCCTAGTAAAGCTTGTAGGAGGAATTTTCATTCTCCCATGATCCTCTGTCTGGACATGTCTGGACAGTGCTGATTGGCCCTGTGCTGATCGCATGCAGTCTCCCAAGAAGAAAAAAAAACTCTCAACAATACATACCAAACTGAGCACGTGTAGCCCATCCCCTGGCTCTCTAAATATCAGGTTATTTTTTTTGGAGACATTGGAAGAAGGGGAGGACCAGAGAGACAGGATCAAGCAGCCTTTATACATAATGCAAAGGATTAACCCCTTAGGTTCCACAGTGAGTATAACAAGCATGCCTTACTGCATATACAGATTGATTTTACTGTTGTGGGTTTAGTAACACATTTAAAGGCAACTTTGGAGAACATCAAGCTATTGTGTAGCCATAGAATATAAAGCTATTTTACAGGACCTCTGTGTTGACAGAGCTTATGAATTAAGCCTTGCCCCCTGCCAGCCCCTATTAGGGGATTGGCTAAGGCCCTCATAAATATTCCAAACAGCCCCTCCTCACCTCCACCTACCAGCTCTAGAAGTTTCTACAACCTTCTAGACCAGGAGGAAGCACCAGAGGAGCTGTCAGGATGAGTCATCCAGCCCTGACTCACTGAACCCTGACCCAGATTTACAGCTCAGGCTTAGCCCTGTGCCAAGTTAATTTTTCTAAAATAACAACCTACACTACAACACCTATCTTACATCTAGCACACACTAGAAGGTGCTACATGTCGAATGGGCAAAAAGAAAGCAATATTAACCTGAAAGAAGTTCAAACCCCTCCCCACTTTGTTTTGGCAGGAGTGCTTTTTTTTTTTTTTTTTTTAACAGAAAAGTTTTTTATTATTTCTTGACATAACACAAAAAATAGAAGAATAAGACAGTATATCATGATACTAAATACACAGAGGTTTGGACATAGGGTACATAATTAGTGACAAATGTATTACATGAATGAGGGTTGGATTATTCCTACTGAGTGGTGTACAGGTCTACAGAGATAACATATGTATATCAAACCATTTTTGGCACAAATAGAGCGAGATCAGGGGGCGGTCCTGTCAAGGTCACCTTATCACCTTGTCATGGAAGCAGCCTCATCTCCCAGGTTATCCCCTAAGCTCCCGTCCCAAAAAAAAAAAAAAAAAAAAAAAAAAAAAAAGGGGGGGCGGGGAAGGGGGAAGCAAGGCAGGGAAGGGGGGGTCATGAGGACCCCTCCCCCGTCAGCCACATCGACAGGCCCAAATCTCCAGGGGCAAGGAAAAGGGAGAGTCCCCATATCCACTAGATCAGAGGAACAGTTCCCCCGGCCAATAGGAAGATCAGGAGTCTATATGGGTCTAGCCACAAGCGTCAATCCAGCTTGACCATATTTTATCATATTTTTGGGGGCAGTTTCTGCTTTCATAAGTGATACGGTATAATGGTAACACATTGTTTATCGCCTTTTGCCAAGTTTCTTTAGTAGGGGGTTCTTTTTGTTTCCATTTAAGGAGTATCTCCCTTCTCGCATAGAAGAGTGAGTACGTTAGAAATAGTTTAATGTAACGGTCTCCTGCTATGTTTTCCAAGTGGCTCAAAAGAAAGATCAAGGGGTCAAGTGGAATTTCCGTTCCACAAACTCTCTCAAGGGTGTCAGCGACTGATCTCCAGAAGGGGTGAAGCTTGGGACAGGACCAGACCATATGGTAAAAGGAGCCCGTGTCTAATTCGCATCTAGTGCAGTTGGGGGTGAGAGCAGGGTAGATCCTTGCAAGTCTTTCCGGCGTGTAGTAGGCCCTGTGTATAAATTTCAGTTGGATAAATCTATCCTTTGCAGCGATCATAGATGGTATGAATGCCGTGAGGCACTCCTCCCACTCTTCCTCCCCCAATGCAGGAATGTCTCCCTGCCATTTGATAAGTGATTTGTTGTTCTTAACCTCGTGTGACACTGTTAGGTAAAGGTATAAGGAGGAAAGGGGTTTGTCTAACATTCCTGAGATCAGAAGACGTTCAATTGGATCAGGCTCCAGTGACACCTGGGCGGGGAATTGGGCCTTCAGCGCGTGTTGTAGCTGCCAATACCTAAAGAGGAAAGACCTTGGTATATTGTATGTCGCTTGTAATTCACGAAATGAAAGTATGACCCCCCGAGGCATGACATGTTTTACAGTGGTAATACCCCTCTTGGCCCAGATTGCTGGATCCGGGACAGTGAAAAGGTGGGGAAGCATGGGATTAGCCCATAGCGGAGTGTGTGGGGAGATCTGTGACTGCGGTATGAGGGATGCTCTAGAAGATTTCCACACCTGAATTGTGGTTTTCATAGGGCCCGTCACAGCAGGGTCAGCTTTCGGTCCCCTGTACGGTAGATTGGATAACGCTGCATAAGATCCCAACAGGGCCGCTTCCAGAGTGACTGCAGGGTTCTGTCTGGGTTGTGAGAACCACCACCTCACTGTCACCATTACTGCGGCCCAATAATACATCAGGAAGTTAGGCAGCGCCAGACCTCCACCAGACAGTGGGAGGTAAAGTGTGTTTTTTGCTACTCTTGGGGACTTGCCTGCCCAGATGAAGGATATAACTACACTTTCCAATCTACGGAAGAAGGACTTGGGGATAGGAGTCGGGGTGTTTCTAAAATAATAAAGACATTTTGGTAGAAAGACCATTTTTAAGAGATTCCCCCTGCCCACCGGGGACAAGGGAAGGGACCTCCAGGCTGAGCATTTCTGCTGAAGCTGGTTTAAGAGAGGAAATACGTTTCTCTCCATGAAGCCCGGCAACGCCCTCCCTATCCTGACTCCCAGGTAAGTAAATTCATCCACCCATTTCAGTTGAGTACCAGTCTCCAGCATCGCCTGGCAGAGGGGAAATAGAATCGACTTATTCCAATTAATTCGGATTCCAGAAAATCGGCCGAAATGATCAAACATGGCAAGGGCTGTTTTGAGGGATGTGGAGGCATCTGCTAAATAAAGGATGGTATCATCTGCATATAGTGAAACCTTTTCTGTTAACGAGCCCACCCTGATACCCTTAATTCGTTCTTCTGCTCTAAGGAGTATGGCCAGTGGCTCAAGTGCTAGGGAAAATAGGGCCGGAGAGAGGGGGCATCCCTGTCTGGTGCCTCTCTCCAACCGGAACACCTTTGAAAGGGCCCCATTAGTGCGGATGCGTGCTCTTGGCTGGGCATATAGCATCTGGATCCAGGCCCGGAATCGCGGCCCAAACCCGAACCTGGAGAGAACCGCCCATAGGTAGCCCCACTCGACCGAATCAAACGCTTTCTCCGCGTCGAGTGAGGCCACCACTCCCGGCCTGTCAGGGGAGGCAATAGCTATATGAGTGTGTAGTCTGCGGATATTTATGTCCGTCCCCCTGCCCGGCATAAATCCCGTCTGGTCCGGGTGTATCAGGGCCGTAATGACAGTGTTGATTCTATTGGCCAGGATTTTTGCAATGATTTTTGCATCCACATTTAGGAGGGAAATGGGACGGTACGAGGAGCAGAGACTCGGGTCTTTTCCCTGCTTGTGGATGACTACTATTACCGCTTCGTGCATAGAGTCAGGGAGATGGCCGTTCTGAAAGGAGTGAGTGAAGAGGGATTGAAGTCGGGGGGCTAACTGCTCAGCATACGTTTTATAAAATTCCACTGGGAAACCGTCCGGTCCCGGTGTTTTCCCTGTTTGCATCATCTTAAGCGCCTTTTGAATTTCCTCTATACTGATGGGGGCGTCTAGTTTATCAGCGTAAGTCTGGGTAAGGGTTGGTATGTCAATCTGTTCAAGGTAGGCTAGTAACTCTTCTGGAGCATAAGCAACCTGGGATTGGTATAGTGTTTGGTAATAAGAGGCGAATGCACCGTTAATGCCGTCAGGCGTGGAGGTGAAGGTGCCATCCCCATCCTGAATTTGACCTATGGTCACCCCCACTGATTGCTCCCTGGAGAGCCATGCCAACAGACGCCCCGTCCTCTCCCCCTGTTCAAATATTCTCTGTTTTTGGTGCAGGAGCCTCTTCTGTGTCAGCGCCGTCCGTAGGGACATAACCTCTCCTAGCAGAGACTGCATCCTAGTGTAAATTTGTGGGTTTGGGGATCTAATATATAGAGCTTCTTGCCTCTGTGCCTCTGCCTCAAGAGCCGCAAGCTCCCTCCTGCGCGATGTCCGGACTTGCCCTATAATGGTCTGGTACTGTCCCCTGGAGTACGCTTTGAAAGCGTCCCAAACCGAGAAGGGCGAAGCGGAGCCTGGATTCAACTGCCAGTATGACTCCAGCTCGTCCTTGTATTTCGGTTCTACATCCACATCCGAAACCCAATATCTGGAGAGGCGCCAGAGTTTGTCTGTCGGGGCCGTGGAGACATCAAGATCTAGAAGAATCGGAGCGTGGTCCGAGATGCCTCGGGGAAGGATCATAATGTCGCGAACCCTAGAGAGAACAGGTCCCCCCGCATACACTAGGTCAATACGGGAGAATGTCTTGTGGGAAGCAGAGTGGCAGGTATATGCCTTAGTCTGGGGGTACTTCCATCGCCATAGGTCATGGAGCCCATATGTGTCAGCCCAGTCTGAGAGTCCTTGTCTAGTGGTACCAGCGGTAGAGAGTCTGTCCAGACTCGCATCGGGAACTAGATTAAAGTCTCCTAATAGGATTACATTTTCAGTGGAAAATTCTGCTATCTTGCCTGTGATTTGATTCAGCACATGAAGAGAGGCCGGGGGAGGGAGATATAGGCCCACTATCACCCAGGGTACATTATATATTAAGGCATGCAACACTACAAACCTGCCCTCCGGATCTAGAGCCAAATCGAGAAGCCTGAAGGGGAGGGTTTTGAGGATAAGAATACTCACTCCTCTGGAAAAAGCCGAATGGGTAGAGTGGTAGTGATACCCCACCCAAGGCTTTTTGAGGCTAAAGGTTTTTTTCCCAACAAGGTGAGTCTCCTGGAACACGCAAATTTGGGGATGATAGGATTTAACAAATTGGAATACTAGTGATCTCTTGATAGGAGAGTTTAAACCCCTCGTGTTCCAGGAGATTATCTTAAGAGAGGACATTATATCTATGTGGGAATCCTGTAGGATAATAAGGAAGGGTCAGGCCTCTCTCCCCAGTGTCTCCAGATCCGGCTGGGCTAGCATAACTCAGTGGATTTAGCACCACATAAGACAAGATGGTATTTAGCAATACTGTCATAAACCATAAAAACAAAAAAGTTATTAACTCGAGGCCTGCAACGGCAGTCCAACATAACCAGATATCCCCTCCCCCCTCCCCGCCCATCCCCCAGTCCCGCAGGAGGGCTTCTATTCCCAAACAAAAGTTGGCTTTCCAGCCTAACATGAGGGCAATGTGAAAGAGGCGCACCGCCTCTCGCTACAGGGTTGTCAAAAAAAAAAAAAAAGAAAAAAGTGTTTCTGTATTTCCGGCAAGGATTTCTGGTGTGAATCTCCCGGATCTCCGGGGGCACAATCTTCTGTGTCCTGGGGCACCATCCCAGTGTTGCATCGTAGGATCTGATAGACCAAGTCTTTTAAGAAGAAAAAAAAAATAGAGTCTTGCTCCCTCTGTGGTTGGAGGTGTGGGTGAGTGTGTCCGAGAAGGATTCTGAGGCCGCCCCCGTCCGCGCCCCACCCCAACGTATTGTGGACAGGGGGGAGGGGAGGATCGGGGGGGGGGAGAGACCACGTCTGCAGGCCATATCAAGTGGTCGGGTATCTTGCGCAGGGAGATTGACAGACAAGTCTCCACAAGGATTTGGAAGTCTTTTTCACAGAGCATGCATCGGTCTGAAAGCCTCCACTCAGTCTACAACATCTCCCCGTCTCGGTGGGCTCGGAAAGTTCGCGTACACTGTCAGGCCAACGAAGCATGGGGAGCATGCTAGTCCCCCCACCCCCCCCCCCCGTGGGACGCAGCCAAGGCGGCGGGCACAATGAGGATAGTGCCTATGACAGGGGACACAAGCCTCCAGCATCGCCAGTCCAGCTTAAAGAGGGGGGGGCATAATGAATTTATAGTTGACACATCTAGACCGGTTGGTCAAGGAGGTAATTAACACAGAAGGGAGCAGACATGAATGGAAAGGAGAGGTTCCGAGTATTGATCAGAAGTACAGCATACCTGCAGAAGGGTTAAGTGGTGAGTGATTCAGCCCATCTTGCAGCCTCTCTCGGCGAAGTGAAAAACTGAACTTTCTCCCCGTCCTGGACTCTCAACCTCGCCGGGAAGAGCATGCTGTACTTCACTCCCTTTTGGCGCAGCATCCCTCTGACGTGATCAAAAGCCTTTCGCTGGCGTTGCGTCTCCACAGTGTAGTCAGGGAAAATGAGGAGCTTCGTATTTTCAAATTTGAGCTCTCCCTGTAGTCTGGCTGCCCGCAGTACTGTATCTCGGTCCCGGTAGTGTAGCAATTTAAATATGAAAGTGCGCGGGGGGGCCCCCTGAGGTCCCCTGGACGCCGGGATACAATGAGCCCGCTCTATGGAGAAGTGAGGAGAAAACTTAGCCTTGGGTAGTAGGGACGGTAATAACTCCTCCATGAAGGCCACCGGGTCAGCCCCCTCCGCTCCCTCCGGCAGACCGAGGACCCGCAGGTTGTTACGCCTGTTACGGTTCTCGGCGTCTTCGGCTCTGAGTTCCAGATTTTTGACCTGCAGCTTCAGGGCCTGGAGATCTGCGTGGTGTTCCCTCTGGCAGTCTTCTGTCTCAGAGACTCGCCTCTCTACCTCAGTCACGCGGTCGCGGAACTTGTCCATGTCCCTACGGATGAGGGCAGTCTCTGTTTGTACATGGTCTATTTTTGTAGTAAGTGTAGCCTGGCACGTTGTAATCGCCAGCATTAGGGCATCAAAGGCCGCGGATCCGGCCTGAATTCCTCCGTCAGGTGGGGGATCTGTCTGGGCCTCCATGTGTCGGGCCGCGTTAGTCGTAGGCCGCAGTGTAGGCCGGGTGCTTACAGATGTCGTAGCGTTGGGTAATTTACCGTATTTTTTGCCCGCTGGCATCGCCCGGACACTCCGCGGAGATTCCGCTTTAGGATGGTTGTTTTTCCGATCCTTATCACCAGGATTGCGGTAGGATTCAGTGCCGGAGACGGGAGCTCAGTTAAAGAACGTCTGCTCCCAGCGCCATCTTGGACACGCCCCTAGGAGTGCTTTTTTAACTGTTTACTATTAGCAGCATTTGGTTTCACGCAGTTTATTTTCCAGAAATCCTCCTAACTGTATATAGAAAAAGCAGCTAAACAAAAGGTTGTTTTTTAATAAAGAAAAAATATAACTGTTGTGTATGCCTGAGGAAGAGATTGCAAGGAGTTATAGGCTTAGCATGCAGCTTATTTACGATCTTTCGGTTTAACATCTGTCATATTTGAAACTGTTCAGAACTCTCCTCTAACAACTTGTGTCTATTAAATGCATTTGTTGTCTTATGACTGATAGTTATATAAAACAGGAACAGATACGGAGATTGTATCAAAGAAAACATTCATGCATGTTCCTGCAAATTGCAGATAAACAAGAAAACAGTTTGGATTTTTAAAGTTATGTTTATTTAGAGAGGAGGTTCATGCCTTGATTTTTTTGTTTGAATATGTCAATTTACTTTACATTTTTCTTTATGGGTCTGAGCAATAATCAGGTCTGGACTGACAGTAGGGAAATTCTGGTATCTACGAGGAATGCTACCACGTATTGGTGAGCTGATATAATTCATGTGTTAATCACTTCAGCCCTGGAAGGATTTACCCCCTTCCTGACCAAGCTCTTTTTTGCGATATGGCACTGCGTCGCTTAGCTGACAATTGCGCGGTCGTGCGACGTTGTACCCAAATAAAATTGATGTCCTTTTTTCCCCAAAAATAAATATTTCTTTTGATGGTATTTGATCACCTTTGCGGGGTTTTTTTGCGCTATAAACAAAAAAAGAACGACAATTTTGAAAAAAAGCAATATTTTTTACTTTTTGCTATAATAAATATCCCAAAAAGATATATAAAAAAACAAATTCCTTCCTCAGTTTAGGCCAATATGTATTCTTCTACATATTTTTGGCAAAAAAAAATTTGCAATGAATATATATTGATTGGTTTGCGCAAAAGCTATCGCGTCTACAAAATAGGGAATAGATTTATGGCATTTTTATTATAATTTTTTTTTTATTAGTAATGGCGGCGATCTGTGATTTTTATCATAACTGTGACATTGCGGTTGACAGATCGGACATTTTTTACACTATTTTGGGACATTGGCATTTATACAGTGATCAGTGCTATAAAAATGCACTGATTACTGTGTAAATGTCACTGGCAGGGAAGGCGTTAAACACTAGGGTGCAATCAAGGGGTTAAGTGTGTTCCCTCAGCGTGTTCTAACTGTAGGGGGATGGGCTCACTAGAACATGACAGAGATCACTGCTCCTGATCACTGGGAGCAGTAGATCCCTGTCATGTTGCTAGGAAGAACAGGGAAATACCTTGTTTACATAGGCATCTCCCCATTCTGCCTCTCCGTGCCACGATCGCAGGCCAGCGGCGAACATCGCTGATGTCCCATGATGGAGACGGAGTGACGTACGGTACGTCGTTTTGCGCACCCATGCCACTTTGCCGTCGTATATCGGCATGAGCCGGTCGGCAAGTGGTTAAAGTATTGTGTGGATCCTCTGTGACATCAGAGGTAACCATCAGAGGTAATCAGAGGTGAAGCTGTCTGACCTTCTTCAGAAACCCTTGTTGGGAGATATGAACTTATTTCAGACCGGGGATTTTTCTCATTGGTGACAGCTGATGTTGCAGGCAACAACAAAGTATTAAAAAGACGGACAACGGCAGACAGAAAATCCAGAAGAAAAGGATCAGAAACTGAAATTAAACAAAAGGCCAGCACATCAAAAATGAAGGACCTTACGTCTTTAGAGATCTCAGTTGTAATAACAGCTTATGCAAAAGAAAATACAAAACCACCAAATTGAAGTCTTTACTTTGGTGTGCTGGCCAGTTTTGCTTTTTTAGATTTTCATGGTATCTCTATTGGCTGTGCACCCTTCTCAAGGTGTCCAAGGCAAAGGTGCAGGATGTATTTTTGTCCAGTTGGGTCAGAAACAGGACAGCCAACATACTCTCAGTTTAGCACTAGAACACGACTAAGTCAAAGCAGAAATTACCATTTTGCGCTTTGATCAGGTAATATACCCATTGTATATGGATAAAATAAATCCATTTTAATTAAATGGTGAGAGGGCTCAACCAGTAGTAGGGTGTTACCGATTCGTCGGTTAGGACGGGATACCTCCAAAGCAAATAAATCACTGGAATGTAGGAAAGGGGGTTGGGATAAAGAGATATCCCAAGAAAGCAATAAGGAGAATCCACCACAGTATATCATTGAAAATATCTAACAAGCTTTATTGATCTTTAAATAGTATGTTAAAAACCCACTAAAAAATGACAGAAATAATATTAACACACACACATACAAGTGGACAACGCTGTCACAAAATTGAATATATAATATACCCAGTGTGTCAAAGAGAATTTATATTGGTGGCTTGTCTCCACCATCCCTTAACCTTACTAGCGGTATGATTATTTCAGATTTTTGATGCTCAAAGTGGTACAATTCTTTTGCATGGAAATTTGGCATGTTATATTGTCTGTAATTCTTAGGAATAACTTAAATCTGTCCAAACAAGAGTCTAGTAGACATCCCGGGTTGGATAAAGTTTGAAAAACTAAATCATAAATTATAATATACCGTAATAAATAACTATAAATAATTATAACAAATAATAATATAATAATAATAAAAATTATTTAATAATGTAATCAAATCAAAAACACTGAAATTTGCTCGGTTGCAGAATTGTCGCTGTCATTACTTTCAGTGTTTGATGACGAATTTCCCCATAAATAGCTATCGCTCAGTTCTGTAAGTGATTCTAATTTATTATCGCTGTTTTCTAGCTGGTCTAAAACCGCTTTTGAGGTAAAGGGATGGTTTTGGTTGCTATGGACAATCTCCAGTTTCCAAGCAGAAAGAACAGTATTTATAACATAAAACTGCATGCAGGGCACTGGAGAAACCATTAGGGACAAAAGGGTTGTAAAATGATTTCATACAGTAATGTAATCTGTAAGATTACAGTGTACTGTATATGTATTGTGTGTGTTTCACTTTTTGAATTTGGCGCCGTTCTCCGTCCCCGTACGTCGCAACCCTCGCAGGGAACGGAGCCCGGGTCTGTGATGAATCGAGCGGAGGATGGCTCGCACACAGAGCGTGGAGGACATTGCAGGATCCTGGGGATAAGGTAAGTAAGCTGTACCTGGATCCTGCGGTGCAATCCCGAGTGTGGCTCGGGGTCACAGCTTTTGGTACTGAAAATCCACCCCGAGCCACACTCGGGATTACCGTCAGGGAGGTTAAACTAGAGCAAAACCTTTTTTGTTGGAACTTCTGCCAGAGGTTGTTTTTTCTTCTAATTTGCTGTCTGTGTCCTATTAAAGAGATTTGTCCCTCCTTCCTGACCTGTAGACATAACAGAAAGCAAGAGAAATTTCTCGAAAACGAGAGGAAATAGCCTCTCAGATAGTTGTCACCAAAACAGAGATCTACATTGGAAAATTTTCCCTTCCCTATTTCTGGTCTGTGACAACAGTAAAATGTTGACTTTTTTTGCCATCTAGTGTACACACTTAGGGGAATTAAAGAAGATCCCTAATGACACTTTTCTGGCACTATGGCTCTTTAAACGCCCTGCACCAGATTCAAATATCCCTGCCACCCATTTTAGTGGATTTACAAACACGTGCAGAAAATTCAGGTATTTCATAATAGCGCCAATTTTATAAAGTTGGACTATTAATGTATCAAATTCAAAAATGATTACCTCCAATTCCTAGAGAAAACTTTAAGTTTTAAAGAAACTTGAGGTAATTAAGACCAACTATAAGTTGATGACCAACAAACTGAGATATGCAGACGATACCACACTAATGGCAGAAAGTGAAGAAGATCTAAAGAGTCTCTTAATATAGGTGAAAGAGGAGAGCACAAAAGCTGGCCTGAAATTGAACATTAAAAAGACTAAGATCATGGCAGCCGATCCCACCACTCCCTCACTCTTTGGCTGTGAAAATTAGGAAGGCTGAACGCAGAAGAATTGATGCTTTTGAACTATGGTGTTGGAGAAGACTCTTGAAAGTCCCTTGTATGGCAAGAAGATCAAACCAGTCAATCTTGATGGAAATCAACCCTGAATATTCACTGGAAGGACAGATCCTGAAGCTGAAACTCGAATACTTTGGCCACCTAATGCGAAGAGAGGAATCATTGGAAAATACCCTGATGCTGGGAAACATGGAAGGAAAAAGGAGAAGAGAATGACAGAAAACAAGATGGATAGATAGCATCATTGAAACAAGGAACATAAGATTAAGCAAGCTTCTGGAGGCAGTGGAGGACAGCCTGGTGCACTATGGTTCATGAGGTCACGAAGAGTCAGACATGACTAAACGACTGAACACTAGGGATGAGCTTCGTGTTCGAGTCGAACCCATGTTCGACTCGAACATCGGCTGTTCGGTCGTTCGCCGAATTGCGAACGATATGGGCCGTTCGCGCCAAATTCGTGTGGCGCGTCACGGCCCATAATTCACTGCGGCATCGCAGTGCATTGCTGGCTGATTATTGGCCAAGCATGCACTATGACCCGCATGCTTGGCCAATCACAGCGCCGTCAGTAGAGAGAGCTGTAATTGGCCAAAGCCAGGGTGGCTTTGGCCAATTATGGCTCAGGGGATTTAGTACACACCCCACACTATATAAGGCCGCCTGCACGGCGGCCCTGTGTAGTGTGTGTTCCGGTGTGCTGAGAGATAGAGAGAGAGAGAGACAGTGTCATTTGATTTGAGTTAGATAGATTAGGCAGAACAGTCAGTCAGTTAGCTGCACTTACAGTGTATTGTGTATATATATGCATCCCAGGTGTTGCATATATATATATACACTGTATTCAGTTTAGCTAGATCCGTTCCTGTTATCTTCTATCTAGACTATTTACATTTAGTGCAGTGTGTCCTGCTCACAGTGTTCAGCTAGATCCGTTCCTGCTATTTACATTTAGTGCAGTGCGTCCTGCTCACAGTGTTCAGCTAGATCCGTTCCTGCTATTTACATTCAGTGCAGTGCGTCCTGCTCACAGTGTTCAGCTAGATCCGTTCCTGGTATTTACATTTAGTGCAGTGCGTCCTGCTCACAGTGTTCAGCTAGATCCGTTCCTGCTATTTACATTCAGTGCAGTGCGTCCTGCTCACAGTGTTCAGCTAGATCCGTTCCTGCTATTTACATTCAGTGCAGTGCGTCCTGCTCACAGTGTTCAGCTAGATCCGTTCCTGGTATTTACATTTAGTGCAGTGCGTCCTGCTCACAGTGTTCAGCTAGATCCGTTCCTGCTATTTACATTCAGTGCAGTGCGTCCTGCTCACAGTGTTCAGCTAGATCCGTTCCTGGTATTTACATTTAGTGCAGTGCGTCCTGCTCACAGTGTTCAGCTAGATCCGTTCCTGGTATTTACATTTAGTGCAGTGCGTCCTGCTCACAGTGTTCAGCTAGATCCGTTCCTGGTATTTACATTTAGTGCAGTGCGTCCTGCTCACAGTGTTCAGCTAGATCCGTTCCTGCTATTTACATTCAGTGCAGTGCGTCCTGCTCACAGTGTTCAGCTAGATCCGTTCCTGGTATTTACATTTAGTGCAGTGCGTCCTGCTCACAGTGTTCAGCTAGATCCGTTCCTGCTATTTACATTCAGTGCAGTGCGTCCTGCTCACAGTGTTCAGCTAGATCCGTTCCTGCTATTTACATTCAGTGCAGTGCGTCCTGCTCACAGTGTTCAGCTAGATCCGTTCCTGGTATTTACATTTAGTGCAGTGCGTCCTGCTCACAGTGTTCAGCTAGATCCGTTCCTGCTATTTACATTCAGTGCAGTGCGTCCTGCTCACAGTGTTCAGCTAGATCCGTTCCTGGTATTTACATTTAGTGCAGTGCGTCCTGCTCACAGTGTTCAGCTACATCCGTTCCTGCTATTTACATTCAGTGCAGTGCGTCCTGCTCACAGTGTTCAGCTAGATCCGTTCCTGCTATTTACATTCAGTGCAGTGCGTCCTGCTCACAGTGTTCAGCTAGATCCGTTCCTGGTATTTACATTTAGTGCAGTGCGTCCTGCTCACAGTGTTCAGCTAGATCCGTTCCTGCTATTTACATTCAGTGCAGTGCGTCCTGCTCACAGTGTTCAGCTAGATCCGTTCCTGCTATATACATTTAGTGCAGTACGTCCTGCTCACAGTGTTCAGCTAGATCCGTTCCTGGTATTTACATTTAGTGCAGTGCGTCCTGCTCACAGTGTTCAGCTAGATCCGTTCCTGCTATTTACATTCAGTGCAGTGCGTCCTGCTCACAGTGTTCAGCTAGATCCGTTCCTGCTATTTACATTCAGTGCAGTGCGTCCTGCTCACAGTGTTCAGCTAGATCCGTTCCTGGTATTTACATTTAGTGCAGTGCGTCCTGCTCACAGTGTTCAGCTAGATCCGTTCCTGCTATTTACATTCAGTGCAGTGCGTCCTGCTCACAGTGTTCAGCTAGATCCGTTCCTGGTATTTACATTTAGTGCAGTGCGTCCTGCTCACAGTGTTCAGCTAGATCCGTTCCTGGTATTTACATTTAGTGCAGTGCGTCCTGCTCACAGTGTTCAGCTAGATCCGTTCCTGATATTTACATTTAGTGCAGTGCGTCCTGCTCACAGTGTTCAGCTAGATCCGTTCCTGCTATTTACATTCAGTGCAGTGCGTCCTGCTCACAGTGTTCAGCTAGATCCGTTCCTGGTATTTACATTTAGTGCAGTGCGTCCTGCTCACAGTGTTCAGCTAGATCCGTTCCTGCTATTTACATTCAGTGCAGTGCGTCCTGCTCACAGTGTTCAGCTAGATCCGTTCCTGCTATTTACATTCAGTGCAGTACGTCCTGCTCACAGTGTTCAGCTAGATCCGTTCCTGTTATCTTCCTACTGACAGGCAGGCTTGTCTGGTTACAGTATATAAAGCTACCTGAAGAAAATTACAGGTGTTCTTTTTGATCCTATTAGTACCACGGTCAGGCAGCTAGACTATTTACATTTAGTACAGTGCGTCCTGCTCACAGTGTTCAGCTAGATCCGTTCCTGTTATCTTCCTACTGACAGGCAGGCTTGTCTGGTTACAGTATATAAAGCTACCTTAAGAAAATTACAGGTGTTCTGTTTGATCCTATTAGTACCACGGTCAGGCAGCTAGACTATTTACATTTAGTACAGTGTGTCCTGCTCACAGTGTTCAGCTAGATCCGTTCCTGTTATCTTCCTACTGACAGGCAGGCTTGTCTGGTTACAGTATATAAAGCTACCTTAAGAAAATTACAGGTGTTCTATCCCAGCTTAGTGCAGCTACAGGCCATTAGTATGTCTGGAAGGCCAAGAAGGAGAGGCAGACAGTCACAAGCCAATAAGAGAGGGCAAGCAGGCTCTGTGTCTAGTGCTGGTCGTGGAGACGGTGCATCCTCATCAGCACGTGGCCATGGGACACGCTTGGCCTTTTTTTCGGCAGCTGGCCGTGTTGAGCCGCAACATGCGGAAGACTTGGTCGAGTGGATGACCAAGCCGTCCTCATCCTCCTCATCCTCTCTCACCCATGCCCAGGGTGCTTTGTCTGGCAAAGCAGCGGCCTCTTCCCTCAGCTCAATGTCATCAGTGACTCCTTCCCTAGCTCCACCATGTCCTCATGAGGATTCCCTCGAACTGTTTGACCACAGTGTTGGGTACATGCTCCAGGAGGATGCCCAGCGTTTGGAAGGCTCTGATGATGATACTGAGCTCAATGAAGGCAGTAACATGAGCACGGACAGAGGGGGTGCCCAAGAAGGACAGCAATCTGGCAGTCATGCTCCCCCTGCTGCAGCATACTGCCAGGTTTGCTCCAGTGATGAGGAGGGAGGGGATGATGAGGTCACTGACTCAACGTGGGTGCCTGATAGGAGAGAGGAGGAGGAGGAGGAGGAGGAGGAGGTGGCACATCACCAACTAGGCAGGATGCCCTCCAGGGGCCAGCCTAAGGGCAGCACATTGACTGCATCACACCCCAAAGCTCCACATGTGCAGGGCGCTGCAGTCTCTGCGCGTTATTCAAAAAGTTCTTTGGTGTGGGCCTTTTTTGAGACGAGTGCATCAGATCGCACCGCTGCTATTTGCAACATATGTCTCAAGCGTATCTCGCGTGGCCAAAACATCTCCCGCTTGGGTACCACATGCTTGACCAGACATATGTTGACCTGCCATGCAGTTCGTTGGCAAGCGTATCTAAAAGACCCACACCAAAGAACAAAGACGATCTCTCCTTGCTCCTCATCAGCTGAGATTTCCAACCCCACTAGACCTTCAGTCCTCTCTGAGACCTGCAGTGAGAGGAATGAAGGTGTAGAATTAGGTGTGTCACAGCCAAGTACTTGTGGGCAATCTGCTTTTGGTACACCGACGTCAGATTGTACCAGGCAAATTTCCCTGCCCCAGCTGCTGCACCGCCGAAAGAAGTTTGCTCCCAGCCATCCACATGCCCAGCGGTTGAATGCTAGCTTGGCAAAATTGCTAGCACTTCAACTGCTGCCTTTTCAGTTGGTAGACTCTGCCCCCTTCCGTGAGTTTGTGGAATGTGCGGTTCCTCAGTGGCAGGTACCCAAACGCCACTTTTTCTCACGGAAGGCGATTCCGGCTCTCTACCGGCATGTGGAAGGCAATGTCCATGCCTCGCTGGACAGGGCGGTCAGCGGTAAGGTGCATATTACCGCTGACTCATGGTCCAGCAGGCATGGACAGGGACGTTACTTAAGTTTCACGGCGCATTGGGTGACTCTGCTGGCAGCTGGGAAGGATGCAGGACAAGGTGCAGTAGTGTTGGAGGTTGTTCCGCCACCACGCCTCCAAAATGCTGATTGTGACACACCTCTCTCCTCCACCCCCTCCTCTTCTTCTTCCTCCATGGCCTCTTCCTCGGAACCAGCGGTGCTCCGTAGGCGTTCAAGGGGCTACGCAAGTACGCAGGCCAAAAGATGCCATGCGGTGCTTGAGCTGGTGTGCTTGGGGGACAGGAGCCACACTGGGGCAGAGGTTCTGTCAGCTCTGCAGGGGCAGGTTCAGAGGTGGTTGACGCCACGCCAACTTAAGGCAGGAATGGTGGTTTGCGACAATGGCACCAACCTCCTCTCTGCCCTCCGACAGGGACAACTGACCCATGTGCCCTGTTTGGCTCACGTCCTTAACTTGGTGGTGCAGCGGTTCTTGGGCAGGTACCCGGGCTTACAGGATGTCCTGAGGCAGGCCAGGAAAGTCTCTGTGCATTTCCGCCGGTCATATAATGCCAGTGCTCGGCTGACGGACCTCCAAAAGGAGTTTAACCTGCCCAAGAACCGCCTAATCTGTGACATGCCCACCAGGTGGAACTCGACGTTGGCCATGCTGCAGCGGCTGCACACGCAGCAGAGGGCCATCAATGAGTACCTGTGCGACTATGGCACCAGGACAGGGTCAGGGGACCTTGGTTTTTTTTCCCCACGCCAGTGGGCCATGATCAGGGATGCATGCACTGTCCTGTCACCATTCGAGGAGGCCACGAGGATGGTGAGCACTGACAGTGCATGCATCAGTGACACTGTCCCCCTTGTCCACCTGTTGGAGCACACGCTGCGTGGAATAATGGACAGGGCACTTGAGGCAGAACAGAGGCAGGAAGAGGAGGACTTCCTTAGCTCTCAAGGCCCCCTTTATCCAGACAGTGTTCCTGCGTGCCCGCCGATCACACAGGAAGAGGACGAGGAGGAGGAGGAGGAGGAGGAGGAAGATTGTGTCAGTATGGAGGTGGAGCCTGGCACTCAGCATCAGCAGTCTTTAAGGGATCAGTCCCAAGGAACACATGGACTTGTACGTGGCTGGGAGGAGGTGGCTGCGGACGTTGTTGTCCTTAGTGACCCAGAGGACTCCGGACCGAATGCCTCAGCAAACCTACGCTGCATGGCCTCCCTGATCCTGCAAAGCCTGCGTAAGGATCCTCGTATTCGTGGTATCAAGGAGAAGGACCAATACTGGCTGGCAACTCTCCTTGATCCACGTTACAAGGGTAAGGTTGCGGACCTTATCTTGCCATCGCAGAGGGAGCAGAGGATGAAACAACTTCGGGAGGCCTTGCAGAAAGGTCTGTGCAACGCGTTCCCAGAGACTGGGAGGTTACAAACTCCTGTTTCTGGACAACGTGTTGCTGAGGCTTCGGTCAGTCAAAGAAGGAGCGGTGGAGAAGGTGGCCGTCTGACCGATGCGTTCAGACAATTTTTTGGTCCGCAGCCCCAAGGTATGATCGGTTCCAGCAACCATCGCCAGCGTCTGTTTTACATGGTGCAGGAATACCTAGGGGCAAGATCAGACTTGGACACCTTTCCCACCGAAAATCCTCTGGGTTACTGGGTCTTGAGGATGGATCACTGGCCAGAGCTTGCACAGTATGCAATTGAGCTACTGGCCTGTCCTGCATCCAGCGTTCTTTCGGAACGCACATTCAGTGCTGCTGGAGGCGTGGTAACCGATCACAGGGTGCGTCTGTCCACCGACTCGGTCGATCGGCTGACCTTCATAAAAATGAATCAGTCTTGGATCACCACCAGCTACCAAGCACCTGATGCAGATGTAACCGAATAATTTTTTTTGAAATCTCAGATCCCTTCAAAGACTGCCTATGCTGATGCTGAGTGACTATCCCTGAGTAATTATCCTCTTCCTCCTCAATCATCACGCTGATAGCTTGTAAGAACATTTTTGGTTCTGGGCGCCACCACCAGTGCCTAAGGCACAATTTTTCAGCCCCTGTTTAACAGGGGCGTGTAATTACAATTTTTGATGTAATACTTTGCAGCAGGGCTCGTTCCTGCATTCCAACTAGAGTGTCTGTGAGGGGTTGCAGTGTTGTGGCACCAGCACCAGTGCCTAAGACCCAATTTTTCAGCCCCTGTCTAACAGGGGCGTGTAATTACAATTTTTGATGCAATACTTTGCAGCAGGGCTTGTTCCTGCGTTTCAACTAGAGTGTCTGTGAGGGGTTGCAGTGTTGTGGCACCAGTGCCTAAGACCCAATTTTTCTGCCCCTGTCTAACAGGGGCGTGTAATTACAATTTTTGATGCAATACTTTGCAGCAGGGCTCGTTCCTGCGTTCCAACTAGAGTGTCTGTGAGGGGTTGCAGTGTTGTGGCACCAGCACCAGTGCCTAAGGCCCAATTTTTCTGCCCCTGTCTAACAGGGGCGTGTAATTACAATTTTTGATGCAATACTTTGCAGCAGGGCTCGTTCCTGCGTTCCAACTAGAGTGTCTGTGAGGGGTTGCAGTGTTGTGGCACCAGCACCAGTGCCTAAGGCCTAATTTTTCAGCTCCTGTTCAACAGGGGCATGTAATTACAATTCTTGATCTAATATTTCACAGCAGGGCCCTGTGAGGGCTTACAGTGTTTTGGCCACAGCAACACCTAAGGCCCAAATTTCTGCTGAGTATATAGGGCAGGACCCTACTTTCAAACATCTAACTTACAAACGACTCCTACTTGCAAACGGAAGGAGACAACAGGAAGTGAGATGAAATCTACCCCTAAGGAAGGGAAATTCTCTCCTGTAAGAGTTAATATGGGAAAACAATTTCTCCTTTCCACTGATGCTTTCCAATCCTTGTTCCACAAAAAAACCCAAATTTTCAAAAAACATTTTTCATTGGGACAAAAAAGTGAGGTGAAATCTTCTGAAGAGGAGGAAAGACGCAAAACAAATGTCACAGGGGTGATAACCCTTCCCTATGTTTTCCAAAAAGCTTAGAAAAGATTTTTTGGCTGGAGCTAAACACATTAAAAATGTTCAAAATTACAAACAGATTCTACTTAACAACAAACCTACAGTCCCTGTCTTCTTTGCACCGCCTGTATACTGCTGTTCAGAGTATATAGGGACCTTTCCTTATTTTAATTTGGGTGCGGGGTTCCCCTTAATATCCATACAAGACCCAAAGGGCCTGGTAATGGACTGGGGGGTACCCATGCCGTTTGTCTCACTGATTTTCATCCATATTGCCATGACCCGACATGACATTAAACCCGCAAGCATTTTTAAATGAGATTTTTTCCTTTAAAAATGACATTTGGTGCAGGGACTGTTCTAAACATGGGAAACACGCGTCACTTTACAGGCATACTATAGACACCCCCCAGGTACGATATTTAAAGGAATATTTCACTTTTTTTTTTTTACTTTAAGCATCATTAAAATCACTGCTCCCGAAAAAACGGCCGTTTTTAAAAGTTTTTTTTGCATTGATACATGTCCCCTGGGGTAGGACCCGGGTCCCCAAACCCTTTTTAGGACAATACCATGCAAATTAGCCTTTAAAATGAGCACTTTTGATTTCGAACGTTCGAGTCCCATAGACGTCAATGGGGTTCTAACGTTCGTGCGAACTTGCGGTCCGTTCGCGGGTTCTGGTGCGAACCGAACCGGGGGGTGTTCGGCTCATCCCTACTGAACACACACACACATAACAAGGGTGCACACATAACAAGGGTGCACACACACCGTTTCAGGCAAAAAATGGACACACTCGGTCCAAGGTGCTAATCCTGGCTCATCACCATAGGCAATATCAAGAAGAGAAGAAAATATTGATCGCACACTTGAATCCAAAAGATGCTGTATAAATTTCTTTATTGTCATAAGCCAGACAAAATTGCAAATGTTGTAAAACAAGCACGGTTCTTTTTGTGTGAACGCGTCAACTGATCATCATCAATCAATTTTGTCTGGCTCATGACAATAAAGAAATTTCTACAGCATCTTGTGGATTCAAGTGTGCGATCAATCTTTTCTTCTCTTCTTGACAAACACACATAAGTTGATGTACACAGAGTGAGGCAATGTGTTTGCCGCCTCTACCCCTCCACTTCCCACCTGTTACTGGTTGTTAGAGACGTTTGGGTTCACAGTCAACAGCCTCCTAACAAACAGTGGGTGGATCATGATAGAGAAGTTCAGACACTAGTTTTCCATTAGGTTCACTTTCTCCTTTTGGTAACAGCAGCCACTTGGCAGATTCTGCAAATAATCCCAGCCACTCAGCTCCAAGCCTACCACCACTTCTCCACCAACCAAAGGTCGCTGGCTCCAAATGGGCCATGATCCCTTGACAATTATAGGACTAAAAGCAAAGATAGAGCCACTTAACTTCCAAAAGTCCAAAATAAGTTTCTTGATGTTATCTGATACAGAGAAAGTCAAACTGCTCTTTTTACACATTTCACTCCATTCAGAGCTTAGTGATAGAGCGAGTTAGGAAGCCTATTGGCTAAGGATCCACCTACTGCTTGCTGCCAACCACATAGGAAGTAGACCTGATGGGAAACTAGTCTCTGTGAATCCCGATCAGGCTCTGTCAACCTAGCTTTCAAGCTCCCTTGCCAATGCTCTGTCTGTGTGACAGCTGCAGTGGCAGGAGAAAGCACAGTTGCACTGAGGACAGGGTGTTTATATGGATACTTCATCCTCAGTGCGCCTCCAAGCGCAGTGCATGTCACAAATTCATAACCTGTTTTCAATAAGTTCATGAATTTGTCCCTTTCATGAACATGTCTTGTGGAAGCACATTGGAGTTCTAAAGACTTTATTAGTATAAAACAAATGTAAACTATTGGATATAAGAAGAATGTTGTTTAAGACCGTTAGTCTATGTGTGTCTTAACTACTTGCCGATAAGCCACCAAATAGTACGGCGGCAGGTTGGCTCCCCTGTGTGAATCGTCATAGCTGTATGTTGGGCACTTTAAGGGCTATAGAGCGCAATGCCGGAGCTGATGCACGTGGCCGGCAGCCTCGATGTTCACTGGCGACTCGCGATCACTACTCAGAGAGCCGAATAGGGATCTGTCAATGTAAACAGACAGATCCCCGTTCTGTCAGGGAAGTAGAGAGAGATATGCTGTTGCTAGTGATCAGGAACAGTGATCTCTCTCTACTCCCTGTCACTACACTCCCCCACAGGTAGAAACACCTCCCTAGGACGCACTTAACCCCTTGATCGCCCCCTAGTGTTAACCCCTTTCCTGCTAGTGACATTTATACAGCAACCAGTGGCTATTTTTAGCTCTGATCGCTGTATAAATGTCAATGGTCCCAAAAAAGTATCAAATGTGTCCAATCTGTCCGCTGCAATGTCGCAGTCCCGCTAAAAATCACTGATCCCCACCATTACTAGTAAAAAAAAAAAAATTATAATAAAAATGCCATACATATATCCCCTATTTTGTAGACGCTATAACTTTTGCACAAACCAATCAATATACACTTATTTTTACCAAAAATATGTAGAAGAATACATATTGGCCTAAACTGATGAAGAAATTTGTTTTTTTTTTAGTTTTTGGGATATTTATTATAGCAAAAAATAAAACATATTTTCTTTGCAAAATTGTCGCTCTTTTTTTGTTTATAGCGCAAAAAATAAAAACCACAGAGGGGATCAAATACCAGCAAAAGAAAGCTCTATTTGTGTTAAAAAAAAAAAAGACGTAAATTTTGTTTGTGTATAGCATTGCACGACTGCGCAATTGTCAGTTAAAGCGGTCGTATTGCAAAAAATGGCCTGGTCAGGAAGAGGGTAAATCCTTCCAGGGCTGAAGTGGTTAATGTGTGAAAGGCAACTAAAAAGAAGACATGAACAAAAAAACTGCATGCTGATATTGAATGCATTGAATGTGCAAGAGCACATTAGAACAGACACGTGTATAGATTTGATAAGTGACTCTCATGGGTTATTGTTCTAAGAGGACATGGCTTCTGCTCAGTTTCATTATTCATTTGCCTTCCTTTCTTATTGGAATGTTGCCCTGTGCTATTAATAAACAGATTCAAGATAAATTACTTGAAGACAGATGTAATATCAACTAAGCAACAAGCACTTCAGTAAACAGTGGTGGCAAATTCAGTTAATAGCTTTAAGTACAGGCATGAATATTAACATTCCCAAAATGATTAAGAAAATATCAAACTGAAAATTAAATAAAGGGGCCTGTGCCCATGAATGCTTTGGTGATTTACAATTATTCTCGAGGGAGATATCTCATTAACTGGGTTGGTAATAGTCGCTCTGACTGAACTTATTTATTATTATTCTCATCTGAGACAAACACATTACTTGGTATGGTTAGAGGTGGTGTTTGCAGCTAAGATTCCATTGTTGTCTCTTTATTAATCTTTGGATTTCTATAGCAGGTTTTGAAGATTTTGTAGGCCTGCACCCTCTGTTTGGTAAGTGTCAAATATCAGTGTATGTACCTAATGTATTAGGTGTAAGACGTTGCAACACAGGCATTGGTGTCTAAAGTGACACTTTCCTGTCCTCACAGGGTAAAAAATAGAGACCCTTAACTCCTCCCCTCCATCACAAAAAATCCCCCCCCCCTCCAAGCTGTTGGCCCTGACTAGAGATATTTATGCATTTAGACTTCAATCAAAGCTGGTCTCATAGTGTTTGACAGCTACTGCAAAGATATAACTACCTGATACCCATTCAAACCTGTGATCTTCTAGGATTGACCTTTCTGGCTCTGAGACTTTATGAGACTAAATGCAGGAAGCCGTAAGTAAGTCAATGCAAGAGGAATACAACACAAATAAAGCAAACTGAATAAGGATATTTAGTATATTGAGTCCATAAAGTTTCACAGAACAGCAGTCATCTTGTTCAGTTTATAAAAAATACTCCATTACTCACAATTTTCCTTTTTTAGCATGTATATGTGGCGCCCTGGAACTCCCCACCAGCTTAGCCAGTTGTCCTCTGGGTACTGATCTTCAGCCATTTTCATTGGCCGGGCCGAGATGACATCACTCTTTCGCTTGCAGAGAAATTCTTTCATCTTGGCAATGTCGGATTTGTACAGTGAGCTGTAGGTGCACAGCTCAGTGCACAGGGCATACAGACATGTTAGCAACTTTAGTGCAAAAGAGACATACTATGTCTTTTCTGAATTAAAAATTCTGCCTGTTTGCCACCATAAACTGTCTGTAACATGAAAGTATTATCTGGTTGTGTTTTCTTACCATTCCAATTGTCAACTGAAAACATTTGGTAGAGAGCAATCTACCAAGGACAGGGTCAACTCAAAAGGGGGAGGCACAGCATACTACAGGTGGTGGGAGGGCACTGAAATGTGCCCAGTATATCTTTCCACACTCTCAGCCATGCTCAGCTCCTTATCCCTTTCTTGGCTGCTGCAGTGTAAATGAAAGCTTCTGAACTTGTGCTAAATACTAAGAAATAAAATGTAACAACATTGTTGTTACTTTTTCTTTATTCTGTTTCATTTACTGCACACGTGTCAAACACAAGGCTCAGGGGCTGAATTCGGCCCACCAGGTCATTTCTTGTGGCCCTTGCACCTTTTCTGCAGCTACAGCACCCCCCTTATCTCTACCCCCACCTTGTCTCAGCAATCAGCAGCAGAGAGGAGGACAGAACTCCTCCACCAGATCCTGCACCTCTGTGCATCCACAGCACCCCCTTGCCTCAACCTCCCCAACCTCAGCCTCAAGACTCCAGCAGCTGACTCCAGCTCTTCTCCAGACCCTGCACTTTCTGCTTAGTAGCTTTGTCTACCATCTTCTTCCCAGCAGCAGCACAGGTTAAGGGGGGTGCACTGTGATGTAAGGGGGAGGTGTGGGACTCTTGACTTCTGATGGTGGTTGTGGGGGGAGGGGGGCTCTTGACATCTGATGTAAGGAGTGGTAGGGTGCTCTAGACATCTAGTCTTACAGATGCAACAGGCCCTTTGAAAACAAACATAATGCTGATGCAGCCCACAATTAAATTGAGTTTGACACCCCTGTTTTACTGTATCTTAAGATCAAAAGGATGACCTATAGACTATATATGATGTCAGTGAAAGCAACCCTACTCCAAAAAAATATATACAGTGGGGACGGAAAGTATTCAAACCCTCTTAAATTTTTCACTCTTTGTTATATTGCAGCCATTTGCTAAAATCATTTAAGTTCATTTTTTTCCTCATTAATTTACACACAGCATCCCATATTGACAGAAAAACACAGAATTGTTGACATTTTTGCAGATTTCTTAAAAAAGAGAAACTGAAATATCACACGGTCCTAAGTATTCAGACCCTTTGCTCAGTATTTAGTAGAAGCACCCTTTTGATCTAATACAGCCATGCGTCTTTTTGGGAAAGATACAAGTTTTTCACACCTGGATTTGGGGATCCTCTGCCACTCCTTCTTGCAGATCCTCTCCAGTTCTGTCAGGTTGGATGGTAAACGTTGGTGGACAGCCATTTTTAGGTCTCTCCAGAGATGCTCAATTGGGTTTAAGTCAGGGCTCTGGATGGGCCATTCAAGAACAGTCACGGAGTTGTTGTGAAGCTGCTCCTTCACTATTTTAGCTCTGTGCTTAAGGTCATTGTCTTGTTGGTAAATCTTCGGCCCAGTCTGAGGTCCTGAGCACTCTGGAGAAGGTTTTCGTCCAGGATATCCCTGTACTTAGCCGCATTCATCTTTCCCTCGATTGCAACCAGTCGTCCTGTCCCTGCAGCTGAAAAACAGCCCCACAGCATAATGCTGCCACCAGCATGCTTCACTGTTGGGACTGTATTGGACAGGTGATGAGCAGTGCCTGGTTTTCTCCACACATACCACTTAGAATTAAGGCCAAAAAGTTCTATCTTGGTCTCATCAGACCAGAGAATCTTATTTCTCACCATCTTGGAGTCCTTCAGGTGTTTTTTAGCAAACTCCATGCGGGCTTTCATGTGTCTTGCACTGAGGAGAGGCTTCTGTCGGGCCACTCTGCCATAAAGCCCCGACTGGTGGAGGGCTGCAGTGATGGTTGACTTTCTACAATTTTCTCCCATCTCCTGACTGCATCCCTGGAGCTCAGCCACAGTGATCTTTGGGTTCTTCTTTACCTCTCTCACCAAGGCTCTTCTCCCCCGACAGCTCAGTTTGGCCGGACGGCCAGCTCTAGGAAGGGTTCTGGTCATCCCAAACGTCTTCCATTTAAGAATTATGGAGGCCACTGTGCTCTTAGGAACCTTAAGTGCAGCAGAAATTTTTTTATAACCTTGGCCAGATCTGTGCCTTGCCACAATTCTGTCTCTGAGCTCTTCAGGCAGTTCCTTTGACCTCATGATTCTCATTTGCTCTGACCTGCACTGTGAGCTGTAAGGTCTTATATAGACAAGTGTGTGGCTTTCCTAATCAAGTCCAATCGGTATAATCAAACACAGCTGGACTCAAATGAAGGTGTAGAACCATCTCAAGGATGATCAGAAGAAATGGACAGCACCTGAGTTAAATATATCAGCTTCACAGAAAAGGGTCTGAATACTTAGGACCCTGTGATATTTCAGTTTTTCTTTTTTAATAAATCTGCAAAAATGTCAACCATTCTGTGTTTTTCTGTCAATATGGGGTGCTGTGTGTACATTAATGAGGAAAAAAAATGAACTTAAATGATTTTAGCAAATGGCTGCAATATAACAATGAGTGAAAAATTTAAGGGGGTCTGAATACTTTCAGTCTCCACTATATATATATATTTTTTTAAATATATATATACAGGGAAGGGAAGCCACTCAGCTCTTGACTAGGAAGACTTCTACTATCACTACAGTGATTTGCTTACAAAGAGATTTCTTAGGTATGAGATATTGTCCTGCAAGAAGTGATATATAACTGTTATCCTAAAGAAGTCCCTTCCTATCCTATTCCTATCCCTATCCTAAAGAAGTTATCCTAAAGAAGGCAAGCGCAGGCAAAATAAACCTCCTGTTACCTTTGCATTCCTTTTAGTTACATAGTTGGTAAGGTTGGATAAAGACACCCGTCTATCCAGTTCAACCTGTGTCGGTGTGTGTATGTATTATGTCTCTACCACTTCCCATATCCCTGTATGTTATGTTCAATAAGATGCCCATCTTAGAGTTTTTTTAATTTAGCAACATTACCTGCTGCAACCCTCTTGCCAACATTTTTCTTGGGAAGATGCTTGGAGCTGGAGATAAGTGCTGGCTATCAATACAGCCCTCTCCTTGCTAGCTGCTTTGTTAGATAGCCATGGGGAGGAGAGAAGCATCCTGCCCATCTACATAGCTAGCCTCCATTTCAGGTAGGAAGGTGGAACAAGGTACCACATGTACTTTGTCACCTGAGGGAAAGAACACTGTAATAGTAAAAGGAAACTTCCCCTTTAAGTAATGCCAAAATTATTGCTAAGTCTTGCTAAAAAGATGCTTTTGGTGCTGTGCTGCAGCATCTCCATGTGAGACTTATTTCGTGTACACACGGTTGGACTTGCCAATGGGATAACCTCCGTCGGCATGTCCGATGGAAAAATTTAGAACATGTTCTCTAACTAAGTCCATCGCAAATGCCGACAGAAAAAGTCTGTAGGGGCATACACACGGTCGGAATATCCGACCAAAAGCTCCCATCGGACTTTTTCTGTCGGAAATTCCAACCGTGTGTACGCGGCATAAGAATACTCACCATTCCTCAGATCTTGTTGGTAGGATGGTGACATCACCCTCTGCACTAGAGAATCTGGGGGGAAAGGTGAGTATGTTAT
Organism: Lithobates clamitans; assembly: GCA_037952925.1. Classification (NCBI taxonomy): domain Eukaryota; kingdom Metazoa; phylum Chordata; class Amphibia; order Anura; family Ranidae; genus Lithobates; species Lithobates clamitans. Next base: position 2,301,964 of record JBBGZY010000088.1, read on the forward strand.
TAAAATTTTTTCTACCTAAAGGTGTTTTTTACACTATTCGCATATTTAAAAACCAGTCCTTGCATGGACTCCGCTTTAAATTCTTTATTACTCCCGTTTCAGCCAACCACAGTACAGGTCAAGAAGCACACACATGAAGGAGAAGCTAAGAGATAAGTGACAATTCTCACACCCTATTACAGATTGCTTTACTATTAGCACTAAGGTGGTGTGGGCTGTTAGGTCAGTGGCTGTTGAAAGGGGGGCCATAAGGTGTCTGCAGCCTGTGAAGAGGGTCTGAAAGGAGATCTTGAAAGCAGGATGGGAACAGAGCAGAGACTCTGATGCATTTGAATTGCCATCCTGTAAAATCTTACATTAAAAATGTAAAGGGGTGGGGGAAGATTTTGGCAACTTCACTTTAGATGCTAAAGGACACAGCACCAAATCTACCATGAGATTCTACTTATATTTCTCATTAGTGCTTCTGCTATATTCTGTTTACCTATATAATTATCAAATTAATGACTTTACATTTGTTCAATGTTTCTTATGAAAAGAACATATTATCCACTTTTTCTTCTGAATGCTTGATGGGGTCCATTGATCTCAATATTCAGTTGGCTCAGAAAATCCTACAGATTTGATGGTTTGGCCTATGAAATTAGTATTTTACAGCTGGCTAGTTTTAATAACGCACATGAAACCCAGCTAGAGTATAAAAAGAAGCAGAAAATCACCTTATGATCATTTTGATTAAGTTTGATTTGCGTACAATGGTTCTGTGCCCACAAGAAACATTAGTAGCAAATCTCACAAGGAAGGCATATTCATTATGCACCTGTCAGTACAAAATTAATAATACGTCCAGTAATAAAACTTTGCCCACTGGGAATACCGTAGCACAAATATGCACTGATTCATGACAGGTGCAATCTCTTAAAAGTCTAAGTGAAAATCACTAACATACAAAAAAACAAGACCTTTATCTAATTTTGACATATGAAACAGTACCGCATAACTGTAGAATAAAAAGGATCCTTTCAACAGACGTTCTGGAAGAGAATTAATCAACATTATGCTACTGAATTTATACCAGTTCAGCCAAGCAACTGTTCTAGCAGTTTGCTATATATATATATATATATATATATATATATATATATATATATATATATATATATATATATATATTATTTTTTTACATACTTGTCTTACAACTTTTTTGTAATTTTAATTGAACACATGAAATAATAAGTGCATAATATGAAAAAACAAACTAGGAGTAAAGATAGATATTTGTAAGGCCTCATTCACATGGGGCTTTTTAATCCATGCTCCAGGAAGGGCTATGTTTTACCAGCATGGGGATGCACAGGTGTTGCGTGCATCCCCGTGCCAGCAGTCCCATTGCTGTCTATCAGGGTGCAGTGACTGCACAAACAGCTGCTGCTCCTAATGTGACATGCATGCCAGTGCAGATGCATGGATGTCACTTTGGGACTTGGAGCAGCAGTTGTGTCCATGCAGCTGCTATGTCCCAATTGACAGCCGTAGGGAATGTCGGCATGGGGATGCACACAACGTCTGTGCATCCCCATGCTGGTAAACACAGCCCTGCATGGGGCATGGATTACATCGCCCCAGGTGAACTAAAGGATTTATTTACTAAAGGCTAATAGACTGTAGTCGCACTCTGCAAGAGCAGTTGCCCCAGAGCTTCCATCATCCAATCATGCGTAAACAAAAATGCTGTTTTTTTATTTTCCTTGTATGTGATTGGCTATTCTTTGCAAAGTGAAGCTTTACCTCATTTACTAAGCTCTGGAGAAATTGCACTTGCAGCGAGCACAGTCTATTTGCCTTTGGTAAATCAACCCCTTTTGTCTCATATCTAATTTCTAATGTGATTGCATACTTAGTGTAGTTGACACCAATGGCTCCTCTATACAGTATGTCAATAAATAATAAAGAAAAAAAACTAATCATAATCATGATGGCCAGAAGAGAAATAGAGTGAAAATTGTAGTGCTCCCTCACATTGGTGGGCAGTGAAGAAATGCCCATTCACATTAATTGTCATTTGAGATGTGCCCCTTTACATTGGTTGTCAGTGAAATGCTCCATTACTTAAGTGGTCAGTGGAGATGGGTCCCCTTAGATTGGCTGTTGATTGGCCTATAAAAATCCAATCAAAAAATCTCATATAATCTTTAAAATGCAAATGTAATTTCTCTCATTTTATAAATTCAATGTTTTCACTTATGCAACATCAATCATATCTAAAGCTTTTATTAAAATTATAGCTGGTTACCCTGCCATAAAGTTGATTGAACAGGCACGTCTAGTGGGCACAAGCTTTTTCTCTGTCTCCTCATTGCTTTACTGTACTGCCACCATGTCATAGGCAGTTCTGTGGAGACTTTAACGAGCCATACTGATGCTCGTTGTGAAGGCATAGTCTATGTTTTTACTATAGGTAAGTTCACACTGAGCAAAGACATGCAGCCACCACTAAAGTGAAAGTATATAGAAAGGAAGTGGCCATAAAGAGGCTGCAGGGGATCATCAGCAATAAGAAAAAAAGGTGGAAACAATATCTCTAAACAAAAAACATGCCAATTGTTTATGATACAAAGTAATAAAAAAAAGCCAAACTAAATGGCACCCAGTTAGGCTTAGCATCTACTTTAAGTACTGTAAAAAGTTATGTACATAGGCAGAAAGTGGAAATCCAGACAAATCTTTTTTTTTTGTATGACAATGTGAACTTGGCATCATTAATATCAGCAAGCCAAATTTCTAGTAATCTTTATCATTAGCCTGCAATTTTAGGCAAAAACAAAATTCTAGTTCTCTTTTATGTGCTTACAAACTGTCCATGGGATAAGTGCAATATTATTTCTGACTTTTTTATGTGAAATAACACACTGTCAAGAAAGGCTTTCCAGCAATGAGAATGGCAGAAGAATACCTGTGTGCAGAGTTCCCATTAGAAGAGCCGTCCGGCGCACGTGCATGAGCAATAGCGCGAATGACGTCGCGTGTACGCGCACGGAGTGTGCGCGCGCACTTCGTGACAGCGCTTGACACCAAGAAGTACTATTTAAAGGAGACTGATGCCTTGCTGCCTTGCTGTCCGGTCTACAGCTTTCCTGAGACCCTTGCTGCTTGTTTGTACCACTTACCTGATTCCTGTTACACGGCTTGTTCTTGACAATCCCTGCCTGCTGCCAGTCTCCGATCCTGGCTTGTCCTGATGTCTCTTCTGCTTCTCCCTTGGTCCGTTTGCTGTCTGCCTGTTACTGACCCAGCTAGTACCCTGACTCCTCTTTGGCATCTGCTCTTGTACCTGATCTGCCTGCCAGTGTATGACCGGGCCTGCCTGCACCTGCTTGTGTCTTGAACTACAGAACACCTCCCTGCTGTCTGCTGTATTCAGCTTCCAGTCTGATCCTGCTTTCTGCCAGACCACTGCTCCAGGTATGTCTGCACCTGCTTGTGGGATCGTTTTTATTGTTACCTGTTCTTTACATGCTAATGTGAGTACCTATTTTATATTGCTGTTATCAAATAAATACTTTTAAAAGTTACTAAACTATTGAGTTTCCCTCCTGTTCCTTACACCCCCCCCCCCCATGCCCCATTGCAAGATTCACCTGATCCAGATATACTAGTCACATAAAGGGGACGCTGATTACAGACAAGGAATATATACCAGCAGAGCCGGAGACGCCAGATCGGGACGATTACCTGGGGACACACACTTGTTCCATCACAAAGATATACCCACATGCTGTTACCTTACAGCGGTAAGGTAAGGGGACATCCACATATTACCCTACACAGAGGACAAGAAGCCACCTATCACCAGCACTCCCTTGCAGAGAGTGATCACCAGCACCAGCACTTTACTCCTGCTTATTGATACTATTATCCAGTCACTGTACATCCTGCACTTTATGTTTTAAAAACTTTCCATGGACACACTTAATTATTTTATTCACGGAAAATAAGGATTTTTATGGATATTCCACTACAGCATTTTATCGCTGTTTTTACCTGAGGGGATTAAGAGCAACATGTGACATGTTTATTTTATTTATACATTGAAGGATTTCATATTTATGCTTTACTATAAGAAATTGCCTCTTGTTAGTGTTTCTAGTATAGAACACTTTTGCACTTTATTCTATATATTTTGCACATTATTTATTTACAGCGCAGCACTATTTTCATTTTACATATTCTACTTGGGTTCTGACATTTCCTTCAGTGTTTGCAGCAGTATTTATCACATTTATTTGGTTGGCGCAGGGATATTATTTTATTTTTGTTTCAAGTGGCTAGATTGGTTTCCTTGTTCTAAGTATTTTTGTTGAGTAAAAAAAGTCTTGCTTTTAGCATTTGCTGACATACATTCAGCATACACACGGGATGAGAGCTCCCATCGTGCTCGCGTGGAAGCAGAGGGAGAAGTCAAAAGTTAATTTTCTGCAGTAGGGCATATGCCCTTTCTATTTGCTCATCCTCCTGGCAAACAGAAAGTTTAATGTAGGATGACCTGTTATTTCTAAAACGGTCATGCAAAGCCTAATGGTTAAAGGGTTAAATCACCTCTGGCACCCCTGTTTTTTCAACTTCCCCTCTGGTTGGTGAACACACTATTTTATATGTGATGCATGGAGGTGAAGGATTGAGGAATAATGATACCACAAAAAAGAATTACAAAAGTCACATGATGCACATACATTGTCAGTCACATCATCCAGTGATGCAGCTCTAGAATCAATCACAATGAATGACACCCTGAGGACCAGCTGACACAGCCACAAACACCCGTGAATTCCATTAATTTCCTGCTACACTCTCAACCCAAATGACAGCTCCCTGGCTGGCTTCTGAATGTCAACAATCTGGCCAGTAATGGTGCCTGACATTATTTGACCAAATTTAGTCATGACATCAACCGGAAGGCCCAAAATTTGGTTTACAGTTTGAAACAACCTGGCAGGCTGCAGAATTATTGGTTGCTTATTGGATGCTTGCATCCTAGCAATCAAAGACACTGTGCTGCTTGTGTTATGATGAATCACACCTACTAACCTGAAAAAAATCTCATCAACGCAATCCACTTCCATCGATCACTCGCACCAAATTACATCTCCCAGTCCCCATCACTAAAGGTAAACAGAGGAGCTGGGTTTCCTGTGCAATGTAATTTTCAAAATATCGCCATGGCCATATTTGGTCTTTGATATCAACGCTATCCCTGTTGATTTGTTTACATGGCCAGGAATTCCTGGCCAGTAAATTAATTGTGTTAGATGATGTCACTGGTTGCTAAAGACACAGTGGATGCTGGCACCTGCAGCTTCTTTAACAGCCATTAACAGGAAGAAAGCTGTCATAAATAACAGTTGTAGAAATACCACCTTGAGCTAATTTCTATTCAATACTGGATACATACTTTTTATATGATTGCTTGAATAAGATAAATCTCTTTACTGATTTTCATGACAACTCTGTTTTATGTGTTAATTTTATTGTCTGCTCTCTTTCACTGGGATCCTTGAGTGAGACTTTCAATTTCTTTGAAACATTAGTGTCCATATTTTCCATTATGCCATCAACACTCTCTTTCATAATGTCAGAAGAGCACAGGGATGAAGTTGAGGCCAAATTGGTCAGCTGTTTTACACCAGAGAGCCATAATGCCAAGATAACTTTTTGTCACAATCATCATTTCTGCAAGGCCATTGCCTGAGCAGGAGGCCTTATCTTGCAAGGAATTGTTATGCATTCAGTATAGTAGAGTCAGTCATCCAAATTTTCACAAAAGGAGGATTAAATTGGGGGTGCCTTGAAGAACAATGCTATTGCACAGATGTGTGCTGCGACGTGCTGCACACAAAGAGAAGCTTTGCCTGTTTTCAAAGCAATTCTGTAGGTGGGCGGCCAACCGTTTTCCATTGGGTTTTTACCCTTAACCTAATCCTACAGTGCAATGGATCAAGCCACCAAAAGGAAAAGTGGGAAGAAGCTTCTTTGCTGCACAGCCTCGGAGTGGGGCACTTTGTATTCCCGCTTGGATTATGGTAGTAGATCGTTGCATTATATCACTCATGGATCAGGGAGGAGTGAAAAATTTCCCTTTAAGCTGACCCAAATGTTCACCTCACTGACTGCACTGCCAACATTTCTCCTTCTCACCACTGGCATCACAAGCCACCTCCTCACTGCCAGTATACCAATGTTCCCCTCATCGTCAGCACCTCAACCCCTTCCTTTTTAATGGCATCACACCAATCTTCCTTGCCCACCTCCTGTTGCCTCTACTCATACCTCACAAGGATAGAGGCAGAAGGCAAACAACCCTTCTGCCCCTGAGACAACAGTCCTCCTCCTCCTCTTGGTGCTATACCTCTAATGCCTGATCTTTTACACGACCCATGTGTACTTCAGCAGGAACACCAAAGAGATTATGTCATAATTCATGCCTTATCAAGCTTCACCATACTGGTATCTACACTAAATGGTGACAAGCAGTGATGAGCAGAACTGCCCTGGGTTCAGTTTGGCAGGGGCTCAGCAAACTTCAAAGAAGTTGAATGACGGACCCAAACCCCATTGAGATCAAATTGAATTTGTAAAAATTAAAACGTCTGTTTTCTGGTCTAATAGGCAAGGGGGTGTCAAAAAATAGCACAGGGCTGGGCACCTTCCTGGGGAACATATACCAATGCAGCTGGGAGCAGTGATTTTTAGCACTGATATTTACAAAGGAAAAAATTGTTTAAAATTGCCAGCAAACTTCTTTTACAGCTGTCATTGACAAATTCTTTGTTTAGAAAACAACAGCACACAGACACCCCCAAGGGTCTGCTATGTATTTAGGGAGGCATTTAGATGGGTCTGTATGTTGACCATCTGAGTCTGGTATGGATTGTAGGGGGTATCTCACAAGAAAAATAAATAAATTGTGAGGTCCCTCAGGAAATACATACCAAACACCATAATCTGAGCTTGCAACTCCCTCCAAACTTCTAAATCATACCAGGCCACATACCCTCAATATGGGGGGTCTCTCTGGCAAAGAACTTTCTCCCTATGTTAATGAAGACAAGGGGCTCTTCCCCACAGTTCAGTGGTTGTGGAGTCTGCAGGTGGGGGGCTTATCTGGAAGTCTGGAGTCTGGAAGTCAATTTTAACAATAAGGGGGCACCCGGATACCTCCACCCATGTGAATGAGTAGGGGTATATACTAGCCCTAATCTTTGACCAAAAAATGAAACCTTAAATCAAAAAGACAGCTAAACATTTGAAAAGTCCTTTATTAAAAAATTAAAATCCATAGAAAGTCCCTCATTGTAAATCCTTTGTCAATCACGTTATCCATTAATGCAGAACCATGTAAATTAGGATGGCGGATGACCTGCCAAAAATAAAAACACAGCTGCTTAGACACATCCCACTTTTTTGCTTGTCACCCACCGAATGGAAAGTCCAGTAAATGACAGCTGTTACAGTATATACAAGGGGTGACATGTTCCAGTGATGTCATTGACCATTAATGGCCAATAAAACCACTGGGATCCCCCCTTTTTCTTGCATGGCTGCCGATTCACAGCCCTAAAAGTGAATGGGGTCATGACATCACTGGTTGTTAAGGACTCGGCAGTGTCTCTACCCGCCAGCATCCTTAAAAACCATTGACAAAGGTATGCTGTCATACATAATAATACCGCTGTTATGTGTGATGTTCAGCTCATACATTTTCATTCAGGTATTCATCCGAACACCCTAACAGCCAACATTTAGTCAGAGCTTGTGTTTTCTTTGGTTTATCAGAAAGAGAACTGTAAAGGTGTGTAGAGAGAAATCAGAACACTCATTATGATTCAAGAAACATGAAAACCACATTACACAAAGGGTTGAGTTTGTTCAAAAAAGCATTATCATTCAGGTGTGCCTAAGCAAACATGAAACATATTGATTTACTCAAGTCTAGATTCTCCAATGTCACAGTGCCTATGCTGCTAGCCACCCTTTTATGTCATAACACACAGGGCTGGTGCAAGGATTTTTGATCCCCTAGGCGAAACCCCATTTTGCCGCCCCCCTTGGCTCCACCCCTGACCCCACCCCTTTGCCCTGCCCATGTATACCCCACCTTTTTATAGACTACTAACATTTTGGGGGTTGAATCAGTCACTGACCCGGCGCATGATACGCATGCAGCGTATGTAGGAGCCTGGAGGTGGTGGTGGTGGGGCACCGGTGTGGCGCCTCTGACTGATGTGTGCTCTAGGCTGGGTCTTACCTTGTCTATAGGTAACGCTGGCCCTATATACAGATGATTATCAGTGCAGGCCCATCAGTGCTGCCCATCAGTGCCACCTATCAGTGCCCATTAGAGCTGTCTATCAGTGCTGCCCATCAGTGCCCATTAGTGCCTCCCATCAGTGCCCATGGGCACTGAGTGCCACCTATAAGTCTCCATCAGTGCCACTTATTAGTGCAGCCTATCAGTGCCCATCAGTACAGCCTCATCAGTGCCCATCAGTGGGGAGCCCCTCATAATGGGCACAGCAGGTGTTCAGACCTGGGAACTAAGCACAGGGATGGTGGAACCCCTCATAATGGGCACAGCAGGTGTACAACCTGGGAACTCAGCACAGGGATGGTGGGAACCTCTCATAATGGGCACAGCAGGTATACAGACCTGGGAACTCAGCACAGGGATGATGGGAACCCCTCATAATGGTCACAGCAGGTGTACAGACCCGGAACTCAGCACAGGGATGGTGGGAACCTCTCATAATGGGCACAGCAGGTGTACAGACCTGGGAACTCAGCACAGGGATGGTGGGAACCCCTCATAATGGTCACAGCAGGTGTACAGACCCGGAACTCAGCACAGGGATGGTGGAAACCTCTCATAATGGGCACAGCAGGTGTACAGAGGTGTACAAGAGGGTTGGGAGGGCTCTGAGTATACCCTTCCTCAACCATATGAGTTATGCAGAGTGGGTGTATGTGGCATTCCAGACTCATTGGGATTATGATTTGGAAACACTTTTTTTAGTTAGTCTAGTAGTCCGGTATTTCACGTAGAGTGCACGGTGTCAGGTCAGGTGTCAGGAGTAAAATCCTCCCTGTCGAAGTGGTGGTGCAGGACATTCTGGGTGAGGTTGGGAAGATTCAGGGTCTTGAGAAAGGCAGGTGGCAGCAGGAGGCCTGGATAAGGGCGTGGAGGAATATCAGGACTCTGTAGCTGCTGCCTGTTGATCTCGGGGTGTGCGGCTTTTCTTTGTATTCTTGATTCACTCCCCTAGATTTTCAAGATCAAATATATTTTTGATAAAAGGCTACATGCATGGTGACGGTGATGTTTCTTATTCCGCGTACACACGGTCGGACTTTTCGTCTACAAAAGTCCGACGGACGCCGATGGACTAAAGCTGGCTGACAATCCGATCGTGTGTGGGCTTCCCCGGACTTTCAGCGGACTTTCAGCAGACTTTTCCAGCCTCAAATCTGACGGACTTTAGATTTGAAACATGCTTCAAATCTTTACGTCGTAACTACGCCGGACCCAGAAATCCGCTCGTCTGTGTGCTAGTCCGACAGACAAAAACCCATGCTAGGGCAGCTATTGGCTACTGGCTATCAACTTCCTTATTTTAGTCCAGTGTACGTCATAACGTACGAATCCGTCTGACTTTTGTGTGATCGTATGTAGGCAAGTCCGTTCGAAAGAAAGTCTGCCACAAGTCCGCCACAAGTCCGCCATAAGTCCGCCAAAAGTCCGTCGAAAGTCTGTCGGACAGGCTGTCGGACTTTTGTAGATGAAAAGTCCGACCGTGTGTACGCGGCATTAGTCTGGCTCTCCCGTAGGGATTGTGTTGTGCGCAATTTGGTTTGCACCATTTATTATGTTCTTGTTTTGTATAATCATATTCAATTATTTTGTAAATATGTTTTATTTATTTATTATGGTTTTATTGTATATAAGTTGTTGTTTGTAAGATTTTTCAATAAACAAAATTTACCCCTCATAATGGGCACAGCAGGTGTACAGACCTGGGAACTCAGCACAGGGATTGTGGGAACCCCTCATAATGGGCACAGCAGGTGTACAGACCTGGGAACTCAGCACAGGGATGGTGGGAAGCCCTCATAATGGGCACACCAGGTGTACAGACCCCTGGATAGGAGGGGCAGCATTTGCTTGAACTTATTGGCTGTAATTTCTTCCTGCAGTCCCTGACTGTTGGAGGAAGGGAGAGGAGGGGAAGACCCCTTTTAGATGCTACAAGTGAAGGGAAATACAGCCCAGTTCTAGTAAATGCTGCTCCCCCAGGCTGCACTAATATGAGCAGTAACCAGGAGAATACATAGGGACTAGTGGGCAGCAGCCTGACTTGTAGGCAGTGTTTTCTATGGGTGGTCACCTGCAGAAAAAAAGAAACATAAAAAGAGCCAACACACTGACCACCCTGCACAACACTAATATCAGCTCCAGTAAGAGCATGTTGTGTACCAGGACCGAGCACTCACCTACATCCTCTGCTTCCAACCTGTCGCACTGTGACCTGTGCAATGTAACCGGGGAGGGGGACATTCCAGGGAGCTCTAGGTTATCATGAGGAAGAGCTGAGTTGAATACTGGTCATCCCAAAGGAACTTTTTACTGTCCTATAATGGGGGCGGGCTGAGTACAGAGTGCAGTTTGCAGAGCAGTCAGTGGTGTGTATAGGGCAGCATTTACAAGCATCAGTTGAATGTATTTTCCTCTGATGTCTCCTTATATACAGGATGTGCAGCTCCCCAGCTAGGACTTTATCAGTGTGTCAGTTACACTGCTTAGGATGATTGTCTGGAGCTGGTGAAGACACTTCCAGGCCAGGCTGCTCTGTTTACTGTTGGTAGGAGGGAAGCGCAGATCTCTCCCATACAGTGCGGAGCGGCTCTACCAAAAATCTTCTGCTTTCCCCAGTGACTGAGCCACGCCATGAATCAATGGAGTCCTGAGCATGCATTTTTTTTCTATTTGTGGTCAAACTATAAAAATGAATTTGAACAGAATGGCTGACTCTAATGCCCCGTACACACGGTCGGACATTGATCCGACATTCCGACAACAAAATCCTAGGATTTTTTCTGACGGATGTTGGCTCAAACTTGTTTTGCGTACACATGGTTGCACAAAGTTTTCGGAATTTCCGATCGCCAAGAATGCGGTGACGTACACCACGTACGACGAGACTAGAAAAGGCCATTTCAGAACCAAGCGCGGCACCCTTTGGGCTCCTTTTGCTAATCTCGTGTTAGTAAAAGTTTGGTGAGAGACGATTCGCGCTTTTTCAGACTCGTGGTTTTCAGATCATTTTCTGCTGTTCAGTTTGTGCTTGTGGGCTTGTATCTGCTCTTCAGTGCATGCAGTCAGTTCGTATTGGAGTTTTCTGTGCAATCTTGTCCGCTCGTTGCTGTTTTTCAGGTCGCTCTTCAGAGGCCTTGCTGTTCTTCAGTGCATTCTGTTACTTCGTTCTGAGCAGCCGACCGTTTTCTAGCCATGTTGCGTATACGTACTCCTCGTAGAGTTTGTGCTGTGCGGGGGCTTGGTGTTGGGGTCCTGACCTTGACACAAGTCCAGTCCATGAACAGGGTGGGGAGGAGTTCATGGACCACGAATTGGTTGCTTCAGCGTGACCAGTTCTGTCATATGCCTTTCCTCTGTGAGATCCGTGAGAATAATCCTGATGATTTCAGGAACTTTCTCAGGATGACGGACCCCGTATTTCACCGTTTGTTGGCTTCGCTGACCCCCTATATCAGCAGGCGGGATACCTGCATGAGGCAAGCCATCACTCCGTAGCAGAGGCTCGTTGCCACCCAGCGGTACTTGGCGACGGGGAGAAGCCTGCAGGACTTGAAGTTCTCGACAGGCATCTCCCCCCAGGCTCTGGGAATTATTATCCCAGAGACCTGTTCTGCCATCATCCAGGTCCTGCAGAAGGAGTATATGAAGGTACATTTTTTATCCTTTAATATCACATTTTATTGTATATAATGTTTGCTAATATATTGTATTTCTTTCCTCATTCCCTAATTACCATGATTGTAATATGCTGTGAATGTGCCCTTTGTCCTCATGCATGCTGGAATTTTATATAATTTTTTTTGCTCCTTCATACATATTTGCCTTCACTTACCTCCCCAGCATGCTCTCCTGGCCCTATATTCACCTCATGTAGTCACTTAACAATGTATTTTATCAGCTCCATAGTAGTGCTTTACCCCAAACACCCCTAAAATGTTTAGAAATGTGATTTGTGCTTTAAATTCAGGCAGAGTTCCAGAGGCTTGTTTTTGTGGTGTCCCCAAATAATTTTTAACCATTTTAACTCTCTATTTTTAATTCTCTATCTATCTATCCTCAATCATCTATCTGCTGACTTTGCCAAACCCATACACACTATACCCATCTCTTTTGTGGTCAGATTTATTGACGAATTCCCCAAAGCATGTAGTGCAAGGGCCTGCCTGAAGACTTTCAAATGGTACTGTTTAAACTTTTTGTATCCTATTATTATCTTGATAGGTAATAGCAGAATGTCCAAATGTGCTCAAATGTGTACAGTGTGAATTTATATCTTTGTATTATGACACTTCTTACCTGTCCAGTGGGCTGCCTATAGTGTAACTAAGGAGGGGCTGTTCCAAGTAATACCCATTATTTAGGCATTCATCTCTCAATGAGGTGGAGAGTGTTACCTGTCCAAAATCCCCCCCCCCCCATACTGTTAGAAATGGCCCATGATCGGGGGGGAGGGGGAATATGATAGGTGTACCTTATACTGTGGTGTTGTAAAATTCCCCTTAATAAATGTTATCTGGATGTTGGCCAAGAATGTTTGTGTCTAATCTGCTTTCCATGTTTATGTGCAAAAATACAAATTTTTTTTTTGTTTTCCTCAACAGTTTCCTTCCACGCCACAGGAATGGCAGACTGTGGCCACCCACTTTGCCCAGTGGTGGGACTTTCCTAACTGCGGAGGGGCAATTGATGGGAAACACGACCGAGCTGTTCCGTCTCGGAATTTCTTCTGAGCATGCGTGGCACTTTGTGCATCGGAACAGGCCACACACGGTCGGAATTGACGCAATCGGATTTTGTTGTCGGAAAATTTTATAGCCTGCTCTCAAACTTTGTGTGTCGGAAAGTCCCATGGAAAATGTCCGATGGAGCCCACACTCGGAATTTCCGACAACACGCTCCGATCGCACATTTTGCATCGGAAAATCCGACCGTGTGTACGGGGCATTACTCCAAAGCACGTAGCAGCACCAAACCTTTGGTGGTAGATTCAGTGAAATATAACAAGGGTTTGCACTGACACTACAGTTTGCATTTAGTTCAGTCAATGCTATTGCATAACAAACAACATGTCATTTTGTTAATGATTGGTTAGTTTTGAACATAACAGAATTAGTTACTGTAACATATCCTATACCAAAAAAATCAATAGGTGGGAATTGCAGTGTAATTATTTGATCATGTTATGTGCTTTTCTCTATTGGCTTTATAGAAAAAGTGCCTCAGGTTTTATCATGCACATTACAAGACAAAAATAATGGCACAGTTAATTAAAGAAAGCAAACTTTTACCTCTGCTTGGTAACAGACATTGTCACCCAATAGTAATTAATTAAGGACTTGTTAACAAAGTGCCTGTTTTCATTAATTCACAGCAATGTTTTATTTTTAAATAATCCTAGCAGTGCAAATACAATTTAAAATTTAACACAAAGATTTTCAGTTTAGGAGGACACAAAAGACTATAACAAGAAACACACATGGAATAACAGAATTATAGATAATATAGGAACAACAAGGAAGAAAACCACTGAAGCAGGATAGCACAAAGTAGCAGACTTCTATTAATAATTAAATCAGAATATGGTAATTCATATTATATTTCACAAAATATAAAAGAATGTGTGCATCTGGTACATTATCTTGTGATGCATTCAATGATATGAACAGCAGTGATTTATGCTATATCAGTGCTGCAATAATTTTAGACACTTTAATAAATGTTTAGGTTTCTGTGGTCACGAATTGTACTACATGAGCTCCAACTGCTCTCCAAAGTAACCTGGAAACTTGGCACTAGAAGTGCATAATAATAACCATCTGTTTTTAATACTACCTGCAACAGTGCTTAGTCCTCTAATGTCCTTGTGTATTTACTATCTAACTGATCTCTAAAAATCTATATGTTATGGGTAATGGCATAAATAAAAAAACGTACCTCTAAATGAAAAAAAAAAAATATTCAAAGGAGCCATTCAAGTGTACAGTGATGCACATGTGCTATCAAGGAGCATGATGATAGGAGGAGAGTGAAGAATGAAAAAAAGGTGATCCCACCAGTCTGCTCTACCTGTTTTTACTGCCCAGCCTCAGGCCGGAGAAGGAAAAATAGATGTAATGCCCTGTACACATGACTGGTTTTGCAGTCGGAATAAACTCCGAAGGTTTCTTCGACAGTACTCCGACGGAATTCCATTCAAGTGGTCTTGCCTACACACGGTCAAACCAAAGTCCGACCAAAGTCCGACCGTCAAGAACGCAGTAACGTACAACACGTGCGACGGGACTAGAAAAAGGAAGTTCAATAGCTAGTAGCCAATAGCTTCCGTCTCGTACTTGTTTCAGAGCATACGTTGTTTTTGGTCCGTTGGAACAGCATACAGACGAGCGGTTTTCCTGATAGGAATTGGTTGTGTTGGAAATATTTAGAACATGTTCTATTTCTAGGTCCGTCAGAATTTTCTAAAAAAAAAGTTTGATGAGGCATACACACGATCTGAATATATGATGAAAAGCTTCTGTTGGACTTTTTCTGTCGGACATTCTGCTCTTGTGTACTTGGCATTAGTGTTACTCAACTGCAACGGACAATTCTATGTTGTGCCAGACTCGGCAGTGTTGTGTGGCAAAGATGTGTAAATCTCTGAACAGGACAGAAATAAAATCAATTGACAGGAAAAACAGATCTCATATATATTTAGCTATTTGCCTGGAGTTTAGATTTAATTTAAAATTTCAAACATTAAAAAAATTAACATAAAAACAGACAGTAGGTTTAACAAATGGTTATGCCCATATAGTACATAGAAATGTCCACATCTGTCCTTGCCCCAAAGAAGGTCACAGTTCCTATCACAATGATGAAGATACATGCAGCAGAAACAAACCAATTTACCTTTAACAGTATTTCAAAACTGAAGTCATTGAATGCCCCAAAGTGGTCAGGATTTGAGGATTTTCCTAAAGGGAACCTACTGCCACTAATCTGAAAGTTTGAAGAATGGCAGTTCAGTCTGGCCATATGCATGTTACAACCTGTATGTTAGCAACTTCCTAATGACTGTTTCTTTGTTCCTGGCACATCACTGGCAGTCAGTACCTGCCAAAAACACACATATTGTGCGCATTGTCATTAATAGACAAATCTGTTGCAGATTGGCCACCTGATGCCAAAAACAGAAACCTTCATTCAACCAGTTTGCAATCTCCACTATAGAAACAAATACCATTAAGGCAGGTCCTGGGGGCTGAAGTTGAGACATGTTGAACTACAAAAAATTTTTCCCATAAAGGACAAAGATTGATAAAGATTGAATTAAGATAAGTCTAGGATCTGAGGAATTCTTAAAATCTGAAAGGAAACATTGTTTCCCCCTTAGAAAAAGGGACTTTAAAGGCGCAGAAAGTTAAGCAAAAAGTAGTATAACATTTTGAAGTTTAATTATATTAAAAATTTACATAAATTAGAAAAATATATATATATACGAAAAATATATTTTTCACGGGACTTTGATTAGCCCTCTCTAGCTGATAATTGTTGGTGAACTGAATCACAACCAGCTGGGGCCTGCAGCAAGGTCCCTAAAAAATCTAATGAGATGCAACAAAAGTATATATTGAGTCATTTAATCTATGTGTCATGGTTTTGTAACAAAACCATGACACATAGATACATATGTTTGTAATTTACTCTTTACCTTTTAGATTGTATTTACATTGATTGCAAAAAGGACTGTTTCTGAGGAAGGAGTCAAGATTACTCTGAAATGCGTTAAAACTAACAATACTATTATCTATGTAAATTTATCAATACTGCTGTTATATCATGTTCAACATGGTGAGGTAACTTGTACCTGACTCCTTGTAATCCAGGTATTTTACTTCAAATATCTTTTTTTCGTATATAATTTTCTAATTTCTGTAAATGTTTGTGATATAATCAAACTTCAAAATTTAATACTCCCTTTTGTTCAGGTTTTTGTGCCTTTAAAGTCCCATTTTTTTCCAAGGGGGAAACATTGTTTCCATATAATCCTGGTATGTGGACCTAAGAAAGCAGATAATATTACCTCCAACTGTTATTTCTTAAAAACTGAGGCTCAGGCTTAGTCCAGTTTGATATGTAACTAGGAATGCTCCAAATGATGCTCATTTTAAAATATCTAACACTGTACCATTATTTCCCCATGTGTGTTCTTCTCCTGTTTGTTTATATTGTTATTGTGATATTGTAATTAGCCTAATATTCATATTATTGTTCACATTGTAATTAGCTCATTATTGTCCATTATTACTGTTCTCTCCAATCACCTTATATTTTACCACAGCTGCTTGTCCTGATAATTGTGCTGAGATTGCTTGACTACTGTAAAGCCCTGTCCCTATTTCTCCTTGTGTCTCTAGTTGTAAAAATAAAAGTACAAAAAAACAGAAAGATAGAGACTAAGGGTGAGGTTTGGATTTGCTGCTATAATTGGTTTGAGACTAAACCTGAATGTTTGAAGTTTGTGGTCTCTTCAAATTACATCAGGAATTTACCGGACCAAATTTATTGTAACCATAATGCACTTCTTGGCCTCTGACTATATTTCAGTTGGTTTGGAGGGGCCAGTAAAAGTGCTTTTGGATAAGCCAGCCCCCTTACTATAAAAAAGTGTGGTTACAGCAGCTATATCAATAATGCACCTTTTCTTTGATAGGGAAGGCATAGGAAGCACTGCATAGAGAAACAATAGTGTAGGTCTCGTGGGTACTCTAGCAGTATCACGTACCTGGTAGCAGAGCCTCATATTATGAAGAAGGCCTGTCTTACACCTCTGACTCTGGCCCCCTGTTAGTGTAGACAGGAGCAAGGCAGGTGTCCATGCTGGGCAGGAGAAATCATCAGATGGCTCCAGTAAGCAGGCAATCATGTAGGCAGCTGGTACTGGTGACAGCAGGCAGAATAGTCCGGCAGGCCAGATCATAGACAGACAGGATGGATCAGGTACAGGGCACAGGCAGGAGCATGGCCAGGAAACGAGCCAGGTCTGGAACTGATCAGTAAAGCAGGAGCCAATGGAGCAGACAGAAGTGAAGATCAGGGACAAGCCAAGTTCGATGCAGTCGGAGTTCAGAGAATGGTCAGGACAAGCGGGGTCAGCAACTGAAAGAGCTGATAAAGCAGCACTGATCCTGAGCACTGGCTGAGATTAAATAGCCTGTTTGGTGCCAGCATCTGTCACAGGTAGGGATGAGCTTCGAGTTCGAGTCGAACTCATGTTCTACTCGAACATTGGCTGTTCGCAAGTTCGCCGAACAGCGAACAATTTGGGGTGTTCGCGGCAAATTCGAATGCCGCGGAACACCCTTTAAAAGTCTATGGGAGAAATCAAAAGTGCTAATTTTAAAGGCTTATATGCAAGTTATTGTCATAAAAAGTGTTTGGGGACCCGGGTCCTGCCCCAGGGGACATGGATCAATGCAAAAAAAAGTTTTAAAAACGGACGTTTTTTCAGGAGCAGTGATTTTATTAATGCTTAAAGTCAAACAATAAAAGTGTAATATCCCTTTAAATTTCGTACCTGGGGGGTGTCTATAGTATGCCTGTAAAGGGGCGCATGTTTCCCGTGTTTAGAACAGTCTGACAGCAAAATGACATTTGGAAGGAAAAAACTCATTTAAAACTACCCGCGGCTATTGCATTGCCGACAATACACATAGAAGTTCATTGATAAAAACGGCATGGGAATTCCCCACAGGGGAACCCCGAACCAAAATAAAAAAAAAAAAAATGATGTGGGGGTCCCCCTAAATTCCATACAAGGCCCTTCAGGTCTGGTATGGATATTAAGGGGAACCCCAGCCAAAATTTTAAAAAAAAATTGACGTGGGGTTCCCCCTAAATTCCATACCAGACCCTTCAGGTCTGGTATGGATTTTAAGGGGAACCCCGCGCCAAAAAAAAAAAAAAAAACGGCGTGGGGTCCCCCTAAAAATCCATACCAGACCCTTATCCGAGCACGCAACCTGGCAGGCCGCAGGAAAAGAGGGGGGGACGAGAGTGCGGCCCCCCCCCCCTCCTGAACCGTACCAGGCCACATGCCCTCAACATTGGGAGGGTGCTTTGGGGTAGCCCCCCAAAACACCTTGTCCCCATGTTGATGAGGACAAGGGCCTCATCCTCACAACCGTGGCCGGTGGTTGTGAGGGTCTGCGGGCGGGGGGCTTATCGGAATCTGGAAGCCCCCTTTAACAAGGGGACCCCCAGATCCCGGCCCCCCCCCTGTGTGAAATGGTAAGGGGGTACTTACCCCTACCATTTCACTAAAAAACTGTCAAAAATGTTAAAAATGACAAGAGACAGTTTTTGACAATTCCTTTATTTAAATGCTTCTTCTTTCTTCCTTCATCTTCTTCTTCTTCTGGTTCTTCTGGCTCTTCTGGTTCTTCCTCCGGCGTTCTCGTCCAGCATCTTCTCCGCGGCGTCTTCTATCTTCTTCTCCTCGGGCCGCTCCGCACCCATGGCATGAGGGGAGGCTCCCGCTCTTCTCTTCATCTTCTTCTCTTCTTCATCTTCTTCTTCATCTTCTTCTTCATCTTCTTCTTCCTTCTTCTCTTCTTCCTGTCTTCTCCGGGCCGCTCCGCAGCCATGCTGTGGCATGGTGGGAGGCTCCCGCTGTGTGACGGCGTCTCTTCGTCTGACGGTTCTTAAATAACGGGGGGCGGGGCCATCCGGTGACCCCGCCCCCCTCTGACGCACGGTGACTTGAGGGACTTCCCTGTGACGTCACGGGGAATGCCACAGGGAAGTCCCGTCATGTCACCGTGCGTCAGAGGGGGGCGGGGTCACCGGGTGGCCCCGCCCCCCGCTATTTAAGAACCGTCAGACGAAGAGACGCCGTCACACAGCGGGAGCCTCCCTCCATGCCACAGCATGGATTGCGGAGCGGCCCGGAGAAAACAGGAAGAAGAGAAGAAGGAAGAAGAAGAAGAAGAAAAAGAAGAAGAAGAAGATGAAGAAGAAGATGAAGAGAAGAGCGGGAGCCTCCGCCCTCATGCCATGGGTGCGGAGCGGCCCGAGGAGAAGAAGATAGAAGACGCCGCGGAGAAGATGCTGGACGAGAACGCCGGAGGAAGAACCAGAAGAGCCAGAAGAACCAGAAGAAGAAGAAGATGAAGGAAGAAAGAAGAAGCATTTAAATAAAGGAATTGTCAAAAACTGTCTCTTGTCATTTTTAACATTTTTGACAGTTTTTTAGTGAAATGGTAGGGGTAAGTACCCCCTTACCATTTCACACAGGGGGGGGGCCGGGATCTGGGGGTCCCCTTGTTAAAGGGGGCTTCCAGATTCCGATAAGCCCCCCGCCCGCAGACCCTCACAACCACCGGCCACGGTTGTGAGGATGAGGCCCTTGTCCTCATCAACATGGGGACAAGGTGTTTTGGGGGGCTACCCCAAAGCACCCTCCCAATGTTGAGGGCATGTGGCCTGGTACGGTTCAGGAGGGGGGGGGGCCGCACTCTCGTCCCCCCCTCTTTTCCTGCGGCCTGCCAGGTTGCGTGCTCGGATAAGGGTCTGGTATGGATTTTTAGGGGGACCCCACGCCGTTTTTTTTTTTTTTTTTGGCGCGGGGTTCCCCTTAAAATCCATACCAGACCTGAAGGGTCTGGTATGGAATTTAGGGGGAACCCCACGTCAATTTTTTTTTTAAATTTTGGCTGGGGTTCCCCTTAATATCCATACCAGACCTGAAGGGCCTTGTATGGAATTTAGGGGGACCCCCACATCATTTTTTTTTTTTTTTTTTTGGTTCGGGGTTCCCCTGTGGGGAATTCCCATGCCGTTTTTATCAATGAACTTCTATGTGTATTGTCGGCAATAGCCGCGGTAGTTTTAAATGTGTTTTTTCCTTCAAAATGTCACTTTGCTGTCAGACTGTTCTAAACACGGGAAACATGCGCCCCTTTACAGGCATACTATAGACACCCCCCAGGTATGAAATTTAAAGGGATATTACACTTTTATTGTTTGACTTTAAGCATTATTAAAATCACTGCTCTTGAAAAAACGGCCGTTTTTAAAACTTTTTTTTGCATTGATTCATGTCCCCTGGGGCAGGACCCAGGTCCCCAAACACTTTTTATGACAATAACTTGCATATTAGCCTTTAAAATTAGCACTTTTGATTATTCATGTTCGTGTCCCATAGACTTTAACGGCGTTCGCGTGTTCGAACGAATTTTTTTCCTGTTCGCATGTTCTGGTGCGAACCGAACAGGGGGGTGTTCGGCTCATCCCTAGTCACAGGTGCACACAAGCACCGGTGCACACAAGAATGCATGAGTGCATATGTATGCGCATGTGCATTAGCCAGTCCTCAATTCCTGCGAGCATATGATGAAACATGTATTAGCCTGTACACAGAAGTCTGTCTAGTCTATTTTCAAGCCTTTCCTTACAGGCAGGTTTGTTAACGTAGATGTAAACCAGGTGTTCTGTGCATCCCTGTGCAGGCAGTTCTATTCATGTCAGTTTGGAAGCAGTGTCTGCAAGGATAGGTCTGACATTCGTGTGGGCTTAAGTGCATGGCCCCAAACACAGACAGTGTGAGTTCAGGAACATGTAATCGCATGGATGTCAAGTTGGGAACAGTGGCTGTGTCCATGCAGATGCTGCATCCCAATTGATATGGATAGGACTGCCTGCACGGGAATGTAGGGAACCCCTGCACAATCCCATGCAGCTGCTGCTGGAAAAGCCTGCATGGGGATGCATGGAACACCTGTGCTGCTAAACACTGCCTCGTTGTAGTATGCCCCACATGGATGAGGCTTTAGGCCTTGTTTACACTTGTGGTTGGGGGGCAGCAAAAATGTGTGGTTGAGCTGCATTTCTGCCACCCGCTAACCGCACCCTAAGCTGCAATAGGCAGGGAAGCCAGAAATTGCATCGGATCCACAGGGGACCTGTGGTAGCCACTAATCACAGCTATTGTTTTGTTTAGCAGAACAGTTTGGCATTCAGTCTGCTGAACAGTTTGGCATACGGACCTGGCCAGCTGGAAGCCGTGCTGTAGGTCTGCATGCCGTACGGGCCTGGCAGTGAAAGGGTTTTTGGATAGAATGTGGAAGAAATACAAGTTTTGTCGGTCGTCTGTGTTCTCTATAGGGAGATTTCCCTTCACTTCCTGTCTCTGTGATGCACACACAGGTGGTGGGGAGGAACACTGAAGGGGTAGAGGCATTTTTAACTACTTTTAAAGTGCAATTGCCAGCAGGAGAGGCAGTGGAGGGAAGCCAGCAAATGCATTGGATCCACAGGGGACCTGTGCTGGTGCGGGGGGGGTTAACTGGGGGTATCCGTGGCAGAGGAAGTGGACAGTTAGGGAGGGTAGGGGAGATATTCAATATGCAGTGCAGCAGGAGACGTGGTGGGGAGGAAACAGCAGGAGAGGGGCAAAGAAGCTGCAGTGGCATGGGGGGGCTGTCTTTTGAGGTGACTAGCTCTGATCAGCGGTTTTGCAGCTGCTAATCACAGGTATTGTTTTGTTCAGCAGAGTCTGCTGAATAGTTTAAGTGACCATGAGCTTATTACATAAGGAGGAATCAGGTCTGTACGGTGTACAGACCTGGCCACCTGGAAGCAGTACTGTAGGTCCATACGCCGTACGGACCTGGCAGTGAAAGGGTTAAGGTTTTGGATAGAATGTGGAAGAAATACAATTTCTGTCAGTCATCTGTGGCCTCTATAGGGAGATGTTCCCTCACTTCCTGTCTCTGTCATGCAGACGCAGAAATGGGGGAGCATTTGTCTCCAGGACAGGAAGTCATGGATAGAAATAAAATCTTGTCAGGAGTTCTAACCCTTTCCCACACTATGTCTGTGTCCCTTTTGGAGAGATTTCTCTGTAATTTTTATAGTGACAAAAAATGAGAGCTCTCTCAAATAATTACACAAAAACCTGACAACCTGACGAACCTTTCCTAGCACTATTCGATACAGAAAAGTTTTGACTGTTCTGGGCTTTAAGGTCAACTGTTTTCAAAATAAAAGATCAAAAATAATTACATTTTCCCTTTAATTGAGCCTTTAGATAACTGCCTCTTTAAACTGAATACAGATTTGCCGGTGTGGCAGACCTTTAGTACATTACCCACTTAGTAGCTCCAATCCAGAAAAGTTGCTGAGCCAGTAAAGAAAAGTGCACATCTGCTAATAAGAAACTAAAATTCAAGACAAAGGCTGCGAGTGGGAGACAAAGTTACACTTAAATAAATCACAATAGACAGTGGCTGGTGACCGGATCCATAAAGTATCATCTTCAACTTCATTAACATTAATATCATCATAGTCAGCCTTCTGTTATATATCATTTCAGTGGGAAATGTTGCCAACTGTTGGCAGTGATAGAGTTTATTTTGTTCAATTTCCCACATGTCGCGTGAGATATATCCCTCTATGACCTTTGTTCTTTTTTTTCCTAAAGTCACCACAAAGAAATATAATGTAAGCAATCTTCTGATTCTCTCTGCTAATATAACTCAACGAAGAACAAAGCCATACAAATATTGTTCAAAAGCAGGAACGGACTTCCGTAGCAAACTAATTGCAAACATTGATTTGTATTAATTGATGTTGGTGATATGAGCAGCTGTCAGATAGAACAAAAAACACAAAATGTGTGATTTATTATAAGTTGTCCTGATGGTGTCAGTAGCATCTTGTCTGAGTTATGTGTGGATTATTTTAATGGAGTTAAGCCCGATGGTGCATGCCTAGTCAGTTGTGCTTTGAATACTCTGGTGGTCTATGCAGAGTTGGCAAAACTGGACAGTCTCAAAGTGTATTTAAATCCAACAAAAATGTAATATATTGTAGCTTACTAGTTCTTAGATGTTGTGGCTGAATTTGTTTTTTTTTTTTTGTTTTTTGTTTTTTTTAGGATTGTTTCCCTTTATTTTCACCCGGTGATCCTGTAAATAACACACTTTCTGTTCCTGGGTGGCTATGCTTTCCCACTCCACTATACCTATGGAGGGATCTATGGTTGTCACCCAGACTAAATTTTAGACATGTCTTCCTCTCTTAATCTTATTTATATGGGAGTGTGTGTGTGTGTGTGTGTGTGTGTGGGGGGGGGGGGGGTATCAGTTTACAGTAGGAAAATAAGGCTGTGTGTGCTTTCAGTTCAGCTCACAGGACATGGCAATGACATTGCATTTATTGTAAGATCAACAAATATATTCTGTTCTTGCTAAAAAAAAATCCTTACCTGAAAAACAAAGAATAGCACTAAATCTAAGAAATGGTAGGAATGCAATATAATAAACATTTGTTCTTGGGTTTAGATATCTTTTAAACAGTCTCAAAAACAGCCACACCTCTTCTTCAAAATAAAACAATATTTTTTACTTTCTGCTATAAAACATATCCAATAAAATAAAAATAAAATATAAAATGTCTTCATACATTTTGGCCAAAATATATTCTGCTACATGTCTTTGGTAAAAAAATCCCAATAAGTGTTTATTGATTGGTCATACTATGGTATATATACTGGAATTGGAATTTAATTTTGTTTTTTAATACTACTAATGGCAGTGATCAGTGACTTATAATGGAACTATGATAATGCGGTGAGCAATCTGACACTAACTGATGCTGGGGTGAACTGATTAACTGCCACTGACATCACCAGTGACATTAATACAGTAATCTGTGATAATACTATAAACTGTCACTGTACTAATGACACTGGCTGGGAAGGTGTTAACATCTAGGGCAATCAAGGGGGTAAATGTGTGCCTATCTATGAGTAATGTATGTAGAGTGTGCTGATTTTACTAATAGATCTCTAAGTTTCTAAGAGATATTTCCTGTGTATAGAGCTCTGTCGAATGTCAACACAGATCTCTGGGCTGTGATTATGCACAGCTGATCAGCTGGTCCCAGCCCTGAATCATTGGGTGGGACCAGCTTCTGATGTGTACAATCATCGTGAGTGCTGGCTGAGGGGCGCACATCTACACAATAATATAATAATAGTGTAGCGCTACTAAAAAGTGAAAATAAATCACAAAAAAATAGAAAATAAATAACACATCTAAAAAGAAACCAAAAACAATATAAATTGGCTATGCTGAATATAACCCAGTGGGGGTGTGAGAAAGAAAATCTTAAATGGTATAGTCCTCTGGTGAGAGTAATCCCAATTGTGAGATAATCAGTGTAAGGCTTGTCTGTAGTCAACAACAGCGGAACTCAAGATATAAATGGGTACTCTTACCAGCTGTGATGGACCCCAAATGCCATACGACAGAGGGATCAGACAGGCTTGGGATCTTATATTTATGTACAGTATATCAGATGTTGTTGTATTCATCAGATGTCGCTCAGATACTGGACACAGATGGAAGAACCCGTTCAAGGTGGTATCAAGGAGGTAAAAATGAAATAAAAGCAATGTGGGATACAAGAAATACTTGGGCTAGTATTTCTTGTATCTTGTATTTCTTGTATCCCACATTGCTTTTATTTCATTTTTACCTGTTCCTGTGATCACTTTTATTGATTGGTGTTTACCATCTGAACTTTTATTCCTAATAAACCTCATTGGTTTTTGACCTGCACCATTGGAGTCATTCTCCTTCCTTCTGCTTTACATGATCATTCCCTGGAGCCCTCACGGAACATCGTTGAAGACGGCTATTCAACAGGGGAGTACTTGGAGCCTTCACAGTCCAGGAGCTGAGGATACCACCTTGAACGGGTTCTTCCATCTGTGTCCAGTATCTGAGCGACATCTGATAAATACAACAACATCTGATATACATAATATAAGATCCCAAGCCTGTCTGATCCCTCTGTCGTATGGCATTTGGGGTCCATCACAGCTGGTAAGAGTACCCATTTATACCTTGAGTTCCGCTGTTGTTGACTACAGACAAGCCTTACACTGATTATCTCACGATTGGGATTACTCTCACCAGAGGAATATACCATTTAAGATTTTCTGTGGACATTCTTTCTCACACCCCACTGGGTTATACTCAGCATCGCCAATTTATATTGTTTTTTGGTTTCTTTTTAGATGTGTTATTTATTTTCTATTTTTTGTGATTTATCATCACTTTTTAGTAGTGCTACACTATTATTATATTATTCACTTTTAACTTTGTATGTTTGAGTGTTAGCAGCTTGTGCTCTAATTTAGCGCAGTCTTTTTCCCCACCTCCACACACATGTGCACACCAGCTACCCAGAAGTAGGTCGCGACATACGGGTACGTGGCTTTGCCTACAGCAGCCACCTGTACAGAGTAAATTTCCCACAAATAGAGCTTTCTTTTAGTGGTATTTGATCACCTCTGCGGTTTTTATTTTTTGTGTTATAAACAAAAAAAGAGCGACAATTTTGAAAAAAAACACAATATTTTTTACTTTTTGATAGAATAAATATCCCAAATTTAAAAAAAAAATCTTCATCAGTTTAGGCCAATATATATTCTTCTACATATTTTTGGTAGAAAAAATTGCAATAAGCGTATATTGATTGGTTTGCGTAAAAGTTATAGCATCTACAAAATGGGGATATGGCATTTTTATTATTATTTTATTCTTTTACTGGTAAAGGCGGCGATCTGCGATTTTTATCAGGACAGCGACATTGTGGCGGACAGATCGCGGGTGCCTGGCGGACGTCGTGGCCACCTGGCACGCGCATCGGCTTGTCAGTGATGAGGTGTGCCCCCCCATGCCCCTTAAAGCGCCCGCAGTACAGCTACAGTGGTTCGCGCAGGGGAGCCATACTGTGTCGTCAAATGACAGCGGGCAGACGGCAAGTGGTTAAAATCCAAAAATTAACTGTCTCACCCTGCTCTGCACATGCTCAGTTGCTCACAATTTTTAGGCACTGTGCCAAACTTGTAGAGGCCGATCTGCTTACAGCCCTAAAGCGGAATCAAACTCTCCTATCCTTTACAGCCTAGGAAGCTGTTTGTTTGATCTGCAACTACCATTTGCTGCACATGTGATCAGTTATAAAACCAGCCATTTGATGGTTTAACAGTTTGGTTGAGGACACAATCCTGACATTCCAGGAATGTAACTGTTTTTTGACACCGTTAAATCGATGGGTTTAGTTCTGCTTTATGATTTACTGCTGTTCAGGGGCTCTGGGCTTATGAGGCCAGAAGAAACAGGAGCAATCCTGGAGGCAATTTACAGCACAAATTACTTTTGGTAATGGGTGCTGACAGCTGAATGTAAAGAAAAGAATTACCGGCATTTAAAAGTTCCTGAAAAACATGGCGAAAAAAAAATGCATGGGGTCCCTCCCAAAATTGAAGCCAGACCTTTATCCGATCATTCAGCCGACAGGTCAAGAAAGGGAGGGGATGAGCGAGTGCCCCCCTCCTTAACAATACCAGGCCACATGCCCTCAACATGGGTGGGGTGCTTTGGGGCAGGGGGGCTCCCCCCAAAGCACCTTGTTCCCATATTGATAAGGACAAGAGCCTCTGGGGGTCTGCGGTCAGTGGAGCTTATCACAATCTGGAAGCCCCTTGAACAAGGGGGCCCCCAGATCCTGCCCCCCGATGTGAATAAGTAGGGGATACAAAGTACCCCTACTCATTCAACAAAAAAGTGGTAAAAAGAGTAAAAACATAACACCGGTTTTTGACAAGTCCTTTAAAACTAAAAAAAAATTATTAACCCCCGGTGTAGAGCCAACATCAATCACAATGAACGGTGGCTGCCAACCCAAAAAAGGAGGGGAAATAAAGGGCCGCTCCCGTCCGCTGCTAAATAAACGAGACAAGGCCACCTGGTGACATCAAGTTCTTATGGATAAAGTTATGGCTTAAAGTGGTTGTTAACCCACTTCTACTGAATCCTCCCATCCTCTCTGTACCATAATAAGTGTCCCTGCCCGATTGTATCTATATAAGCGTGGCTCCCAGTGCTGAGCTGACTGTCAGCTCTCTTCTTTCTCCAGCTCACAGCTCTAGTGGCCAAGCCCTCCTGCTTACGTCAGCGGGGGAGGAGGGGAAGAGAGGAGAGAGAGTGAGCCGACAGTTAGCTGACCACAGGGAGCAACGCTCATATAGGTACAATCCGGTATATTTTTTACATAACACAGGCACAGGGACACTTATTATTATAATACAGAGGGGATTACAGGATTTAGTAGCAGATATGAGAGCAGCAGGAGTGGGAGGGGGCGGGCACTGGTACAAGCAGACAGGCATGGAGGGGAGGGGGGAGGAGGACAGAGAACATACAGACACAGGAGAGCAGGGCTAAAGATGACGGAGGCACGTACTCTGACGGCAGTGTCAGGGCTCAGCAGCCCTGATATATTGTGGTCAGCATATAGAGAGGAGGGTAGAAATTTAGCAGGATCAGAAAGGTTTTTTAGGTGTTACAGGGGGCCAAATGACACAGCACAAGCACTGTGCTGTATAACATGCTTTAAGGCAGTGGTTCTCAACTCCTGTTCTCAGGACCCACCAACAGGCCAGGTTTGCAAGATAACTGAAATACATCACAGGTGATATCATTTGCTGCTCGGTGATTGCAGTACTCTAGTCTGCATCTCTCCAAGGTAATACTTAAAATCTGGCCTGTTGGTGGGTCCTGAGGACTGGAGTTGAGAACCACTGCTTTAAGGGAACAGGATAATTTTTTTTTTTGGGTTAACAAATGCTATAAATGTATTTGATAAATACCATTTCTACCCATTTAACTTACTTTGTAGCCAGAAAGTGCTGGCCCCCTTAGCTGTCAAGCCCTATAGCAGCTGTGTGTTCTGTTATGGTTTATGTTTCACCTTTGCATAAATATGAATCAGTAATAAAGTTGAAGGAGTAGGGCAAAAGTAGATGTGGCAGCAAGCTCTTTTTAGAGATGACTGGGGAGAGGACATACCATATCCTATTTTTTTATTTTTTTTTATTATTTTACCCATATCCATCTGTGTAGCAAGTAGTAAGGAGGATTTTTACCTGCTGTATCTAAAGCTGGCCATACACTAGTAGATTTTGAACAAACATTTGCAAATGCATTCAAATAAAAATTCCCAGCACATTTGCTGACTTGATGAAAGTCATTGCAAAGTGTTTAAAAATGTTGTTTTCTTTTAATATTCCATTTTGGACAAATTGACTTTGGAACGAATAGACTATGGGGGTTATTTACAAAAACTGCAAAGTGCAAAATCTGGTACAATTCTGCATAGAAGCCAATTGGCTTCCAGGTTTTATTGCCAAAGCTTAACTGAACAAGCTAAAGTTAGAAGCTGATTGGCTACCATGCACAACTGCACAAGATTCTGAGTGCTCCACTTTTAGTAAATTTCCCCTTATGAACGAAATATATCTTCACTTTTAGAAATAGAAATGTTGATTTGACCCAACTAATAATTAGCAAATATAGTTAAAACATTTTCAAACAAAATTCTACCAGGCCAGCTTAAGGCAAGAAAGTCACTATTAGACCCAGCACACATTGTAGGATTTTGTAATTAAACCCAACGTGTTGAATGAAAAAAAAATGACAGCCATAGCCATGGTAGCCATAGAAACACAAGTGATGTTGGTGTGGAGATCTTCCCCGCTGTGGTATTGTATTCTGACAGGGTCCCCCCGAAATACTCTGATCAGCACTTACAGCCATTGAGATTGAGGAATGTGCCTATGCACTCTAGAAAAGCACTGTGTAACATGTTGACATCATGTTAAATCAAAGAATTAAAATGCACTTCTTTCATATGTTAAGCAGGAAACTATTTTTTAAGCACAATTTATTCCATTGGAAATATTTATTTTTGTATTGTAACTCTATTGGGAAGTTTTTCTGAGTTTTTCAGAGTTCCTCAAATCACCAGTTTTCTGAAAGCTGATTGTGTCAGCGCATAAACAGTCAACAAACAAAACACTTCAGAAGTATGGCACAAAGCCCAAAAGTTGCAGCGATCTATAACGGAGGGAACCAAATAAATGTACTTTCGTGCACACCAGTTTTTGGTTGAATGGTTTCTTATACTTGTCACCCTGTGAGATCTGCTTTAAGGAAATAGTGAAAGCTACTGATTTAATGAATTTGATTGATTTTTACCCTTCAGTATGACAATTCAACCTCCTTTATCAAGGTTAGGTTTGGCCAATGTACATTAGGTACATAAGGTACCCATCTAATGTGCTTATTTTAAATCATTTACTGTGCAGTACTTATTGTATTTGTTTTTCCTTATCCTTTTTTTTGTCAATGCTATTTTCTTTTCTTTTATGGTACAGAATAAATTTACTCTTTATTTTAGCTAAATTGTTAGTTTTTTATAAATGTTTTCCATAGTCTATGTTTCTCTTGAGCTGCATTAATATTTTCAAATCTTAAAAATATTTAAAAGATATATTAGTTTATGATGTACTACAAGGGCTATTTATGCTACTTTATTGCTCTTTCAGCTAGGCGATTCTAAAGTGCGTCTAAGTGACACTGCAACCCTTCATCCACAATAAGAGCTAACACTATTGCTGCTCATTGTCAGATCCTATTATGACTTCCTACAGTAAAGCAACTAAGAATTTGCATTGTAACCGTGTATTAATAGAAAAAGCCTACAGTACTAAGTAAGATGTCCTTAGGGACTGTCTAGTTGGATTACTGTAAAACATAAAGTAACGCAGTTTGTGATGTTATGTTTGCACAATGACTTCTATAAGTGTTTGCAGTCGGCTTGTGTTGAATTTGAAATCGCATGTGCTTAGTTTGTTTCTTTGTCTTTGGTTATGATTAAAGTCAGCCTAAGGAATGTCATACAGTGCTCTCTAAATATAAGTAAAACAACAGACTTGAATATTTCATATGACCTTTGGGCAGTGTAGAGGTTAAAGACAGAATAATGAAAAGTGATTTGAGGCATTGGTCACCATTAAACAAAAATTAAAGCTCAAACTGCATCTGTGCCGAATTCAATCATGCGCTTTGTTAATTGCATAATATAGGACAGGAGCCACCAGCTCTGCCAAGGGAGTACAACCACTACAATAAAATACCTGCAAAAAACACACGTTTGTAAGTTAGCATAGCCAGTTGTTTATTAGTGGCGTTTATAAATGACAGCTGGTAGACAGGGGTTTTAAACACGCTTTCAGCTGCTATAACATTTTATTGAAATATATTAAACTATCACCTTGTTGAATATGCAAAGAGAAACCCTTATGAATCAACTGCCTACTGGGCTTTTTCAGACAATTTGTTGGCCTTGTTGGGTTTATTCAGTACAATAGCAATTTAAATGGTATACTTACACTTGGCAACTGATCAGATTCGAGATATAATCTGGTTGGTTGTTAGGGTTAAGCAGGTCTATAATAGCAAGTAATTGCAGTTTACAGTCCCACTTAACGACTTAAGGACCGAGCCTCTTTTTGAGATTTGTTGTTTACAGTTTTTTTTTGCTAGAAAATTACTTAGAACCCCCAAACATATACATTTTTTTTCTAACACCCTAGAGAATAAAATGGTGGTCGTTGCAATACTTTCTGTCACACTGTATTTGCGCAGCAGTCTTACAAGCGCACTTTTTTTGGAAAAAAAAAATGTTAAATGTTGTCATTTAAAAAAAAATGTAAAAAAATGTCCCTTTAAGAGCTAAGAGCGGAAGTGGCATTTTGACGTCGCTTCTGCCCTGCAATGGTATGGAGATGGGTGGGGGCTATCTTCCCCTCACTCATCTCCATACCCAGCAATGGACAACATCCTATCGCATCCGTGCCCCTCTCCCACCACCGGGCCCCTCTCCCGCCACTGATAAAAGTGATCTTGCGGTGAATCTGCCACAGAGACCACTCCTGTCGGAAAGTGGACTGCCGGCCGAAGAAGAGGATATCGGGGTTATGGCAGCTAGCTGCTGCCATAACAACGATATTCCTCTTCAAAGTTAGGACGTATATCGGCATGCGGCGGTCTGTAAGTGGTTAAATATACACTATATTGTCTATTGGGTTAAGGTCAGGACTCTGTGCAGGTCAGTCAAGATCCTCCACCCCAAACTCATGCGTCCATGTCTTTATGGACTTTTCTTTGTGCCTGTTATAACTGCAAAGGGTGGCCCAACTCAATATTTGAACCCTACGACTAAGACTGGGATGCCATTAAAGTTCAGTGCGTAAAGACAGGTGCCCCAACACTTTTGACAATATAGTGTAAGAGCGAAAAGAGAATATGATATCTCTATAAGAGTAAACAATGGGCAAATGCCTTTTTTTTCTAGAAACATAGATAAACCCAAATCCCTTTGTCCATCTTTCTTCTATAGCCAACATTCTTTTAAATCTAATATATAGATTTTAATATATATATATCTACTATTTAACAATAAAAAGTATCCCTTGTTCCACATTAGTACATTGGAACATATGCACAATCAGCAAGTCTTCAGCCTCAAAGCAAACCTGTGCTGAGAGAAATACTGAGGCTGCAAATGTTGATGTCATGTACCTGGTTAGTGAGCCATGAAGAGGAAGACCACTCATACAGCTCCGGCTCAGGGGCCACTGGAAGTGAGGACAAGCTAGTGACCGATGAGCTGGCACCGAGGCTTGGTTGGTGGTGGACTGTGGAAGTGCAGCAGGAAGCAGGAACCAGATGCAAGCTCGCTGGACTGAAAAAGCTGAAGCAGGCTGGATGAGAAGGGTACAGGGTCAGACAAGCCAGGTCGGTAACAGACAGGCAGAACATGCATAAATGGCAGGTCACAGGCCAATGTCAGCAACAGTGAGGCAGATCAGGTAGAACACGCGAACCTCATTAAAGTCTATGGGACATGAACATGAATAATCAAAAGTGCTAATTTTAAAGGCTTATATGCAAGTTATTGTCATAAAAAGTGTTTGGGGACCTGGGTCCTGCCCCAGGGGACATGTATCAATGCAAAAAAAAGTTTTAAAAATGGCCTTTTTTCGGGAGCAGTGATTTTAATAATGCTTAAAGTGAAACAATAAAAGTGAAATATTCACTGGGGGGTGTCTATAGTATGCCTGTAAAGTGGCGCATTTTTCCTGTGTTTAGAACAGTCCCTACATAAAATGACATTTCTAAAGGAAAAAAAAGTCATTTAAAAGTATTCGCGGCTATAATGAATTGTCGGTCCCGGCAATACAGATAAAAGAAGTAATTGAAAAAAACGGCATGGGATCC
Source organism: Lithobates clamitans (assembly GCA_037952925.1). NCBI lineage: Eukaryota > Metazoa > Chordata > Amphibia > Anura > Ranidae > Lithobates > Lithobates clamitans. The sequence goes on from JBBGZY010000088.1 coordinate 2,334,511, forward strand.
CCCCAGTCCATTACCAGGCCCTTTGGGTCTGGTATGAATATTAAGGGGATCCCATGGAGGCGGGTTGTTCGCGGCTTTGTTTTTCTCTTTTTTGGTCCGTCGGTGGAGCGAGAGAAGATGATGAATGGACTTTGCGGGACATTTTTATTTTTTTACTTTTTAATAAAGGACTTGTCCCAAGTTGTGTCTTGTCCTTTGTACTATTTTGACACTTTTTGTGAAATGGTAGGGGTACATTTGTATGCCGTTACCATTTCACGCAGGGGGAGGCCAGGATCTGGGGGTCCCCTTGTTAAAGGGGGCTTCCAGAGACTGATAAGCCCCTCGCCTGCAGACCCCCACCGGGCAAGGGTTGTGGGGATGAGGCCCTTGTCCCCATCAACATGGGGACAAGGTGCTTTGGGGGGCTACCCCAAAGCACCCTCCCCATGTTGAGGGCATGTGGCCTGGTACAGTTCAGGGGGGGGCGCTCTCTCGTCACCCCCTCTTTTCATGCGGCCTGCCAGGTTGCGTGCTCGGATAAGGGTCTGGTATGGATTTTTGGGGGGACTCCCACCCATGTTTTTTTCAATGTTCGCACGGGGTTCCCCTTAAAATCCCTTTAGGTCTGGTATGGATTTTGAGGGGATCCCCCATGCCATTTTTTTTTAAATAGCGTGGGGTTCCCCTTAACATCCATACCAGACCTGAAGGGCAACTTTTTTTTTTTAATTTTGGTTTGGGGTTCGCCTTAATATTCATACCAGACCCGAAGGGCCTGGTAATGGACTGGGGGGATCCCATGCCATTTTTTTCAATGACTTCTTTTATCTGTATTGCCGGGACCGACAATTTATTATAGCCGCAAGTACTTTTAAATGACTTTTTTTCCTTTAGAAATGTCATTTTGTGCAGGGACTGTTCTAAACACGGGAAAAATGTGCCACTTTACAGGCATACTATAGACACCCCCCAGGTACGAAATTTAAAGGAATATTTCACTTTTATTGTTTCACTTTAAGCATTATTAAAATCACTGCTCCCGAAAAAAGGCCGTTTTTAAAACTTTTTTTTGCATTGATACATGTCCCCTGGGGCAGGACCCAGGTCCCCAAATATTTTTTATGAAAATAACTTGCATATAAGCCTTTAAAATTAACACTTTTGATTTTTCATGTTAATGTCCCATAGACTTTAATCGTGTTCCGGTGGCTTTCGACTTTGCCCCAAACACCGTGTTCTGCAGTACACCCGAACAACCAAGGTTCGGCCCGACCTTATGCTTACCTGTAAAATCCTTTTCTTGGAATACATCACGGGACACAGAGGTCCCTCCCCTCTTTCTGTGGTTTAGTTATATTGCTTTGCTACAAACACGGAGGTATTTCCGGTAATGGGAGGGGTTATATAGGGAGTGAACTTCCTGTCTTGGGTGTGCCAATGTCCATCACCTGAAGGTGCCCTATATACCCATCTAGTTATTACTATGGCTCTGTGTCCCGCGATGTACTCCAAGAAAAGGATTTTACAGGTAAGCTGTTATAAAAATACTATTGATGGCTGCACTATATCAGTCAATAAAGACTAGGTTTATCTTTTGTAAAAAAAATAATACATGCAAAAAAGATTTGGCAAGTTAAAAATATGCATTTTTAATTTTTTTACCATGAAGCCTGCAAATCAGTAGATCGCTGTTGCAATGTCAGACTCCTGCAGACACTCCTGACAGCTGTCTGCCCATACCACCATACTGTATGGACAGGCAGTTACTCAGCTGCAGGAAGAGTCAATGAACTTCGAAGGCGCTGATGAGTGCGATGGTAGTTCATTGAGAACTACAAGCTGTCTGTGTAGAGGCAGATGGGACATGTAGTTCATTGATTCACTGATCGCTGTGAATATGGGCAGAGCCCTGCACAGCGGCACTGTTTTTAAAATGTGACATCAGGTGCATGGAGAGGATCTCGCATCCTCATTCCCAGTGGGGGGTTTGAGGGGTGCTGAATTAGTAACCTGTTACATGGTATACCCTAAATAGAGGTGTAACATGTTACTAAAGGTGAAGTTATACTTTAATAATAGACAAAAAAATCACAAACATTTAAAACTGAATATTGCTATCTTAACAGTAAGAATAATGCAGTGTGCCAAGTAATAACCTCACTGATTCTCATGTTAGCCGTGGGAGCCCCAAACATGTAGGTAGTCATTATAACGAATTCACCGATGTCTATAAATCCCTTAGGTATTATTAGGAATCCAGAGGAAAACAAAGCAACACACTGGAGACAATATGGTCAATTATATTTCAAAAATGGGAAACAAAATTCCCTCCTGACTTTAAATGCTGTGATCAGATTTCTTTTTGAATGTCATATTTCAGCTGTATATTACAGTTTTCTATTATTCTACCTTTAATCGTTCTCCTCTGCCATTTAATTTCTGTCTTCATAATGCTTCCTTTTTTACATTTCTTTGTCTTCCTTTTAATTTAATTTGTTCTCTCTTTTACACATACCTATTTCCAATAATGTGCAGTATATTTACCTTTTAAGAGAAATCCTACTTATTTTGGCTTTCAATCTAACAGATCAAAGAAGTCACTGTTTATATAAAATACCCCGGTCTTTAGATTCTAGTCTATTTTATATTATATATTATATATGATTGGCTTAAGTGAAGCAGACTTGACCCATAACATATAGAGAGATGTTAAATGTAGACTCTGCAATGTCTTGCTGTCTGTGACAAAGGTTTTGTCCACCCAACACAGACTAATTTGATTTTTTGAGACTAGGAAAGATTTATGAGGCAGTTCATTTAGAGGCATTGCTAGGATGATGAAAGACCTGGGGCACCCATGGGCATCCAGAGAAGAAAAATGGTGGTGCTCTGAGCCAAATGGTGGGAGTGTCCAAATTGTGCCAACAGATGGAGGAGCCTAAATGAGCATAGGAAAACAAAATCTGAGCCTATTTGCTGAATACACAGTACACATATGTCACAGTCCTTCTATCATACAATATGTTTTAATTACTGTTTCATAAACTAGAGTTTAACAGACACGTACAAACCTCAGCACTGAAAATTACCACTGCCAGTACAAACTTCAGTAGTGTATAATGTACTTACAGTGCAGTGGTTGGGAGTATGTCATATAAAGCCCAGTGTTCAGAGTGCAGTGGTCAGCAGTATAATGCAAGGGTAAGGAGTACATTACACACCGGGACAGAGGACAGGAGTGTGTAACCCACAGAGTGCAATGATGAGGTCAAAAGTGCATAACGCACAGAGTGCAGGATTCAGGTGTCAGGAGTGGTTATTGCACAGAATGCAAAAGTCAGGGATGGCTATAACCTGAGGGTCCAGTGAGGGGTCAGTAATGCAAAGACTAGTGTACAATGTACAATACAAAAACAACCTATTCCTCCCAGTACAAAGCCTTCCTCAATCCAAAATGCCCCACAGTACAGATCTCCCCCATCAGTCCTAATTCCCCCAGTACTGATTTCCTCCCACAGTCCTTAACCCGTGTAGCACAGATCACCCTCCCAGCCCAACCCCCTGTACATTTCCCCCCTCATCCAGCTCCTTCTTTGTACAGACCACCCCCTCAGTATAGCCTACCCCTTCAATAGTGACCCCCTCATTCAGTGTACATGAAAATAAAAAGTGATTCAAGTTTTACAAATTGTTTTGGCCAGAAAGCAACTGCAGTAGAAAAACCCATCTCTTTCCAGCTTGCTGCAGAGAATGTCAGTTGCTGTTTGTGTGGAAACTGCAGTCTCTCTACAGCACACCAACATGCCCCTGCTGTTAGAGCTAGATCTCACCAATCAGAAGAGAATATGAGCTTTACTGATTATAGAGCTCTACATCTGTCTCAGTAGGGGAGTGGTGGATCACTGCAGAGAGACCATTGCTTACAAACAGATAGCAATGGTCTGTTTTTGGAAGGTACATTTGGGCTTTAATTTTATTTAATATATTACAATTCACTTGAGTCAGCTTTAAACTCTGTTTCTCCTTTTCAAGATTCTTAACTTATTTGATGTAAATCCTGTTTACATACCTCTAGCTAAATCTGCCAATACATGAAACAGGGCTTAATGCAGATAGTGTCTGCTGTGTTGTCTCTTCTATAGTGCTGTGGAAGTCTTTTGTCACGTGATAAACGTTTATCTGTAAAACAAAAACTGCATATCATTTCAATGTAGTTACATAGTTACATACTTAGTCCGGTTGAAAAAAGACACAAGTCCATCTAGTTCAACCAATAGCAATATATATATATATATATATATATATATATATATATATATATATATATATACATATATCATACAATCCCATATGCACAATCCTATACCCACAGTTGATACAGAGGAAGGCGAAAAACCCAAGCAAAGCATGATCAAATTTGCTACAGCAGGGGAAAAATCTCCTTCCTGATCCACCGAGAGGCAATCAGATATTCCCTGGATCAAATTTACGTATAAATGTTAGTACCCAGTTATATTATGTACATTTAGGAAAGAATCCAGACCTTTCTTCCCACTGTCATAACTTCCATACATCTTTCCTGCACATACTGTCCACTCTCATACCCATTACATTATTCTTCTACATAAACTACCCACTAAAAACCAACTTTAGCATTCTTTATTATATCCCTGACATTTCCCATTCTGGAACGGACACAGTTTTGCTAGTAAACTTAAAATCAAACCATTATGGCTTCTTAATAAATAGCATTTTCAAGCAGCAAGTGAAACCAATTAGACGAATGCTAAAATTGTCCAGACAAGGACATTCAGTGAGCTACCAGTGATGTTTTAAGACAGCCTTAATTTGTTTGGTGACACCACATCTGAAAAATAAAATGCAGATACAGTACATATAAGCAGCTGTTCCTAAAATATAGTATATTTGTTTCTGAATATCATGTTTTATTCTGAATTTCTTCTTTAATGTTGCTGTGCACTCTAATGCAAAGGATTACCAACCATGTTAGGCTAAAGAAAGCTAAGATAACCCCAGCCATCGCTCTCATGAACTAGAACCTTCCAAAGATTTCCAAAGCCAACCACAAATTGATCCATTTTATGCTTATAGGGGCCAAGGTGACCATAGCTAAGGCATGGAAACAACCCAAGGTCTCCTTCATAGCAGCCAAGCGTAAGATCTTGTGGATTATGTCCCAGGACAAGTTGGCTAGCATCTTAACGGATACAGTTTCGACATTTGAAACCATCTGGGAACTTTGGGCCCTGCATGAGAGGCATCTCCTTCATACCCGGGAGCTCAGGTCTGACAAACATTTGCTTTTGTTTAGTCTATATCTCCCTTCCTTTTGATTGGCTCTTCCTCTTTATCCTTTCTTTTCTCTAGACCAACTATTCTCCTCTTTTCTTTCCCTTTCCTCCTGCACTGTAGTCCAAGTTACGTGAAAAAATAGGAATTTTGACTTACCTGTAAATTCCTTATCTTGGAATACAGTACGTGACACAGGTGTGGTATGCATAGACCATGGGTTATATGCTACTACCTTCAGGTAATTGGACACTGAAAAGCCCAGGAGATGTCAATAGCTTTGGTGGAATGGGCTTTGATGAGAAAGGGAGGAACTATCTCTTTAAAGGGCATAGGTCTTGTAAATGAGTTGCCTGATCCACCTGGTGGAGCCGGAAACAGGGTGTTTCTTACAAGGACCCAATGGCAGGACAAGGTTTGACTCCATCTAGAGGCTGTGGCTTTAAGGTAGACCTTGACAGCCCTGACAACATCCAAGCAATGCAGGGCAAATTCCTTGTCATGTTTTGGGGTAGGAAAGAGGAAAGAGAGGACAATGTCCTAATGGAGGTGGAAAGTGGAGGCCACCTTAGGTAAAAAGGAAGATTGTGGTCTAAAATCCCCTTGTCCTTGTGTAAAGCAACAACAGGCTCTTTACAAGAGACAGAGCTGCTAACTCAGAAACCTTCCTAGAAAATGTGATGGCAATCAAGACAACAAACTTAAAGGTGAGGTCTTCTAAAGCAATATCTATAACCAGTTCAAAAGGGCAAGGTCTCTGAACAGCAATAAGAGCCAGGTTGAGACCCCAATATGACACAAGGAAATTATATGAGTAACTCCCTGTAGAAAAATCCAGATAAGGGATTATGAGGTAAGGGTTTTCTGGAAGAGGATAGATACTGTAAAGCAGAATACTGTCCCTTTAGGATACTCAAGGCCAAACAGTGGTCAAGACCATACTGAAGAGAGACCAAAGGACCACAATGCAAATGATACAGTATTACCAAGGGTTAAACCCTCTATTACCCATGCACAGAAGGCTATCCATATTTCATGGTGGATTTTCTTCCTCTAAGCAAGGCGGGAATGACCAAGTCACAGATAACCTTATTCTTTAGGACTTGGGTTTCAACAACCATGCTGTTAAAGCCAGTGACCAAGAAACATGAAGAAAAAGGAAGCCTTGAGGTAGTACGTCTCATCTGATTGGAAGAAACCAAGGCTTGTCCACGGGAAGTATGAGTATGTCTGTGTGTCACATTCTTCTGAGACAATTTGGTGCAATGAGATTCACCAGGACCCTTTCCTTTTATATCTTGTGCAGCAAATAAGGGAGGATCCCCAATTGAGGAAAGCATAAACTAGTTGTAAGTGAGTCCAAAGAATCACCACAGCATCTAACAAAAAATGCAGATTTTACTATGTGTGCAAAGAATATTAAAACAGTAGCCAAGTGGTTAAAGCCAGGAACAGGATTCCATATACAGGGACACAATTACCTTATTCAGGACCCTGGACCTATTAAGGTCCAGGCTTTGCCTCTCACAGTGGGCATATATCCAAAGGAGTCCAGTGACCGTGGCACTGGGCTTGTATAGTAGCTAACTTCAAAATAAATATAAATAAATAAATATTTCAGGCCCAAAAATGTGCATTTTAAAATGTGTGCAAAAAATCCGAAAACGGTTCTGGCAATAGAAGGGCGAAAAATTAATTTAGTGCTTTTCTGCATAACAAAACTGAAAATCCCTTAGATTTGCTGGGAAGCCACAGTGCGGTGAACCCAAACCTTACCTCTAATGTTTGAGCTATTTTTTATTACCCTCCCTTTGTAAAAATGTAAATTGTACACAGGAGCATGGCATTGACATGTGCTAAATGTTAAACATCTTGGCACTAAGAGCATGTACGTAATGGGCTCCATTTACAGAATGAACTCGCATTAAATATTTAGATATCAGGACACATTTTGCCTAAATAGCACATGCGATCCTGAAACTGTCAATTCACTAAACCATTTTGCGGTATTTACAGAGAAAAGCTGAAAACACTCAGAATATACTGCATGAAAAGGCATTACAATCCATTCACAGAAGGAAAAAAATTATTAAATGCATGCAGAAATAAGGTAGTGGTGAAGGCATGTGGTATTTGTGGAATGTGTACTGGTTGTTAAAGAGAGGGCAGCCGTCTTTAACAACCAATGAATCATCAGTTGTCAGCGGGGTTAGGGAAAACAAAACAATTGCCAGCCATTTAAAAATGTGAAAAAAACACCGTGGGGTCCCCCCAAATCCATACCAGACTCCAACTGGCTTGGGGTTCCCCTTAAAATCCATACCAGACCCTTTGTTTTTTTTTCTGCATTTTTTTATTGTCTGCATTCTTTTGTTTAACATTCATCTGTCATCCGGCCCACTCGTTAACAATCAGCTATTTTCACACAGAATTCTAATCGGTCAATCATTTTTCGACTGATCCGAATTCGAATTGTTCAGAAAATTTGGAATTTGTTAGAAAAGGAATATACAAAACGAGATTAAATGAATTTCAACGAAATCCATTACTATTTCATTCTGGGATTCGGATACATCTGAATCTCCATATAACCAAAAATGTGTCCGGATTTGTATTCGGACCAAAACAAATTGCACGTGTCTAGTTCTCACTGACCATCAAACTAATGTATCACTAGTTGTAGATATAGTAATTTTTAGCAGGGTTTCCCTGATACCAATAAACTATTTAAAAGGTTCCTTTGTGTTGAAAAGGTAGAGGAAAGCTGCTATAGAGTAATGTTGTTCTAGGTGCACAAAAAAGATGATGCCCTTTGAAAGAAATTACATGTTTTTCACCACTATTTTGCATGCGTATTGCTGTGAAAATATTAACTAGGATGCGCTATTGCAGTTAGCTTGATGATTTATTGATAACTCTGCTATCATTGGACTTAAAGCAGAGTCCCCCTAGGTGCTAACTTTTAATATTAGGACACTTACCTGTCTGGGAATCCAGCAATGTTAGCATCCCAGCTGACGTTTCCATCGGCTCTCAGGTGCTGCTGCTGCCATTGTCTGTAAGGGAAACTGGCAGTGAAGACTTGTGGCCTTGTTCCCTACCACGCATGCACAAAGCATGCTGTGCTTTCTGAATGGCCCGGCGGCGGGTGAAGGAAGAGGGGGGCCGAACTTCCGAGTGATTTTGCCACTGCAAGATTTCTCGAGAAGTGGGAACAGGTACCTGTCAGAAACAGGTACCCGCTCCCTCCGAAAAGGTGCCAAATGTGGCACCGGGGGGAGGAGTCAGATAAGCGGAGCTTCCACTTTTGGGTGGAACTCTGCTTTAACAGTCCATAAGTCTAAACCTTGCAGGATAGAAAGTTAGTTTTGTGATCTCAAAGCCCATGTTCTCCTTCCTCCTGAATTCACTCTGAAGCAGTCAGAAAACTAGACAACGCTTGTAGATATTGTGCTTTGCTGCTGTCATTTCTAGTCCTACTGCTCTTGAAAGTAGTTGTGGTATGGCTTTTGCTTGCTGACACTTTGCTAGCTCTTAATCCATTAGCTTGCCTTTCACACCCTTATGACTTAAGCAGTGTTACATGTAAAAAAAAAAGTTTCTCTGCCTCTAGGCTTTGTCAGCCTTCTACTACTCACAACAGTTCCTATACAGCAGCTACAGCTGTCTTCTAACCATTCTGCATGTTTTTGCATTTAGTGAACATTACCCTAGATAAAGTTATTGCTAAATACTAGCTTTTGATTGACTGTGGGTGCAATCCATTTAGAAGTTGGCACTAAGCAGTCACATGGCTTGAAAAGTGTTCACTAAACACAAGAGTGATAGAAATGTGTAGAAGAGAGGCACTGGCATTGTATACAAACTTTTGTCAATGGGAAGCAGGTTAACCGCTTCCCGACCGCCTCCTGTACATATACGGCGGCAGGATGGCTCTCCTGTGCGAATTGCAGTATATGTACGGCGGCTCCTTTAAGAACCATAGGATGCGTTCACGGTGGAGGACCTGATGCACATTTGCCAGCGGGCGCGATCGCTGCCGGCCACCCGCATGAGAGCAGGAATGGAGATTTGTGTGTGGGTAGTGGGCAGGTGTAGAGAAATGAAGGCAGGGCAAAGTTTTTTAATGTAAAACTACTTCAGTCACAAGGGGTGAAGACTATATAGGGTATAATGTGCAAGAGTTGGGTCTATTCTTGCTTTGGCTTGAACACCAGCAAGTCTCCAAAGCTCTCTTGTCCCATGGCTGTGGGCATTAGCAAAGTGCCTTACTGTTAATGCAAATAAACAGTATTACTTTTTTTTACAATCTACATCTACAGTCACCTTATACTGTTCTCCAATTCAGAAGCAGAACCTACACCAATAGTCAATCCATCCAGATTGGCCCAGCTTACTGTATGTATGAACTTTATCAATTGAAAGGATGTAAAAAAAAATACCATAGCCAATACTATGGCAAAATATTAAATCATACTATCATCATTTTATTTTGGCGCAGCCAGTATTTCAAAGTCACTTTTTATATTACTATCTATTATGACAATTTTATCTAAGCTTTTGTTGTAACCACCTTCCAAAACATGTCATCTTATAGCATATAGAAATACCAAATATTCATTAAACACTTTTATATTCCATGACAGAGGCTATGATTGTACTGAAAATTCAATCAGGCTCCCTGTCAGTTTAATAACAAGAATTTTAACATGCCCATGACAAAAGTCACCCAAGCATAATATTGCTTTTGCCAGACTAAAGCTTGTTTCTAATTCTGAAATTCTCGGTCCCATGAAAAACATTACAATTGTTACATTATTTGGAGTGGGGGGGAAAGTACAGTGAATTACGTAGTAAACTTAGCAAATGCTGTGCATTTAAATTAAACAAAACATTATTGCAGTACATCTGGCATTTGGTGCCTGTATTATTTATTCTAATAGTGAGATACAGCACTGAATTCACATCTAGTAGAAGGAGAGCAGGCAATACAAATCCTTGCATGCCTCCAGTGGCAAAAAACTATTACAGAGATGAATGGTAGATGGTCTCTAGAGGATTACTGCTTTATACTTGTTGTACAAAAGGTAGTTAGGATCATGCTGAGAGGTGTCAAAGATGAACAAAACACTGGCAGTTGGGTTTACACTTTGGACATTTTTCAAACATTGATTTTTTTTTTTGTTGTTTTTTTTTTACACTTGAGCAACATTTAAAGGCTAAGTTTACCTGTAACTAAAAAATTATAAATGCACATTTTTTACACAAGAACCTGCAAAGTATTGTACCTGCAATCAATGGATCGTCAGTGTGGGTGCAATGATCAGGCTTATGTTACACCATAAATAAGGATGTGCAAAACCTATCCTTTAATGCATAACACCCTTTCATAGAAAACATTTTTTAACTGGTTATTTGCTACCATGTGTATTTAGGGATACATTATTCTTACTGTTGGCTCCAGTACCCGATACCCATTCACATAGGGAGTGGGCCGGTTTCTGATTCTTGTTAAAGGGGGCTATCAGATTCCGATAAGCTCCCCGCCAGCAGACCCCCACAACCACTGGGCAAGGGTTATGGGGATGAGGCCCTTGTCACCATCAACATGGGGACAAGGTGGTTTGGGGGGGACCCCAAAGCACCCTCCCCATGTTGAGGACATGTGGCCAGGTATGGTTCAGGAGGGGGGGGGCGCTCGCTCTAAGGGTCTAGTATGGATTTTGGGGGGACCCTATGCCAATTTTTTTAAAATCTTGGTGTGGAGTCCCCCTTAAAATCCATTCCATACCAGACCCTAAGGGCCTGGTATGAACTGGGGGGGGGACCCAGGCTGTTTTTCTTCCTTGATTTTTATCTATATTACTGGGATCCGGCAATACATTACAGCCGCCAGGAGGTTTGAATAAAAACATTTCCTTTAGAAATGTCATTTTGCTGTGGGACTGTAAAACACATCAGACAGATGCGCCACTTTACAGGCAGACTAAGGGGACCCCCAGGCACGATATTAAAAGGAATATTTCATTTTTATTGTTTCACTTTAAGCATTCTTAAAATCACTGCTCCTGAAAAAACGGTTGTTTTAAAACCTTTTTTTGCATTGATACATGTCTCCTGGGGCAGCACCACAGTCCCCATACACTTTTTATGGAAATAACTTGCAAATAAGCCTTTTGATTTTTCATGTTCGTGTCCCATAGACTTTAATAGGGTTCGCATGTTCGCACAAATTTTTCGGCTGTTTGCATGTTCTGGTGCGAACCGAACCGGGGGGGTTCAGCCCATCCCTATACATGTCTCATCAATGCTCCATCCATGGCTTATATATGTCTCATCCATCCATCCATGCTCCATCCATGGCTCATACATGTCTCACGCATCCATTCATGCTCCATCCATGGCTCATCCATTCATCCATGCTCCATGCGTGCACCATCCATGCTCCAACCATGGCTCATCCATTCATCCATGCTCCATCCGGTGCTCCATGCGTGCTCCATCCATGGCTCATCCATCCATCCATCCATGCTCCATCCATGCTCCATGTGTGCTCCATCCATGACTCATCCATCCATTCTCCAGCCATCTATCCATGCTCCATCTGTGCTCTATCCATGCTTCATCCATGCTCCATGCATGCTCCATTTATGGCTCATCCATCCCTGCTACATCCATGCTCCATACATGCTCCATCCATGTCTTATCCGTGCTCCATCTATGGCTCATCCACCCACATTCATGGCTCATCCATCCCCATCCATGGCTCATCCATCCCTATTAATGGCTCATCCATCCCCCTTAATGGCTCATCCATCCCCATCCATGGCTCACTCATGCTCACTCATCCCCATCCATGGCTCATTGATGCTCCTCCATGCCACATCAGTGATTACCCATGCCACATCCATGCCACATCAGTGATCATCTGTGCTACACCCGTGATCATCCGTGCCACATCAGAGTTCATCCATGCCACATCAGTGATCATCCATGTCACATCAGTGATCATCCGTGCCACATCCATGGCACATCAGTGATCATCCGTGCCACATCAGTGATCATCTGTACCATATCAGTGATCATCCATGCCACATCCATGCCACATCAGTGATCATCCATGCCGCATCCATGCCACATCAGTGCTCATCTGTGTCACATCCATGTCACACCAGTGCCCATCCGTGCCACATCAGTTCTCATCTGTGCCACATCCATTCCACATCAGTGCTCCTCTGTGCCACATCCATGCCACATCAGTTCTCATCCATGTCACATCAGTGCTCAACCATGCCACATCCATTCCACATCCATGCCACATCATGCCAACTTCCATAAACTACGAACCTTGCTAGAAGGCATAAATTGGGATAAAATCTTAGGAACAAAGAACACAGAGGAGAGATGGGTTTTCTTTAAGAGCATATTAAATAAGGGCATTAGCCCATGTATCCCATTGGGTAATAAATTTAAAACAGCGAACAAAAGTCCTGCCACTTAACTCCAATGTAAAAATGCATATAAAAGCAAAGGAGAAGGCCTTCAAAAAATACAAGGTTGAGGGATCATCCACAGCATTCAGACTTTATAAAGAATGTAACAAGAAATGTAAAGGTGCAATAAGGACGGCTAAGATAGAACATGAAAGGCACATAGCGGAGGAGAGCAAAAAAAATCCCAAGAAATTCTTTAAGTATGTAAACAGTAAAAAAGGGAGGACTGACCATATTGGCATCATAAAGAATGAGGAAGGACAAAGGATGGGGAGATGGTTATAAAGAATGGGGAGATGGTGAAGGTTTTGAATTTATTCTTCTCCTCAGTCTTCACAAGGGAATTGGGGGGCTTCAGTTACCAAAACTGCAGTGTTTATTCTCATGACACATCACAGGAAGCACCTCCATGGTTAACAGAGGACAGAATTAAAATTAGACTTGGGAAACGTAACATTAATAAATTACCGCGACCATATGGCTTGCACCCGAGGGAACTTAAGGAACTCAGTCAAGTAACCATTTTTCCAAATTTTTACTGACAGTCTACTGACTGGAATGGTATCAGCTGATTGGAGAAAAGCCAATATAGCACCAATATTTAAAAAGGGACAAAAATACATCCCTGGGAATTACAGACCAGTTAGCCTAACATCAATAGTATAACTCTTGGAGGGGATGATAAGGGACTATATACAAGATTTTAGTAATGAGAACGGTATTAGCAGTAATCAGCATGAATTCATAATGAATCGTTCTTGCCAAACCAATTTATTAACCTTCTATGAGGAGGTGAGTTGCCGTCTAGATAAAGGAAGGCCCGTAGACGTGGTGTATCTGGATTTTGCAAAAGCACTTGACACAGTTCCCCATAAACGTTTACTGTACAAAATAGGGTCCGTTGGCATGGACCATAGGGTGAGTACATGAATTGAAAACTGGCTACAAGGGTGAGTTCAGAGGGTGGTGATAAATGAGGAGTACTCGGAATGGTCTGGGGTGGGTAGTGGGGTCCCCCAGGGTTCTGTGTTGGGATCAATCCTGTTTAATTTGTTCATAAATGACCTGGAGGATGGGGTAAACAGTTCAATCTCTGTATTTGCGGACGATACTAAGCTAAGCAGGGCAATAACTTCTCCGAAGGATGTGGAAACCTTGCAAAAAGATCTGAACAAATTAATAGGGTGGGCAACTACATGGCAAATGAGGTTCAATGTAGAAAAATGTAAAATAATGCAATTGGGTGGCAAAAATATGAATGCAATCTATACACTGGGGGAAACCTCTGGGGGAATCTAGGCTGGAAAAGGACCTGGGGGTCCTAGTAGATGATAGGCTCAGCAATGGCATGCAATGCCAAGCTACTGCTAACAAAGCAAACAGAATATTGGCATGCATTAAAAAGGGGATTAATTCCAGAGATTAAACGATAATTCTCCTGCTCTACAAGACTCTGGTCCGGCCGTACCTAGAGTGTGCTGTCCAATTCTGGGCGCCAGTCCTCAGGATGTACTGCAAATGGAGCGAGTACAAAGAAGGGCAATAAAGCTAATAAAGGGTCTGGAGGATATTTGTTATGAGGAAAGGTTGCGAGCACTGAACTTATTCTCTCTGGAGAAGAGAGGCTTGAGAGGGGATATGATTTAAATTTACAAATACCATACTGGTGACCCCACAATAGGGATAAAAACTTTTAGCGGAAGGGAGTTTAACAAGACACGTGGCCACTCATTAAAATTAGAAGAAAAGAGGTTTAACCTTAAACTACATAGAGGGTTCTTTACTGTAAGAGCGGCAAGGATGTGGAATTTCCTTCCACAAGCAGTGATCTCAGCGGGGGTCATTGATGGTTTCAAGAAACTATTAGATAAGCACCTGAATGACCACAACATACTGGGATATACAAGGTAATGCTGACATATAATCACACACATAGGTTGGACTTGGTGGACTTGTGTTTTTTAGACCTCACCTACTATGTAACATCAGTGCTCATCTGTGCCACATCCATGCCACTACAGTGGACATCAGTGACACTACAGTGCCCATCAGTACCTCGCAAAAGTATAATAGGTAGTCAAATTTGATTTGAAATGTATGCCCTTAGAACACCTGACGGTGCTCCCTGCATTTTGGGTCTCTGTATGTGGCCAGGCTGTGAAAAGCTCTCACATATGTGGTATCGCCATACTCAGAAGGAGGAGCAGAATATATTTTGGGATGTAATTTTTTCTATATACATGCTATGTGTAAGACCCCTTTCACTGCCAGCGCCCGGGCGGTATTTTTAGCGCCGCTTTACCGTCGTTTTAGCGGCTCTATTCAGCCGCTAGCGGGGCGGTTTTAACTTCAGCTGGCAACCGAAAAGGGGTTAAATCCGCCCACAAAACAACGCTGCAGCGGCGCTTTGCTGGCGATATAGCAGCGCTGCCCCATTGTTTTCAATGGGCAGGGGCGCTTTAGGAGTGGTGAGTTCACCTCTCCTAATGCTCTCCAAAGAAGCTGCTGGCAGGACATTTTCTGATGCCCTGCCAGCGCACTGCTCCAGTGTGAAAGCCCTCGGGCTTTCACACTGGAGTGAATGGAGCCGCTGTTTCAGGGCGCTTTGCAGGCACTATTTTTAATGTTATAGCGCCTGCAAAGCACCTCAGTGTGAATGGAGTCTTATAAACATCTTATAAATGGGCAACTTTGTTTAAAAAAAAAATGCGTTTTCATTTTCTTTCCATATTTTCCAAAAATTTGAAAGACTCATAATGCCTCATAGATTATACGATGGGGTGTTTACTTTCCAAAATGGGGTCATTTTTTGGGTGTTTCCTTTGTCCTGGTGCTCCAGGGCCTTCAAAAGTGTAAGAGGTATTTAAGAAATAAAATGTGTAATTTATGTCCCTAGAATGCCTGATGGTGCTCCCTGCATGTTGGGCCTCTGTATGTGGCCAGGCTGTGAAAAAGTCTCACACATGTGGTATCGCCATACTCAGGAGGAGTATTAGGATGTGTTTTGGGCTGTAATTTGTGGTATGCATATGCTGTGTGCGAGAAATAACCCGTTAATATGACAATTTTGTGGAAAAAAAAGACAAATCTTCCTTTTGCAAAGAATTGTGGGAAAAAATTACAACTTCAAAAACCTCACCATGCCTCTTACTAAATACCTCGGACTGTCTACTTTCTAAAAAGGTGTCATTTGGGGGGTATTTGTACTTTCCTGGCTTGTTAGGGTCTCAAGAAATGAGAAAGGTCGTCAGTACACCAGGTGTGATCAATTTTCAATGATTGGCACCATAGCTTGTAGACTCTATAGCGCTCACATAGACCAAATAATATACACTGATTTGGGTTATTTTTAACAAAGATGTGTAGCAGCATAAATTGTGGTCAAAATTTTTGAAGAAAAATTACTAATTTGCAAGATTTCCTAAAAGAAATGAAGAAATGCATTTTTTTACAAACTTTCAGTCTTTTTTATTTATAGTGCAAAAAATAAACAACCCAGAGGTGATCAAATACCACCAAAAGAAAGCTCAATTTGTGTGAAAAAAAGGACAAAAATTTCATATGGGTACAATGTTGAGTAATTGCCATTCAAAATGTGAGAGCATCGAAAGCTAGTCAGGAAGGAGGTTTAAGTGCCCAGTGGTTAAGGGATCAGATTGGCAGGCCAAGTCAGGTGTCCGCTAAATATATGCCGTATATACATATATACATACATATATATATATATATATATATATATATATATATATATATATATATATATATATATATATATATATATATATAAATATTTATGTTATATTTAAATATTTATATATATATATATATATATATATATATATATATATATATATATATATATAATTTTTATTTTTTTTATTTTTTTTATTCTTCAGCTCTTAATTAATTGGTATAAATTATATCATGCATTTTTAATAATGTATGTTACCATCAGCCTTTGTGATATGATCCCCATTTCTTAAAAATAAAAAAAAGTTTTCTTTTTTT
The DNA here is from genome assembly GCA_037952925.1 of Lithobates clamitans. NCBI lineage: Eukaryota > Metazoa > Chordata > Amphibia > Anura > Ranidae > Lithobates > Lithobates clamitans. The sequence continues at coordinate 2,351,304 of JBBGZY010000088.1, forward strand.
TCCAGCTCTTTGAACTGCTTGGGTAAAATTGGCTTGAAAAATGATTCCTTGTATTTCCTGTGTTTAATTTTTTAGCTGTATCTAGAGTATCTCAGTTTATTTCCTTTATAGGGCGTACACACGGTCGGACTTTGTTCGGACATTCCGACAACAAAATCCATGGATTTTTTCCGACGGATGTTGGCTCAAACTTGTCTTGCATACACACGGTCACATAAAGTTGTCGGAAAATCCGATCGTTCTGAACGCGGTGACGTAAAACACGTACGTTGGGACTATAAAAGGGTCAGTGGCCAATAGCTTTCATCTCTTTATTTATTCTGAGCATGCGTGGCACTTTGTTTGTTGGATTTGTGTACACACGATCGGAATTTCCGACAACGGATTTTGTTGTCGGAAAATTTTATCTCCTGCTCTCCAACTTTGTGTGTCGGAAAATCTGATGGAAAATGTCCGCATACGGTTGGAATTTCTGACAACACGCTCCGATCGGGCATTAGGGTTTTTTTTGTATTTTTACTTTTTGTGTGTGTGTGTATTTTATTATGTACTCTTGTTAAAAATGTTTTGTTGCACTTTTTTTCAGTGTCTGTTACATTCCTGAGTCTAATGAGGGGTCATTTTTTTTTTGACCAAAGAACAGGTTCAGAATAGCTGAAAAGAGTTTTCCTAATTTGCAGCAGCCATGTTAGGTGCATTGCAAAAAAGCACTAAAATCCCCCTTAAAGTGTATTTTAACCCAACTTTTAATGTTTCTGATATGTACAGTATCTGTGTTACCATATATTTATATTAAACAGTATTCTGTTCTATTTGCATTATTTCCTTTGTGTTAAACACCTGGTGATCCTGCCAGCCCCCCTTCTTTCCTATTTCAAACTGGCCACGCTAGGCATGGAAGCACATCCTACCTAGAGTGGTCAGTTTTATTGTTTGCATCCTACTGATGGTCAGACTTGGCCATTGTAGAATAATCAGTGTAATGCTGTTTCTCTGCTTCCTACACCCTCCTGCCCAGCTCATCACAGTGCATTTATTTCTCTGCATTTTATACTGGACTGTGTCTGTCCCCATTCAAGCTGCTGCTGCCGAACACCCCCACACCCCCACCTCCCAACGTCACAAGAAAACTTAAATCCCCATCTCTCTGAGTCCCTTATGCAGATGAGAACAGATATTATGTTGATCACATGAAAAAAAGAAAAACAAGTATTTATTATATACTATTTTACCAAAAGTATTGGGACACCTGTCTTTTACACACACATGAACTTTAATGGCATCCCAGTCTTAGTTTGTAGGGTTCAATATTGAGTTGGTCCATAAAGACATGGATTAGCAAGTTTGGGGTGGAGTAACTTGACTGGCCTGCCCTCAACCCAGTAGGGATGAATTAGAGCGGAGACTGCAAGCCTGGCCTTCTAGTCCACATCAGTGCCTGACCACACAAATGCGCTTCTGGAAGAATGGTCAAACATTTTCATAGACACACTCCTAAACCTTGTGGACAGCCTTCCCAGAAGAGTTGAAGCTGTTATAGCTGCAAAGGGTGGGCCAACTCAATATTGAACCCTACGGTCCTAAGACTGGGATGCCATTAAAGTTCATGTGTGTGAAGGCAGGTGTCCCAATACTTTTGGTTATATAGTGTCTGTATATATACAGCACCCCATATTGACAGAAAAACACAGAATTGTTGACATTTTTGCAGATTTATTAAAAAAGAAAAACTGAAATATCACATGGTCCTAAGTATTCAGACCCTTTGCTGTGACACTCATATTTTTAACTCAGGTGCTGTCCATTTCTTCTGATCATCCTTGAGATGGTTCTACACCATAATTTGAGTCCAGCTGTGTTTAATTATACTGATTGGACTTGGTTAGGAAAGCCACACACCTGTCTATATAAGACCTTACAGCTCACAGTGCATGTCAAAGCAAATGAGAAGCATGAGGTCAAAGGAACTGCCCGAAGAGCTCAGAGACAGAACTGTGGCAAGGCACAGATCTGGCCAACGTTACAAAAACATTTCTGCTGCACTTAAGGTTCCTAAGAGCACAGTGGCCTCCATAATCCTTAAATGGAAGACATTTGGGACTACCAGAACCCTTCCTAGAGCTGGCCGTCCGGCCAAACTGAGCTATCGGGGGAGAAGAGCCTTGGTGAGAGAGGTAAAGAAGAACCCAAAGATCACTGTGGCTGAGCTCCAGAGATGCAGTCGGGAGATGGGAGAAAGTTGTAGAAAGTCAACCATCACTGCAGCCCTCCACCATTCGGGGCTTTATGGCAGGGTGGCCCGACAGAAGTCTCTCCTCAGTGCAAGACACATGAAAGCCTGCATGGAGTTTGCTAAAAAAAACACCTGAAGGACTCCAAGATGGTGAGAAATAAGATTCTCTGGTCTGATGAGACCAAGATAGAACTTTTTGGCCTTAATTCTAAGCGGTATGTGTGTGGAGAAAATCAGGCACTGCTCCTGTCCAATACAGTCCCAACAGTGAAGCATGGTGGTGGCAGCATCATGCTCTGGGGGTGTTTTTCAGCTGCAGGGACAGGACAACTGATTGCAATCGAGGGAAAGATGAATGCGGCCAAGTACAGGTATATCCTGGATGAAAACCTTCTCCAGAGTGCTCAGGACCTCAGACTGGGCTGAAGGTTTACCTTCCAACAAGACAATGACTCTAAGCACACAGCTAAAATAACAAAGGAGTGGATTCACAACAACTCCGTCACTGTTCTTGTATGGCCCAGCCAGAGCCCTGACTTAAACCCAATTGAGCATCTCTGGAGAGACCTAAAAATGGCTGCCCACCAACGTTTACCATCCAACCTGACAGAACTGGAGAGGATCTGCAAGGAGGAATGGCAGAGGATCCCCAAATCCAGGTGTGAAAAATGTGTTGTATCTTTCCCAAAAAGACTCATGGCTGTATTAGATCAAAAGGGTGCTTCTACTAAATACTGAGCAAACTGTCTGAATACTTAGGACCATGTGATATTTCAGTTTTTCTTTTTTAATAAATCTGCAAAAATGTCAACAATTCTGTGTTTTTCTGTCAATATGGGGTGCTGTGTGTACATTAATGAGGAAAAAAAATGAACTTAAATGATTTTAGCAAATGGCTGCAATATAACAAAGAGTGAAAAATTTAAGAGGGTCTGAATACTTTCCATCCCCACTGTATGTATATATATATATATATATATATATATATATATATATATATATATATATATATATATATATATACACACACACACATACATACACAAGGGTTCTTCAAAACGTTTCTGTACTTTTTTCTTTTTTTTATACGTTTCGCAGCCATCTTCACCACAGCGTGGCAACTATACTAAACTGCAAGGTCAGCCGGCTTGCCATACAAACTAGTCAAATAACACTCTCAAGCACACAACCAATTACTACTCCTCACCGCCCTCAACGTTTCCAATGAAAATATAAAAGTGCGGAAACTTTTTGAAGACCCCTCATACATATGAAAACGTTTTGCCTTGCATTTCTATTTTAAACTGAATGGGTTGTTTTACAAGGCAAAGGCTCACATTTACTTTATTTGGCTTTTATCATTGACTTCAATAAATGTAGCCAAAACGGCAAAATGTTTGCCACAATAATGACATTTTAGTGAAATACTCAAAATCACCGAAATTTCAGGAAAATGAACATTTGGGGAACAAAATTCCAATCAGCCTATTTTTAAATGTAAATGAAAAAATCAATAGGTTTTGTCAGTGACTAAAATTCATATAACTAAAAGATAACAATTATTTTAAGTCTCAAAGTGACCTTATTCAAAAATCAATTAATCAATCCAATAACCGAAACCTAAGCTTTAAATTCGTATTTTTCTATCAGTATAAATAAATCAGCCAAGTTTATTCATTAATACAAAAATAACTAAACAAATTGTGATGAAGTGTTCACCAAAATAAAGTGAAAGTTCAAAATGTATTTAGAAAACAAAATATGAAAAGGCTGTTTAATAAATTCACTGTAATAAAGAGAAAATTGAGCATATCACTTCAACCAATAAATATTCACCCAGTAAATGAATAAAGACAATAATTACATACCTTTAATAAACAGAATAAGGTACAATTCCAAATAAAGTAAATAGGATTAAATATTGCTGATGTAGTATCACTACATTAATTGAATGCAATAAACAAAGTTCAATGAATCAAATAATATAGGCAAACTAGGAGACATAAAGCCATAAGCTGCAGTAAACAGAAAGAAACTTGTACTTAGTAATTCCACTATTTTTATAGGGTGTAAGCATTAAGATACTGAATTTTTAAATTGAGCTTAAACACTCAATCCAAATACTTATAGGGCTTATTTTTGGGGAAAACAAAAGTGATTGGCAAATCCAGCCAATTATTCCCATAATAAGGGTAGGCAAGGTGAGACCTGCTGAGGTCTGGGACAGTGTACAGACATGCAATCATTACTCAGTCAATCCTTTTTAATGTAGATCTGGCATGCTGAAACCAAAGTCAATATGCACCTTTACAAAATCTGTCAAGCAAAGTGACTATAAAAAGAAAGGAGAAAAAAGCAGAGCAGTTTATTGTCCATTGCCACATTACTACAAAGAATTACAAAAACCTAAAACCTCAGAGGCTGAGGAAAAATGCTAAATTTTGAGGTGTCACTGTCACATGAACAGAGTAGAAATCTTCCATGACCATATTCGACAATGTCCAAATATGGTCAATGACATCACCCAGGATCCCTGGACTTGTGTTTACATTACAGCACCATCTGGGATCTGTCATTTTGTGATGGGAGTGCAACAGTCAAACCTTGTTGAGCAGCAGATCAAGGTGATTGATGATGGATAGTTTAGTGCCCTAATGGACAAGGAGTATGTAGATGCCCAACAGTAATTAATAGTGAATTTACTGTAAATCCTGGGAAAATGTTGTTGTTTTTGAGTATTGATAGTAACAAAATTTTTCTAAGGTGTCTGTGTGTTTATTTACATTTAACTCTTTGTGTGATTGGGTACTAATGGGGTACTAATATATACTTGCAATCATTTCCAGATATCTTGGACCCTCTTATTAGAAAGGGGCTCCCAAATTCTACAACAAACCCCCATAATCCCCATGTCTTTTTTGGGTGATTGCATTAGGGCAAGGTGTCTTGCAAGGAGGGGTGCACGTGGCCTGGTCAGATACGCAACTAGCTTTCTTCCCTTTGCTGGCCACCTAGTCTTCATGCCTGGATAAGGGTCTAGGCAAAATTATGAGGGAAACCCATTTTTTTTAAAAAGAAAGGATAAAGTTATAGCATTAATTAACACCGAGTGCACCTTTAATGCATCTCCCAGATATGTTATTTAAAGGATTTGTGCATTTTAATCACTTCAATACCAAACTATAGCCAAAAGATAGGTACAGCACAGTACTATTGTTTCGGGAGGGCATCCTAGGAACACAGCTGACCACAGATCAGGGTAAAGGGCCAATCACAGTGGCTTTTTACCGTGTGATCAGCTGTGTCCAATCACAGCTGATCACATGTAAACAGACTTGTCGGTTATCGGCAGTCCTTTCATCACACACTGTGTCTGTGTCCTGATGATCAGTGCAGCTCCATCAGTGCCTATGAGTACAGCTTATCAATGTCATCAGTGCAGCCTCATCAGTGCCCATCAGTACAGCATCATCAGTCCCCATCAGTGCTGACTCATTAGTGCCGATCAGTGCAGCTTATCAGTGCCCATCAGTGCTGCCTCATCAGTGCAAATCAGTGCACCCTCAACAGTATCCATTAGTGCACATCAGTGCCCATCAGTGCACATCAGTGCAGCCTCATCAGTGTTTATCAGTGCAGCCTCATCATTGCCCATCAGTGCAGCTCATCAGTGCCCATCAGTGCTGTATCATGAGTGCAGCCTCATCATTGTCCATCAGTGCCTATCAGTGCAGCCTCATCAGTGCATATCAGTGCAGTCTCATCAGTGCCTATCAGTGCTGTATCATGAGTGCAGCCTCATCGGTGCCCATCAGTGCCTATCAGTGCAGCCTCATCAGTGCATATCAGTGCAGTCTCATCAGGGTCCATCAGTACACATCAGTGCAGCCTCATCAGTGCCTATTAGTGCAGCTTCATCAGTGCCCTTCAGGGCAGCCTATCAGTGCCACCGCATCAATGCCCATCAGTGGAGCTTATCAGTGCCCATTAGTGCTGCCTCATCAGTGCCCATCAGTGAGTATCAGTGCAGCCTCATCAGTGTCCATCAGTGCACATCAGTACAGCCTCATTAGTACCCATCCGTGCAGCCTCATTAGTGCTTATGAGTGCAGCCTATCAGTGCCTATCAGTGTAGCCTGATTAGTGTCTACTAGTGCACATCAGTGCAGCCCCATCAGTGCCCATCAGTGCAGCCTCATCAGTGCCCACCAGTGCAAGCTATAAGTGCTCATCAGTGTAGCCTCATCAGTGCCCATCAATGCAGCTTATCAGTGCTGCCTCATCAGTTTAGCCTCATCAGTGCCCATCAGTGCACATCAGTGCAGCCTCATCAGTGCCCATCTAGGCAGCCTATCAGTGCCTATTAGTGCCAGCTCATCAGTGCACATCAGTGCTGCCTCATCCGGGCCCATCTGTGCAGCTTATCAGTACCCATCAGTGCTGCCTCATCAGAGAAGAAGAAAAATGACTTATTTGCAAAATTTTATAACATAAACTAAGAAAAACATTTTTTTGTTCTAAATTTTTGGTCTTTTTACATTTGTTTAGCAAAAAAATAAAAAACCCGGTGGTGATTAAATATCACCAAAAGCTCTATCTGTCTCAAAAAAATGATACAATTTCATATGGGTATAGTTTTACATGACAACAACTTGTCATTCAAATTGCGACAGCACTGAAAATTGGCCTGGACACCAAGGGGGTGAAAGTGCCCAGTATTAAAGTGGTTAATGTGATCCCTCTGTCCTGTGTATTGTCATTTTAATTTGTATATATTATCTGACTCTGGGATTAAACTTTTTACTTCTTATTTTTACTTTTTTTTACATACATCACTAGAGGGGTCCAAGGAATTTCAAACTCTCATTAAGAATGTAGATACTGCAGAAGATACAGCAGTGTAAAATTGCCAGCAACAGGACACGTTTATTCAGGAATAAAACGGGTTATTGCTGTTTTCCTAAATTTATTATCCATTGGGACTGGAGGGTGCATTAAATGTGATGAAATGTGTGGGTGCATGCTGTTTTTTCACCTAGTTTTATTTTTCTTTCAAATAATGCAGGGGTAAGCTATGAACAAAAGAAAACGCCAAGAACAGATGGTCATGGACAAGTGGATGCTGCACTTTGAGCACCCAGAATTGAAAAAGGCCCAACCAACATAACATAAAATCAAGAAACTCCCAAAAGAAACAAAAACCCCAAAATACCACCCATGTGAGTGGTATAAAAGTCCTCTTTTTTTAATGGAAGCCTTAAAATAAAAGCCCTAACATAAAGAAGCAATTTACCTCAGACCCTACCCCAGAATATAAGCCATTTTTAAAGGAAAGCTTTGCAGCAAAAAAAAAAAAAAGAAAAAAGGAATTAAATTTCCATTTTCTAACTAACCCAAATTTCTCCCTACGAACTTAAAATCTTTACCTACACTTTCCCTGCAACAGCTTGCAATTCCTATGCAGGGACACTATGGTTGCCCTGTGCCCTTCTTTTATAGTGAGAGAACTGACACATAGAAATTACCCTAATATTGGCTATTCTAAGCCAGCTGACCAAAGTACCAAAGTTTAAAGGTCCTATTATTACATTTAGTGGAAGCAAAAATGTTGCAGTCATGATAAAAATTGCTGATTGCCACCATTACTAGTAAAAAAAAATATTAATAAAAATGCCATAAAACTATCCCTTATTTTGTAAACGCTATAACTTTTGCGTAAACCAATCAATAAATACTTATTGCAATTTTTTTTACCAAAAATATGTAGAAGAATACATATCGGCCTAAATTGAGGAAAAAAAATGTTTTTTTAAATATTTTTGGGGGATATTTATTATAGCAAGATGTAAAAAATAATGCTTTTTTTTCAAAATTGTTGCTCTTTTTTTGTTTATAGCGCAAAAAAGAAAAAACGCAGAGGTGATCAAATACCACCAAAAGAAAGCTCTATTTGTGGGAAAAAAAGGACGTCAATTTTGTTTGGGAGCCACATCGCATGACCGCGCAATTGTCAGTTAAAGCGAAGCAGTGCCGAATCGCAAAAAGTGCTCTGGTCAGGAAGGGGGTAAATTCTTCCGGGGCTGAAGTGGTTAATGAATGTTTGCTTGCTTCCATTCATTTGGGGGTCGGGACACAGACACAGTCCTCCACCGCCGCTGCGCCTCTGACACTATGTGCAAACAGAGCGGCGGCTGTCTGCTGATGCTGAGACTTAGTTGCTTGCTGCAGAGAGAAGAGAGTAGGAACACCAGTGGCTGGGCGCCCTAGGCAGCAGTGCACCCTAGGCGGCTGCCTAGTTTGACTAGTGGTAGCACAGGTCCTGCCTTTGTGGCTACAGTAGCCGGGAAAATATAGTTCTGAACCTGGAAGTAATGCCTCTTCTAGGTTCATTAGTCACTCACAGAGCAGATTGGTGAATGGATGTTCCCTCAGGTCCTCCTTCTGCCAATTTTAGTGCATTTTACCAGTAGCCCATGCTCCCCAAAGAAAGAAAGAGGCTGGGAATCACTATGGGTACCAAAAGCTGTGTGTGTTGAGGAGGAAATCATTTTCCCAGTACCTTAAAAGTGATCACTTCTACTTGAAAGACAATCACCAATTGCAGCAAAAGCCACAAGCTTGTTTTACCCCCTTAAATACCAGGAAGTTTATAAACTTACCTGATGCTTAGTAAAGCAGCAATAAAATGTCTATTTTTCCTCACAATAGAAACATACCCCAAAACCTTTGAAAAATGTTAGCTAAATATAAAGGAGTGTCAGTCATTAATTAGCATGTTTACTGTATTTACAATTAGAAAATGTTATATAACAAGATCCCTCAGATAAAACAGTTATTTAAAAAATATATAGTTACATAGTAGGTGAGGTTAAAAAAAGACACAATTCTATCAAGTCCAACTTATGTGTATGATTATATGTCAGTATTACATTGTATATCCCTGTATGTTGCGGTCGTTCAGGTGCTTATCTAATAGTTTTTTTGAAACTATCGATGCCCTCCACTGAAACCAACGCTTATGGAAGGGAATTCCATATCCTTGCCACTCTTACAGTAAAGAACCCTCTACACAGCTTAAGGTTAAACCTCTTTTCTTCTAATTTAATGACTGGCCATGTGTCTTATTAAACTCCCTTCCGCAAAAAAAGTTGGATCCCTATTGTGGGGTCACCAGTACGGTATTTGTAAATTGAAATCATATACCCTCTCAAGCGTCTCTTCTCCAGAGAGAATAAGTTCAGTGCTCGCAACCTTTCTTCATAACTAATATCTTCCAGACTCTTTATTAGCTTTGTTGCCCTTCTTTGTACTCGCTCCATTTCCAGTACATCCCTCCTGGGAACTGGTGCCTAGAACTGCACAGCATATTCCAGGTGAGGCCGGACCAGAGTCTTGTAGAGTGAAAGAATTATCGTTTAATCTCTGGAATTAATTACATTTTTAATGCATGCCAATATTCTGTTTGCTTTGTTAGCAGCAGCTTGGCATTGCATGCCATTGCTGAGCCTATCATCTACTAGGACCCCCAGGTCCTTTTCCACCCAAATGCATTATTTTACATTTTTTTACATTAAACCTCATTTGCCATGTAGTTGCCCACCCTGTTAATTTGTTCACATCTTCTTGCAAGGTTTCCACATCCTGCGGAGAAGTTATTGCCTTGCTTAGCTTAGTGTCATCTGCAAATACAGAGATTGAACTGTTTACCCCATCCTAAAGGTCTTTTATGAACAAATTAAACAGGATTGGTCCCAGCACAGAACCCTGGGGGACCTCACTTCCCACCCCTGACCATATTAAGTATTCCCCATCTATTACCACCCTCTGAACTCACCCTTGTAGCCAGTTTTTTATTCATATACTCACCCTATGGTCAATGCCATCGGTCCTTACTTTGTACACTAAACGTTTATGGGGACCTGTGTCAAATGCTTTTGCAAAATCCAGATACACCACGTCTACGGGCCTTCCTTTATCTAGATGGCAGCTCACCTCCTCATAGAAGGTTAATAGATTGGTTTGGCAAGAACGATTCTTTGTGAATCCATGCTGATTACTGCTAATTGTACTGTTTTCATTTCTAAAATCTTGTATATAATCCCTTATCATCCCCTCCAAGAGCTTGCATACTATTGATGTTAGGCTAACTGGTCTGTAATTCTTAGGGATGCATTTTTGCCCTTTTTTATATATTGGTGCTACGTTGGCTTTTCTCCAATTAGCTGGTACCATTCCAGTCAGACTGTCAGTAAAAATTAGGAACAATGGTGTGGCAATTACTTGACTGAGTTTCCTAAGTACCCTCAGGTGCAAGTCATCTGGTTCCGGTGATTTATTAATGTTATGTTTCCCAAGTCTGTTTCTAATTCTGCCCTCTGTTAGCCATGAGGGTGCTTCCTGTGATGTGTCTGTGATGTGTCATGAGGACAAACACTTCAGTTTTGGTTACTATGTAACATGTAAAAATAAAAAAAAACTTGCAAATAGATGCTACTGACTGGGCACAGAAACCATGTAGGTTGGAACAAGACAACATGTGTGCAGTTGATACTAGCCTTCATTGAGCAGAGCAATTGTTTTAAGACAGGTCCTTAAAAAAGTAATCTCCTTTTAAAGCATCAGCCCCCAATGCTGAGGAGTACTGGGCCAGGATGAGGAACCAAAATGAGGGGAAGAGGGTCGGTACAACGAGTTGGACTCTCACCCATGATTAATGTTCATTTATGGAGTGGGATTATTGCCATTTCTGTCATTTTCTGAATATATTATATCTATGTGATAGTCTTTGTAAAATATTTTGTCTGTTTTTTAAAAGATTTTTTGTACCAATAATTTAATAATAATAATAATAATAATTTTATATATATATATATATATATATATATATATATATATATATATATATATATATATATATATATATATATATATATATATATTTTTTTTTTTTTTTTTTTCAATAATTGCCCATAAAATCCCATTTTTGAGGTTTCTCCTTTTGTCTCTAAACTTGGAGGGATGGTGGCAATTTACACCCCAACTTTGGGAGTCTATTTATTTCTCTGGGGGTAGGTATAACCTACCTACCTATAGAGGTTAGTAGAATGGCACACTTTCCATGGTGAATAGGCCAATGGGTTCTTTTGACCCATTCTGCAACACATAGAGCAAGGGTCTCCAAACGATCTAAACAAAGGGCCAGTTTACTGTCCTTCAAACTTTAGGAGGGCCAAACAATGTGAACGATGGGAGTAAAAAATGTCCTAGTGTCAGTGGGGGTAAACAATTTCCCATGATTGGTATTAGGGGGAGTAATAGTGCCCCATCATTGGTATCAGTGGGAGTGATAGTGCTTCATCATTGGTATCAATGGGAGGAATAGTGCCCCATCATTAGTATCAGTGGTAGTAATAGTGCCCTATTGTTGGTATCAATGGGAGGAATAGTGTGACATTATTGGTATCAGTGGTAGTAATAGTGTCCAATCATTGGTATCAATGGGATTAATAGTACCCCATCGGTGGTATCAATGGGAGGAATAGTGTCCCATCATTGGTGTCAGTACTAGTAATAGTGCCCCATCTTTGGTTGCTGACAGTGGGGGGAATAATGCCCTAAAGGCCAGGTAAAAGCATGCAAAGGACCACATCTGGCCCCCAGGCCACAGTTTGGAGACCACTGACATAGAGAATCCAGATTTTCAATATTAGCAGCATAGACAAAACAAAAGGTTAAAAATTGCTCCATAGCTTGAAGAACTTTTTTTTTTTAAAAAGAGGCAGAGTTCCACTTTAAATATCATAAAAAATATACTTGAGACTTAAAACACAAAACAGGACCAAACATTGATTTACTCAACCATCAAGCAACATTGTCTTATTTATAATGATAGGTCCTCTAATAATAAAGCTAATTATATTGTTACAGAGACATTAAAAAAAGAACGTTGAAACTTGCATTCACTATTTTTATTCACTGCCTTCTTCTTTTTATATATTTTGCTGATTTTACACTACTTTCAGCACTTCAGCACCAGCTGCTTGATCTTTTGTTCCTTTTTTCTTTTTTTAATCTTTCTATTTTCCGATTTAATTCAAGATAAATCCTAAAAGGTATATGCTGGCAAATCAATATCTCAGCACACTTAGCAATGTTCTGTAATATATTAATGCAGTCTGGTCATCAGTTAGATAAAGCAATATATTCAGTCTGTTGGAACAGACCTTCCTGTTTTCCACACAATAATTAATGGAATTTTTCAGTCAATACACAATTTTGTGGTTATTTTTTTACAAGAAGTGAAGGTTATATTTTGCTTAGAGAATTTTTTTTTGTCTTGACCATCTTTTTTCCAGGTGTAATCAATATAGCCTACCGCCCCTTCACACATATAACTGCTTTGACCGAGAGATCATTTAAAAAAAAGTCCCTGGAAACACTAAGCAGCTTATAGAAAATATGACATTTACTGCAATTCAGCGAATTGGCACATTTAAAAGCAGTAAACCATCAAGTGAGATGTTCCAGCATTACATAAAGATACATGGACACTCAAAAAAACCTTTACTCAGAAATGCTTGGATGGTAAAAACCCACAGAGCCTCAGCAAAATAGCTAATCAACACAATTCAAACCTTCATAGTTAACTCCAACTTGCAATTTGATTCCAAAATAAATTACTGCCAGCACGTCTGCCATCCATAGTATCAAAGAAACCAAACATGTGCTTTTTAAAAGCTGAACTTAACATATATATAATATATATATATAATGAATTATATGCATTAATGCATTCATTATTGTATGCATTTTTGCATAAAAATAGCATAAGCAACTCAATCTGTCTTGCTTTTAGCCTCCTGTAATCACCTGCACTGCAATACTTAGACTGGTAGAGGGTAGGTCAGCTATCTGAGCTAGACAGGGCTGTAATTCAAGCTTACAGGAGGTAAGTGGTGATGCCACAGCTTCTTCACTGTCTATTCACAGGTGGGGCATGTCCTGGACCACGCTGTTTTTCTTAACCACTTCAATACAGGGCACTTCCCCCCTTCCTGCCCAGGCCAATTTTCAGCTTTCAACGCTGACAATTGCGCGGTCATGCAACATTGTAGCCAAACAAAATTTGTATCATTTTGTTCCCACAAATAGAGTTTTTTTTTAGTGGTATTTGATAACCTCTGGGTTTTTTATTTTTTTGCTAAACAAATAAAAAAAGACCAAAAATTTGGAAAAAAAAAAGTTTTTCTTAGTTTTTATTATAAAATTTTGTAAATAAGTATACGTTTTCTCCTTCACTGATGGACACTGATGAGGTTGCACTGACGGGCACTGATAAGGCGGCACTGATGGGCACCGATGAGGTGGCACCAATGAGGTGGCACTGATGAGGTGGCACTGATGGGCACTGATGATGGACACTAATATCACCCGGCCTATAGCAAAATGACAGCCGGGCGGGAAGTGGTTAAAGTGGTTGTAAAGGCACAAGGTTTTTTACCTTCATGCATTAAAAGTATGAAGGTAAAAAACTTTCTGTGTGCAGCAGCCCCTAGCCCCCCCTCCAATACTTAACTGAGCCCCTTCTTGATCCAGGGGACTCGCACTCCTGACTAGCTTTTGGCTGCAGCAAGAGCCATTTGCTCCCACTGCTCTCAATCACAGCCAGTGAGCCAATCAGGAGATGGAGGGGGCGTGACCAAGCCGCAGCTCCGTGTGTGAATGGACACATAGAGCAGCAGCTCAGCTTGGGTGTCCATTGCTAGCTGCTTGCTGTGGGGGCATCTGGTAGGAGAGAGGGGCCAGGAGTGCCAGAATGGGACCTGAGAAGAGGAGGATCCAGGCTGCTCTGTGGAAAACCCCAGCACACAGCAGGTAAGTATAACATGTTTTGTTATTTTTTTTATTTTAATAAAAAAAACAACACTTTATTATCGCTTTAACAACAGTGTAGGCTCTAAAGAGATCTAGAACCTGTCTATATTACAAAACTACACGAACAGACCTACAGACCTTTTTGCAAGTATAGACAGTCCCCGGGTTACAAAATGGTCGGTTCTGTAGGTTTGTTAGGAGGTAGGTAAGTTGAATTTGTATGTAAGTCGGAACAGGTACATTTTTTAAGTGTAACTCCAGCACAAACAAATATTTTTAAGTATTTTGGATAGTATTGGGAAGGGCTAACACCCCTGCAATGTTTGTTTTGCTGTCTGTGGCCCTGTTCAGAATATTTCACCTCACGTTTTGTCCCTGTGACAATTGGATTTTGAAAATGTTGGGTTGTTGTGGAAACAAGGATTGGTGATAAAGCTTCAGCGGAGACACCTTTTTCTCATGATAACTCTTACAAGAGTGAATTTCCCTTCCTAGAGGTAAGAGTGCCCATAAAAGTTCACATTCTTTCTCCCACTGACTTCCAATGTAAGAGGGGGCATTTTTGTTCCTAAAGACCACCAATGTAGGAGGAGGATTTTTATCTCCCACTGACCATCAATGTAAAAGTGTGAATTCTTTCTACTGATCACCAATAAAGGAGGAACATTCTTCTTCCCACTTGCATCATGTAAGGGGGGTCATCTTTGTTCCTATTGGCCACCAATGAAAAGGGGACATTATTTTTCTTTTAAGAAGGAACTTTTTTCCTACTGAACCCCAATAATAGGGGACCATTCTTCTTCCAATGGCTGTATGTCCCAGAATGCACCCAGGGTGAGTTCAGGTACATGCACTCACTCGCACCCACACAGATGTCATATTAGGAAACAGCAGCTGTATCCATGCAGCCACTGTATCCAAATAAACATAAATGGGACTGCCGGCATAGGGATGCATGGAACACCTGTGCATCCCCATGTGGGTAAACATAGCCCTGCATAGGGCACAGGTCAAATTGCCCCATGTGAATGAAGACAAAAGCACATCAACAAGGTGACAGAGTAATAATATTGTTTTTTTAAAGCGGAGGTCCGACCACCACTGCAAAAATTAAAAGCCAGCAGCTACACATACTGCAGCTGCTGGCTTGTAATAATAGGACACTTACCTATCCTGGAGTCCAGCGATGTCGGCACTGCAGCTGATGTTTCCATCAGCTATTGGGTGCTGCCGCCGCGATTTCTGGTAAGGGAACCCGGCAATGTAGCCTTACGGCTTCATAGTGGGAACCCTACTGCGCATGTGCGAGGCTCTGCTCCTCTCTTCTACTGGCTTGGTGACAGGGGAGGAGGAGGGAGCCGGGCGGTGACGTCAATAGCTGCGGCTGGGGCTCCCGGAAGTGGGAACAGGATACCTGTCAAAGGTATCGCCCCCCGAAAGGTGCCAAATGTGCCACCGGAGGGGGGAGGAGACAAATGAGCGGAAGTTCAACTTTTGGGTGGAACTCCACTTTAAGTAGAATGGGGACAGGAAAGACTGTGTTCAATCATTTCATAGCTTTTTGTGTGTTTTTTAGCTATTTAGGAGATTTTTCCTCAAATCCTATCCTGGTGAGAGTGGTCACCTAGAAAAAGTGGGAGGATATCTTTTTAGTAGGGACACAAACAAAAAACATGACACAGGTTCCTACCCTGCCCCACAATATCTTTTTTTTTTTGTTGAAGTGCCATCTTAAAGGGATAAATGTTTATCTTTTCAAGTACATTTTAGCTACGACACTGTCAGCACGATGATGCATGCAACATCCATGTATCCCCATGCTGGTAAAACATGGGCATGCATGGGGGAAGTATCAAATTGTCCCATGCGAAGGAGGCCTTTCAATTGCTTTCTGTGCCAACAACCAGTGATGCAAAATACATAGTGATTATATTCCCCAATTAGCAGACATACAGCAATAGAAATTTGGGAGAGATTATAAACTTTTCTCACTCTCAAGAATAAAACAAAAAATAAGTTTTGGCCAAAGTCTCACTGTAAAGCAACATTAAGCATTCAATGCCCTGTATAAATTTCCAGCTTAATAAGTATTGACGCTTTGCCTGGCAGAAGATTTGCTCCGCAAGTTCTGTGGTTCACCAAAGGCAGTTAAAGGTAAATGAAAACCATAGCAGAAACTAATCATTCTGACACACCAGAGACTTCAACCACAGAGGTTGGAGATGTCTGCCATAATTATTACTGTGACAGTTACTTTGAATTGGAAAATTGCTTCAGCATTCCCATTAGGGTGATCATGGACTCCCCTCTCCACAGCTAAATGTCAAATTATAAGAACAAATAGATTTTGTAATCTGACAATAAATATATTTTTTTATTATGGGACACATGGCATGGAGATGAATTAGCTCACATGACTTGATTCCAGATGTTAAATGATTTTAACTCAAGTATCAACTCTGAATGACATATTTTAAAAGTGTAAGAATTTTTTAGACTGATTATTTTTATGGCTTTTATCACATTGATGTGAAAATGTATAAAACTTTATAACGGTAAATACATTTTTTATCAATGCCACAAACCTTATAGGCTAAGATCCTATATTCTGTCCAGAATCTAATTTTGGGGTCAAAATGTCAGTTTTTCTCATTGCATGAATAACATCTTTTGTAGACACTGAACAATGGAAAAATTGAAATTAGCAGACTTGTACCATAAAACAGCACAAAGACAGAGAAATAGTCAGGATCTATTTTACACTGGACCGGCCTCAGTAAAGTGAGTTAACCTCCTTGGCGGTATTCCCGAGTGCGGCTCGGGGTGAGATTTCAGTACCATGAGCGGTAACCCCGAGCCACATTTGGGATGGCTTCACTGGATACTGGAAGAGGTTACTTACCTTGTCCCCAGGATCCTGCGATTTACTGCCACTGTGTACGGTGGCCGGATGCTCCGCCCAATCCTCTGTGTGTTCCTGGCTTCCCTTCCCTGCGAGCATCGCGACGCAGGGGGTGGAACCAGCGCCAGATTAAAAATATATAAACAACAACACACACCATACTGTATCTGATAAATTGACCTCAGTTTGCCCCCCAGTGTTTTCTCCAGTGCCCTTGCCTGCAGTTTTACTGCACTTTCTGCCTGGAAACTGCAGAACGACCAAGGCATCAAAAAAGCGCGCCTCTACCTCAAAAGCAGTTTATGACGTGCTGGAAAACAGTGGTAGTGATACAGAATCGCTTGCAGAATTGTGTGATAGCGATTCGTGGGGAATTTCATCATCAGACACAAAAAGTGATTTCTCGACGATCCTGCGACTTACATCAGTGATGTGTGGACTTGGTGCTCTATCGACTGCAGTATGGATCACGTAGTGCCACCCAGATTCCCATTTACTGGAGCACCTGGTATCAAAGTGGATGTAGAAGATGACAACCCCTTGGCATACCTCCAACTATTTTTGACCGATGAGGTCATTGAAAAAATAGTCACAGAGACAAACCGGTACCAGGAGGAACAAGCTGCTACACCTCAGAGGTTTTCAAGGAGCAGAAAGTGGGAACCAGTGACCGAAGAGGACATCTGGAGATTTCTGGGCCTCATAATTCTTCAGGGAGTGGTGTGGAAAACCCTGCAAAAGTGGTATTGGACAACCAATAAATTACTAGCCACTCCTTTCTTTGACACGGTCATGTCTGAGTACAAATTTTCCCTGATAATGAAATATTTGCACTTTGAAAATAATGAGGCATTTGATGAAACGACTCATCCAGCCCCCAAACTCAAGAAGATTTGGGAGGTATAGCAGATGATTATGAAAAATTTCCAACAGCTATGTGCCAGATAGAGACATCAGCATTGAAGAAAGTCTAATGGCCTCCAAGGGAAGGCTCATCTGGATACAATATATATAGCGTCAAAGAGGGCATGATTTGGCATAAAATCTTTCATGTGAATCGAGCACTGGTTATATTTGAAACTCTGTCCTATACACAGGTAAAGGAACCAAATTCAACCAAAAATACAATCATTATGGAATGGCAACCCTTTCAGATCTTTCATTGATTGAGCCATTGCTGAATCAGGGCTATTGTGTAACTACAGACAATTTTTACACATCTCCTGAACTCTATGAGTTCCTTCTACATAACAAAACGGATGCCTATGGGACCGTTAGGGCTAACCGGCATGACATGCCGCCAACCTTTGGCACAAAGAAGCTCAAGACGGGAGAAATAGTTGCTTGGCAGAAAGGCAAAATGATGGCACTGCAATGGCGGGATAAAAAAGATGTGTGCCTAATGAGTACAATCCATAACACCTCTGCTGTCATGGTACACACAAAAGGTGGGAAAGACATCATGAAACCACAAGATTAGACTACAACAACACCATGGGAGGTGTTGACAGAGCCGACCAGCCAATGACATTTTATTCAGCCATGAGAAAGCAACAAAAAAATATTATAAGATCTTCAGGCATCTTCTTGAACAATGCCTATGGGATGCCTTCATTCTACTAAAAAAAAGAGTGACAAGCATGTGATTCATGCGGACTTTGTTTGGAAAGTTGCAAAACGTATCTTTCTGAACCACCAAACACCAACGGCTGCAAACAGAGCAGGATGTCTTGCTGCTGGTGTTGTCAACCCGGAACGCCTGACTGGTCGTCACTTTATGGACCACATCCCACCAACTAAAAAAAAGGCAGCCCCCACAAGGATGTGCGTAGTTTGCTGCTCAAAGCATGATGACACTGGAAGGAAAATCAGAAAAGAAACCAGGTTCTATTGTCCTGATTGTGACGTTGGACTTTGTTCAGTCCCTTGTTTTAAAATTTTACATACCCGGGATGTTTACTGAAGCAATATGACTAGTAATATTGCACCCTTGTTTGGCCCAACAAAAATTTCTGTGTTTTTGATTTGATTATATTATTGACTAAAATGTATTGAATAAAATGTATTATTATTATATATCATTTGTTATTATTTATAGTTATTTATTATATTATAATTTATGATTTTGTGTTTCAAACGTTATCATACCTGGAATGTATACTAGACTCTGTTATTCCTAAGAATTACAGGCTTACAATATAAAACGCCACATTTCCATGCAAAATAATTGTACCGCTTTCAGCACCTAAAATCCGACATAATCATACCACCAGAGAGGTTAATGTTGGTTGCTGTAGGTCAATGAACAATGCACTTAGTGCTTTTCGTCTAGATGTTTGAAATGAATTCAACTCTTGCTCTCCTATCTAACAATAATGTACTTTATATAGAGGCTGCTGTTGCCTGTTATTTGGTCCCTCTTTCCTGTTACTGTCTTCAAGAAACATTAGATTGCAGCTGCGAAAAATTTATGCAAAAATCCACTTTCCTTCCTTGTACTGTATGTCCTAAAAGTGCAGCGCTAAATAAAATTACCATGTGTAAAACACCATTTATGACATAATACAAAACCTTTGAAGTGAACAGAAAACCCAATCAAAATATTATTCAATCCAAAAATGTCCTTATGCAAAAGTGCAAAATATAATATATTCACAAAGTGCAAAGTTCATAAATTGATCACTAAAGTGCTCCTGTGCATACAGTTCATGCATGCCAGTGTCCTACACTGGATAGATCGAAACTGACGGCGCAGTGCTCAAACATTCACAGTTGTGTTACCTTCACCATTATTTAGATGGGGGCTTACCAGATCACCAGCGATCTTCCTTACTCAGGAAGATCATTCAGCTCTTATTGGGATCGCTGATCCTCAGATTTAAATCCAGAAATGTTCTCCCGCCAGCCTCACTGTGTTCCCCTTATGGTGACAAGATGATTCAGCTCACCATCTTGGATGGGATGGATGGATGAAACCTCAGAATTAAAATGGGTAACAAACAGGGAGACTCCTCATGGTGAAATATGGTCCATGATGACTTTACATATAAGGAAACGATCATAGGGACGATAACATAGGAAGCTTTCATTGGACATTTATCACTTCAGCCCCGGAGGGATTTACCCCCTTCCTGACCAGAGCAATTTTTGCAATTCGGCTTTGCAACGCTTTAACTGACAATTGTGTGGTTGTGCAATGTTGTACCCAAACAAAATTGACATCCTTTTTTTCCCACAAATAGAGCTTTCTTTTGGTGGTATTTGATCACGTCTGTGGTTTTTATTTTTTGCGCTATAAACAAAAAAAGAGAGACAATTTGGAAAAAAATGCATTATTTTTTACTTTTTGCTATAATAAATATCCCCCAAAAATATATAATTTTTTTTTTTTCCCTCAGGCCGATATGTTTTTTTCTACATATTTTTGGTAAAAAAAATTGCAATAATCATATATTGATTGGTTTGCACAAAAGTTATATTGTCTACAAAATAGGGGATAGTTTTATGGTATTTTTATTATTAATTTTTTTTTTATTAGTAATGCCGGCAATCTGCAATTTTTATCGGGACTGCGACATTACGGCAGACACATCGGACATTTTTTACACTATTTTGGGACCATTGTCATTTATACAGCGATCAGTGCTATAAAAATGCATTGATTACTGTGAAAATGACACTGGCAGTGAAGGGGTTAACCACTAGGGGGCGATGAAGGGGTTAATTGTGTCCTAGGGAGTGATTCTAACTGTGGGGGGGAAGGGGCTACAACACACTTGACAGCGATCACTGCTCTCGATGACAGAGAGCAGTGATCTCTGTCCTGTCACTAGGCAGAACAGGGAAATGCTTTGTTTACAAAAGCATCTCCCCATTCTATCTCTCCATGACACGATCGCGGGCACCCGGCTGACATCAAGTTTGCGTAGCGGGGGCACGTGCGCCCGCAGCGCCGCTTCTTAAGGTGGACATACCTGTATGCCCTTTTGCCCACCAGTGCCATTCTATACCGACGTATATCAGCGTGCGCTGGACGGGAAGTGGTTAAAAACCCCCATATAAAACACAAAGTGATGTATTTTTAAAACAGTAAATACTCTATTTACCAAAGATTTCCCGCAGGTCAATCTTCCAGGTTGCATGTGTTTTAAATGGCAGTAAATCAATACACCACTAGTGCATGTTTGGTGAAGGTCACATTCACTACATTATATATATGCTCTTGATTGGTTATTAACAGCTGTTTATCCGGGCCTAGTTTCTATTTTTAGAAGCTATTTGAAATGCAAAGATAAAGTAATGCTCAACTAAAACATTGGATAACACACTTTTACTCTGTGCTTGCATATTTCTAAATTGACATAATTATAACAATCAAGTTTGTTTATTCATCCAGATTGTTGTAATGAGGAAGATAAGTCAGCCATTCATTGTTTCTTTTAAAATGTATACACAAACAATTGGAAAAATTGACTAGACCACTAGACGAGCTGAACAGACCGCAAAGCAAACAGGTCAATAAAGACATTCATGTGTTTCAGTCAATGGTGATGTAACAATATATAGGGCATACCTTATTAAGCAGCTGGGATTACTAAGGACTTACATTGTTTTAAATTTGACCTTCAGAAAAAGTCAAACAAAAGCCATTTGTGTACAATGAGTATAATAAAGAAACTCATAAGAATTGTATATTATTATTCACGCCAAGAGAGAGATTATCGTAATTAGGATAATGAAAATATCCATCAGACCTGTGGCATATTCAATTTCAGTGGGTTCAATGCAGCATCAGGATAATTTAGCAAAAAGCAGAAATTAGTGAATCATTGATCATATGAATCATAATGGATCTGCTAGATTGGTCAAACTTTGCTTGCTGGTTCACACCAGATGCAGTCCAGTGTGTTTTGATTCTTCATCAAAAACACATGGACAGTGTTTAATATGAATTCCAATGATGCTAGTTCACACCAGTGCAGTGCATTCCAATGTAGGCAAAAGAAGTAGAACATGTATTCTTTTTGTATGCAACACATCTGGAACATGTAAAAATGCATCAAAAATGCACGTGTCCTAATTTGTCTTCAATTGGAATGAAGAAAAAAAAGAGGGGAAGAATGTACTGAAATGCATCAAAAACACATAAAAATGCTCATACAGAAACGCATCTGAATGCAGAATCTGAACTAGCCCAAAGAGTAACTCAACTTTTGTTAAAAAATAAAAAAAAACTATCACCTTTGGGTGATCAATCTACATTGCATTGATTTTAACAAACATTGTAGCAGATTCCTACTTTGTATTGCTCTGAAGAAATAGCAATCATGCCCTTTGCAGAATGGGATAGTCTAGTTCAATAACCACTTCCTGTCCCTTTGGTGTTTATTACCAGTGACAGATTCAAGTGGTTATACTGTGATCATGAATGCAGCTACAGCCATAATCACAGTATTATTTTTTTTCCGCAGCTGATTCCCTATTTAGTAAAAGTAATCTGAGCTGCTATACAGCTGCTGGATTACTTTTACAAGTCTCCCCCACTGCCACCTTTACCAGGCTCTCCCATCCATTTGGAAATCATGACATCAGAAAACAGAAGCAACAAGGATTTAGTCACTTCCGGTTTCTGTCTCATGTATACAAGTCATTACTAGCTTGGACAAGCATCAGATCAAACTGATCTTGGTTAGATCTGATGCTTTGGAGGCCAGAGGAGAGATATGAGGTCTCATAGAATCAGGGGCATATCATGAAATCAGTGGGTCAGTGTTCAAGATCAAAAGTGGGCCCTAGGCATGAAAAAAAGTGCTGTGGCGAAAAGTGGGCGTGGTTTAAATTGCACTAAATATTGGGCATGGCTTAAATGGGGTGTGGTTTGGGAAGATTTACATAGTTCAGAATGTGACAAAGTTAAATAGGGAATGTACAGTGCAAAGTGTCCAGCAGTGGTTAGTATGTGCAGAAGAGGAGTGCAGAATGCACAGAGGTGGGTATTATGTGCAGGAGAGGAGTGCAGAGTGTACAGTGGTGGATAGTATGTGCATGAGAGGAGTGCGGCGTTTATGGGGCATGGACAATCCTAATAGCCACAACCAGGGCCAGGACAAGGGGTGGGCAGGAGGGGCAGGAGGGGCGGCTGCCCTGGGCATAATGGTTTATTGCAGGGATGTGGGCACCCTGACTCTAACCCCAAGGGTGGGGAGAGGCGTAGTTTGGCATCTTTGCTCTGGGCATTGGATGGCCTTATCCTGACACTGGCAACAACCCTATTGGTGGGACTTTGCAGAGAAAACTTAGGTGCAGGTGTACATGTAATTAAAATGCTTGTTACTACAACGTTTCAAATTCCTGATATGTGTATAGATAAAACCACAAAGCGCTGTGAGGGTTATTAAAGATAAAACTAATCTCCAAAAATCAAATAAAAAATCAAATAAAAAAAAAATAAATAAGTGAGGCTGCTATCAATAAAGAGTGCTCAGAATCACTACACATGTACAAATAAATAGGGGGATTGAAGCGCTTCACTGCGTGGTCAATGAAAGATAAATAATATAAACCACATACAGAATCACATAAACAATCACATAAAAAATCGCATAAAAAAATCCAACTCCTGTGCAATGAGAGTGCAGCTAAAATAAGTGACCACACGTGTTAAACTAATAAATACCTGTGTCACAGTGTAAGCTATTAAAAATAAATATATGGTGAATTGTTAAACCAGAAGATTTGCCATAAATAAATAATGATTATTTATCCAGTGATTAGAATTAGCCACATTGATAATATAATATAAATACGTGAAAGGACAAGATAGCCAATTCAAATGGAAAATAAAATGTAGTCCCAGTGTTAAGAGTTCTAAAACTGCTTGATCCTCAAGGATCCTTGAGAAAGTCACGTGACGGTGACGCAACGCGTGGGAGGAGCCTTGGACGCACTGTGCAGTCTGTCAGTATTGGCTGTGTACTGCAGCGATCCTGCTCTCGTCCTTGGCGGCTGACTGCTATTCACATCTGCATATGCCTTTTCTAATATGGGCGCACGTGAGTGGATCTCATAGCATGTTTGCTGGTGTACCATATTTACAGAGCATTGCGCAATGAAATTTTTCTTCTCATTTTGCTTTACATATGATTGCTGGCGCTGAAAACCACATCTTATGAGGTTGGAGCTGACTGACACCATTGTTCAGGATTAACAAGCGAGTACTCCAATTAAGCAATTTTAGAACTCTTAACACTGGGACTACATTTTATTTTCCATTTGAATTGGCTATCTTGTCCTTTCGCGTATTTATATTATATTATCAATGTGGCTAATTCTAATCACCGGATAAATAATCATTATTTATTTATGGCAAATCTTCTGGTTTAACAATTCACCATATATTTATTTTTCATAGCTTACACTGTGACACTAGGTATTTATTAGTTTAACACGTGTGGTCACTTATTTTAGCTGCACTCTCATTGCACAGGAGTTGGATTTTTTTATGCGATTTTTTATGTGATTGTTTATGTGATTCTGTATGTGGGTTATATTATTTATTTTTCATTGACCACGCAGTGAAGCGCTTCAATCCCCCTATTTATTTATTCCCGATATGTGCCAGCTATACCATGTACTTGTATGAAAAAGTATCCTGTTCTTTTTGTATTGCTTTCTTTAAGTGAAATCTCTGGTGTCCCTGCCAGTCCCTTTGCTTTCCTATTAAAAACTGATCACACAGGTTTGCTGTAAACCTTTTTTGCTATATTGCCGAGTACGTTTGTTTTCAAATCCCTCAAAAAAAAAAAAGATCACACTAAGCAGGAGAACACAGCGTGGTCAGTTCTCTAGCTATGGTGGAAACCCAGCCTGCTCTCCTCCAATGATGATGACTTGTCTTGACACCTCTCCCCTGTACAGCATCTCACTGGGAAGCTCAGTGTAAGGTTGTTTCTCCTCCCCTCAGATCTTTTGCAGCTGAGAACACAGAGAACAGAGGGAGTGCAATCACTTATAAAAAGGGAACAAAAGGTATTTATAATTTTTTCTATATCTATACACAAATATTTTGTCCTTCATTTCTGTTTCAAACGGAATGGATTGTTTTACATGGCCATGTGTTAGGTCACCCTAAAGATGTCACTCTCAGCTCTGAGGAAGGGAGTGAGTCTCCAGAAAGGTGTCAGTTTCTGACCAGATGGTCCAATGATGGGATCTTTCATAGCTGAAGCATCTATATTACATGTCTGCTGTTTTATATGTTTGTGAGTATCCATTTGGCTGTGGCTTTATAGTAAGTTGTTTGGAGGTAGTGCACAAGGAGCTTGTACCCTTTTGTGTGTGTATTTGCACTCTAAAGTTGGTGTCTAGCAGCACAATGATCCTGGTCTGTTATAGTTTGACAGTTGTAACCCAGTCTAGGAAAGATGAAGCTGAAAAAAATGGAGGGTAATATAAAAAGTGAGAACTTAGTTGTACATTAGAAGAGGGTTACATTTCATTGGTTAGGGTTGCTGGTGACTGGAGCTTAGGAGGTTTAGGAACAAAGATAGGCTGTAAGAAGATTGCCAAGACCCTGAATCTGAGTTGCAGCATGGTGGCCAAGACCATACAGCAGTTTAACAGGACAGGTTCTACTCAGAACAGGCCTCCCCATGGTCGACCAAAGAAATTGGGTGCACATGCTCAGCGTCATATCCAGAGTTTGGATTTGAGAAATAGACATATGAGTTCTGCTAACATTGATGCAGAGGTTGAAGGGGTGGGGGGTCAGCCTCTCAGTGCTCAGACAATATGCTGCGCACTGCATCAAATTGGTCTGCATGACTATCGTCCCAGAAAGAAGCCTCTTCTAATTATGATGCACAAGAAAGCCTGCAAAAAGTTTGCTGAAGACAAGCAGACTAAGGACATGGATTATTGGAACAATGTCCTGTGGTCTAATGAGACCAAGATAAACTTTTTTGGTTCAGATGGTGTCAAGCGTGTATGGTGGCAACCAGGTGAGAAGTGCAAAGACAAGTGTGTCTTGCCGTCAAGCATGGTGGTGGGAGTGTCATGGTCTGGGGCTGCTGAGTGCACTGGGGAGCTATAGTTAATTGAGAGAACCATGAATACCAACATGTACTGTTAAATACTGAAGCAGAGCGTGATCCCCGATCTTGGGAGACTGGGCCTAGCTGAGGGTAAAGCTGAGGGTAAAGGCGATGGACTGGCCAAGTATGTCTCCAGACCTAATCCCTAATAAGCATCTCTGGGGTATCCTCAAATGGAAGGTGGAGGATCGCAAGGTCTCTAACATCCACCAGCTCCGTGATGTCGCCATGGAAGAGTGGAAGAGGACTCCAGTGGCAACCTGGGAGGCTCTGGTGAACTTCATGCCCAAGAGGGTTAAGGCAGTGCTGGAAAATAATGGTGGCCACACAAAATATTGACACTTTGGGCCCAATTTGGACATTTTCACTTGGGGGTGTACTCACTTTTGTTGCCAGCGGTTAAGACATTAATGGCTGTGTGTTGAGTTATTTTGAGAGGAATGCAAATTGACATTGTTATACAAGCTGTACACTCACTACATTGTAGCAAAGTGTAATTTCTTCAGTGTTGTCACATGAAAAGATATAATAAAATATGTACAAAAATGTGAGGGGTGTACTCACTTTTGTGAGATACTGTATGTCCCATCATTGGGAAACTCCGATAGCTAATGCCGCGTACACACGGTTGGACTTTTCGGCTACAAAAGTCCGCCGGACGCCACCGGACCAAATCCGGCGGACAATCCGACTGTGTGTGGCCATCGGACTTCTGATGGACCGTTTCGGTCGGAAATCCGACGTACTTTAGATTTGAAGCCTGTTTCAAATCTTTACGTCGTAACTCCGCCGGACTGAGTTCCTGACGGAAAGCCCCTTTGCCTGTATGCTGGTCCGACGGACCAGATACGACGCAAGGGCAGGGTACTGCATCTCACGCTCGCTACAATAGGAAAAACAATATTTTCCTATTACGGCGAGAGTGGGGCATGCCAGGCCCTTAGGTCTGGTATGGATTTTAAGGGGAACCCCCTCCGTCGAAACAACGGTGTGAGGGTCCACCCAAAATCCATACCAGACCCCGATCCGAGCACGCAGCCCGGCGGTCAGGAAGACCCCGGAGCTGTCTAATAAATTACTTTAAAAACCTGTGCAGTGTATTTTTTTTATTGACACTTTTTCCCTAGGTGAATGGGAAGGGGTACCATGTACCCCATACTCATTCACATAGGGTGGGGGGCCGGGATCTGGGGACCCCCTTATTAAAGGTTGGTCCCGGATTCCGATAAGCCCCCCGCCCGCAGACCCCGACAACCAATGGCCAGACGTTGTTGGGAAGAGGCCCTTGTCCTCATCAACATGGGGACAAGGTGCTTTGGGGTGGGGGGGCCACAGGGCTCCCCCCTCCCCCAAAGCACCCACCCCCCCCAAGTTGGGGGCATGCGGCCTGGTACTGCTCGCTCGTCCCCACCCCCTTTCCTGACCGGCCGGGCTGCGTGCTCGGATCGGGGTCTGGTATGAATTTTGGGGGAACCCCACGCCGTTTTTTCGGTGTAGGGGGTTCCCCTTAAAATCCATACCAGACCTAAGGGCCTTGTATGCCCCGCGACGGGGCTCGCAGAGTGTCAATCTCGCCGATAAAAGCAGTGAGGTTGACTTCCTTTTGCAGTCCCGTCATACCCGGGTCACGTTCAAAATGAACGGACTTGGCCGTGTGTGGGCAAGTCTGTTCATTCTGAAAGTCCGCCGTAACTTCGGCAAAAGTCCGTCGGGAAGACCGGCGGACCTAGTCTGCCAGAAAGTCCGGTCGTGTGTAGGCAAGTCCGTCCGTTCAGAAAGTCCGGCGGTAGTCTGACGGAAGTCTGGCAGCAAGTACGTCGGACCTAGCTTCCCAGAAAGTCCGACCGTGTGTAGGAGGCATAAGACTTCCTCTTGTATTTGCAAATGTATCAACTAAAACCTTTGTTGTTAGCCTAAGTAATTGAAACAGATGAGTTAGGTTTTTTTGCTCACTAGCTTGAAAGGGTGCCAGGGACCCCTTTGTAATCTTCTTCTCTTTCTGACTCTCCAGGTTGTGGGTGAGTCCTCGGCATGATCACTTACAATACAGGACCGCTGGTCACGTATTGTAAGTTTAACTAAAAAAGGTGAACTACGTGTATCATCACAGGGTGATACTGTGGATACACAAGTAACAGTGTGCCAGCGTCCCGATATTGTTTGGAAAAAATTTGAGTAGAAACATAGACTTTATAGGCACACGTATATATTAGGTAAAAAAATTTAAAGTTTTTAATAGGATAAAGTTAAAACCATTGTATACAAACACATTAAAAAACATATAATTGAGTGACCTCAATAACACATCTAATACATATATATATATATACCACATGTAACAAACACAAAGGTTTGGAGCGCGTAGAATGATATAAATCCAATGATTGTTTGGATACGTGGAGAGGTTGAGTCGTGTTCGGAGGTCCCTTAGAAATCGCTCTACATGTTACGCGCATAGATGTGCTTCTTCAGGAGTTTGCGTATCATAGGCTAAGTACAGGCGTGTAGTCAAAACCATGTATGGCTAATAAGTGTCACCGCCAAGAAAGAGGTGATAGACACACAATGGTAGATACTTATCCACAACGGTGGAATGAGTAAACTGACGTCAGTATAAATTGTTGTAACAATAACCAGTGATGTCCAAAGGTAGAGAGGAAAGTGTTTGGCTAAAATATCCACTCACCTTTGTGGACAAGAGCTGTGGTAAATGATAAAGAACAAGCAACCGCCATGTGTGGTCAAGTGAAGATATAGTAGCCTGACATGTACATGTTCACAAAGGTGAGTGGCTATTTTAGCCAAACACTTTCCTCTCTACCATTGGACATCGCTGGTTTTTGTTACAACAGTTTATATTGACGTCAGTTCACTAATTCCGCCGTTGTGGATAAGTATCTACCATTGTGTGTCTCTCACCTCTTTTTTGGTGGTGACACTTATTAGCCATACATGGTTTTGACTACACACCTGTACTTAGCCTATGATACGCAAGCTCCTGAAGAAGCGCATCAATGTGTATTACATGTAGAGCGATTTTCTGAGCGACCTCCGAACAAGACTCAACCTTTCCACGTATCCAAACAACCATTGGATTTATATCATTCTACGCGCTCCAAACCTTTGTGTTTGTTACATGTGGTATATATATATATATATATATATATATATATATATATATATATATGTGTGTGTATTAGAGGTGTTATTAAAGTCCTTTAGGTCACTCAATTATATGTTTTTTAATGTTTGTATACAATGGTTTTAACTTTATCCTATTAAAAACGTTCCATTTTTTACCTAATATACACATGTGCCTTTAAAGTCCATGTTTCTACTCAAATTTTTTCCACATATTATAAGTGATGAAGTAAGATTGTCTAAGGCCAACGCAGTGAGAAGAGAAATGGCTTTAAGGAACCAGCTGTGCAGCTGAGAGGAAGCTTATGGGAATAAGGGACAAGGAAATCTGGGCAATCAGCTTCAAGCAGAGAGCTTGCAGAGAGGTAATCCAGACACCAAAGTGTGTTTAAGGGTTTCCTGGCCATGTTTATTCATCATCATTGAAGCAAACACAACAAAATAAAGAGGTTCCCTCACAGGGGTAAATAATCACAGTCCAATAAACAGCAAAACGTTATGTAGCCTATCGGCTAGTTGAAATGCCACAACCTAGGAAGCAGGTAAATGCTATCAACTCTTCCCTGGACTGACTGACTGCATAGCTGCTTCTTATGATCCCCCTATACATATTGAGCATTTAACCCTTGCAGTGTGGAGGGAGCCCCATTGAAAGGTTAAAACATTTTTTGGGAAATTAATTTAAAGCAAGGCTGCACTTTGTCCATGGTAGACACAGCGATGAGTTTTACTTTAATACTCCCTCCCCAGAAAAAAAAAAAAAAACACTCACCTTTCTTTCACTCTGCTCAGCTGCTGAGAGAGGGGAAGCCATCTTGTGTAAGCTACATGTTACTGTAGTGATAGTTGGCACAGATCTATGAACACTCCACATGTGACAATTCTTGTGCTTGATTACTGGCACAACCCTTTCACATGGGGTGAGCCACATATGTTTTCTTCATTCCCAACTGAGTGGAGCAGTGAAGACAAGGTGAGTATGCATTGCTGGGATTGAGGGGCAATAAAGTAAACTTGATGTGTTGTGCTGTGTGGGCAAAGCACAGGTTTGATCAAAATTTTGCATAAAAGCACGTTTGATTAAAATTTTGCATGAACTTTGAAAAGATTGTTGCATTCAAAAGTGATAGTGCTCACAACATACACATTTTCCACAACTATATAAAGCATTCCT
The DNA here is from genome assembly GCA_037952925.1 of Lithobates clamitans. Classification (NCBI taxonomy): domain Eukaryota; kingdom Metazoa; phylum Chordata; class Amphibia; order Anura; family Ranidae; genus Lithobates; species Lithobates clamitans. The sequence continues at coordinate 2,381,720 of JBBGZY010000088.1, forward strand.
TCTGTGATTTCTGTATTTTTTTTCCTTAGCAGAGTAAGCCTGTGTATGGAAAATTGCTGGCAGTACATCATTGCACATGTTTTCAATGAACCTCTTTTTATTTTCTCACAAGTTTGTGCCACTTCAACAGACTTAAATCGAAATCATTTGTGACAAAACTTACATTATTTGATTCATTTTCTAATCGTGTAATCAGGAACAATACAGTGTGCATAAAGTACATTGCAGTAAAAGCCTATTTATGAGAAATGGTTTCCTTGACTTGGAATTATAGAAGTGCTGTAGTGTAAAAAAGTGGATGCCCTTTTACTTGTGGCTACTTTTGCAAATTTGCACTTTGCATTCCGCAATATGGTGTGCACAAGATTATATAAGCTGACCAACATAATTACACAACTTATTAAAAAACAGGAATATTTTCCATGTACTATTAGTTGTAGACTGATCTACTAAAGAAGTTCAGAATATTTACTTAAAGTAGAAGTTCATCCAAAACCTAACTAACGCTAAACTAATTTGCAGCTACCTTCTAACACTAATCTTTCTAGCCCCGTAAAGAAGGAATCCCTATACATACATACTCTACCTTTTCTGCAGCTGTTCTGGTCCGGATAACCCAAATCAGTGTAATTTATTTAGTCTGCGTGAAAGTTTTAGCTCTTCAATCTATGGTACTGTATATACACTATATAACTAAAAGTATTGGGATGCCTGCCTTTATACGCACATAAACTGACCATGGTTTATCATGGCTGCAAAAGTACTGAGATGCCTTTACATGCACATGAACTTTAATGGCATCCCAGTCTTAGTCCGTAGGGTTCAGTATTGAGTTGGCCCACCCTTTGCAGCTATAACAGCTTCAACTCTTCAGGGAAGGCTGTCCACAAGATTTAGGAGTGTGTCTATGGGAATCTTTGACCATTCTTCTAGAAGTGCATTTTTAAAGTCAGGCGAGATGTGGAAGAAAAGACCCGGCTCACAGTTTCTGCTCAAATTCATCCCGAAGGTGTGCTATCGGGTTGTGGTCAGGACTCTGTGCATACCAGTCCAGTTCCTCCACCCCAAACTTGCTTATTTATGTCTTTATGTACCTTGTTTGTGTACTGGTGCACAGTCATGTTGGAAAATGAAAGAGCCATCCCCAAACTGTTCCCACAAAGTTGGGAGCATGAAATTGTCCAAAATGTCTTGGTTTGCTGATGCCTTAAGAGTTCTCTTCACTGGAGCTAAGGGGCCAAGTCCAATCCCTGAAAAATAACCCAACACCATAATCTTCCCTTCACCAAATGATTTGGACCAGTGCACAAAGCAAGGTCCATAAAGACATGGATGAGCGAGTTTGGGGTGGAGGAACTTGACTGGCCTGTACAGAGTCCAGACCTCAACCTGATAGATTTAGGAAAAAACTGCGAGCCAGGCCTTCTCGTCCAACATCAGTGCCTGACCTCACAAATGCGCTTCTGGAAGAATGGTCAAAAATTCCCATAGACTCACTCCTAAACCTTGTGGATAGCCTTACCAGAAGACTTGAAGCTATTATAGCTGCAAAGGGTGGGCCAACTCAATATTGAACCCTAAGGACTAAGACTGGAATGCTATTAAAGTTCATGTGCATGTAAAGGCAGGCATCTCAATACTTTTGCAGCCATGATAAACGGTGGTCAGTTTACAGGGGGGGGTGCAGAAAAAGTCAGGATCAGACAGGTATTTTATATAATACAAGGGGCCAAATTACACAGCACCAGCACTGTGCTGCATAACAAGCTTTAAGGGAACAGGATCCATTTTTTTAAGGTAATTAACACTTTAGACTACCTTATATCCCAACTCCTATTTCTTTTGTTACACATATATATATATAATTTGTTCCTTTTTAATACTGTATATTAATATAATTCAAACCCAGGTATATTCCTGTAAAGCTGTATGTTGTGTCTGTAACCAATTATTGCTTGCACATGTCATTGAATACGTTTTCTGTCACCAAAATGCTGCCTTCTGCTGCTCTATTTTGGCATTTCTGATTAAAAAGCACAACACTCAGCACAAGTATCTTCCCACAGAAGAGAGGGGGTATGTCAGACCAGACTGTGCTAGTAGCTGATTGCAGTAGGTCTATGTCTGGTGCCTTTTGGACTGCACTGTAATAGTTAAACGCATAGTTAAATGCATAACAAAACTGATGTTACAGAAATTTAAAATAGAGGTTGTTAATGTAATATATTTCTGCCTGCATATCTTTTTTTATGATTTTAGTTGAGACTTAATAAAATAACATAGATGAAATGATGATGATGTCCCTTTAAACACGAGGACCACTGGGGTTGCCTGCTGCTTGCTGTAGTTTTTTTAAAACTGTGGAAACAACATTTTGGCAGAACTTTGATTTTTTCCCCATATGGTTTATATAATTTTGGTTTTTATTTCATGAATTATTTGTCTTGTATTTTTCAACAAGGGGTCATGTTCCATCCAATCATTTACACGTTTCCCTCAGCAGTAAACAATTTGAACAAGGCACGTTATGAAAATGTTAGAACTGTCTTTAAAATCTTTACCATGGGAAGTTTTCTAAGGCAGGTTTACAAGGTCTAAAATGCATGCTATATATTTATTTAGCTTTTCTTTCAGTGTTTGTCAAATATAGTTAGACCAGCAACAGGATGGTTGTGGTTGGTATACTAAACATACACCATGCCTCCGATATTTTTTTTCTTTTTCAGCTGAATGAATATTGATCAACTTCTTGTGTGCCATATCATGTCAGCACTGCAGAAGGTGAAGACACTACATAAGTTATTAATAATAATGTCCACTTTCCCTGCATCCCAACAGAACAGAAATTAGTGATGAACTCAGCCAATATGTTGATCTATTTGTCAGTGGCTACAGGATTCCTTATAAAGTCCTATGAAGAATACTTTTGAGGACAGAAGCTGTTTGTCTCTTTTAATGGCTAGACTAAATAGGCCATTATGAGAAATTTAGGGCTCAGTTCACTAACTGTTATAGCGCATTTTATGACATGAAATGAGAGGTGTATATTTATCCTGGTGTCAAATTTAACATAAGTTCAATTCACAAAAGAAAACACAGATTCTTAACAAATAATGGATGCATTATGAATTGATTATTTTCATTGTTTCTGCATCATTTCTACATTTGTTATTATAAATACCTGTTGAATGTCAAGATTACTACCTAAAAAACAAGCTGATATTAATTACACAAGCATTCTTCAAATGCTAGTTGTTGAGCTGGCATACTAACTCAAGCTCCTTGTTGTCCATGTTTAAAGCACCTGACCAGTGCTTGGGATAGTGGACACTACCTTGTGTGCTCTTGCTTGACCCACCTTGTATCAGCTCTATGTATTACTCTGTATGACCCGGCTTGCTCAGATCCTGCTCTACATGTGTTTGACCCAGCTTGCCTAGACTATGGTTCTGCTTGACCCTACCTATGTTTTCAGACTCTCTGACCTGTTCTGACCTGCTCCCCCTGCACCAGTCTTTGCTGTCCTACTGACATCTATAATGGTGCACCACAAGTACCAGCAACCTTGTGGTTTGTGCTATTCATTACTGAACTCTATGCATATATAGCACATCTGAACTGTTTCTCTGTTACTTATGCTCATGTCCTGACATTATTAAGAGTCCACAATTAAAGGGAAAAGCAACCTTATGGATTTTGCACAAGCTCAGACCTTAACCCATAAGCATGGCTGTTTACACCATCAAATTCAGGAGCTGGTCACCCAGCTCACTAAGGTATAATCACCTACTACTACGACCACTGCTAGTACTCTGCCACCCGAAGCAAAGATTCCTTTGCTAGATCATTTTTTTGGTGACTATAAAGGATTATGTAATGTTTAAAAACAGCTGCAAATTATATGTAGCACCCTCCTATTTAGGCTGCTAGGAAAATATTGTTTTTGGCTCGTAAATTTAGTTTTTGACTCCTTGTGTAACCAGGGGAAGCAGTGATTGTTTTGGTCTTTTCAGAACTTTACAGGCTGGGAGTCTGATTGCTTCCCCCTGCCTCTAAAAGCAGTTTCTGCAGATTAGGGAGGGAGAATTCAAATGATCAGCCTGAATATTGAGCAGGGCCTACCCAATCCCTGGATGGATGTGGGATGTTGTTAAATAACCTGGAGCCCTGAGGAGATTGTCTTTTTCCCTGCTGAGAGAATGGATCTGAGAGGTGAGAGGAAGGGGGGCTACTTGCCCCCTTGGCGCCCTTTCGACTGGATGCTGTAATATTCTGCCAGGGGGTGCACCTATAAACTGATCATGTTTCAGGAACCTGTGAGTTGAGCCACGAACCTATAAACTTTTCCAGTCTACCTGTTATTAATGCTTCTGTTACTGAGTGAGAAGTATCCTTTGCTAACAATACCTAATGTTTTGGAGTATCCCCTACCACCCCAACCTCCCTCCTGTTACCAGTTCTATGCGCAAATAAAAAAATTAAAAATGTATCAAATTGTATACAAAATCATTACTTGAATCCAATTGGACTGTATTCTTCAGCAACCCATAAAGATGGGGACTCCTCAGGAGAGGACATTTACCCAATTTGAGAAATCCACGTGTAATAGGTCACAAATCTTTAGAAATCCAAATTCTTGATTGTTTAACTGATTACAAAAAGCAGGGCAAAAGAAAGCCAATGCACTTCGGAGGCCACACAATCCCCCTTCATCATGGCTTGATGAAATAACAGAATGTTAAATGGACAAAAAAGTATTCTTTAGCAGACTAATATGCAGATAGATGATGTTATAAACACCAGTCAGTGCTGGTGTTCACAGTAGAAGTGGTAAAGGACTTGCCCCTAAAATCTATATTTTTACATTTTGCTATAATAAATATCCCCAAAAAATATATAAAAAAACAAATTTGTTCCTAAGTTTAGGCCGATATGTATTCTTCTACATATTTTTGGTAAAAAAAAATCGCAATAAGTGTATATTGATTGGTTTGCGCAAAAGTTATTGCGCCTACAAAATAGGGGATAGATTTATGGCATTTTTATTATTATTTTTTTTATTAGTAATGGCGGCGATCTGCAATTTTTATCATGACTGCGACATTGCGGCAGACAGATTGGACACTTTTGGCACTATTTTGGGACCATTGGCATTTATACAGCGATCAGTGCTATAAAAATGCACTGATTACTGTGTAAATGTCACTGGCAGGGAAGGGGTTTAACACTAGGGGGCGATCAAGGGGTTAACTGTGTCCTCTGGGCGTGTTCTAACTGTAGGTGGGATGGGCTCACTAGAACATGACAGAGATCACTGCTCCCGATGACAGGGAGCAGTAGATCTCTGTCATGTTGCTAGGCAGAACAGGGAAATTCTTTGTTTACATAGGCATCTCCCCGTTCTGCCTCTCCATGTCACGATCATGGGCCACTGGCCAACATCGAGTCCGCGGGACCCACGGGCTTGCACATGCTACACGCTGCTGACACAGCAACATACGGGTACGTTGTTTTGCGCCCCCGTGCCACTTACGTATATCAGCGTGAACCGGTCGGCAAGTGGTCAAATACACAAGCTTAGGCATCGTCTGTATTACAAAGACTTCTGAGAAGCTATGTACACACCTAAATAGATACAAATCTAAATGAAATATATTCATAATTACAATTATTTTACAGCTATTAATGGAGATTTCACATAAACTCATAAGGCAACAATAGCAATCAAAAACAAAGGCACCTTTGAAAAAGTCTTTTAGAAAAAAAAACCCATCACAAATTAGATATTTGGTTAGTTGCATCACCTAAGATCCCCAGGTACCTTTTTTTTTTACAAACATAAATGTCATATAGCAGTGGTAGTTTTTTTTTGTACCTGGTATCGTATTAGAAAAATTTTCGCGCTTGTCTCATCGAATAATATCGGATGAACTGTAGTGATCAGCTCTCGAAAGCTGTGTACTAACGATCAGATTATTGTACGATCCCTTCAAAAGTGGTATCTTTTGTACAATTTTCTGATCGCGTGTACGGGCCTTAAGGGGTCTGCTGTAAATTTTAAGGGGGAACCCAACACAAACAGTTCCCCTTAAAAATCCATACCAGACATGTGGCTATATTTGGTTAGTGAAATCAGTGCTATCCCTTTCACCTGTTTACAGGATCCCAGGCCAATAAATGAATGGGGCAGGTGATGTTACTGGTTGCTAAGGATGTGGTTGCTAGGGACTACTTCCTTAACAACCATTAACAGGTAGCTGTCATATATAGTAGTGGTAGAAATACTGATACTAAACATGTTAGGTTCCCACAAAACAAGCAAAAGGTTTGGCACTTGGCACTTGGATAGAGGTAAGAACAAGCAAAGTTTGATCTGAACTTGTGTGTGGAAGCAACCTTAACCTCATCCCTAATGACTGGTAGGCTGATGGCTGATAGATGAAAAACTAGAAAGAAGCAAGAGAGAATCAAAAGACACAGATCCACATAATAAATGAAGCAGAAGCATGGAGAGGCTTCCATTGCAGCACTGTGGGTAGAACTTCATGCACAACAAGAAGAACAGTGAGCAGCACATAATGTCACCAAACTGTATTCTGAAATTTGTTAGACTAGTAGTAAGAGACAGCAGTGCCTTAGATAATGTCACACTGTAGATATATAGCTATAGTCATGGCCATAAATATTGGCACCCCTGCATTTCTGTCAAATAATGCCCCACTTCCCCCAGAAAATCATTGCACTTACAAACGTTCAGGCATTCTCATGTTTATTTCTTTTGGTTGTATTGGTATGACACAAAAAAAATGGTGAAACAAAAAGCCAAATGTGACACATTCTATTCAAAACTCCAAAAACTGACTCTCTTTTTTGTATCAAACATCAGACTATATATATATATATATATATATATATATATATATATATATATATATATATATATATATATATATATATATATATTTATATATATATACACTTTATATCAGATACAAGTATACTGTATGTACCCTACATCAGCTCCTGATGAGCAGAAAGAACCCATGAAATGCCTGTAGAGCCCTTTTCGATGCTACGCTATCACTACCATCTGATCAATCACTTGCCATTACAATCATGATCCATGAATGTATTTCCTTATGTAGAGAGGTCTAGGTCACTAACCAACACCACCCATACCATGGCGGTGAGGCAATATGTATGTATTTACATGTATCATGTGTTACTAATGAGCAACATTATTTATTCACTGTATTTTGTTATGATTCAACATGTGTATATGTACCAATAAACATGATACTATATACACTTTTATCATCTCATAACTGTGTGCTTCATTTACCTCCTCTTTTATCTGTACCAGGGATGGAGACATATGACTCTACCTAGTCGCTGCCTGATTTAAAGTCCCACATATCCCCCTTTCTTAACTTCATAGGAGATTAGGTACTGGGATCACAAACAGAGCTCTTAAGAGATATGTATAAGATAAGAGATATATGATCCTTTCTTGTATACCCTTGCCCTTAAACTTCTTTGGCAAGAATTTCATAAACCACTGTGAAAATTTTCCCTTTGCAATCTCCTTGCTGTATATCTTTTTAAGATGGATATTTGGAATAACCCCAAAAACAATAACACTAATATAGTGTAATACCGCTTTAATTGCAGTGCAGTGCAGCTGCCCAGCAAATTCACTTCATGCACTTTAACAGACTTACAAAGCCATGTGTTTATAAATCATTCACTCTTGAAAACGATTCCTCTTGCTTAACTCAAATGTTAGTTGTTAAAATAACACCCAAAAAACAAAAACATGAATATATTGTAATACCGCTTTAATTACCGTATAACATATAAAACCACTCTCACATGTAAGCATGCAAAAATGTGCATATTCCTTTACCACTGTGATGTGGTACAAGTGAAACCAGTATGGATATAAACAATTGTATAGAAAAATATATAAAAGTTTATTAATACATATTTAATTCATGGGAAATGACCAAAACAGATTAAAAAAATGGTAACAATCCATGGGTATCACCAAAATAATGGTCCCCAAACGGGGAAAATCACAGTGGGATAGTTGATCACGGATAGGCTTTGGAGTTGGTGCCCCTTGATTCCAGAGGGGGTGACCGTAACAAGGTACTCTTGCAGCGCGAGACTCTCTGGATCGAGAGGCTGAATGCCACCATTCCCCCTTTCTGTAAATAATTCTGCTATGTTTTGGTTGCTCCAAGTAATATACCATGCACGTAGCCATGTCTTTGTATATGTATACAGATCTTCTTGGGGTGACCATTTGATCTGTCCACCTCTGTTCCCCCCCATCCCTGCTTCTGTCCTATCCATATATTTTCATACATCTTTTCTGTCAGTACTTTTGTCAATGTTCCCTTGCCAGGTTCTTGATTTCCTTTATTTCATATATGCCCTTACCGTAGTTCATTTGTTAGCCTGAGGCTCCATATACCCATGGATCTCCAATTCGGGTTATCATTAGTTGTTGCGGCACTAATTGGTACTAGTTATAATGCCTGTACTAAGAACTGTTTATATATTTACTGTATTTGCTCTATCTATTGTTTATATGCATCTTTACTGTTCATTATTGTTGTTTGTCACATTTTTTTGTACATATTGTTAACTGAACATATTTGCTTGCTCCCTCTGAAGTTATGCCTGTTTGCTCCGGCCCCTCCCGCTTTGTCCCTACATGATGATTAGGTGAACTCCCTGGTGGATGGATGTGTCACGGTTGCACGTGACCGTTCTCCTTCCACTTGTGCACATCCTGGCACGAGCCCTCCAGCCATAGGACTAGCACGCATGTGTGTGCGTGTGCATATATTTCTGCGCATGCGCAGTGCAGGATTTTTGACTCAGCGACGTCATGCGAGGGCCGGCGCCTGTTAACATCGCCTGGTTGGGGGATATTTAAGCAGGCTGCGCCTGTTTGATAGTGCAATGGACCTTCGGGACTGGGACATGTGAACTATAGCATCTCTGCGAGTGAGTACATGATATTGATTCAATCTCCCACTGAGGTTAGCTTGTTGCTCCTTATTGGAGTCTAATATAGGGCCACCTAACTTACCTATAACTGTCTTACTTTCGCTATACGCTGCACTCATTGGGCAGAAGAGTGAATGTGCTTTTTTTGCGCTCCTATCTCTTGCCTTTCTGCTTTTCATCTCACAGCAGCTTAGATTTTTCCCTCACAACCCACACATACACCTCCACAACACTGCCCTCCCCTTCCCACCTGCAACCCCCCCCCCCCCCTTGTAATTTACAATTTTTTTCTCCCTTTTCCCTCATCATCTTTTCCTTGTTTTCTTTCTCCTTTCTCCCTCCTTTCCATCTTTTTTCTTTCCTGTTCCCTTCCTCTTTTCCCTGTCCTTGTTCGTTTGTTCCCAACACTTGTCATTTTATTTATTTTTTACCTATAAACTTTTTCTTTCTTTTCACCCCCCCCCCCTTCTTCACTCTCACACTGTCACCACAGTCACCTTTGTTTTTTGCACAGCTTTTTGAAGTACATCGTTTTTACTACAACAGCTCTAATCTATCTATTTAGATACCAGTCCATTGACTTGCATTCCGCCCCCCCCCCAAGTCGCCGCGGGGGACTTTTGGGTGACCGATGCTCTGGGTATGCTCTCGGTGTTGGTAAGCAACTTTGCTCTTTTCCCCATGTATATTTTTGTACTGTTTTTATTTACTGTTATCTTTGTTTGGTCAATTGTAACATTATTGATCAATCAAATTGCAGATATTCTCCTGGCGAAGCGGTAATAGTCCGCAAAACTAGTTGAGACGCTATCCGTGATCAACTATCCCACTGTGATTTTCTCAGTTTGGGGACCATTATTTTGGTGATATCCATGGATTGTTACCATTTTGTAAATCTGTTTTTGGTCATTTGCCATGTATTAAATATGTATTAATAAACTTTTATATATTTTTTTATACAATTGTTTATATCCATACTGGTCTCACTTGTACCGATATAGTCCAATTGCCCCTGTTCCTTAGGGTAGCTTGGTTGGGGACCAAGTCCCCTTTCTATATATCTCTAAATTTCTGGATGATGGTACAATTCTTATATATTTTTCATTATTTTAACTGCTTTGGAGGCTATATCTATTTTACCACTGTGATGTGCACACCAAGTGCAGATGCCCAGAGATTTAAGTTGGTATCTAGAAGAGAGATTGGCTTGTAGGTGGTACGAAGTTCTTTGGCCATAACAGTTACATGTGCATTTACCTCATCGCTAGGTAAAGGGTAACCTTGCAGTATGGAGTTGTAAGCTTTTAAGAACCATGCCTTTACAATCACTTTAAAACAGGCAGTGAAGAAATGTGATATCACCTCCTCATTGCCTGTCAAATGCCTCTGAAAAGTAACTGGAGCATGGATCACTTTTCAATGGGGTGACAGTGCATGCTGCAAGTGTGAACACACCTTTGGATTGACATTGGTGTGCTTTCAGAAATATTGGCAAAAATTTGCAACCTAATAGAAGTCTATGAGACTGTGGCTATAACCGGGGGTGACATGCAGGAAAACTGCAACTGCATCAGTACTGCAATGAAATCACAGCACACCCATGTGAACCCACTTAAAAGCACATAGAACCAAGTACTATTATAGGCTGAAAAAATAAAGCTCTTGACTGGGTTCTGCTGGGAAACAACATTGGAAAGAGGAGCAGGGGGAGAGATTCAGGAGAGAGATGGCAGGAAGATAGGGAAGGAGAAAGGGGAGAGCCCCTGATTTGACAGTGTCTGGTCTACCCTCCCATCATGCCTACTCATACTGCTAGCATTTAGCAGCTGCATTATCAGTGATTGCCATAATCCCTGGTTCTGGTTGAGCAAGATGCACCCTAAAACAAAGTCTTAGAATATAAAAAAATATTGCTATGGACATGACAAAAGCTAAATGTGACAGCTGACCTTGAATCTTCCCCAATATAAAATTAGACAAATAAAAGCCTGCAAAAATGCCAAAAAGACTGCAAGTTTAATGATTGCATAAAGAGCTAGCAGTCAAAATAAAACTACAGTTTCCTAACTGTCCCTAATCTTTCCCTATGCAGTTTGTCCACTTTCCTTATCTTTTCTCTACAGCAGCTTCTAAAACACTAACACTGTAGATGCTGTGCCATTACTGGCCCTTCTGAGCTATCTGACCTAAGTTCTTACAGTGCATTAATATCTTAAAGAATTTTGGTGGCCAAATTCCATCAATAATTCATTGGGACAGTTAACCTCAAACAGACTGGGTTTCCCTTGTACAATAGTAGAGCTGGACCTGAACCTTATTCCTAATGACTACTAACAAATCTTATTTTTCAGATTTATTTTAAGAATCACTGGAATATGGTTAGTGTTCCTCTTTTAAACTGTGAATAATTAATACAATTGGAAAACTTGACCTGTTTATAGTCCTCTAGGACATTTTTTAGAACTACTCAAAAAGCATTAATTTTTCAAGACTGAAGGGTCAATTTATTGAAGTGCTTTCCGCATGTAATGGGGTGAAACTTAACAGTGAATGGCCTTTATAAAACAGTGACAAAGTATTCACTAAGTAATAGATTCTTCATATGATTACCTGTGTCCAGGGCATAGAAAGATTAGCTTATAATTGTGGAAAAAAATGTCCAGAATTTAGACCAATTTTTTTACATGGATGTTACTACTAGCTACTACATTTACTACCACCCAATGCTAGTTACTCATTTAGGTTACTACATTCAGCAATGGTTTGTCAAAACACAAATATTTAGCTGAACCTGATTATAGTTATACCAATGAATCAATGACATATCTTCATGCTGAGATGGAACTAGATGATCTGCAACAGTAGATCAGAACTTCCTCAACATTGGGGAAAACAGCTGCAACAGAAACATTTGGTGCTCTGTTTGATTACCCTGTGGAGCACCTGTCCTGATGATTTATAGCCGAATGCTGCTTTATACTCAAACTATTGTACAGTATTTCTGTGTATTCTAAAAGATTAATAATTTATTTAGCGATTGGAAAGTTCCACTGTAGTTTATTTTACTAATATTCTCAAAAGTAATGACTTTCTTAAAACTGTAGAACATATTTTTTAAACTATAATGCACTTTACAGCCACAATACTTGACAAGTTAGGAATGTTGCAGCAAAAAAAAAGTAAATAAATAGTTTGATACAATAGTTTGCTCCATTGGATAGTATTAAAAGGCATCTTAATATTGCTGTCTGTGTCTCCTGGGAACATTCACCCTGTTTATTTGTCCTGTTAACCATTGTCCCCAGAACTGAAGGTAAGCTGAAATCTTAAAGTGTACTTCCACTTTGCAGCCAAAAAAAATTGCAGCTCACCTTTTTTAGATGCTCTTGTCTGTAACTCCCAGCAAAGAAAATTCTGCATAGTTTTTTTTGTTAATGAGGGGGCTTGAGAGCTTCACTTTTCATTATTAACCCAGCCTGTACTGCGCAGGCAGATACTGTATCATTCTACAAAAACATGAAAAAAAAAACCCAAAAAAACAAAAACATAGACCACCCAAAGGCTACTTCCTTATATTTATTTATTGAATATAAAACAGCATAGAAAAAGTAAAAAGGAGCTCCTATAACATAATCTTCCTCCCTCCTTCCTAAAAAATCATTAACTTCCCATTAATCTATACCTTCCCAGACCCACACCCTATAACCCTCCTCCTTAATGTTTGGAAGGAGGAGTCGATCAAACATAAACTGCATCTCATGGAATTGATTGTAGCAGAGGAAAAAATACAATTACAAGAACTGGAGGAACAGTTACGATCTGTCAAGGTATTAAACTACCAAAGTCAAGGTATAAGACTATCAAGATTTAGAGGAATTTGAACGATTTAAAAAAGAAGTAGAAGAATTCCAAAATGAACAAAAAGTTGGTAAACAAAAAATACCAAAGAGATGTAGCCGACTTTGAAAGTGGACAGGTGTTTTACCTAGAGGGAAAGAGAGGATTGGGTAGATCTCAGAGTAGATTTAGCAGCACCAATAGGGACCCCAACCAGGTAGGGAACAAATCGGTTACTTTTTTAGAGACAGCCCCAAATGGAGTAGACAGGGAGGACCCGGGAGGAAAAAAAGGAGAAAGAGAAACGAAAAAAAAGGAGAAAAGGGACCCCAAACAGGGAAGTTGAAGCAATCCAAGTGAGACACCTCTACTTCCCGGGGAACGGGGTAACCACACGGGATCGGAACAAATAAATCTGAGTGTAATCAATTTAACCAAACCTGTACTGGGAGAGGATCATCTATCATTGCTAAGTAAAGGCCTTGGCTATTCACCATGTAATCGGGGAAATGTATTTGATATCTACAAGGACATTTCTTTGTTCCTGAGGTGAGCTAGATGCAATCGTAGAAACTACAGGTCTGGATGAAACTGAGCTAGTGGGTTATATGGAAGGAAATATATGGATTGATTTGGACTTATTGGATCCCACACCTGCATCTGGATTATCTAATAAATCTAAGAAATTCCAGATTTTTGGGAATAATAGATATCTCCAGATGTTTTTGGAGGCCATCACACATGATCTACGCTCTATTGATTGGGAACACATACAACCTACTAAAGATAATCTTACTCCAGGGGAACATAGGGCCCTACAAGATCTAAAAGAACTGTGCAACTGCACTATTAAATTGAGTGACAAAGGGGGAATGTAGTTCTCTGGCAGGAAAGAGATTACACAGGTGAGGTATATAGGCAACTTAACGACCAGAAATGCTATGAAAAATGTACCCAGAATCCCTTTCCAGACCTGGTTGAAGAAATTAACTATTGCATAGGAAAAGCATTTGAAGTAGGTTTATTAACTAAAAAGGAATTTGATTACCTAAAAATAGAGGAATTTAATATACCTACATTCTATATTGGCCCGAAGGTTTATAAAAACACGAACCAACCCCCTGGAAGGCCTATCGTCTCCGGTATTGGAGGCCCATTAGAAAAGACAAGAAAATATGTGGACAAATGCATCAAGCATCTGGTTATGGAATTACCATCTTTTGTCCTTGATTCTGCCAATATTCTGTATAGACTGAAAGACCTCACAATACCAGATGATTGTATTCAGGCTGCTATATACGTTGAGGCCCTATATTCCGCCATCCCACACCAAGTAGGAGTACATGCAGTGTCTCAATGGCTAGAGTTACGTCGCCCCTTGGCGGGTCCACAAAGTGAAATCTAAATGACTCTAAACAATAATTGTTTTATGTTTTTTAAAAAGTTATATCACCAATTAAGAGGATTGGCCTTGGGCACTGCATATGCTCCGTTTATATGCCGTTTATATGCTTGTTTACATCTGGGATGGTGGGAAAGGGAGGATGTATATACTCATCCAGCATTTGAACAACATTTAGCCCTATGGGTCCGTTATATTGATGATGTGCTGGTGGTGTGGAGGGGGTCCCTAGAACAACTGGGGAACTTCATTCTTGACCTAAATAGCTAAAGCAGAAATATCCATCTCACATACAAAATGGACTCTTGACAAATTGAATTCCTGAACCTGCTGATTTTCAAAGAGGGTACAAGAGTGAGGTCTCAAATCTTTAGAAAACCTATGGCAGGCAACACCCTCCTCCATGCCACCAGCCATCATCCATGGCCCTAAATTAGAGGCATCCCAACAGGACAGTTCCTGAGGCTTCGTGGGAACTGTTCAAATGTCAGGGATTTTCATCAGGAAAGTAGGGAACTCAGAGACAGATTTAGAACACAAGGCTAACCCAACTTTGTGATCAAACAAGAGATGGTCAAGGCCCTGAGGAAAAAGAGGGAAAATATCCTCGGATGGGGACAAAGCATTGACAACACCCCTTCTGGACACGAATGGGAAAGAATTGGAATTGTAACTACCTACAGGACCCACTGGGTACACCTTAAAATGGTTCTGAATAAACACTGGCACATCCTCTTGCTTGACCATAGATTAAAAAAAATATTGGGCCCCCAACTGAACCTAATAGCAAAGCGAGTGCTAACTATAGGTGATGTCCTTGTCCCAAGCGAATAAGTAAGTACAAAACAGCACAGTGTGCTCTCATTTTCTAAGGGTCTGGTGTACTAAAAACAAGATCGTTGAGTGGCTCAGAGGGTAAACGTACTTACCAAATCCGATCATTTGTTAACTGTTCCTCTAGTTTTGTTGTATATTAATTATCATGTCCATGTGGTAAAATATACATAGGGAAAACTAGAACGGAATTCCGCAAAAGAACAGGTGAGCATCTGACTAGTATTACCAAAGAAGATGATGAATTACCATGCAATACATTTTAGAGACAAGCATGGTGCTTCAACAAAAGGATTTAAATGTATGGTCATTTACAGACTCCAGTTGTCTGATAGAAGAGGGGACAGGTACAAAATATTGTTGCAGATGGAAGCGCAGTGGATTTTTATGTTAAATTCAATGTCGCCTAAAGGACTGAATAATGATCTGTCACTGCATAGTTTTCTATAGAAAAAACTGACAGTGTAGGTACCTGTCCACTCTAATATCAGAACAATGGATACGAGATATTGATATAGTTCTCTATTTATTCTCATTTGTGCTTGTTTTTTTTCCATTTTTGGGGCAGTATGTCTATTCTATGGGCTATATACATTACCCAATAGTGGAAGGTAGCCTGTTTTTTATGTGGTTTATGTGTATGGCTTCCTAGCTTTTTAGTTTCCCTTTGTTTTGTTGTGTTTTTCTGTTATAGTTTTGTAGATAATAATAAATAGCACTAGTGAGGTAGTCATAAGCCCTGTTTGTATAGGGAAATGGATTGCATACTGCCCTGTGATCACTGATATGGAAAGGTGGGCAATGGAATCCCAGACTATACACTGACTTAGAAGGGATTTTTTCTTTTATGGTATATCACTTTAAGAGCTGGAGCTGTTAGGCGGGACGCTCTGACTGATATAAAATTCAGTGATAGGAAGAGATCTCATATGTCCTGACGAAGTTTTGAGGGTGGAGCAAAACATGTAGCCACGGACACGAGGATGGCCCCCCCACACACCCCCTCTGATGTACCGCATGCTATTACACCATTGGATCCCACACTAGAACTCCGTGGAGTTATTGAGAACCATTGCAATCACTGTCCATCCAGGAGACACAAGCTGTCATCAGCACACCGTGTACCATCGACCTATGGGACTACTGTGTTCACCTGCAGACTGCATGCAGTGGATTTTCACCACGTCTATATTACCTGCCAGCACTTCAAGAGCCTGGACGTTTGAAGAGTGTGATATACACTGGAACCGTGAGACAGTTGCAGCAGGACTGTGAGCAACTCTGACCCCTAACACAGATAGATTGGCTCTATTGACAGTGCAGTATGATACCCACAACGACAGGGACGCACTGGCCATGCCAGCTACAGCACCTGGGAGTCACTACGAGCTGTCTCTTTCCAAACAAGGTGTATTCACTTTTGCTCTGCCTGTTAAGCTCTATCTCTCTGTCTCCAGTACACTATGCTTTATTACCAGGTAATCACATCAGTGGTTCCATCAGTTTAAGAGGGGTCCAGTTTATACAGTCACCTCTGTCCCAGCTTCCAATTGGAGGACTATAGTGTTTTGCTGTATTAAAGAGGAGGGTTATTGGGTGTGGGTCTGGGTAGGTATAGATTAATGAAGAGATAATGATGTTTTTTTAGGAAGGGACATTATGTTGTAGAAGCTCAGTTTATTTTTTCTATGCTGTTTTTTATTCAATAAATAAATAGGAGGAAGTAGACTTTGGGTGGTCCATCGTATTTTCTTTATTGTTTTTTTTCCTGTTTTTGTAGTATGCTCATACACCCCTCGCTATTCTCATTGAGATCTGGTTTCCAGGTCCATATTTTTTTTTTTGTTTCAGATACTGTATCAGCTAATCAGTTGTACTACATTTAAATACTGGCTGTCCTAAAAAAGAGTTTAGTACCTAGGCTTCTCCATTGCATGTTAACTAGAACTGGATTTAGACATTCCCCAGCCTTTTTATTGGGGCATGTCACAAAGAACTAGTTAAAAATACTTGAAGTCAGTCATGACACCTTCTCCTCAGAAACATATAAAAGGTAAGATTTTTATTTATTTTATTTTTTTTAGGTATTCTGTGTGAATAGCAGCCCATAACATACATTGGGTGTTTATCACATTTGACTGCAAAGGTAGAAAATACCCAGATTCCTGAGTAGGTTCTCATGTGTCTAAGTCAGGGATCTTCAAACTATGGCCCTCCAGTTGTTCAGGAACTACAATTCCCATCATGCCTAGTCATGTCTGTGAATGTCAGTGTTTTACAATGCCTCATTGGATGTGTAGTTCTGTAACAGCTGGAGGGCCATAGTTTGAGGATCCCTGGTCTAAATCATAGTAAATCTAGTAAAAATTGGTCATATTCAACTGCACTTGTTCTGTATTGAGCAAGTACAACAAGTATTTATTCAAAATGTATCCAATAACTGAATAGGAAGGGCTAGGGTAACTACCTACAATTACCATAATGTAGTTCCTGGAACTTTATTTATGTAAGGAGAATCAGTACATTGCCTAATTTTTTCAAGTGAGTAATATATATTAGATTAGATATTTAGTTCCAAGAAATATATATTTTTGATACCCCAGTATTTAGAGCCTGTAAAAAACATTTTCTGTGACTGATATCCTTTAAGGATCAACTAGCAAAAGCAAAAAAAAGAATAATAATAATATTTATAATGTATTATTATTATTATTATTATTATTTATAATCTTACAGCCAGAGCAAGATGAATTACCAAATCTCAAAAGGAAGGTAAGCGGTTTTCCCACAACTTTTAGAAAAAATACTTAATGTGTTGCAGGTGGAAAGTTTCCTTGTGATTAATGCTTGTTCTACAATCTTTTCTCTGTGGACCCTTTAACAGTGAAAATAAGCCAAATTATTTCTGCAGTACACCAAATTTTCAGTTAAACAAATGGCAAAAAAAGATTTAAACATTAACCTTCAACTTAAATTTGTAGGATACCTATGGAAGGTTGTCCTGTCCAGGACAATAAAGAAAATTAAAGCAGCCATAAAAAAATGCTCCTATTTGGCTGGTGTAACATTGTGAATTTAGGTTGTAATGATCCAGTAATAAATGTTCAGTTTAAAGCATGGCTAAACTTAAATACAAGTCTCACCTAATATAAAACAGACACTAATACATTCAAACAGTGTGAACGAGGTTCCATAATTTAAGTGAAAAAGATATTTGACATTATTGTTGATCTGTTGTCTGATATGTCAAACATTTACAACACATCAGATATTATTATTGTTTTTACAATTTTTGTTTATGTTAAATGTTTTATGTAAGTCAATAGGTGATGTAAATGTTCTAATCCTTTGAGCATAAAGTTGATTCCTGTTTGCTTTATCAACATTTTCTAGCATGGCAGTAATGGTTCAGCAGTAGTTCAGCAGGTTACACAAACTTTGTTTAATCCATTATAAGCCAAAACTCCATAAACTTTAAACAACTTCAATACAGCCAACTGTGTCTACCTATGAGTTTCTCTTGGCTGTTTGTGCACCGCAGCTGATGTTATAAAGCAAAAGAATATAGCCGAGAGACAAGGCTAAAGTAAAAAAAAAAAAATCCAGTAAGATATAGCAATTTAGAACATTGAAAGAGTATTATGTTGATGTAATTGAAGATAAAGTAGCATAAATGCTTTAACAAGCCAAATTATATAATTGTTTGTAATGAACAAGATGTAAATGTGGTTTCCCATATTGTTATTTGTCATACAGCTATTTTCATATTACTCTTAAATTTAGGATACAATGGATTTTGGTTAATTGTATTTATTTTTTTCTTAACATTTACACCTTTATAAATTTATATTCTATACCGCATTTTTAATGCTTGCTGAAAATGCAACACAGAATGATTCAATGGCATATTCCTTTTAGAGAATGTTAATGTTTTCAGATAAGAAAGCCCAACACTACTATTTTATTTGTTGTCTGCTTCTTTCTTACTGAATATCCATACAAGTTGGTATTAGAGAGGGAGGGTGTGCATCCATCTTTTGAATCATTCATCTCTGTGTGTATTGGGTGCATCATAGCTGTAAATCCCTGAGGAAATTCTCGAGTTAGCATATTTAGCATGCTACCTGCTGGCTGCAGGTGGTAAATATAGAATCTTTCTTTCTCAATATTTTATGCTTAGCCGACAAAACTAATAAAACATATTTGTAAGACATTAACTAAATAATAACATGCATACAGAGCTTTGTATATTACCTTTAAAAATCATGATCTTGAATGTCTTGGAAAGAACAGGCTATAAACCAGATTTATTCTCAGTAATATGCTCTTTACTGGACACTAATGTAAAATGTTTACCCACTTTTCTGTGCTGTTCGTGATTATTAGCCAAAATCACAAGTTTAGTTATTGTTATGGAAGTGTTGGGACAGCTGTGAAAACAGTTCCACTACACTGTACATAATCCCTAAATTATTTAGCAGGAGCTTAAATTTGGATTCATATGATCTGAGTTTACAGTACAATAACATTACTTGGTGGAAATCTTCCTTTCAACTTTGCAAATTAAAGTTAAAAAAAGGGAATAAATGTTGTCTGTGCTTCACAGCAGTAAGGAATAATCTATACAGGCAAATGTCCTCATCCTGAGAAGGATGGGTTTGTTTCTGTATATGTATTTATGTGAATTTTACTTTTGTCAAAGCAAGTTTACTATACACTATTCGCATTCTGCATTTGGATACCTAACTGACAATGCATAGGCTCTGATGTTACTAGTACTGGGATTTGACCTAGATCACAGCAAATTGTTTAAAAAGAGAATCAGCAAACTGTTGGTGGGGAGTATCAAAAAGTTCATATAATATTTAGCTCTTTGTGATGTTGGGCAAAACCCCCTTGCAGTGCCGTGTGCCTTATTGTTTTTTTCCAGTTTTTGGCAGCCTTCCTTCCTAAAGCAAAGTCACAAATTCACAATCCTCTGCTGACTATATACCAAACCAAGTAAAAAAATATATATCTCTTTTTCTTTTTCATTATTGGACCCCAACTTAAACCAATGTGTTAAGGATGCTAATGCTGTGAATGGACAATGCTTGTAACAAATCTCACTTTCCAGATAGGCATATATAAAGATTTAATGTGGACCACTTTTTCTTTTCTTCTATATGAAAATATTGCCTATAAATCAGCAGGGGTTGCGTTATCCTTTTCAAGATTATAGAACCCCCAAATGGATTCCCTAAGATGTTGTGGCCAGACAAAATTATCATCATCCTATTAGTCCTAGTCCCAGTCCTATTAGGCTCCAGTATGACTTTAAAAAAGATGTCAGTAGTTTGGTCTAGCTTTACATATGAGTAGTTAAGGACAGAATAGCTTCAAGAAAAATATAAGTAATTTTATGATATTCATGTACTGTACAACCATCAAATCAAAAATACACAATGTAGCTACAAATAGTGCTATTTTTACTGCGGTATTTGAGAAATTAAAATATAGAATAAAAGTACTGTAAGCCCCCGTTAACACTGATGTGACTTCACAAATCACATGACAAGTCGCCCCCTATTGCCAGCAATGGAACTGTTCATATCGCCGAGACTAATGTCGCAGCGATTATGAAAAAGGTTTCTGCACTAATTTTTACCAATTTC
Organism: Lithobates clamitans; assembly: GCA_037952925.1. Lineage (NCBI taxonomy): Eukaryota > Metazoa > Chordata > Amphibia > Anura > Ranidae > Lithobates > Lithobates clamitans. The sequence goes on from JBBGZY010000088.1 coordinate 2,402,468, forward strand.
ATTGCGACTTGAATAGATTTCTGTTAAAGGTAAAAAAATTGCAAAAAAAGAAAAAATTATATAGTATGTACATTTGCGATACAAGTCATATTGTAATTGAATGTTATTAAAAATTACCTTCCTTTTCAATCTGCAGCCACTGTAATTTTCTATAAATGCAAAGCAATATGGCTACATGGAGTTCTTCTGTACACAGAATGTGTACTGACCACTCCCCAGAAACATAATTTCCTGCTTGTGTGATTGGCTCAATAATTTTCCCAGAAGTCTGCCTAAGATACAAGTCAGATTTCAGGCATCCCCCTGCAACAAAAATGTAATTTTTGGTGAGATATGACTGATAATTATGAAACCACTCCCATTAGACCCAGAGGCACAGATGAACACACATGGATTTCTTCAGAAAAACAAAAGGTAGGAATCGGCAACAAAGGTTGTTATAATCCTTGCAATGTAAATCACCTGGGGGGGATGTTTTTTTCTCAACAAAAGTGGAGTTACACTTTAAATGAAGCCACAAGCACTGATGTGTGACTTTGAAATTTTGAAATAACGCTGATGTAACGCGATTTCAAAGCAGCAGTGTGAACAGGGCTTACAGAACATGTTAATAGCAGTATATGAAATATTTGGAAAAATCCAAATTTAAAAGTGAATCTCACAGTTCTATCATGGCTGTTGAGATTGCCTAACCTTTTTTTCCTAATCTATGGTTGTGAAATTGACTGAGATTTAAAATGGATACTTTATTATTCAAAGAAGAAAGATCCCAGCCCGGGATCTCCCTGGCATGTACTGGACTCCTCAGCGTCAGCGGGAATGATCAGCAAATCAGCAAAAAAAAACAAAAAGCCTCACATAGCGTAAATCCAGATCCAATGGATCTCAAATGATAGAGATCAGAAGCGCTTGTGCATTAGCCTGCCGGCAGGTGAACTCACAGTGAGCTGGGGTTACAGCCACTCGCCCAGTGTGGTCCCCTGTAATAAGGGACCACCGATTTCTGGTAAGTAGCAGTCCTTTCTGTGGTGGAGGATATTTTTTCACTTGTCACTTTAGTATGAAACCTCACAGCACATCACTTTTGGAGTATCATCATAATTGGACTTTTTTATGTTTTATCTTGTCCACTTTTCTGCAACATGGATTGATTTTTTGTTTTTTTTCACTTTCATCAAGTTATTGGACAATGTTTAGTTATTTTTTTCTTTTTTTCTTTTATTATATTTTATTAGTATTTTTTGTTATACACGTATCTGCATTCATATGTTTGATGCACCATATGTTGTCTACCATTTAGTTTAATGCACTTATTTTTTGTATTCTGTTTTGGGTCTCCTTAACTTTAATTTATGGTACTTAGTGTGACTATTTGGCACCTATCATTGGAAGCATATGTCATTTTGTTTATTATTTCCACTATCTAGTGCGACTTTTTGCTCTGTAAATCTGTTTAGTGTCATATAACACTTTTTAGTTGCAGCTCATCACATTGTACACTCTATAGCAGAAGGATGAGAGACACTGAAGAGCACAGTCACGGACACCGAGGGAGTAAAGTTTTTTTTTGAGGAGGGGGTGGTCAACTGTGTCAAAGGCAGCTGAAAGTTCCAGAAGTAGGAGTACAGAGTAGTGTCCATTGGTTTTTGCAGTTAGTAGGTAAAAAGCAGTTTCTATGGAGTGTTGAGGGCGAAATCCGGATTGAAGGGGATCAAGAAGGTTGGTTTTAATGAGGTGGTCACTCAGTTGGTTGTAAACCAGGCATTCAAGGAGTTTGGAGGAAAAGGGGAGCAAGGAGATAGGGCGTAGGTTGTTAAGATTGGTAGGGTCCAAGGATGGCTTTTTAAGTATGTGGGTGACCAGTGCATGTTTTAGAGCATTGGGGAAAATGCCAGAGGGGAGGGAGACATTGAAGATATGGGTTAGAGAGTGTAGGATGGAGTCAGAGGGCGACCGTAGCATTTGAGAGGGAATAGGGTCCAGGGGACAGGTGGTTAGGTGGACGTTATAAGGAGTTTAGCAACTTCGTCTGTAGTAGCAGATTTGAATAAGGGGAGTGTCAGTTGTACCTGCTGACATGGGGTCTTAACTGGGGGAGATACCTGTAGAGTGGAGATTTCATCACGGATTGTATCAATCTTGTTTTTGAAGTGGTTAGCGATCTCCTGGGCAGTGAGTGAGTCAGTGGGTGGAGGCGTTAGAGGACAAAGTAGAGAATTGAAGGTAGAGAAGAGTTTACAGGGACTGGATGAGAAGGTGTTAATAAGAGTTGTAAAATAGGTTTGCTTGGTAGTGTGGAGGAAAGAATAGTATTTTTGGAGGGCAGATTTGTAATGGTTAAAATCTTTGAGAGAATTAGTCTTGTGCCACAGACGCTTAAGAGCGCGACTACGTTTTTTGAGAATTTTAGTGTTGTCTGTTTGCCAGGGTAGTAGGGGTCGAGGCCTGATTCTGCGTGCAGTGAGGGCAGCGAGCTTGTCCAGGGTGGAGGACAGAGATTTATTGTAGATGGACGTAGCTTGGTTGGGGAAAGACAGGGGAGAGATTTTGTCATAGAGGTGGTCAGTAGCAGAATAGAGGAGAGACGAATTGAAGTTGCGAAAATTTCTACGGGTGATGGTTAGGCGATTGGAGGGAAAGGTGGTGGAAGACAGGGGGAGAGAGAAACTAATAAGGTGGTGGCTGGAGAGAGGAAAAGGATTGTTTGAGAAGTTGCATGGAGTCCATAGGTAGGAGAATACAAGGTCAAGGGTGTTGCCATCAGAGTGAGTAGAAGCCTGTACCCATTGCTTCAGGTCAAATGAAGAGGTTAGACTAAGAAGTTTAGAAGTAGCAGGAGTGTTTGTATTAGCAGGGAGGTTGAAATCATGAGAAGGATTGTGGGAATTTCCGAAGAGAGAAAGTAGGGTAGCCAGGCAGAAAACTCTTTAAGGAAAGTCGATAATGGTCCAGGGGGCCGGTAGATCACAGCAATTCTTAGGGAAGTTTGAGAAAAGGGACGTATACAGTGGGCTTCAAATGATGAGAGGGAAAAAGAGGGAGGAGAGTGAATAACCTGGAAGGTGCTCTGGGGGGATAGGAGGAATCCCACTCCACCTCCCTTGCGTCCATTAGGCCTATGGGAGTGAGTCCAGTGAAGGCCACCCTGGGATAGGGGAACCGGAGAAGGGGTTTCAGATTCGTGGAGCCAGAGCAAGTAAATTAAAGGAATTAGTGACAAAGAGGTCATGAACAGCAGTGAGTTTGTTGCAGACAGAGCGAGCGTTCCAGAGGGCACAGGAGAGGGGGAGGCTGGCGTTGGGAATAAGAGAAATGGAGACTAAATTTCGTAGATTGTAACTACTGCCAGAGGGTGTAGGGTGATGGTGATGGGTGTGTTGGGTACAGTTAAATAAGGGAGGCCCAGGGTTTGGGGAAATATCTCCAGTGGTTAGGAGAAGCAGAAGAGTAAGGGAGGTAATATGAGAATACGATTTGTATGGGGGGCCATGCTGCAGCATCCTAGGGGTTTTTTTAGCAAGTGGGCTTAGAGTTAGAAAGAGGCGATGAGTGCAGTAATAGGGAGAGGGGTGAAGTGAGGGTGATATGTACAGATTTTGGGGTGGAGCAGAGGGGTGAAGAAAAGAGAGTTTGAGGAGAGAGGCTGCAATTGTGAAAAGGAGGAGAGGTAAAGAGCGCATGTTTCAGAGAGGAAGGTGAGATAATTTGGAAATGAGGTCACCTGCAGTCTGCTGTGGTTTGCTTTGTGCAAATCGCTGAAGTGCAAAAGTGGAAGTGCCACTTATTTAAAGAACCCCTTCTTTGGAAGAACCCTTGTATGTGCAGCCCCCTGTATGTGTTCCCCTGTAAAAAAGGCCTTGTTTTTATACTGTGTTGGGTGTGGATAGAATCTGGCAATTAATCAATCAGGAGGTGATATTAGGTACACAGCTAGCAGAGCAAAACTTTCACACCACAATCAAACTGCAAGGGGACTAAAAGGCAAAAATTGTAAAGATAAGGGAATCCATAATTTAGGTAAGACTTAATAGCTAAATAAACATTGAAATAATGTGGGTATGGCTACAGATAGAGTTGAAACAGTGGTGACAAGCAGATTTACCAAATATGCATGTGAGCAGTCAGTCAATGTTCAGTTTAAGGTATATGGAAGTATAAACGCAGATTGCCAAATATGCATGTGAGCAGTCAGTCAATGTTCAGTGTAAGGTACAGGGGGTCCTCGACCTATGAACATCCGAGTTGCGAACAACTCCTACTTACGAATGGGCCCGAATGACGTCACTGCTGGCCGAATCTTCCTCTCCTTGCTGGAGTGAGCCGTTCCTCCATTCCTGGCTTGGCTGCGGGCCCCCTCCACAGGCCTGGTATGGTCCGGTGGCCTGCCGTGGCCTGCCAGGCCACTAAAAATGCCCGTCGTGGCCTAGTGCGGCTTAGTGAAGCCTTCATGATCCCCGGTCTTTCCTGCGCCGCTGCCGCGTGGAGGTGCACCGCGGCCGGCCTGCCTGGACTCAGATTGCAGACTCTGTTGCTTTCACCATCCATCCATCTCCCTGCTGTGCCATCAGATGAGCTGCCCGGCAGTACTGTAATCTGCCTATGTATACAGTGTACCTCTCTCTGCTGTCTCCTGTCCCTGCCGCCATGTAAACAGTGAGAGGGGAGAGCTGTGCTCCTCCCCTCTCATCTGTGACAGGAAATCTAGCACAGTGCTAGTACTCCTGTTTTGAAGGTGACAGGGTCAATAAAGAGAACCTGTCACCTTCAATTGCTATCACACAGGGAATTGTTTTCTCCTGTGTGAGAGCAATAAAGTTAAGTGAAAAAAAAATTGATAAAAAAATAAATAAAAAAATAAGAAGAAATACAGTAATTATTAAATTAATAAAAAAAAAAGTAATTAAAAAAAGTAAAGAATAAGAAAAATAAGAAAAATAATATTAAAAATAAGAAAATTATACAAAAATAAAAAAAGACTGGATTTGCACTTAAAAAAGGTACTGTTTCGACTTACAAACAAATTCAACAGACCTACAGTCCCTATCTTGTTCATAACCCGGGGACCCCATGTATATGGAAGTATAAACGCAGATTACCAAATATGCATGTGAGCAGTCAGTCAATGTTCAGTTTAAGGTATATGGAAGTATAAACACAGATTACCTGTGAAGAGAGAAGAAAATGTTCAGATGGATGATGCAAGAGCGGAAGTGCCACTTATTTAAAGAACCCCACTTCTTTGGAAGAACCCCTGTATGTGCAGCATACTACGGGACTATCTGTGCGAGGCCACCTTTGTGGTGAAAACTGACAACAACCCCCTGACTTATTTACTATCCACTGCCAAACTGGACGCCACTGGACACCGGTAGTTAGCCGCCCTGTCCGAGTTTCAATTCAGTTTGAAATATCGACCAGGAGTGGAAATAGAGACGATGAGGTCTTACTCCATCCAGAATGGTCAGAAGAGTTGGGTCCATTTACCTCTCGAAGGAGTAAAGGCTGTGTGTCAGGGAGTGGAATATAAACACAGAGGAGCCATAGGGGTTGAAGCAGTGGGAGTCCCCCCTGTGGGAGTACCGAAGTACTATTGTAATTTGACACAAGTATGCAGCCAAGATTTGCCCCAGCTGACTTAGGAGGACATGAGATGGGTTCAATGGGAAGATAGGGAATCTAATAAGGAAATCGTTGTCCACCAAAGACCCCCAGATATTGATGAATAGCCCCATCGAGAGGGGGCCAAGGTGATTCCCAGAGAATGGGAGCGAATGAAGCTGGAAGAGGGGACCATATGTCGAAGAGGTCCCTCTGAAGGTGTGAGCCAGCAATTCCTCCCTGAAAAACACTGTCTAACTGTGCTAATCGCTCTCCATGATGATCATGGTCACTTATGCCCAGATAGAACTTTCAAGCTGGTGAGGAATTGGTTTTAGTGACCATCCATGAGAATTTAGGTGGAAAGTTATTGTGTCAGGTGTATCCAGAGAAAAACTTTACCAGGCAGGGCAGCCCCAATGGGCCATCTACAGAGTCAAGGGCCAATAGAGTTGGTGTACATTGATTAGTTGTGTTTGGAACCTGATCTGAGTAGAAGGAGTAATGGCCTGGTTGTGACAAATCATTTCATCTGATATGCTCAGGTTTTCCCCACTAAGGATCAACAAGCTAGTTTGGTGGCCAAGACTCTAGTTTAGAAGTTCTTCATCCATTATGGGTTGCCTCAGCGTCTTCATTCCGATCGAGGTTGGGACTTTTAGAGTAAACTGATCAGAAGACTATGTGAACTCTTAAATAAGGATGAGCCGAACACCCCCCGGTTCAGTTCGCACCAGAACTTGCGAACAGACCAAAACTTCGCAAGAACTTTAGAACCCCATTGAAGTCTAAGGGACTCGAACGTTCAAAATCAAAAGTGCTCATTTTAAAGGCTAATATGCATGGTATTGTCCTAAAAAGTGTTTGGGGACCCGAGTCCTGCCCCAGGGGACATGGATCAATGCAAAAAAAAAGTTTTACAAATGGACGTTTTTTCGGGAGCAGTGATTTTAATAATACTTAAAGTCAAACAATAAAAATGTAATATTCCTTTAAATTTCGTACCTGGGGGGTGTCTATAGTATGCCTGTAAAGGGGCGCATGTTTCCCGTGCTTAGAACAGTCTGACAGCAAAATGACATTTCAAAGGAAAAAAGTCATTTAAAACTACTCGCGGCTATTAATGAATTGCCGGTCCCGAGTCTCCCGTCAATACACATAGAAGTTCATTGATAAAAACGGCATGGAAATTCCCCACAGGGGAACCTCGAACCAAAATTAAAAAAAAAATACGTGGGGGTCCCCCTCAAAATTCATACCAGACCCTTCAGGTCTGGTATGGATTTTAAGGGGAACCCCGCGCCAAAATTTAAAAAAAATTGGCGCGGGGTCCCCCCAAAAATCCATACCAGACCCTTATCCGAGCACGCAACCTGGCAGGCCGCAGGAAAAGAGGGGAGGGACGAGAGAGCGCCCCCCTCCTGAACCATACCAGGCCACATGCCCTCAACATTGGGAGCATGCTTTGGGGTCCCCCCTAAAGCACCTTGTCCCCATGTTGATGAGGACAAGGGTCTCATCCCCACAACCCTGGCCGGTGGTTGTGGGGGTCTGCGGGCGGGGGGCTCATTGGAATCTGGAAGCCCCCTTTAACAAGGGGACCCCCAGATCCCGGCCCTCCCCCCTGTGTGAAATGGTAAGGGGGTACAAAAGTACCCCTGCCATTTCACAAAAAAACTGTTAAAAATGTTAAAAATGACGAGAGACAGTTTTTTTAAAAATTCCTTTATTTCTTCTATCTTCTTTCTTCTAACTTCTTTCTTCCTTCATGCTTCGGTTTCTTCCTCCATCTTCTTCCTCTTCTAGTTCTTCTGGTTGTTATGGTTCTTCTGGTGTTCTCGTCCAGCATCTTCCTCCACAGTGCCTCCTTGTCTTCATCTTCTTTTCTTCATCTTCTTCTCGGCCACTACACATCCACGATTGGATGGAAGGCTCCCACTGTGTGACGCTTCTCCTCTTCTGACGGTTCTTATATAACGGAGGGCGGGGCCACACGGTGACCCCGCCCCCTCTGACGCACGGGGACTTCCCTGTGGCATTCCCCGTGACGTCAGAGGGGGTCACCCGTTACGTTACGGGTAACCCCGCCCCTCGCTGACGTCACAGGGAATGCCACAGGGAAGTCCCCGTGGATATGTCGACAGGCTCCGGAAGAATTTAAAGGTGGCTTATGAGAAGGCCAAGGAAGCCTCTACAATCAGAGAACAAAGAACGAACAAGTACTTTCATCTTAGAGTTAGGGTTCAAGATCTACAACCTGAAGATCGAGTGTTGATAATTCGGCCTGAAGGGAAGACTGGCCCCCTCAAGACTTGGCATCAAAACCATTTGCTACCAATTTCAGAGGCTGTTCGAGTACCCTCAACCTCTTGCCCAGAGACATATCAGTCCCCAACATTGAGGCCTAGGTCAGGAAAACCTGTCCACCTGCACTTCTGGAAGAGGAAAGTGATGATGAGAAATTACCTTTGGATTGGCTGTGGGACCCTCTTTGGAAGACAATTCCATTTTTCCTGATGGTGAAAAAGAAGGCTGTCCAGGGACAGGTTCCCATTTGCCTGACACTGAGATAGTAGTTCCCTCCACACTTAGGGGATATAAGGAAGTCATGCTGGAGCCTCGTGAAATGTCTAATGCGACTCTCATCCCTCCTACTAACACAGCAGGGAGAGAGACATTCCCTGAAGTAAAGCCAGAGACCAAGGTAGAACCTGAACAGCAAGCTGGATGCAGTTTTTGGGAAATAGAACAATAACCAGAGTCACCGGAAGACATACATTCCCGGTTGAGACAGAGGATATGTCTCCCAAAAAGATTGACTTATGATACTCTAGGAGAAAATTCTAATGAACTTATACCCACTACCCAATGTCCCAGTCAAGCACTTGCCCCCTTTACCGAGTCTTTAGTAAAGGATGACCTTAATCCACCCTCTGACACTACTGGGTGGGCCATTAATTTATTATTGGCCTGTCATAAAATCAATGTGACTTCTCCTGTTGATGTATAGAATTTGCTATCAGAAGACTCTTCATTAAGTCAATTATTAGCTGTAGCAACTTCTAGTTTGTTAGATGGATAATTGTTTTAGCTTTCATGATGCAGTAAAGGGATTCCAAAGGTTGTGCTCTGTCTTTAAGGACTAAAGACTTTCAAGTGGGGGAAGGATGTAGCTTCATGGACTACAATAATAAAGCACCATACCCTCCAGTATCTCAAGGCATCATCTGTCCTTCTAGTGATCAGTGTATCAGGTGACATCATATTTGTGTGCCAAACAAAAGTATTGTGGGATGAATAGTCCTCCCGTCAGATAATTGATTTGCACGATTATGTGCTAGGACTACATATACCAGGGATGTTTGCTGCCAGTGAGAGATTGCTGGGAGTAGCTATAAAAGAAGCAAAAGCCCACGTGGAGCTCTCTTCCTCCCAGGCCTGACACAAGACGGACCTCTCTGTGCAATATATATAGAAAGAGAATTCCCCTAATGGTGGATTTTAAAGGCACATGTAAAAAGGCGTAGAAGGAGTATATAAAGTATAAACAATAATTTATTGATTAGAAAAATAGTAAAACACATAACAGTAATGTAACAGTAGTTATAAGGAATGCAAATCAGATACTTTTACAATGATACTCTTGCACCCGATGCGTTTCGGAGTTACTTAGCCTCCTTCTTCAGGGGTGGGTATAAGTTTACAGAGAATTCTATATTGAAAGAGATGCATTGAAGTAATAATGGTAAGCATATAGGTGTGCATAGATATAAAAACATTGCATAATATGCTTTTCATTTCATTTTCACTTACGTTAACACTGTGTAAGCTGACTTGACATTCCATGACAATTTAAATTAAAAACAAGGCACTGACATTGTCTGTCTACCCAGCATATTCCTGATTACGATATGGGGGAGTTTGTTGTCGTTTTGCAAATAGTGTCTGTGCAACAGGGAAAGAGAGAGGTCATGGCCTACCACGTGGAGTACCACCTTCCAACCCGTGAACTGAGAGACCTAGCTCTGCCGTTTGCTGTCGGACATCCTTCCAGCACCACTCTGGACACCTGCCATTCGGTGTGTGTCAAGCCTACCACGCGGAGTACCACCTTCCAACCCGTGAACTGAGAGACCTAGCTCTGCCGTTTGCTGTCGGACATCCTTCCAGCACCACTCCGGACACCTGCCATTCGGTGTGTGTCAAGCTTCACGTCGAGAGATTAAGACAGCAGATCCACTGCACGAGTGTCGCTACACGAGTTCTTGTCTGGGAGACATCAGGGTGGTCTGGTTGTTGGTTAGAAGGCAAATCGCTCAACCTGTATTCATTCTTTGTCACAGTTACATTGAGACACTGCACAGACATCTCTACTCCAGGATTACTTTACCAAATCTATCTGATCACTGTGCTTAGCCTTCCTCCATTACAAAAAATCTACTGTTTCCCATAATACCTAATCAGATTACAGTTAACAAGCTCCTACATGCCGGTGAAGAACATCAGATCTGCCATGTGGACTTTATTGCCATTACTGATAGAAAGGCTATATTATCATTTCTAGATCTGCTCTCCCCTCTTAGGATACCATTATAGGCCGGCTAGGTCCCATCTCTTACAGAGTGTCAGTATAATCATAATATCTATCTGGGGGAAACATTATTTCTCAAGGAAGTGTGTACATAGTGTTGTCCTTGTAATATTGGTCTTGTGCCTTTTGGAGGAATTACTTTTACTGAGTTGGCACTGTCACCTAGAACTCAGCAGATTGATTACCTCCTCTTTGTGATAACGTTACCCTTTATTGGTTCAATTACGGTAAAATATTCATAGAATCTAAACACACAGAGTTGTCTGATTATTACTCTACAGTGATACAAGGATGTGTGAACCCAGAGTGTCAGGTGGGTTGGAATGTTCACCAGGTCATGGCCGTGCAGATGAGCAGGTAATTCTAAGCAGTCCTCTAAGGAGCCGTGCTACACAGATCTAAGTCAATCATGACAAACAGCAATCTTGATGAACTGATTAAACAAAACACGCCAAGAAAAAAATGTCACAAAGAATGACATTTCCCCAGCTGACAACTGAATGTTAAGGGATCAGTTCACATTTAAAAAAAAAAATGCACATGTTTTTTGTGGGTAAAAATGTTCATTTACCATTTTTTTTACTTCGCCTGTAAACCATTGCACGTGCAATCGTCAGATCACGATGTATGATGTATGAATCTGTGTCTGCACAGCGCTGACTGGTGCTGTGCGGGTCATATGACATAAAAAAAAAGCTTTCAGAATAGAGAAATAAAAATATATAACTATAAAATAAATAATAAATTGCTGCAGAGTGTTTAAAGCTTCATTCAAATCTATATTTAAAAGCAAATGTTTATTATTGTTTTGCAATAACATGATGTAGGTGGAGTTTAACTACTTGCTGCCCACGTAGACAGGGTCATAGCAGCTCCCTAGTTCTTGGAAGGTGTCTCTGGGGCCAATAACAGCAGCCCTTTACCATGTGATAAGCTGTGTCCAATCCTAGCGGTCACAAGGTAAACAAACAACACAGAGACTGAGAGAAAAGGAGGGTCGTTTTGTGCAGAACCACAGTGTGTTTACATACTATGATTTTTACAGTGTTACACACTAGTTCAACCACATCAAAGCCCTGATCAGCCACACCAAGCAGCCACATCAGAGCCCTAATCAGCAACACCAGTGCAGCCACACCAATGCAACCTTATCAGTGTCCTGATCAGCCACACCAGTCATCCACCCCAGTTCAGCCACATCCGAGCCCTGATCAGCCACACTAGTGCAACCTCATCAATGTCCTGATCAGCCACATCAGTGCAGCCTCAACAGTGTCCTGAATAGCCATGCCAGTGCAGTCATGCCAATGCAGCCTCACCAGTGTCCTGATCAGCCTCGCCAGTGCAGCCACAGCAGTGCAGCTACGCAAATGCAGCCTCATCAGGGTCCTGATCAGCCATGCCAGTGCAGTCTCATCAGTGTGTTGACCAGACACATTAGTGCAGCCACACCAGTGCAGCCTCATCAGTGTCCTGATCAGCCACACCAGTGCAACCTTATCAGTGTGCTTATCAGCCAAAATTGTGATAGGTAGTCAGGAAATTAGATCCGTAATTTATGAGTAATTTATGTTACTTGAAAGCCCAAATGTGCTACTTGGAATTTGGACCTCTCAATGCATCTAGGCTGTGAAAAAGTCTCACACATGTGGTACCCCTTATTTTGGAGGGGTAGCAGAATGTGTTTTGTAGTGTAATTGCAAGTATGCCTATGTCATGTGTGAGAAATAACTTAAAATTATATTTTTGTAAAAAAATACAGTTTTCTTTAATTTTTTAATTTTCCCAATAACTGGGAAAAAAATACAACTTCAAAATGTTCACCAAGCCTCTTACTAAATATTTGAAGAGTCTAATTTCCAAAAAGTGGTCGTTTAAGTATAATAGGGCATTTTAGAGCCTCAAGAAATGTGATAGGCAGTCAGGACATTAAGATTGATCACTTTTTAAATATATGTACTATAGCTTGTAGGCTCTATAACTTTCACACGGTTCAATACACTAATTTTTTTATTTTTTGGTATTTTTTTCAAGCAAAAAGAAAGCTCTATCTGTCTCAAAAATGATAACATTTTTATTTGGGTACAGTGTTGCATACCTGAGTAATTATCATTCAAATTGTGACAGCACTAACATCTGAATATTGGCCTGGGCAGGAAGGGGGTGAAAGTGTCCCCTTTTTCACACTGTAAAGAGATCTGGAGGATGTTCTACCAATTACAAGCCACGTCTTGCCCCTCCATCCCATGTCTATGGTGTGTATTAGGGATGACCTTCGAGTTCGAGTCGAACTCATGATCGACTCGAACATTGGCTGTTCGCAAGTTCGCCGAACAGCGAACAATTTGGGGTGTTCGCGCAAATTCGAATGCTGCGGAATACCCTTTAAAAGTCTATGGGAGAAATCAAAAGTGCTAATTTTAAAGGCTTATATGCAAGTTATTGTCATAAAACGTGTTTGGGGACCTGGGTCCTGCCCCAGGGGACATGGATCAATGCAAAAAAAAGTTTTAAAAGCAGCCGTTTTTTTTAGGAGCAGTGATTTTAATAATGCTTAAAGTCAAACAATAAAAGTGTAATATCCCTTTAAATTTCGTAGCTGGGGGGTGTCTATAGTATGTCTGTAAAGGGGCGCATGTTTCCCGTGTTTGGAACAGTCTGACAGGAAAATGACATTTTGAAGGAAAAAACCCATTTAAAACTACCCGCGGCTATTGCATTGCCGACAATACACATAGAAGTTCATTGACAAAAACGGCATGGGAATTCCCCACAGGGGAACCCCGAACCAAAATTAAAAAAAAAAAATGACGTGGGAGTCCCCCTAAATTCCATACCAGGCCCTTCAGGTCTGGTATGGATATTAAGGGGAACCCCGGCCAAAATTTAAAAAAAAAATGACGTGGGGTTCCCCCTAAATTCCATACCAGACCCTTCAGGTCTGTTATGGATTTTAAGGGGAACCCCGCGCCAAAAAAAAAAAACGGCGTGGGGTCCCCCCAAGAATCCATACCAGACCCTTATCCGAGCATGCAACCTGGCAGGCCGCAGGAAAAGAGGGGGGGATGAGAGTGCGCCCCCCTCCTGAACCGTACCAGGCTACATGCCCTCAACATTAGGAGGGTGCTTTGGGGTAGCCCCCCCCGTGTGAAATGGTAAGGGGGTACTTACCCCTACCATTTCACTAAAAAACTGTCAAAAATGTTAAAAATGACAAGAGACAGTTTTTGACAATTCCTTTATTTAAATGCTTCTTCTTTCTTCTATCTTCCTTCATCTTCTGGTTCTTCTGGTTCTTCCTCCGGCGTTCTCGTCCAGCATCTCCTCCACGACGTCTTATATCGGCTTCTCCTGACGCACGGGACATGATGGGACTTCCCTGTGGCATTCCCTGTGATGTCACAGGGAAGTCCCGTCAAGTCACCGTGCGTCAGAGGGGGGCGGGGTCACCGGGTGGCCCCGCCCCCCGTTATTTAAGAACCGTCAGACGAGGAGCCTCCCTCCATGCCAGCATGGGTACGGAGCGGCCCGGAGAAGAAAATGAAGAAGAGAAAAAGAGAAGAAAAGAAGAAGAGAAGAGCGGGAGCCTCCCCCCATGCCATGGGTGCGGAGCGGCCCGAGGAGAAGAAGATAGAAGAGGCCGCGGAGGAGATGCTGGACGAGAAACGCCGGAGGAAGAACCAGAAGAGCCAGAAGAACCAGAAGAAGAAGATGATGGAAGATAGAAGAAAGAAGAAGCATTTAAATAAAGGAATTGTCAAAAACTGTCTCTTGTCATTTTTAACATTTTTGACAGTTTTTTGGTGAAATGGTAGGGGTAAGTACCCCCTTACCATTTCACACAGGGGGGGCGGGATCTGGGGGTCCCCTTGTTAAAGGGGGCTTCCAGATTCCGATAAGCCCCCCGCCCACAGACCCCCACAACCACCGGCCAGGGTTGTGGGGATGAGGCCCTTGTCCTCATCAACATGGGGACAAGGTGCTTTGGGGGGCTACCCCAAAGCACCCTCCCAATGTTGAGGGCATGTGGCCTGGCACGGTTCAGGAGGGGGGGCGCACTCTCGTCCCCCCCTCTTTTCCTGCGGCCTGCCAGGTTGCGTGCTCGGATAAGGGTCTGGTATGGATTTTTGGGGGGACCCTACGACGTTTTTTTTTTTTTTTTGGTGCGGGGTTCCCCTTAAAATCCATACCAGACCTGAAGGGTCTGGTATGAAATTTAGGGGAACCCCACATCATTTTTTTTTTTAAATTTTGGTTCGGGGTTCCCCTGTGGGGAATTCCCATGCCGTTTTTATCAATGAACTTCTATTTGTATTGTCGGCAATGCAATTGCCGCGGGTAGTTTTAAATGGGTTTTTTCCTTCGAAATGTCATTTTGCTGTCAGACTGTTCTAAACACGGGAAACATGCGCCCCTTTACAGGCATACTATAGACACCCCCCAGCTATGAAATTTAAAGGGATATTACACTTTTATTGTTTGACTTTAAGCATTATTAAAATCACTGCTCCTGAAAAAAACGCAGTTTTTAAAACTTTTTTTTGCATTGATCCATGTCCCCTGGGGCAGGACCCAGGTCCCCAAACACTTTTTATGACAATAACTTGCCTATAAGCCTTTAAAATTAGCACTTTTAATTATTCATGTTCGTGTCCCATAGACTTTAACGGTGTTCGCGTGTTCGAACGAACTTTTTTCCGGTTCGCATGTTCTGGTGCGAACCGAACAGGGGGGTGTTCGGCTCATCCCTAGTGTGTATGTAGTGGTATCAATAAGGAGATGAAGCCTTCATCAATCACAACCTTACATCCCGCCCCCATAGTTTTTAGCAATATGAGGACATTAAGGAGGAGGAGGAGGGGGGTGTCATTTTTCACTGTCTATACACCTACATGTGTGACTTTATAGTGGCATGGACCTCACAGATAAGATAAAGAAGGATATAAACAGCTTAGAAGGGAACTGAAACTGGAGCATGCTCAGTAGAGGTCAACAGCTGGTCTACACAATCTCAGACTTCACCAGGGATACAGACATGGAGGGAGGGATAGAGAACAGCAGGAGGAACAAGGGGGAACCAATCTACAAAATATGAATTCTCTAGTGGATGAGTGGGCATGAATAAAATATAATACAGCATGTATTGACAGTTTTTAATGATCTGGGTTTAATGATATATACATATAAAAGTGCAGCATTATGTGAGTATGACAAATGTTTAACTCTAAGCCACAAAGGTTAATATGCAGATCACCAAAATCTAATTATCCACTACCAAAGTAGGATAAATACGCTTACCAAAAATCATGGACTCAGATACTAGCGGCACTGAGCCATGCAAGCTAATATAAGGAAAAATCTCCAGGAGAATTATCCATGGGAAGGCTCCAGGGATCTCATCACATATCACTCTTGGAAGGGCACCACTCTCTTAGTTATATAATCTGATCCATGTATCCATAAGGATAAAACACCTCCACATAGTGTAAAACTGCAGATTATGAAGCTTATTTAAAAAATACAAAACACTTACATCAATGTTGAAGTTACAGTACTTATCTTATCCAACAGGTAGAAAACACAAAGTATGCAATGGTCTGGACAGGACTTGACCCAAGTCCATTGCATACTTTATGTTTTCTACCTGTTGTATAAGATAAGGGCTGTAACTTCAACATTGATGTCCGTTGGCCACCCGCAATCGCTCCACAGAGAGCCAGAATGGTGATCTGTCAATGTAAACAAACAGATCCCTGTTCTGACAGGGGAGCAAAGAGAGATCGATTTGTAGATGCTATAACTTTTGCACAAACCAATCAATATACACTTATTGCGATTTTTTTTTTTTACCAAAAATATGTAGAAGAATACATATTGGCCTAAACGAAGGAAGAAATGTGTTTTTTATATTGTTTTTGGGGATATTTATTATAGCAAAAAGTAAAATATATTGATTTTTTTTTCAAAATTGTCTTTTTTTGTTTCTAGCGCAAAAAATAAAAACCACAGAGGTGATCAAATACCACCAAAAGAAAGCTCTATTTTTTGGGGAAAAAAGGACATCAATTTTGTTTGGGTACAATGTTGCACGACTGCCAGTTAAATTGACGCAGTGCCATATTGCAAAAAATGGCTTGGTCATTAAGGGGGTAAATCCTTCCTGTCCTTAAGTGGTTAATGATACTTTAAATGTATTTTAAGATCAATTCCACCTTGATGACAAATTTATGTACCCAAACCCAGGAAGAATTAGCAATAACAGACATTACAAAGTAAACAGGAGAATAATGATGAAAGTAATCAAATGTATTTAACTTTTACAGTTAATTACATTTATATTTTTTTAAACTCACACATGCAGAATTAGCTTGGAAACATCATACACGGTATTAAAAGATTTTACTTTGAATAATAAAAGTCTCTTTAAATTTATAGTCCATTGCATGGGTCATATATTCCTATCAAGGAGTACAGTATTTTGCAGCCAGCTTCAGTGATGCCTCCATTATAATGAATCTGCAGTTCGCTAGAGAAACTAATCAAATACTAGCGGCGAACAATAAACAGCTTTCTGTCAGAGAATAAATGGCATTACCTTCAGCACTTAAGTGATTTTGAATCAGCATCTAAACAGGTGGCAAATTCCTATTTACTACACAAAAATATTATGAAGCATAAATAAAATTCATGTTCTAGGTTTTAAGCCTGGTGATCTGCTGACCATGAAAACAGCAGTGCAAAATATTCATTTTTTAAATGTAATTTATATTAAAAGCCAGAAATAACAAACAAATTTAATGGAGCGTGGAAAATTAAAAATGGAATATGCAGCGAAAAGGATAAGGCAAGAAAGATCATAACAGGTCTGAGTTCAGCGAAACATCACGTTCTTTTGCAAAATGTATTTAACCACTTAACATGATTTTTTTTTTTGTATTCTTCATAAACAGGTCCATATTAAAGTTTTGGAAGTACAGTGTTTTACCTAGAATTTATATTTCTGTTCTAATTTAAGTACTTTTAGCAATTTTCTTGGATAAATTTGGGATGCAGTTAAGGTTTTTTTCCGTTATATGAAGGATTCACTGGGAAATTAATCAGGAAAACCATTATTGACATTCACATAATTGGATGAATTTGACATCTAGATAGATTGTATATTTACAATCGGATGAATGTACAGCAGGTGAATGCATCAGCCAGCGAGCAGCTATCAAATCTCACTTGCTGTAGACCAGGGGTCTCCAAAATTAATAAACAAAGGGCCAAATTACTGTTTTTCAGACCTTGGGGGGGGGGGGGCAGACTATGGCCAAACTGTGGTCAGTGACAGAAGAAAATGCCACAGTGCCAGTTGGAGTTGACAATATCTCAAACTTGAGGGTCAGTAGGAGGAGAAAAAGTGCCCCACCAATGGTATTAGTTCAGGGGTTTTCAAACTTTCAAAACAATGGGCCAGTGTGGTGCTCTTCAAACTTTGTAGGGGGCCTGACAGTGGCCAGTGGAAGTAGAAAATCCTCTGGCATCAGTGCATGTGAACAATACCATAGGCTTGGACATCAGTACTAGGAGTAAAAAAATTACATTAATGTTATCAGTAAGAGGAATAGTGCCCTATCATTGGCATCATTGGGAGAATTAGTTTCCCATTTCTGGTGTCAGTGGGAGGAATAGTATGCCATTGTTGATGTCAGTGGGAGGAATAGTGCTCGGTCTTTGGTGTCAGCGGAAGAAATCATACCCCATTATCAGTGGAAGTAATAGTGCCTCAAGGGCTGGAGACAGGCAAGCAAAGGGCCACATCTTCCTGCGGGCCACAGTTTGGGGACTCCTGTATTAGTTGGAGAAATCATTCCCCCATCTTACAGAGCTAACCAGCCTAGCATGCCAGGTGTACGGGCAGGTATCTTTATAACAAGGGAGCAATGAGCGTGCAGCCCCCTGTTGTGCTCATATCAGCCCACATGCCCATCAACAAAAAATGGGGGCTCCCTTTCCAATGCACCAGTGCCTGAGGATGATGTAAGGAAGGACATACTGTATATACCACATACATTTCCTGAAAGAAAGCAAGTGGATAATTGCCCGTTTTAGGTAAAATAGTCTTGGGGTCTCGCTAACCCCTAACTAATTCTCTGTGCTTGCAGGTGAGTAAAGAATGTGAAAAAAACACATTAACACTTGTAAAAAAAAAGTCCCTCATTAAATGTAATTTCACTAAGACTTACCTTCCAAATTCCGGCAATGTCTGAAACTGTCCCGTGGCATCTCATCCAGTCCTGGCAGCTTGGAGAAGGAAGGAGCATGGGTCTACCCCATCTCATTGCTCAAACTCTGATTCCTGCCCCTAGGCCAATTTTTAGTGCCCAGGGAACTCTAGGGGAAAGAGATTCCTGCCAATGCAATTGTGGGAAAGGAGTTCCCTGTGACATCACATATTTGGCTACGTGGAGTAGAAAACACATTTATTATGTAACTGGTAAGTAGTACAGTATTGAGTAGTCTAAACTAGGCCAAAGTGCAGAATACAACTTGTAGCTAATCCGTAAAATAGAACATTTTCAACACAGTTTTACTAAGGAACATTAAAGGTAAAACATGCCTCTAACAGAAAGGGAGATCATTCATGCAACTTGTTTATAACATCCATTCAGGAGAGTGTTTTGTAAAGTAGCTATATAAGTTTAAAGTGAACTCAGCTGTGCTATCTATTATACTCTTGCTGTTTCAGCAGATCTTTCTCTGTCATACCAGAGTAACCCGATTTCCATTGCAGCAACTGTTCAATCTAATGTACTGTAGATATATTACTGTGATTTTACAGCAAAAGCAAATCCTGACAGCATCCAGGCAGTATATGGGGCCTAATAGTAAATGGAGAAATTGAAATTCTGCTCTTTTTTTCACAGGAAATATTGATTCCTACAGTTTTGCCTTTTTACAAAGCTGCTCTAAGCATTTTACTATATTTTTGATAGAGATAAAAATATTCATGGAAATTTGTTGATTTTGCCCATGTATAAAAACTTTCTGCTATTTATTTTTGCCTTAAATATCGGTGACCATTAACACCACCCTAAAGTCAAATCCAGTTATTTTGATGAAGGGAGGCCATAGAACGATTTTTTCTCAAGACGATGTCATTTTTTTTTATTTCAATATTTCTTTATTGGTGTTTATCTTGGTGTTAATACAGAGGAAATAAATAAAAGGACATTTGGGATAACAGTTTCCTTATAGATCATATATGATGTTGCAAGTACATCATTAAACAATTTGCATTCACACATCACGTGAGACCTCTGCTCCTTCTATTTATTGTATCTGCATTCGTCCTTAATAAACCTTAGTGTTAACACTTGGGGTTAGGGTGTGTAGAGAATGGGAGAAATATAAAACATTTAAAACTTTTAAAATGTGGCTGCGTTTCAACAACATAACGCAAACAAACTTTAACGTAACTCATCAACACAGTCAATGTAAGTAAGTCAGGTTTCCTGTTTGGTAATGGAGTAAGATCAATTCCTAGAGAAAATTTTATACCATTCTCACCAAATCGTCCATTGAGAGCTAGCCTCTTGGTGCTTGCCTTGTGTGGAAGCGAACAGCATCTCATATGTGACATGCGTGTGGGTTGTCGTTATTACCTCTTGGATAGGAGGAGCTTCCTGGTTTTTCCAGTGGCATACTAGCACTAGTCTTGCACTTAGGAGAATATGGATGGATATAGTTCTGACTTCTATTGGCATTGATTCGATGTTTAATGACAGAAGTGCTAGACCTGGCAATCAGGGTAATTTTAGCTTTAGACCTCCCTGCAATTCCTCCAGCACGTTGCAGGAGTATGTGGAGAAAATTTTGCAATTCTATAAAGAGTTAAATACCATGTGGGTAAAATTTTTTGTGTCAGTTCCCATAGGTTCACACTTTTTGTCGCTGCATATGTGATGCCTTTTGCCATTGGTCATTGGGGTATATATTCATCTTGCTTTCCCATGCTAGTATGTTGGATGTTTTAATGAATACGTAATTTTTGTTGAGCAGTTTGTAAAACAAAGATATACCTTTAATCTCAGTATTGGGATTAGAGTAGAATTGGTTTATATTCCATGGCAGTGATAGGACATTTAACCCAAGGATATAGGATTAGTTTCATTCACTTTGTAAAAGGAAAGCCGGTTAAACATTTTCAATGCATGATGTATTGAAGCCAGGGAGTTTTCCACATCTGTGAGCATTAAGATGACGTCATCTGCAAATAAGCTGATGGTGTGTGATGAATTGTGAATCTGAAAACCTGTAATGTGGGGATTGCTACGAATGTGACTCGCCAGAGGCTCCATCAACAGGTTAAATATTAATGGTGACAGTGGACATCCCTGAAGGGTTCCATTCATAATATTAAATGGGGTTGAAAGGGCTTCAGAGGTGTACACCTGAGCCGAAGGTTTTGGTTTATAGACCCATGATTGCTGAAAAAATTGGGCCTGCGAAGCCAAAAGCCAATAGCACCTTGGCCAAGTATCCCCAATGTATGCGATCATGTGCCTTCTCCACGTCCAGTGCTAGAAGCAGAGAAGGCATTCCACGCAGTTTAGCATGGTGAATAATATTTATTAGGCACCTGGTGGCATCTGAAGTCTGGTGTTCCTTGGTGAACCCTGACTGATCTGGGAGTATAAATTTAGGGAGGATGTCTATCAAACGTAAAGCTGAGTTTGGCATATAATTTTAAGTCGTTATTAAGGAGTGAAATAGGTCTAAAATTCTGTGAAATGGATGGGTCCTTCCCTGGCTTGTGTAGTGTAATTATTAAGGCTTTAAGCATTTCTGAAAGGAAGGAGGAGGCGGCAGCAGTAGCATTGTAAATGCAAACTAAATAGGGTGTTAGGATCTGTTTGGAAGTTTTGTAGTATTCCCCCTATAAATCCATCTGGTCCAGGGAATTTGTTGAGTGGTAGTGTGTCAATAGCTTTGATTACTTCGGGAAAGTCAAAGGGTGAATTTAAATGTTGCAGTTGTTCTGCTGTTCTGCTGTTAGCTTTGGAAGGGATAATATGGTGAGGGGGTGAACTATGTACGGGATTTTAGATTTGTACCTGCAGCCGCAAAGGCATTGGGCCAAAACTTTCCCCTCTCTATTGCCATTGGCATAATAAGTCATTTTTATTCTTCTGGAGGGAGAAGGATTATGTTTATTTTGGGTTTCTAAGTTATGAATTTCCTCAGTAATCTCTCTTAAATGCTTTTGCCGCTGCCTCTTTACTCCTGCCCCTAATTTAATAAAGATTCCCCTCATGAACGCTTTGTGGGCATTCCATAAGGTAAAATGGTCATTTACAGATGTTTCATTGTCTGTTAAATATTCTGTCAAGTGTCTCACCAGTGTCTTTTTGGTGTCTTCTCTTTGAAGGAGAAGAGGGTTGGCTCTCCATATTGGGATAGCGTCAGACGATAAGGAATCCACAATAGTTAGAACCACTGATGCATTATCTGACCATGTGATATTATTGATCTTTGTAGTGGTTGTTCTTGTTAAGAGACCCTGGTCTACAAGAAAAGGGTCTATGCGGGAGTAGGACCGGTGAGGTGTGGAGAAAAAGGTGAAGTCTCTTTCAGCAGCATGAAAGCAACACCATACGTCAAATAGGCTATTATGGTGTATTAAATTGAGGAGCGAAGGTTCCATACGAGTCGATGATGAGGTTGAGACCATGGATTTGTCAGCAATGAGATTAAATTCACCACAAATCAATAGGGATCCTCTTTGGTGTGTAGTGTGTTGAGGAAACTAATTTGATGGGAGTTAAGGGTATATATGTTGGCAATTGTATATGTGGTGAAATTAATGTCACATATTAAGATTAAGTATCTTCCTCGTGGGTCCTTGATTTCTCAAGGAAATACCCAGATTTGTACCCGGATGCAGCACACTGCTGCTCAGATGTATTTCGAGGGGTACGTTTGTGTCGGAGAGAGACTCCTGTCTCCACAGGGACTAATTATGGTTTCTGCTTACCAGACTTATGCATGTTTTTTGGAGTTTTTTGCAGTAACCATTCTCCACTCTGGTTCCACTGGTGAAACATTCCTGGGGAGGTTTGAGTTGCTGACAGGTTCAGGGATGATTTTCCATTCCTTCAGTAAGGATAGGCCTTTTTCCAGTGAGTCCACTATGTGTATGTTCCCATCCCTAGTGATGGTGATTTTTGTTGGGTACCCTCACCTGTAGTTATCCTGTGATTCCTGAGTGCTTTAGTGATAGTGGTAAGGCTCTTTCTCTTTTGCAGAGTGTACTGGGATAGATCTGCATAGAATTGCAGGTTTTGGTACCGCGGTGGGATGTGGTCTTTATTACGTATTGCTGCCATGAATTTTTCCTTGGTGTGATAGAAATGTAGGCGTAAAATCACATCCCTTGGTGTCTAAACAGGGAGGTAAGATGGTTTAGGTAGGCGATGTATCCTATCTATAGTGACATCAAGCTCTGTCAGATCAGGGAGGATTTCTTTGAATAGAGAGACATTGTAGGTCCGTAGGTCTCCCTGTTGGGTGGATTCAGGAATATCTCTAATTTTCATATTGTTCCTTCCGGACCTGTCTTCCATATCTGCCATTTTTTATTTAATCCACTCCACCTCTTCCTCTTTCCCATCATGGGCAGCTACTAGGTCATTTATTGTGGATGCAAACTCCCCCATTTTGGTTTCAATATGATCCACCCTGGATTCTACTACTTGTATATCCTTATTGAATTTTTGCATACAGGACATCATGTCCTTCAGTACAGTGTCCATTACAGGCTGATTCATTAAAGGAAATTCCTCAGTGCTATCTGGCAGCTCCCTAGTGTCCTCCCCAGAATCAATGTCAGGCCTGGCCTCCAGACTGCATCCAGTGCGCCATCCATCCTGAATCTAGCTTTAGCGGGGCTGGCAGATTAACCACTTGCCTACCAGGCCAATTCTGACATTTCTCTCCTACATGTAAAAATCATAATTTTTTTGCTAGAAAATTACATAGAACTCCCAAACATTATATATTTTTTTTAGCAAAGACCCTAGAGAATACAATGGCGGTTGTTGCAACTTTTTATCTCACACAGTATTTGCGCAGGAATTTTTCTAACACGTTTTTTTGGGAAAAAAGCAGTTTTGTGTTTTAAAAAAAAAAAAACGTAAAGTTAGGCCAATGTTTTTGCACATTGTGAAAGATGAAGTTACGCCGAGTAAATAGATACCTAACATGTCACACTTGAAAATTTTACACGCTCGTGGAATGGCGCCAATGTTCGGTACTTAAAAATCCCCATAGGCGACGCTAGAAATTTTTTTACTGGTTACATGTTTTGAGTTATAGAGGAGGTCTAGGGACAAAATGATTGCTCTCACTCCAACATTCGCGGCAATACCTCACATGTATGGTTTGAACACCGTTTTCATATGTGGGCAGCACTTACGTATGCGTTCGCTTCTGCGTGCGAGCACACGGGGACAGCGGCGCTTTAAAACATTTTTTTTGTTTTTTATTGTTAATTATATTTCCTTTTTTTTATTTTGACACTTTTTTGAAAAAAAAAATTTGATCACTTTTATTCTTATATGACATGACAGGTCCTCTTAATAGTGAGATATGGGGTCAATAAGACCCCACATCTCACCACTAGGCTGGTAAGCCTGAAATAAAAAAAAAAAATGATTACCGCTTCCCAGCCGAAGCGGCACCGTTTTTTTGAATGGAGAGGCCAGGCGTGACGTCATAACATCGCGCCCGGCCTCCGACGATCATAGAGACTCCGGGGGCGAACCATCTGGTCCACCGGAAATCTCTATGATCTACATCCGGCGCCGGCGGATCCGCTCTCCACCTCACCGATCGTAATGGTGAGTCGGAACAAGCACCGGAGGGCGGCGGGAGGGGGGAGTCCCCTCTCGCCTCCCGTAAGAATGATCAAGCGGTGGAACGGCTGCTATGACCATTCCTATGGTGTAAATATTCACCGGCTGAAACCGGCAATATCTGCATGATGTCTGTAACTACAGGCATCATTCAGATATACCCGCTCAAAGTCCATGATGTCATAATGACGTGGGCGATAGGGAGGTGGTTAAGGTGTGTTCGGGTAGGAGTTTGGGCTTTCGGGGGATCCACTATTTCTGCTGCTAGATGCTGATTTGGATGCGATGGAGTGAGTGTTATAGGCCAGGGTAGAGGATGATCCGGCGCCATCTTGCCTACCTCAATGATACCGCTGTGTGAAGTGCTCGGTCAGCTTTTGTGGCTTTCTGTGCTCTTTCCGCTTCCTGAGCATTGTCATTGGGATGTAGGGGTCGTCCTGTTGGGGTGTTGTAAAAGTCTGCTGGAAAGCTGTTTCGTGCCGCTGTGAGTCCCTGTGTCTCAGAGCTCCTCCCTCACATTTGCATCACGGTCCACGGCTGGCCACGTCCCCTTATTTTTTTATTTTTCTTTTTTACTAGTAAATGTTTTTTGAATGAGTACTGTCTTGGGGTGTAGGACATAAAGAACAGTGAGCCTCCACTGTCATTTTTTTTTTATTTCACCTTATCTTGTCAGTAACTTTACTGTTTTTCAACAACCTGTCTACTTGTTACCATTTTTTTTACATGCTATGCGATATCACAACTTTCCATAGCAAACTTTAATAAACTGGATGTAAATCAAATGCGAATTTGGAGAAAACTGGCAACAGTACAGTATAATAGAAATAAATTATTTTGACATATTTATAAATAGATCACTGTGTATTGAAGCCTGGTCACATGCACCATTAGTGAAGGCAAATGTTATATACCCTATGTATGATGTCAGACTGAGAAAAGTATTCTTGATATATTTTACATAGTCAAATTATTAAAGAGTCAGTCCACCCAAGTGATATTCTGTTATGAGTGGAGCATGATGAGCTAAGTTAACTGATAAGTTTGATCGATGCCTGGTGTCTTCCTATTTTCCTCTGATGCATTGAAGCATGATATTTATTGAAAGATTTATTTTTATGTTTCTTAAGGGGTGCATATGCTTCTTCTGTTCATTGAAGTGTATGTAAAGCCAAAACCAGTCTTTAATTTTTGGTGTGTTTTTTTTTTTTTTTTGGTGTAGTGAGCTGTTTGAGCACCTGTTAGGGTGTTTAATTGCATCCCTGCTTCGATCTTACTTTACGTCTAGGTTACAATGACCACTGTCACTAGTACTAAATGTGAGGAGAATTTCAAAATTTTGGGTTGTCACCAGAACAGGAGGAGAGGGGAAAATTTTGTTTAGTGCCAACTGCCTAAAAAGGGAATTACCCCACTTTGGAGAAATTTAATCTCACTTCCTCTTGAGTCTTTTGGACAGGAAGTGAATGCAAGTCTCCCCAATGGGGTAAAAGAAAAACCGAGATATAATCCAACTTTCATCTTAATATGAAAAAGCTATGGTTTTAGATATACTTTAAAGTTTATTTCTTTTTTTTTCTTTTTTTTTATAAATGTTTATTGAAAACTTTTTTTTTTAAGAAGAAGTACAAAAAGACATAGTGGACTTAATACATTTGAAAAACAATCTTATAAGTACAAAACAAGTAGGTTTCAAAGGGCACAAATGTTCATCTAGAAGTAAAAATCAAAGAAGTGCCATCGTAAGAGCTGAGAGGATTAAACAAAGATACATAGTCTAGAATCAATCAGCTGTTTAAAATATATATGAACTTAATATTCATACTAGACATTAAGATTGTGACTGAATAAGATTTGTAGTTGAAAGAGAAAAGTAATGGATTGAAAGAGAAACAGAGAGAAAAAAGAAAAAACAAAGGAAAGAAAAATAGAAAAAAGGGGGGAGGGTAGAAATGGGGAGAAAGGGGGTGGTGGGGGAAGAAGGCGGGGGGGAGGGTTGGCATGCCTGTCGTCATATCCCAAGATGTTAATATCCTTTAGCCTAATAATATGTGGAGGGAAAGTAATTTGCGGTCAGAAAAAGGAAAGAGCTCTGAGAATAGGTCCAATGAGACCCAAGAAAAAGTTAGAGAGGTAGGCTCATATATGTTGAGTTATAATGTCTTTATAATGAGTTGAGGATGTGAACACTATCCAGGGTGTCCATGTAAGAGTGTGTCTCTGGGAGGTACCCCTGATGCTGTGTGTTATGTCTTCTAGGTGATGAACCTCCGAGACCTTACGCAACCAATTTTGTATAGACAGGATTGTAGGTTGCCCCCAGAGCAACCTACAATTACAATTAGAGCCTTAGCAATTGTGGTATGAGGGAGCGTTTGTAAGTACCTATGGGTTCTTTAGTGGCATGGAAAAGGACAACCCAGGGATCATGGGGAAGATTAATGTCTGTGATAAGTCTTATGAGGTTAATAACACTGATCCAGAAAGGACGGATGAGCGGGCAGTGCCACCAAATATGTGCGTGTGTAGCTTCGTTCCCGCAGCTCCTCCAACACAATGGGGAGCTATCGGGAAACATTCGATGCATTTTAAATGGGGTGTAATGCCATCTGGAAAGAAGTTTGGAATTGACTTCTGTCATCTTGGAAGCGGGTGAGGAGACATGAGCGAGTGTTAGGATTTTATCTTTCAAGGTGTTTGTTAGGGGGGAGTCTAAGTCTGATTCCCAATTTGCCAAGAAATGCGGATACCCAGGGTTAGAGAGGTCGATAAGAGCCTTATAAAACAGAGAGATTCCGTGCAAAGGGGGGTCTTTTGGGTAGAATATATCTTCTATGCCATTTAAATCTTGTAAACCTCGTAACGGGTGAGGGAGGGAATGTAAAAAGCGTTGTAATTGATGATATCTCCACTTGATCAAAAATGTAAGCTGTGTGGTTCTGAGAATCTCAGAAAGAGGTTTAATTGTGTTGGCGTGTATAACGTGATGTAGCAGAAGAGGTTCTTCTGGGGACCAGGATTTAAATCCCGGATCCAGTATACCTGGTAGGAAATAATGGTGATTGAGGAGAGGCATAAGGGGGGAGTCATAAGTCCAGGAAAATTTCCTGCATATGGCATCCCATATATCTAGTGAAGACGTGGTGAGTGTGGAAACAGTGTGGGAAGTGTGCCTATGGGTTCTAGGTATCCAGGGGATAGTAGAGAGATCGGCTCCACTCAGAGAGTATTCTAGTTGCACCCATAATTTTGAATTAATCGCGTATTTCCAGTCTGCCATTCTGGATAATATGACAGCATGATAATAGGTCTTAAAGTTTGGGAGTGACAGTCCCCCAGAGCATTTGGAGCGGAAGAGAACGTCTCTGGATATTCTGGGGCGACTGTTCCCCCAAACAAATCGGGAAATCATTGCTTGTAGTATAGTGAAGAACCCCACCGGGACGCCTAATGGAATCATTTGGAAAATAAATAATACTCGGGGAAGAATGTTCATTTTAATTATGTTGATTTTCCCTAACCAAGAGTGGGATAGACTGGACCACTTTCTTAGATCCGCTCTGATGCTGTTTAATAATGGAATGTAATTGTATTTAAAAAGAGAGCGTAGTCTAGGTGTGAGGTATATGCCCAGATACTTCATGTGGGTCTGTTCCCATCTAAATGGGAAAAGGGTCTTCAAAGAGGTCGCTTCTGCCCTAGGGAGGTTAATATTGAGGATTTCCGATTTGGAGAGGTTTATTTTAAAATTTGATATCATCTGGAAGGTAGAAAATGCTGACATTAAGTTGGGCAGGGAGATACGCGGTTGTTGAATGAAGAAGAGTATATCGTCAGCATAAGCAGCGTATTTGTGAGTTCTACTTCCTACCTGGATACCATGTATATTAATATTGAGTCTAATTGTGGCTAGGAATGGTTCTAAACTGATAGCAAAGAGGAGGGGGGAGAGAGGACATCCCTGCCTAGTGCCGTTGTGTAGGGTGAAGGGATCACTCAGTGAGCCGTTTATGCGAATTTGCGCAGATGGGGCGGAATACAGTGAAGAAATGCGATGGTACATCTTCGGGCCCAAAGCAAAATGTCGTAAGGTCAACTTAAGATAGTCCCAGTCCACCCTATCAAATGCTTTTTCAGTATCAGTAGAAAGGAGTAGGGTGGGCTGGGCACACCTTTGAACATATTGGATTAGGGAAATTGTCCGTAAAGAATTGTCTTTAGCTTCTCTATGCGGTATGAAACCAGTCTGGTCTGCCGAAATCCAACTAGGTATGAAAGGGAGAATGCGGTTGGCCATCACTTTGGCAAATAATTTAATGTCCGTATTTATCAAAGAAATTGGTCTAAAGCTGCTGCACAGGGTGGGATCCTTACCGGGTTTAGGTATAACAGTGATATGTGCTGAAAGGGATTCTGGACGTAGGCCTGAGGTTTGGGAAATAGAATTAGCATATGCTGTGAGACGAGGGAGTAGGATATCTTGAAATGTCTTATAATAAAGGATAGTGAAACCATCGGGGCCAGGGGCTTTAACCGATGGGGAGGATTTTAAGGTGGATTGGAATTCTTCAATTGAAAAGTCCTCTTCCAATTCCTTAAGGGCTGACCTAGATAATTTAGGGAGGTTCGCCGCCCTCAAATAGGAGAGGATTCGGGAGCGCCTCTCAGATGGGGGTAGAGGGGCTAAACCGTTCGTAACATTATAAAGATCCGCATAGAATTCTCTAAAGGCTTTAGCTATGTGTGGGGTTGCGTGCACTAATTCACCCGATGGAAGTTTAATTTTAGGGATAAATGACTGTGTTTGTTTCGCTTTAAGGGACCTAGCTAGTAATCTGCTTGGCTTATTACCCCATTCATAAAATTTTTGTGATATGCGGTGAAACCGCTTTTTAGTGTCTAAGTCTAGAAGGGTTTGTAGTTCTTGCCGTTTAAGCGTGAGGGCTTTAAGATGTGCGCTATGGAGTGATAGTTTATGTTTTTTATCAAGGTCAGCTATTTGTTGCAGGACCTGTGCTATTTGATGACCATGCTCCCTCTTCTTCCTAGCACCGAGCTCAATTAAACGTCCCCTTATAGTTGCCTTATGCGCTTCCCAAACAACAGATGGGGAGGTCATAGAGGATGTATTCTCTTTAAAATAATGTTTCAGATGAGAGGCTAACATGGAGACTTCAGTTTGGTTAGATAGGAGAGCTTCGTTAAGTTTCCAGTTATTTGTGGTACAAGATAAGGTGGGCATGGTCATACACATCGTCACAGGTGCGTGATCAAATAGGGTTGCTGTACCTATATGGGCAGATTTGAGGAGAGGAAGATGGAAGTGATCAAGGAATATATTATCTATTCTTGAGTAAGATAAGTGTGTTGCAGAGAAATGTGAATAGTCTTTATCCTTAGGGTGGAGCAGGCGCCATACATCTATTAGTTGATGATCTGAGAGCCTTTTTTTAACAAGAGCTAAACGTTTAAATGAAATGTTAGAGCGGCCCTGGGACGTATCCATTGTAGGATCGAGGGGCATATTTATGTCACCAGCGAGGACAATGATGCCTTTAGCAAATTGTGAAAGTTTAGTGAGGGTTTGCGAAAGAAAGGTTGGTTGATTCTGATTTGGGGAGTATATGTTTGCAAAGGGTGTTACCTATAAAGCCCTTGAGGAAGAGAAAACGACCGTGGTCGTCTGTAAGCATTTCCGTTAAACGAAAAGATACCCTACTACTGAAACCAATGGCAACACCCTTAGCTTTGTTAGTGCCAGAAAGACCGTAGTATCACTGCGGAAAGTGGGGTGAGGTCAATCTGACCGGTGTGGTGTGGGTTAAATGTGTTTCCTGAAGGAAGGCAATTGAGCAATTATTACGCTTTAGCTCACGCATCACTTGGTGTCGTTTAGCAGCGACATTAAGGCCTCGCACATTATATGATGTAATTGTCAGAGTTGCCATTGGTGCAGCAGAGAGGTATATCCTACTCTAAAATTCCACGCATGCCAACGTGAAGGGGGGAGGGAGAGGGAGGGGTAGAGAAAAAAGGTTTGAGGGAGTAGGAAAAGAGGGAAATAACATACAGAAGAAGCATACAAATAAATCAAAACTAATGTGGAAATTACGAGAAGAACACGCAGAAAATTTGCAGTGGTCCCTGAGGGGAGAGAAAGAACAAGCGGCCATCTGGAACTCCGCAAAGAGTCCAGGTAAGAGATCCTATTGGCCGCTCGGTCTCACCAACCGGTCTCACCAACCCCAAAAGGAAGGGGCTCCTTCACTCTTTCACCCCGAGGTGAAAGAGTGAAGGAGCAATAATATGCCCCGCCAACATTCGGCCTGTTGAGAAAGTACACTATAAGTACATAAAATAACATGAGCTCCAGTAAAGAATTTTAGAGAAGGAAGGGAAACAATAAAAAAAAATAATAATAAAAAGAAAAAAAATGCAAAAGAACAATATTCCTTCCCCTTCCTCTCTCTTTTCTCCCACCCTTCCTCCTCTCTTTGCAATTTAACCGTTGATAACCAAAAACATTAAAAGTGCAAACTATAATTGGAACAAA
This sequence comes from Lithobates clamitans, assembly GCA_037952925.1. Lineage (NCBI taxonomy): Eukaryota > Metazoa > Chordata > Amphibia > Anura > Ranidae > Lithobates > Lithobates clamitans. The sequence continues at coordinate 2,433,108 of JBBGZY010000088.1, forward strand.
AAATACCCAAAAGAGGAAAACTGTCGGGTCAAGATCCCTTAAGCCAAAAAGGGCTAAAAAAGAGTTCAGAGTGTCTGACCAGAGTCAAGCAATTATTGAAAAATGGGCATCGGTATACACAGAGAGGAGAAAACAGCAAAAGAGTGGAAGGAGAGGCCAAAACAAGTAGAAAGAGGCATATCTCAGCCATGCTTCTGTGCGGATCCGGGGATCGAGGTGTGCTTTTTCTTAGACGGAGTTTTCCGCCATGGAGGGTCAGAGGGGTTTGAAAACTTCGGTACATGGTCTTGCCAGCTCGAGAGCTCAACTGGAGGAAGATTGAGATCTTGAAGAAAAGTAGGGAGTTCCTCTGGGAAGCGTAGGGTGTGAGATCGGCCATTTTTGGTGGCTATCAAGCAGGCTGGGAAACTCCATCTGTAGTTGATTCCATCCGTGCGTAAATGCTCAAGCAGTGGTTTTAAGGCTCTGCGGCGGTCAAGAGTTTCTTTGGATAGATCAGGGAAGATGTTAATGACTGCGCCATCAAAGTCAATGTTAGGGGTGTTGCGAAGTTTTGTCATGATGGCGTTTTTATCCTCAAAATAGTGCAGACGGCAAATGACATCTCTGGGTTGGTCTGAGTTAGCATTACGAGGGCGCAGTGCACAATGGACACGATCAAATCGCAGTGGGTCAGTGACTGGATTACCCAGAATTGTGTTGAGAATTCCACGGATCGATGGCTCTAGATCATTGTCCCTAGTTGCTTCTGGTAGGCCTCTGATACGTAGGTTGTTCCTACGGTTGCGGTTTTCAAGATCTTCAAGTTTATATAGAGAGGCACGATGAGCAAAGGCTAGCTGGGTAACAGTCTCTTGTAACTCCTTTATGGCAATTGCTTGGGAGTCCTGACGCTGCTCCGACTCCTCCACTCTGGCTAAGAGGTGGGACATGTCAGATCTTACGGCGGTAATTTCTTTCTTAATTGATTTTTCTAAGCTGTGAAACATTCCCGCCAGCTCTTTTTTAAGACCACTCATCAGCGATGTCAATTCTGAGCCAATGGGGGATCCTGGGTCCTCCATGAGGTCTGAGCAGTAGGATGAAGCAGGAGAACTTTCCCTTATAGAGGCAGCGTGGGAGGAAGGGGAAACACTCTGACGGGAGGTTCTAGCTTGACTGTTACGTGCGCCAGCTAAATATTGCTGAATAGAGCCAGAGACAGGGGAGTGAGGTTTCACCCCTTTTCCGGATCTCTTGCCTATTGCAGAGCGAGTTTTAGGTGTCTTGGCGGGCATAGCTGGAGCTGTAGGGCCGGCAGTTGGACGGGGCTCTGCACGATCACATCAGTTTACATTCACAAAAAGGGCTGCAAGTCCACTGCTGGATAAAATAGGCAAGTGCAAATAAAAAAAAATAAGTTCCCTTTAATCACTGTGAGGTCTATTGATTGAATAACCTCTGAAGGGGAAGGGGATGTGATGCAGGAGGAGTGAAGTAGGGAAGTGAGATCTGGAATCTGGTGCAGCAGGTGTAGCAAGATAGCCGCCCACCTCCAGGCACAGGCCGAAGCCGCGGTCTTTCCTAACAGGGATAGCCGGCTGGGTAGCACCCACTCCTCGCAGGGTACACAGACCTCCGCACAGGCTTTTAAAGAGCAAAGATCTGATTGTACAGTGGATGATATGCACTGCAGAGTGTGGATGTGCATGGGGATGCTTAGTACTCACTGTGAGCCTGAGATGAGGGAGACCAGGCCGGCAGGCCTCAGGATGGCGGAGGGCCGCGGCGTTCTGGCCTATAAACACAGGGATCCCAGACGGTGTTCTTCGGATGATTGGCCGATCCCGCGACCCCAGCCACCCAGCAAGCAGCCAACCTCCTGGGAGCGTCCAGACACCTCCTGTATCGAGGCAATAGGCAGGAGGCTCGGATCAGACAGCAGGGCCCAAGATGGCGGCTGGTGCCCGCACTGCGGCGCGGCCTGTAGGCCTGGAGCGGAGCGGGCGCTCCGGTTCAAAAAAGACCCCTCCAGGGGGAAGGCAGGGGGGACCAGGAGGCAGAGGGAACGCGATGGGGAATCGCCAGGGTGTAATCGGGCCGGGATGGCAGTGGATTAAGATTGCCTGATCGGAGCCCAGCTTCCACACGTTCTCCTCAGTGACCGTCCGGACACGCCCCCCCTAAAGTTTATTTCTAGTCAATCTTTTCTTTTTTTAGTTTTGGATAAAGCAGGAAATGATTATTACCCCTGGTTCCCGTGTGGGCGGGATCATCTTTGCCCTGCACGTGGGGGTACCTTTCGTGCAGAGCAGGCTCATCAATGCCCGGGACCAGGCAGAGACTGCGGCCATGTGAAACATTTAACATTAAGGCAGTTCTCCGACTTAGAGATGAGCCTTCACACTGTGTGCAGTAATGTGCAGAAAGTATCTGGAAAATACTGTACCATGACACTACACTCTGTAACTTGATGTATGTTACATTAGGAGGGACGCTGCTGAGCCCACACCCTTTCCACCAGTCCAGCCTACCTCTGTTACCTCACTCCCAATAACAGAATGGGGTCCTGCCGAGGAACCTAGCACAGGCCTCAAATGGGTACTTGTTAACTCCTATCTTTTCGTAACTTGTAACCAGGCCATAGATCTCCATAACGCAGGTTTGGTTCTGGTTGCTACTGCAAACCAACAGCTGGGGAGGGAGCCAGAACATTGACCCCCTAACTAGCGGAGGACCTGTCACATTTATCGGTTACCACGCTTAACCACTTGCCGAATGGCTCCTGTACATAAACGTTGGCATTTTATAGATGGATATCTCGATAACGGCAGCAGCTGCTGCCACAACCGGGGTATCCATCTCTTCAGGAGCCAGTCCTGTTCACAATAATGGTCTCTGTGGCCGATTAGCCACAAGATCACACCCCCCTCCCGCCGCTTACCGGAGCAGCGGCGGAGGAGATCGGGACCTGTCTGTGGCTGGGTATTGAGATGAGTGAGGGGAAGATGGCCCCCACCCGTCTCCATACCATAGCAGGGCGAAAGCGACGTCATAACATCACTTCCACCCATATGTCTTAAAGGGCTGTTTTTTCAGTCATTTTTTTCAAATGACAATTTTTTTGTTTTTTATTGCATTCAAGTCCAAATATGAGATCTGAGGACTTTTTGACCGCAGATCTCATATTTGAGAGGACCTGTCATGCTTTTTTCTATTACAAGGGGTGTTTACATTCCTTGTAATAGGAATAAAAGTGACCCAATTAAAAAAAAAAAAAAACAGTGAAAAAATAAATAAGATCAAGTAAAATAAATAAGAAAACATTTTTTTTTAAAGCGCCCCATCCCGATGAGCTCGCGCTCAGAAGCGAACGCATAAGTGAGTAGCGCCCGCATATGAAAACGGTGGTCAAACCACACATTTGAGGTATCGCCGCAATCCTTAGAGCGAGAGCAATAATTCTAGCCCTATACCTCCTCTGTAACTCAAAACATGCAACCTGTGGAATTTTTTAAACGTGGCCTATGGAGATTTTTAAGGGTAAAAGTTTGACATCATTCCACGAGCGGGCGCATTTTTGAAGTGTGACATGTTGGATATCAATTTACTTAGCATAACATTATCTTTCACAATATAAAAAAATTGGGCTAACTTTACTGTTGTCTTATTTTTTTTATTCAAAAAAGTAAATTTGTTCCAAAAAAAGTGCACTTGTAAGACACAAATACGGTGTGAAAAAAAGTATTGCAATGACAGCCATTTTATTCTCTAGGGTGTTATAAAAAAAAAACAATATATAATGTTTCGGGGTTCTAAGTAATTTTCTAACAAAAAAAACTGTTTTAAACTTGTAAACACCAAAATCTCAAAACGAGGCTAGTCCTTAAGTGGTTAATCACTTGAGATCTGCGCTATAGCTGAATGATGGCTACAGCGTGGACCTGCTTTGACGATATCAATGGACGCCCGTGGCACGCTCTGTGATCAGCGAGTCTATGAGACTCGCCTGATCACAGATCGGAGTATAGGGGTCGATCCCGACCCCTTACCACATGATCAGCTGTCAGCCAATGACAGCTGATCATGTGATGTCAACAGAGCCGGTAATCGGCTATTTTTTCTCCTCGTGCCGACAGCGTGGGGAGGAAAAAAAGCCGATCACCAGCGGCCTGAGAGGGACATCAGGGACATCAGTCGTGATCACGGCAAGCTGCTAAAGATCCTCAGTGCCCACCTGTGCCCCCTGCCAGTGCCGCCTAGCAATAGGCAGCAGTACCGCCTACCAGTGTCCACCAGCGCAACCCATCAGTGCCCACAGTGCCACCCATAAGTGCCCACAATCAGTGCCTCAACAACAGCGCTGCACATCAGTGCCACCTATCAGTGCCCATCAGTGTCAGCTACCAGTGCCCATCAGTGCCGCCCATCAGTGCCCATCAGTGCCGCCCATCAGTGGCCACCTATCAGTGGTACCTATCAGTGCCCATCAGTGCCACCCATCAGGGCCCATCAGTGGCCATCAGTGCCGCCTTAACTGTGGCTATCCATGCTCATCAGTGCAGCCTATCAGTGCCCACCAGTGCTGCCTCATCAGCGCATATCAATGAAGGAGAAAAATTACCTGTTTGCAAAATTTTATAACAAACTATGAAAACGGAAAATTTATATCAAATACTTACCGTAATTTTCCTTTCCTGATGGACTCCATGGCAGCATACGTATGGGTTAATCCCACCTCTCATACCTCATAGGACCCCACTCCCATAAATCTTTGCTTCTAGTCAGAGACCGTGTTCCGTAACTTAGCCTACTCCAGCAAATGGGAGGGAACTCCTGCTGCCATGGAGTCCATCAGGAAAGGAAAATTACGGTAAGTATTTGATATAAATTTTCCGTTTTCCTGAAAGACTCCATGGCAGCATACGTATGGGAAATGACTAGCCATACACACCCGGGTGGGAAATTGCTGGTTAAAGAAAAAAAGGTTTATTTGGCACCGTCAACAGTCAAGACATGCAAACCAAAATTAACCGAAGACAAAGAAGCCGGTTCTACGCAATAGTGCGTCATAAATGTGTTGATCGACGACCAAGAGGCCACCTTGCAGATTACTTCCGGGGATACATGACGGGAAGCTGCCCATGACGTAGAAACGCTCCTGGTAGAATGAGCGGTTACTGCTTCCGGAGGAGCCAAACCCTTAGCCTTATAAGCCCCTTGTATAGCCTGAACGATCCAAGCTGCAATGATTCTGGAAGAAGCACGCAAACCCTTGTTTTTTTCCCTGGAAATAAATGAACAAATGATCAGATTTTCGAAAAGAAGCAGTGGCTTCAAGGTATTGCCTTAAAACTTCTCCCACATCCAAAGGATGAATACTAGAGTCTTCAGTTGTCCGAAAAATTGGAAGAACAATTTCTTGATTCTCATGAAATACAGATGTTACCTTAGGATTTGATCCTAGCATAGGAATCAAGACCACCCGGTCAGGGAAGAAAGTAAGGAATGGTTCTTTGCATCCTAGAGAACTGATCTCGGAGACCCTCTTGGCCGATGTTATGGCCACTAGGAATACTGTTTTGAGAGAAAGATCTTTAATAGCTGCCTGATCCACAAGTTGTATTTCTTTTTCTGAAAAGAAATCCAGGACAAAAGGAAGATCCCACTTGGAAAACCTCGGTTTTCTTTGAGGCCTGAGCCTTATTGTTCCTCTGAAGAACTGCCTCGTAAGGGGATGTCTGGCCCAGGATATACCTGTGAACGCAGAGATTGCGGAAACCTGAACCCGTAGAGAACTTACTGATAAGGATAGATCCAGGCCTGTTTGTAAGAAACCCAGAATATCCTGTATCTTTGGGTCAATACAGGAACCGTCAGTGGTGGAAACATAATCTGCAAACTTTGACCAAATTCTTTGGTAAACTCTATTAGTACCTGGTCTTCTGGCATTCAGTAGAGTTGTAATAGCTGCACTTGGACATCCTAGGGCTTCCAGCCTTCCCCTCTCAAGAACCAAGCCATCAGATGGAGCTGGGATGGGCATGGGTGAAGAGATGTTCCCTGCAATAGGAGATCTGGTCTGGATGGGAGAGGAATTGGATTCCGGTAACTGAGCTGTAACAGGAGGGGGAACCATGGTCTGTTGGGCCAATATGGAACAACTGCCACTACTTTGACTTCTTCCCACCTGAGCCTCGATAGAAATCGGAGAATGACTGCAACTGGGGGAAAGGCATAAGCCCAGTGGAATCTCCACTGGTCCGTCAGGGCATCCACTCCGAAGGCCTGGGGACAATGACATCTCGTGTAGTATTTTTTCTAATTTGTAGTTGCAAGGGGATGCAAACAGGTCTACCTCCGGTGTCACTCCCAGAGACAGAATCCAACTGAAAACTTCTGTGTGGAGAGACCACTCGTTGTTGTCCAGGGCAAATCTTGAGAGAAAGCCTGCCTGGACATTTTGAATTCCGGGAAGATAGACAGCTGTCAGATTTGTCAGGTTCGTCTGAGCCCAGGACATGATTGGACTCACTTCCTTCAGTAAGGAGAGACTGCGGGTGCCCCCTTGTCTCTTGATATATGACACCGATGTCGTATTGTCTAGCCTTAGGAGGACTGAGGCTCCTGATGTTAAGTGGAGAAAAGCTCGTAGAGCACAGAAGGCAGCTCGAAGCTCCAGAACATTCGAGACTTCACCTTGGGATGGGAAATCCCACTTGCCTTGGGCTACCTCCGTTGTCACCGTGATCCAGGAGACGGGTGCTATGGAATGGCAATTGAGGAGATTCTTCCGCTGCAGCCACCAGGGGAGACTCTCCCGCATGGACGGGGATATCCGGACATAATGGTCTCGAGATCCCGGATCCCACTGTTGGAGAAAACCCTTCTGAAAGGGGCGCTTCTTCCATTGTGCCTATTTCACCATGGGGGCTGTTGCCACCATGGTGCCGATTATCCTGAGACATTGAGAAGCTCTGAGTAGGGGTGAAGACATTGCAAGATGAATTCTGTCCTGAATCATTGGAATTTTCTCTAGAGGCAGAGAGATGTGCTCTTCACCGTGTTGAACTGGGCTCCGAGGAATATCAGAGACTGTGTCGGGTCTAGATGACTTTTCTCCCTGTTCAACAGCCAACCGAACTCTGTCAGGGTAGAGATGACCTGATCTCGATGTGACAACAGTTGTTCCCTGTCCTGCGAAAGCAGGAGTAGATCGTCTAAATAGTGGTGTAATCTTGGTTGATTATACTCAAAAAGAATACCAAATCTGATGAAGATATGGTCATTCAGACCAAGATAGGCAAATTCAAAAGGGATCTAGAGGATTTTAACTCTAATCGTGTCTTCAATTGGAAAAATAACAATAGAAACAGACCACCTACTCACGATAACAGCATCACACGTTCTTCCCCTGCTTTTCATCCTCCACAACCCCTTTTATCCTCCCAGAAATCCACCCGGAGTCACACTCAGTCACTCCCTCGCTCCATGACACTTCCCTACCCCCCTCCCCTGATGAGTCTGTCCATTCCATATCACAATGGACATTGTTCTTTACCCCATGTTAAAACTCGCCCATTACTACCCAATAAAACCACCAACTCCAAAACTTTGCATTTATTGGCTGATCTCAATAAATTTTATAATAGACCTCCCCACATTAGTAGGAACAACCCCACTGCTACCACAGTTCCCCAGCTCGTGCCCAGTTCTGTCCCTAACACTGGTCCCACTGTTACACTTCGTGAGACCCAGCCTAGTGGTTCGGCTGCTCCGTCTCGCATGCCTATGCGGACGATTACTCAGGTAGAGGAAATGGACGCTCAACCTACAAACACTGAGGACCCTATGGGTACTGAGTTCCCTAGTGGACCTGATTCCAACAATACCTCTCATTTTTCTCCTGTTCTCCCCCACACTTCTCCCCCTCTTTTACAGATTAATCCTAGCAACAACCCGAGTTCTTCCCCTTCCCCTGGTTGTTCTTCTTTTTTAGTTTACAGCCCCCCTCGGACAAACCCGGGAAAAAGAAAGTTTACCGGAGAGGTTGCAGAGGGGGACGAAACAGGTCTAGAAAACAACCAACTGAAGTTTCGGAAACTGTAAAGATTTTTAATCTATCTTCTCGAGTACTTTCCACTGCAGATGCCAGTCTTCTCAGTAAAGGATTAAATTTTGCACCCATCAATAAGCCCAACCCTTTTTTGTTGTTTAAGGACCTTAACAGGTACATTCGCAACCTCACCCTCAAAAGATTTTTTCAAGCCAAATCTCTTAAATCCACCCCAGCCTATAATGATTCCAATTCTAGTGTTCAGCCCAATCCCCCTTTGGATGTATTTGAGTATGATGGTGACATCCTTGACATGTTGGAATCCCATACTGAGGATGACGATATGCTCATGCTGCTTACACAGCATTTGGCTACTTCTCCTCCTATAGCCCACTCTTCACTAAAACCCAAATCTGTGTTTTACCCCGCTCAGTCTAAAGGACCCTATCTTGAGAGTTTCTACAGGGTCGTCTATGCCGACTTTATAAAACTCTGCCAGTCGTCCTCCACCATCCCTGCTCATGTTCACAACCTTACGGTTGCAGAAACAAAAGCACTAGACACCCTTATCCATGACACTGATATTGTGGTCAAATCTGCCGATAAGGGAGGGGGTATAGTTGTCCAAAACAGGGACGACTATATCGCAGAGGCTTACAGACTTCTTTCAGATAAGGCCACTTATATCAAATTATCCAAAGACCCTACTAATGAATTTGCCCTCGAAGCCAGCCGTGTGGTACAGTCTGCCCTTACCAGCGGAGTCATCACCAAATTGGAAGCTTCATTTTTTCTAAAAACGTTTTATCAGGTACCGTATTTCTACCATCTACCCAAGGTCCATAAAAATTCCACCAACCCCCCTGGCAGGCCGATTGTGGCCGCAATGGACAGTGTTACTACTGGCCTTAGCCAATATATTGATTTGTACTTACAGCCCATAGTACAGCAACTTCCATCTTTCATTAGAGATGGATCCCATCTGTTAGATCTGTTGGCCCCCTATAGGTGGGAATCTTCCTACACTTGGCTCTCGTTGGACGTCACGTCCTTATACACTTCCATTCCACACCAATTTGGACTTCAAGCATTAGAATTCTTTTTAGCCCAAGACCCCATGCTCAATGCCAGGCAGGCCAAATTTATTTTGGAAGCCACAGATTTTTGTCTGTGTCACAATTATTTTGATTTTAATGGCGATTTCTTCTTACAGCTGCAAGGAACCGCCATGGGTGCCAACTTCGCCCCTTCCTATGCCAACTTGGCTATGGGATATTGGGAGAAGAATTACATCTGGTACAATAACCCGCATTCAGCTAATATCGTTTTCTTTGGGCGATACATCGACGATATTATCG